>OZ012703.1:41059858-41709858 GCA_963942595.1 Cylloceria caligata | reverse complement strand
CTAATCGTTTTCTATCATTTTCAAAAGCTGGATATGATGGGGTCAATAAACTTCGTATCGGAGGTCTGTCGTCATGACATTTGGTGGTCGCGTTGACTCTTACATCCAATCGAGAGTCGAAACGTTCTTTGGTGCAAGGAAAAGGAATCTTTCGTGGGTCCGTCCCGATGGGTACGTTTCCGCATGGAATACCTCGTACAAATCGGCATTGTTCTTGCCATCTACAGTGATCCTTCGTAGGGATATCACCTGCTTCCCAATTTTTAACAATCACCTGTAACGGTAATTTCTTATCGTTAGCATTAAATTTATTTTCCCACGGGAAATTCGAGCTCGATCATAGGAATAATTAATTTTAGACTTCCAGGTAGGTGAAAATAGCGTTTATTAATGCAAACAATTAAAATCAGAATGTCAGCGTTCGGTTTCCTGGTACCGATGACCAGTACAATGCATTTAAATTTATTAATTCCTGCGATTATTTCCACAATTCTTTTCGGATGTTGCGTTTACATAGGTTTTCGGTACACCCGACTCGGTAGTCTGTTATTGCTTTGTGCGTTGGTAGTGAGCCGTTCACTCGATGTTACGCGAAAAAATGTTAAAACGTGATTTTCACTTCAAATACGAACTGTCGTGACAGTCCGTCACTGATTTATTCACTTTGATAAACAAATGTGGGTTGATAGTACAAATGCAGTCTGCTGACCGTGGTCGAGCAGAGTGACCAAGTAGTATGTTTGAGAGTACCAGTCGAACTGGCTCTCGTCGTTAGGAGCTGCACCGTGCCGGTGAGAACTGCTGACGAGGTCCAGGGTTATAAGGACTTCTCGGTAGGACAATATGTTAGAGCGTTACACCCCCCTGGTTAGACTGGTCTTACTCCTGGAAGACGAGGGTTGATGCGCTTTATCGGTCAGATCATCGATTCCGGCTTTGTCAATTCCATTATATTGTTTCGATGTTTGAAACATAATTTCGGCATACATTTTCCAATCCAGTTGAAAACTTCTATTTTTTTTAAGGACCATTAAATTATCAAGCCTAAGGATGCATACCCTAGATAGGTTAGAATACTAACAGTGTTTTCGGACCATGAACGTGTTCTGTGTACATTTTTGATACTATTAATAGCTCGCTGGATATCGTCAAGGTCGTGATCGAGCCCACGTAATTCTTCAGGGTTAATATTATGTTGCAAAGGTATTAATTTATCAGTTATGAGATTGAGATCTTCTATCGGAATTTCTAACGAGATGTTTTTTCCATATTTAACGTCAAGAGAATGATTGCTTGAACGACTCAATTTTATGGTGGCTCCTGCACCGCTTAGAATGCAGTCTGTATCTGCCTCTATGAGTTTAGCTGACTTTATCGTTACTTGCCCTCCTTTGTTGG
Source organism: Cylloceria caligata (assembly GCA_963942595.1). Lineage (NCBI taxonomy): Eukaryota > Metazoa > Arthropoda > Insecta > Hymenoptera > Ichneumonidae > Cylloceria > Cylloceria caligata. Next base: position 41,708,460 of record OZ012703.1, on the reverse strand, counting down.
AACAGACAATAGTGAATGTCATCTCGTGCTCTGGAATAGCTATGTAACCTTTTTCGTTCGTTAACGTGAGGTAAGCAATTTCTCGAATTGTGAACAAAGATGTTTGACATTTAGGATGAGAAATTAAATCGGTTCGTCGATGCAGAACTTGATTGTCGCATGAATCGGTTTCGGACATAAGTAGCGTTGGTTGAGTGCGTTTGCATATACGTATTGCGTGAGTTTGTCTACAATCGTTGATGTATTTTTGGCTTGCTGCTATGTAATTGGTGTACGGTGCATTGATTAGCAAAATTTCGGATTCAGGTATAACAGCAATAAAATTTGATCCGTGTCTGAATGGTATCGGGATAAGTCACTGAATTTCAGATTCGTCGGGTTCAAGCAAAGGAATTTTTTAAATATAAACTAATTTGTCTTTCATTAAATTAATCGACTTTTCACTAACGTCGAGTATTTTTTGATAGTTGTGAATCTCTAGTGGAATCGAGTACTTGACGTAAAAATGTTGTTCAAAATATTTTATTCCTCCCATGAGGGTTTTTGGAGATAAGACTTGAAGATGTATTATTCCATGTTTTCCTTCGCCAATTGCGTTTAGAAGTGTGTTCACATCTTCGTTTAGTTCGCTTAAAGTCATGGAGCATATCGTGATGTGATTCGAAATGAAAATCTTCTGAGTGTTGTTATTTACTTTGTTTCTTAATTTATTATCTCGTCTCTTTTTTTAACAATAATGATATATCTTGTTGTACTGCGTTCAAAATGACTTTAATGATTTTAGTTTGATTAGTAAGGCTGCTTGCAATAGTATCTTGATTGGTGTAGAGCTTATCGAGCTCGGTGTTAATGTAACTCAAATCGTTTGCGTCTAGTGTCCCAAATAAAGTTTTAGAAATAGTTCCGATGCCGTTTATAAGTCCGCGTCGTTTTCTTAAGCTGGTGTTGTCTCGCGTCAGATTTTCCAGCATTTGTATCAGGTTGTAAACCCGTTTGACCCGAAGGCGCAGCATCTTGAGTTCGATGATTTCTTCACAGATGGAATTGCAAAGTTTTTCGGCGTCCTCAAGAAAGCTCTATATCTTTTGATATCGTGGTTCTAATCCGCTGGTATCAATGGCGATGACTAGTCTCCATTCTTCGTGGGAAACTTTGCCCTGTCCGAGATGCTCTGAATAGATGGTGGTTTTATTCAGCGGCGTCAACCGGAGATTCCCTTCCGCTGGTGGGTGTATGACCATTAATAGTAGGAGTGGCGGTAATAGCATCATCTGCAACAGGTTTGTAGAATGGCTTTATTCAGTCAATATGAACTCTAACTCGTTTGTTGTCATTATGAGCTATCGTGACGTTATTATTGTCATGCATTTCGACCACAGGAAATGGTCCAAGCCATTCGCAGTCTAGTTTCTTCAGTCTGCGTTCGTTGTGCAACAGGACTAGGTCTCCTGGTTCATAGAGCCGATGAGTCCTCGTGATTTTCGAATCTTATTGCCCTTTCGATTTTTTTTTTGCGGCTATGAGTTTTTGTCTAACTCGCTGTACGTTGAACTCGTGACGTCTCGCCCATTTCTCGATTAATGCGTTGTACGAGACCGTCGGCGTTGAAGAGAGCGCTGATGGTAAGTTGGCTTTTCTTCCGAAGGTGAGTTCGAATGGTGTAAAACCGTGACTCTCGTGAATCGAGGTGTTATATGCGAAAGCTATTGCCTGTAATACTTCGTCCCAGAATTGGTTTCTTTCCGTGCTTTCAAGACTGGTTTTGATGAGATCTTTCACTACTGCATGGGCTCTTTCGAGACTTCCATTCCCTTGAGGATGGTAGGCACTTGTCTTGATGTGTTTAATTTGAAATACTCTCTCAAATTCCCTCATAGTTCCAGAGATGAAGTTTGATCCTTGATCGGTTAGCACATTCTTCGGTGTTGAAAAGATGTAAATATTGTGCTCTAGTAGTGCGGTGAATACTTATTCCGAGGTGATGCCCTTTAGTGGACATAGCATGATGTACTTGGTGAGTGAATCTTGAATGGAGAGGACGTAGCGGTTTTTCTTTTGCGAGAGTGGTAGCGGTCCAAAGATGTCAAGTGCGATTTTGTCGTTTGGCGCTGATGGCGTGTCATAGATCATAGCTGGTGCTTTCTGCCTGATGCGTACCAACTTTTCCTTTTGACATACTTCGCACTTCTAGATAAAATCGGTCATGTCTTGATCCATGTTCGTCCATTCGTGAGCTTCTTTTAGTCGTTTTACTGACCGGTTTTCTCCAAAGTGTTGTGTAGCTGGCTTCCGATGGCATTCCGCTAAGAATTGTTGTTTCTGTTCACGTGTGAGTTTTTCTTGGGAGGCGAAGCAGATTTTAATGGTGGTCTGATGTTTGTTTGCGAGGAAATTAAACATATCTTTGATGACTTCCTTTTCCCATTTGAAAATTGTGGGATCATTGACCTTGAACTGATAAGTTTTGCTCCCCTTTTCCTTGAGGAACTCTACAGTCAATCCGAGCTCAACTATCTATTTCTCTTCATTGTAGCGTCCAAGTGAAGCGATGTTATCTTCTTCAGTGACGTCCTTGGTGATTTGAAACCAATCTCCTTTATTCATAGACTGAAGAATTTTTATTTTCTCGTCATGATGAACGATACAGTTCCACACGGTATATTCGTCGTAATAATTAGTCATTGTTGAGGTCGATTCGTTTTCTTCAGGTGAACTGTTTTCTTCGGATGCTGCTATTTCTTCGTGGACGTCTCTCGCTGGTAATACTCGGGACAGCGCGTCGGCGGCTTGGTTTTCTTTGCCTTTAACGTGCTCGATTGTATAATCGTATTCTTCAAGCTTGAGTCTCCAGCGGAGTAATCTTGATGATGGATCTTTGACGTGAAATAGCCAAACAAGAGCCTTATGGTCGCTTTGAATTTTGAATTTCCTTCCGAGTAGATATTGTCGTAGCCTCTTCACACTCCAGACTACAGCCAGTAATTCTTTTTCCGTTGTGCTGTAATTTATTTCTGGTGCATTGAGTGCTCGAGAAATGTAACAGCATGGATGTCCATTTCGCGATAACACTGCTCCCAATCCCACGTTGGATGCGTCGATTGTCAGCGTGAACTCCTTCTCGTAGTCCGGATAACAAAGTACAGGTGCCATGCAGATCTTGTCCTTCAACGTATCGAACGCTGCTTGACATGCCGTAGTCCAGATGAAATCTTGATCTTTCTTAGTGGGAGTGGTGAGCGGTTTTCCGATTGTCGAAAAATTCCTAATAAATTTTCGGTAGTATCCGGCTAGCCCGAGGAAGGACTTTACCTCCTTGGGGTTTCTTGGTTGTTTAAACTCTTTGACGGTTTTTAACTTTGCTCGATTCGGTTTTATTCCATCCTTGGTGATGAGATGAACAAGGTATTCCAGTTCAGGTCGAAGGTACTCGCATTTGTCGGGTTGTAGTTTTAATCCGGTTTGTCGTAATCGATCAAACAATAGCACTAGATTTTCGTTGTGTTCCCTTAACGTGGATCCAAAGACTATGATGTTGTCCAAATATACGAAACATATCTTGCCGATTAGTCCTCTCAATGCAGTATCCATCATCCGCTGGAAAGTTGCTGGCGCGTTTTTGAGACCAAACGGCATGCGCTCATACTCAAAATGTCCTTCTGGTGTTGAGAACGCAGTGTATTTTTTTGAATTCTCTTCCATTCGTATCTGGTGAAACCCAGAGCTGAGATCGAATGCTGAAAAGAACTTCGCGTTCTCCAGGTGATCAAGAATGTCGTCAATCACAGGAATAGGATAAGCATCTTGATCCGTTTTTTCATTCAGTTTTCTGAAGTCGATTACTATTCGTCATTTCCTTTCTCCAGATGCGTCACTTTTCTTAGGTACTACCCATATGGGTGAGTTCTATGGTGACTTTGAGTGTTTGATGATTTGTTTGTTTAACATCTCGCCGACTTGTCGAGATATCTCACGACGATGGCATTCTGGTGGTTTATATGAAGCGTTGTTAATTGACTTATTGTCCTTCAAAGTGATGATGTGTTCAGTAGTTTCTGAAGAAGGTAGAGGATCTCCTGGTAACGTGAAAATGTCGTGATAATTCGAGATAATTTTCCAAAGCGTTTCGCGGTTAGTATCTTCCATGCGGTTGTAGCGGGTGTTCTCCATTAAGAGTTGAATTCTGAGGTTTATCTCGGTCGGTGTTAATGTCGTAATTCGAGATTTTCGTACGTGGACAGGTTCGATGCACATATCTTGGTGTTCCAGATGTATTCCTGTCGAGTCGTTGCTGATAGGTACTCGTATCGTGTAGTCTTTGACGAGATAAATAGAGTCAGGAATTTTCGGATGGTCGAAAATGCTGACGTGTCCTTTCTTCATGTTGCACTGGATATTCAGTATGCGAGATGAACGACCCGGGATGAAGTATCCGTCATCATACAAGCGATGATGAATTCCGTCGAGTGAGAGGACATCGTTGCTCAGATTGTACTTGAAGGCTTGTAGAAGTGCTTGTCCGACGATTCCATCTTCCGTTATAGGGAACTCGGGAGATACTATGAGGAATTTATGTTCTTTTCTATGCAGCTTCAAGCTGGCGGTCTCGTGTGAAGCGTGCTTGTCATTTCCCATCATAAATTCCTTTTCCTCTTCGTGTCGCGCTGTGGTGGGTGAGACGAGTGTTTTTTGATGATATTTATGGAGGATCCGCTGTCGACGAGGTATCTTGCTGTTCCTCCTGTTCCTCCCAATCTCCATTGACAGGACTGTAATCTGGCGGAGATTGCAGTAACTCTATCAGGTACATTTCGTCGTTCCATTGATCCTGAAGCGCGTTGACCCGCTGAGGTGGTCGTGTCTGGTTTCGATCCTTGCGAAAATTTACCTTCCTGAAGCATTGATGTTCTGTGTGGTCTGGTTTTTTGCAATAATTGCAATTGAGCTTCATGCGATCGCTCAGTGGCTTACGATGGTTTGGTGGATTGTCGTTGCGTTTGGTGGGTGTTCGTTCAATTGAACGGCGTTCGTTATACGTCTTGGTTCCACTGAAGCTGGGTCGTGATGACTGCACCGCAGGCGATTGCCTGCGACTTGCTTTTTCACGTAGCCACACTTCGGTTTCCATGGCGTCGGTCTGCGCTTCGTTTATGTCACTTGGTCTTAGACTTCTTGCTTGAGTGCCTATATCGTCGCATAAGCCCATGATGTATGATTTTATTGCGTGTCGTTCTTCCATTTTCATGGCTACACGCCGCTCGGTCGATCGTACTTCATTCTGGATTGCGTATTTAAGTTCGTTCAATTTTTCTCTGAAGCGGTGGCTGTACATCTGTACGCTCTCTGTGTTTAGTTGTTTTGTCTGTGCCAGTTTTGCATGTGTCAATTCATATGATGTTGTACCGCCCACATTCTGTCGAATTGCTTGATACAGTTCTTCATACGTGTATATGGGGGTGAAGTGAATAGCTCGCTCTGCATTGTCCTGTATTTTTTCGTTTAAGATAAAGTCCAGAAGCCGTTGAGGTACGGAGCATTGAAGTCGAGCTCGCTTTATTGATAAGATGAATTCTTCGACTCCCCCGTAATCACTTCCTTTGAGCGTTCGCACAACGCGAATAATTTCTTTCGTTGGGCCGAGCTCTTTATCTCTGTTATCGTCTCCGTTAGAGATCGGGTTGCGTGAGACTCTATCGGGGCTGCGATCCGGTGTCGACTCGGGCGTGCGCTTGTCACCTCGCTGCGTTTTCGGAACTCTCTTTTGATCTTCTGTTTCGTCTTCGGTAAATACCACTCCCAAGTGTTTCCACACATCTTTATTCTCATCCGATCGTTTTTTATTTTCTTCGCCTAGTGCGAGTATGGATACTTCCAATGATTCTAGTTTTCGCATAATTGCCATTATTGGTTCATCGTTTTTGACGTGGGATCCCGTCGGTGATGCGGCTCGAGACAAGAGACGATACGAAGAACAAGTACATCAATTAATTTTGTCACTCGACTATATACTATAGCCCAGAAACCACCGACATACAATGGCGACGGAAAGGAGAGACCGATGAGATTTTTGAAAGAATTTCGAGAATTTTGTATCGCAGGGGGCATTGGGGATACTGAGATTCGGCATAGTATCGGAACTGCTTTGAAAGGAGTTGCAAACGATCGGTGGCTCGTGGTGGAGGGAGCTGTACACGACCTTCAAACTTTTGAAGAAAAATTTCGTTCAAGGTATTGAGCTCGTGACATGCAGGACAAGGTCAAGAAAAATTCGATGAATTTTTGGAGCTGCGGGAGAGCACGGACGTGGCAGGTCCGTTGAATTACAAGAGAGTGACAGGTCGGACAGGGGGATATACGTCACAGGAGCCGCAGAGAAATTTTAACAGAGGGGCGGCACGCGAGCAGACGGCGCGGCCATACTATCGATATGAAAATCGAGAAAATGCTGCAAACAATGGCGGCAACAGTGGTCCAGTGACACAAGGGCAGCAAAGTGGTCGGGGAGATAGACCGCCATGGCAAAATGACGGGGCATGGCCGCCATCAAGACCAGCTTGTCAGGAGAATAGAACAGGACCATTTCAGGTGCCAGACGATAACAGACCGGCGGGACCTGTGTTGCCAAGACAGGAGCAGCAGCCAAACAATCAAATAAACAACATGAATCGTGCTGTCCAGGGTCCGTTCGTGGCACACACGATCCCGAGAGAAGAGGCACCAGAATGCTCGAGAGCAGGGAACGCAAATCCGGGAAACGCTTAGTCATTGCGCCCGGAAGAACTGAAGACATCGAAAAGAAGAGTGAAGAACGAAGCGCAATGTTAAAACACGAAGGTAGGAAAAGCACGAGGCAACGAATGAACGCGATGAAGAGAGAGAAGAAGAGAATGAAGAATCAGCGAAGGAAGGAGGAACAATACAGGAGTAACGAACAAGCAGTGAAGGAAGATGGAGAGGAGGACACCAAACGGCGAGGGCAGGCTGAATCAGGGGAAAGCAGAGTTCAAGAAGACGATGAAGGTGCATCAAATAATAATAAAGATATGTGCTCAGGAATCGTTGCCAGAGTTCAGAGAGTACCGGATATCAGAGGGCTAGCACCGAGGGTGGTCGATGGCGGAAAAGGAAAGAAGGTGGCATGTTCTACACTTATGGAAGATCCACGGGAATTTTTATATGAGGAAGGAGGAAGAGTACCGAGCAAGGGGTACGACGAGGAGCATCTGAGGTGTCCAGAAATACCTATGGAGATAGCCGGGATATTTGAATTAAGTCTAGTAGACAGCGGAAGTAAGGTGTCTTGTGTTTCGAAGGAGTGTTTCCGAAAAATCGAGGAAATTTTGAAAAGTTGCCCAATGCTACCAGTGACATCAACACCGGTAGTTGGAGCGTTTCGTGGAGACACTGACCGTGTAAAGAAGCAAATAATGGTGGATGCGGAAACATATGGATCAACAGGGGGATTGCAGGTGCGGGTTGTGTCAAAATTGTTAAGCCCAGAGCTAATCGGAATCGGTGGGACGTGGACGTTAATAGATTCGATAAACACTGAACGGCGAATCTTAGCAATAAGAAAAAAAATAATCGCAAAATTAAGTGATGGGGTGTGGCGATATAAGGAAATCTACGTTTACGTTAAAAAAAGAAGGAGAAAAAAAATGAAATACGATGTAAGAGATCTTTGGGCGAGTCGCGAAGGCAACTCTTCCAAAGATCTCGGGGGATAAAGTAACATAGTTACATGCGCTAGCGTAATTTTATTATTCCAAACGGCTATAAGAGCTGGAATTATATTCGGAAACAACGAGTACCGCGGGCGCTAGGCCACCGAACCCGGACCTAGCATAAAAACTCATGACGTCACGCCTCTGGAATTCGCTCGTCGACGAAAACAGCAGGTCAGCGACCAGCTGGCCTTGCTCGGCGACGAGGGAGAGACAGGGGGGGGGCACGACAACGGTAGCTCGAAAAATCATGAGACTTGGCGGATTTGAAAATCGAAGCTACTAATGACGTAGAGGGGACCAGGTTGGGGGGAGAGTCTATAAAAGAGCCTGCACTGCAGGGAAGCAAGATCTTAGTACAAGTATTCCCGAACAAATATATTTTGGTACAAGTCGCTGCAGTAAAGTACGTAGTGATTATTATTAGAATTGAAAAGTTCAAGGATCGAGTAGAAATCACATCTCAGAATTAAGGAAATAAATTCAACAGTGATAACGAGGTTTGAAGAAGGAGAGTCAGACAGGGGAGATATTTAAAGAAATAAGAAAATAATAACCAGGCGATAGATTCAAAGTGTAATAGATCAAGAAGTAGAGAGGTGTCAAAAGGATTAAGTGAATAATTCTAGGTATAGGAAATTAAGTGCATCGGATTAAGCGAGTAGTATTTAAGGAATTAAAATGAAATAGTGTGGATTTTAAACCGGCAGTATAAACAGGAATTGCCCGATTATGTGAGTGGAAGAAGGAGAGAAAGTGAAACAGGAGTGACAAAGCATTGTAAACAGAGTTGATACATTCTGTCAAGGAGTGAGTGTGATGCGAGTGGGTGTGTGTGTGCGTGTTTGAAGTTACTAGGTTAATACCAACGCATTGACACGTAACAGAGATTCGAGCCCGAGAATACCGAGAATTTGAACACGCATAAGATGAAATGATGTTAAAATAATCGCCGGAATTACCAAATTTAGATGCACCATTCTAGATATTAGAGGCCGGAAACTGTAAAATAACTCGTTATGAAATTATTTCTTTTGTTAATAAATCCTACTCACCTCGAAGTCTAACATTAATTGGTCCTGTGTTCGAGCCCGAATTCCCACGATAAATAAAATTATTGTTAATGATAAAAAAAATTACCGTTACAGAGTATTGAATTATCTATTGATTCTCACGAGACTAGGGTATCTCATATGACGCAGCTATTGTTATGACAGGATTATCATTACTGTCATATTATAGTACTATCTATCAAAAATTATTTGTATTATCAATACTATCATCATATTACTATCGTACGATTGAAGTTTTATTATTATTATTATTATTATTATTACGTACTTTTTATTAACTTTACTTCTGTTTTTCTTTTGCACGTTACCCCCTTAATAATTTTGTTGCAAGATTTCGAATCCGGTCGTGGTAATTCCCAGAGTTTCCCAGTCCGTCCTTAAAGTAAAAAGTCCAGTTTGTTTACTTTGGAATACTACTGCGTTCTAGGGTCTATGTTTGATCTACTGAAAAGCCAGGCCTTTCCTCAATAGTAATACTTCCACACGGTTGGTCCAAGTGAAATAGCATATTTCCCCAAATTATACATGATTCTTTTTATTAATATTTTTATCTTTACTTATTAGGGAAGCATATATGGATTATTAATTAAAGTATCAGGAGTACAAATTGAAAATGCGGGATTTTTTTCTATTTTTGAACGTTTATTCTGAAAAAATGGTAACAAATGAATTATTCAAAGTATTGTCCATCGCTAGCCACAACTTTTTCCCATCTTTCTGGCAATTTACGGATACCGTCGCGAAAAAATTCGGCCGGCTTGGCTGCTATCCAGTCATCGACCCATTTTTGGGCTTCTTCGTAAGAATGGAAGCGCTGGTCAGCTAGGCCATGTGTCATCGATCGGAAAAGGTGGTAATCGGAAGGAGCAATATCTGGGCTATACGGCGGGTGGGGTAAGACTTCCCATTTCAGCGTTTGTAGGTATGTTTTGACCGGCGCTGCAACATGTGGCCGAGCGTTGTCATGTTGCAAAATTACTTTGTCGTATCTTTGCTCGTATTGTGGCCGTTTTTCTTTGAGTGCGCGGCTCAAACGCATCAATTGAGTTCGGTATAGTGCTCCTGTGATGGTTTCGTTCGATTTCAATAGCTCATAATACACCACACCCAGCTGGTCCCACCAAATACAGAGCATGAGCTTGGCGCCGTGAATATTTGGTTTGGCCGTCGATGATGATGCATGGCCGGGGTAACCATATGATTTTTTGCGCTTCGGGTTATCGTAATGGATCCACTTTTCATCACCAGTGACAATGCGATGCAAAAAACCCTTCCGTTTTTGCCGTTCGAGCAGCAGTTCGCATGCAAAAAAACGGCGCTCGACGTCTCTCGGCTTCAGCTCATACGGCACCCAATGTCCTTGCTTTTGGATCATTCCGAGGGCTTTTATACGATGGGAAATGGCTTGTTGTGTCACTCCCAATGAATCTGCGAGCTCTTGTTGAGTTTGACACGAGTCTTCATTGAGTATTGCCTCCAATTCAGCATTCTCAAACTTTTTCACTTGGCCCGGCCGCTCTTTGTCCTCAACGTCAAAATCACCACTTCTAAACCGCACAAACCATCTCTCGCACGTTGAAACCGATGGAACATGACTCGGATAAGCCTCGGAGACCAATCGATGTGCTTCAGCAGCACTTTTCTTCAAATTAAAGAAGTAAATTAAAACTTCCCGCAAATGCTGTTTTGTTGCCACGAAACTCGACATATTGAGAGCTCAAAAAAACTATGAATTTGACACTGCGACAAATTGACACATACTGAAAATTAAAGCTATAAGACGTAGCTTTGACATGAACATAGTCACAGTACTGCCTGATGCGTATAGCGTTAGTAACGCCATCTGTTATCAAACCCGCATTTTCAATTTGTACCCCTGATATATGTATATATATATATTTTTCTTTTTTTTCCATTTATTAATTTATTATTCCTTTGAGTGCAACTCAATACTACCATATAGATGTGACTGATTAATTTTATAAAGTAACACAAAGATGCAAATTTTTATTATTCGTAGTTTTGTTCATATGGCGTTAATACTTTACTAATTAATTAAGTATTCTTTAATGATCCTTTATTATTCCTGAATCGAATTTAATTTAATTTAGCCACTTTTTTAAATTTGATTAAATTTTATTAAATTTTATTAAATTTTATTAAATTAAATTAAATTAAATTTTATTGTTTATTTCTATAGCAATAATCACCAAAGATAGAATCTACAATGGAATTTTTGATTTCCTTAATCTATTTGAATGCACTATCACGTCTCTTTTTGGAAGTTTAATACTTACATAGCCTTTTGTTAATATAGCTGTTATTTTATGTGGACCAGTACAGTGGTCACCAAGTTTGCCAGGTTTAGGTCCTTTGAACAAAAATACCGGTTCGCCGATTTTAAATTCAATTGGATTTATTTTGCGATCTTGATATTGTTTCGATTTTTCCTTAAATTTAATCAAATTTTGTCGACCAATTTCTTGTATATCGTGAATTTGCGTGACTAGTTGTGTTAAATAGTCGTCGTATGTAGCAATTTTCTCCATATCCGATGGTGACATTCTAGAGGGGACTCGTGCTATTTTTCCGAACACCATTTCATAGGGTGTGAGCTTGGTACCTTCGTGTACATTTGTATTGTAATTATAAATAGCCATTTCAACCCATTCGTCCCAATCGCTTTGCTTCGTTGTAAATTGCTTGAGATATTCCCCAAGTGCGTGATGAGACCTTTCGAATGATCCGTTGGATTGGGGGTGAAAAGCGGTGGTTCTAACTTTCCGAATTTTAAACAACTTCGCCATTTGCTTTAGAAATTTACTTAAAAAGTTGCTACCTTGGTCAGTAAGCACTGCCTTAGGCGATCCAAAATAACAAATGAAACGTTTGACAAATTTTTCCGCAATAGTTACTGCTTTTGCATTAGGTATAGGAATAGCCACAGAATATTTTGTTAATTGATCTTGAATGGTTAATATATACTCATTCTCCTTCTTGATTTTCGGTAAAGGGCCTACTCTGTCCATAGCAATTTTATCAAAAGCGATGGCAGGTGTATCCGTTATGACCATTTGCTGTTTAGTTTTTACGCGAATTAGTTTTTTTAATTGACATTGTAAACACCGTTGAATACATAACTGAACGTCAGCTTTTAAATTTTTCCAATAATATTCGTGACGGATTCTATTGTATGTTTTGCTGACACCTCTGTGTCCGCCTATAGCTGAAGAGTGCATCTCCTCGATATTTTTACCTGATCTTCTACGGTGGATTGTCTAACTAGCCCGTTACAAATAATAACTTTTACTTCACTCTGTGCAAAAATTAACCGAATTTGTGTGATAATATTTTTCCCAGGTATACTCAAGATAAAATCTGATTTTGCGATACTAATAGTTTGGAGCGATAATTTGTCGATCAAATGTCGAGCATTTTTCAATGTTTCTACTATGTTTCCTAAGATTAATGTGGGTCCTTCACCGGAACCGTTGGTGATTGGTGGGGCTATATTAAATCTATTACCTCGTTTTGCAATTAATTGAGCCTTTTTCAACTTAAAATTTTTTAAATGTGAAAAATCGTTATTATCGCGTAGTGCTATCGCTCCTCTATCAATAGGTTTACATTTGGTAGAAACAAAATAAACCAGGTTATCTCTACGAGTATGGAATAAGTTGCATGATTGTTTGATGTTGGAGGCCATAATCCTTCCTTTGGGAAGCTCACCAGTGGTAGTTGCGATTGATAATCTAGTTTTTGTTGCTTCGAGTTCGAGTTCCTCGTCGCTCGAGGACTCGGTATCGCTTACTTCGAGAAGCTTAGGGGTACGTTTCCTGTGGACTAGCACGCTCGTTTCGTTTCGTGGGTTATTAACGTCGAGTATAATTTCTTCGGTCGATTTTAGTGGATAGAATAGGTATTGCTTGTAGATGTTTTCGGATATACTATACGCTCAAGAGTACCTGGGTTATTTACCGGAGTATTAGGGAAATCCACCTCGTCTTCTACACGCGCCTGAAACGTTTCGTGGTCGGATGATATGTCGAGTGACCCATGTGGAAAAATAAGTTCCGCAGGCTTCTCATTAGAGTCAACAGATTCCCGATCCCAATTGCATTCATCTATTTTATAATTGCGTAATGTATGATCTTGGTAATTTTCCATAATATCCTCATCATTGCCAGATTGTTCTTCTAATAATCGAGTTATCTCTGCATCCGTCAGTTGATGCTTACGCTTCGTACGATTGCCAGTTAAGGGATTTATTTAAGTAATGAAAATACCGTCACTCGCGGTGCTTTCTTTAACTGGATTTCTCGAAAGTGCATCAGCATTAACATTAGTTTTCCCGGCTTTATATACTACATCGTATTCGTATTCTGCAAATTTTTGTCTCCAACCCAACATTTTTTAATTACCGTCCGTTGCCCGTCGAAACCATAGCAGTGGTTTATGGTCGGTGACTATTGTAAAATAATGCCCATATAAATACGGCCGAAAATGAAGTATAGAATATACTGTAGCTAATGCTTCCTTTTCATACGTATCGTATCTTTCTTCTACTTCACTCAAAGCTCTAGAGGCGTAGGCGCATGGATAGCCGTTATTAATTTCTCCTTGTGAGAGGATGCTACAGATAGCATAACCCGACGCGTCCGTAGTTAAAATGAACGGCTTAGAAAAATCAGGATATTGCAAGACTGGAGCTGTACAAATTTTTTTTTTTCAATATATCAAATGACTCCTGTTGCTCAAGTCCCCATTCGAATTTATTTTCTTTACGTAAGAGAGATGTCAGGGGTTTCGTGATCTTGACGTATTCTTCTATAAACCACCTATGATAACCTGTTAGTCCCAAGAATTGTCGAATATTTTATATATTTTTAAGCACGTGGTATTCACGTACTGCTTCTAATTTCTTAGGGTCGGGATGAACTCCATTGTTCCCGATTATGTGTCCAAGATACGCGGCTTCCCTTTTTAAAAATTCGCGATATATATTCTCATGTTCTTCGAGACTGCGAGCATAAATAACAATGTCGTCCAAATAAACAAATACGCCTTTCCCGAGGATCCCACTCAACGTGAGGTCCATGACTCTTTGAAATGTAGGAGGGGCGTTCCGTAGCCCGAATGTCATTCTAACGAACTCATAATGACCACGCGGCGTAGTGAAGGCCGTTTTATGACGATCTTCAGCTGAAACTTCAATTTGATGGAATCCCGACGCTAGGTCAAAAACTGAAAAATACCGTGCGCTTTCTAAGTGGTCTAATATATCATTAATATTTGGTATGGGGTACGCATCAGCGACTGTCTTTTCATTCAGTAATCGGTAGTCGAATACTCCTCTCCATTTTTTATTACCTTGAGAGTCGGCTTTCTTAGCCACACAGGGCAATTGCACGGTGAGGCGGAGGGTATGATTACTCCCTTTTCGAGCATATCTTCAATTTGTTTCCCGATGTCCTCTTTAGTGCGCTCAGGTCATCGATAGCTTCGCGTATTTATAGGAAAATCATCTATTGTAGGAATTCGATGTTGCAATATAGTAGTACACGTTAACATATCCCCCGATACTTGGTATAAATGGGAGCTTTCTTTTAAAATGGTTTCGATACTTTTCCTCTCTTCTTTACTTAATTCGTCGAGTCTTAATAATTGTTTGATTCGATCAAATCGATCGTGCATTACAGCTTGAGATATCGTGTAATAAGATCTTTCGCGAATAAAAGGCGTAATTTTGCGAGAAATATTTGATATACTGAGTTTCTGTGTTAAAGAAACGTCCATGAATTTATACCACTTTGAATTATACTTCTGGGTTTCGAAACTTGTTCCTTTATTTTTATCATTCTTAATACTTTCTACTTTTGATGATTCAAGGGTACAGATCGTTTGTACATTCTTTAATGAGTCACAAATTTTTAAACTGGTGTCTTGATTTGATTCGATTTTCGAAGGTACGAAGTTTTCAACAAATTCTTGGCAACACAATTCTTTATCTTCTTTCATTATTACTAATTACGATGTTTCAACACAATCTATACAATTGACTTTATTTTCTGCTGATATTTTAGTCTCTATCGAATTCGGATAGACAACGCTTTCAGCAATAACACAATTATTAATTTTTTCACAAGATTCTATCCTTTCCGTAGGCACAGTTTTCCCCGAAAATTCTGTATTTCTTTCCGTCTCTATCGAATTCAGATAGACAACGTTATTCCCTTTAATACAATTATTAAAATCTTCTAGAGGTTATGTCCTTTCCATAGGCACAGTTTTCCTCAAAAATTCTGAATTTCTTTCTATCGAATTCAAATAGACAACGTTATTCCCATTAGTACAATTATTAAAATCTTCCAGAGGTTCTGTTCTTTCCATAGGCACA
Source organism: Cylloceria caligata (assembly GCA_963942595.1). Taxonomy (NCBI): domain Eukaryota; kingdom Metazoa; phylum Arthropoda; class Insecta; order Hymenoptera; family Ichneumonidae; genus Cylloceria; species Cylloceria caligata. Next base: position 41,693,269 of record OZ012703.1, on the reverse strand, counting down.
GTATTTCCCAAAAATTCTGAATCGAGCTCCTTCAGTCCTCCATCGAGCGCTGCTCGTTTCGTCGGCACAGTCACCCCTGTGAAGCGTAGGCGAGACTCACAATTACTACAATTTTTTTCCGTTTCTATCGAATTCGGATAGACAACGTTTTCTTTAGGTACAATTATTTTGACAGGTTCCATACAAGTGCTATTTTCAGTTAGATTCGACGTGCGAATTTCCGTAAGACTTTGGGCTTCGTGTCGCAATTTCTCAAATTCTCGTTCTATTTTCACTTTAAAATTCTTCGTACACAATATAACTTTTTCCAAACCAGTTTCACAAGTAACTTTAATTATTTCCATGCAATTTCTTATTTCTTCTCTTACATTTTCCAAAAAATAAAAAATATTCTCTGAAGAATTTTTAGTATCTCTGCGGGGTATTGTCTCTACCGGGAGCTCAATCTTACCCGACAGAAAGAAATCCTCTTGATCGTGTCCTTTTATATTGTCTTTATTGTAAAAATGACCCAACCCCCTAGAAAGCTCGGGATTCTTTTCCGTTTACTTGAATCGTCACTAGGATCCTTTATTTTTGTCCTATGAATTAGTTCCTCTGATGACACTAATTCTAGTACTGGTACTTGGACTTGAACCGTATGCCTATTACTATTAGTTACGTAAATTTAAGCTTTACCATTATCATTACTGACGAACCCGCTTTCTATGTTTATACCTTAACCTGCATCCAGGTGAGGCAAATGGCCTACCCGCGAATCCAAATTCTTTACTCGCACGAAGCACAATTTGGTGGACTCTGCAGGGATAAGAATAGTTTCCTGAGTTGCAAATGGTATTCTTACATTCTGCTTTTTTAATTGTCTTTTTTCGTAATCAATTTTCACGTTATTGCCGTCGAGGTATTCCGAACCTAATATACCAGCTTCCTTTATGGGGAAGTTATTGTGTATTGTCTATTTATACGGTAATATTACACAAAGTAAAAATTGAATTTGTTGTGATTCCATTAAGTTGCAGAATTTCTGCGCGATTTATAGAGATGTGTTCACTCACAAATTGTTTCTTTAGAATGTTCGGACCGGCTCCTGTATCAACAATAAGAGTGACGGGAGATATTATTTCCGATACCGTTACCGTAACCGTCGGGACACTACTTTCTCGATGCAGTTGTATAATAAGGATTCGGACTACTCGCGATTGGGATTCTCGGCTGTGATAGAAATTACATGGATCGGATGCATATTCTGCGGGATCACCCGAGGTGCACCCGCATTCGGTAGACCACCGCCATTTCCCGAATTTTTGTATTCATTCTCTTTAATACGTCGGACGGGACACTCCCGTATAAAATGATCTGGTTGTTTGCAATAAAAACAATCCCTACCCATCTCGGTGGATCTAACATTATTATTACTATCAAAATTCCTTCGGTTATCAAATCGATTGTTAATCAACGGTTGCGAATTATTATTGCGAAATGGACAGATATGGGCTCCATGGCCTTCTTTTTTACATATCTGACAATGTTACTTGAATTCTGATATCGAAGATTCTGCGGTACCTGTTCTCGTGGCAAGGACATCAATTTAGGGGAGGTCGGAGGGAAACGTCAACATCTATTAGCCAAATTACCATAATTTTTACAAAGTTGACAAAATGCAGATATATTTCCCTGTTCTTTTCTTTCTCGAGGACAAATTTTATAACAACGATCGGCAGTATGTCCGCGTTTATTACAGACCTGGCATATAGTAAGTAAAGAGGCTTCGAACTTGGATTTATTGTTATTTAAAGGGGGAAAGATTTTTAAACATTTGTCCGCCGAGTGTCCAATTTTTTGACAGATCTGACACATGCTCGGTCCCTTATCGATATTTCTCGAATTTTGTGGACTGACAACCAATGCTGGGCTAGACGTCTGGGTCGAGCATTCTTTAGCACTGTGCCCTTTTTTATTGCACAGCTGGCAATACACTTCTTCGCTTGGTACCACGTATACTCCTGATTTCGCCTCAGGTTTATTTACATTTGAATCCGAAATTTCCAACCCACCACTACGCAGGGCTGCCTGTGACACTACATTTTTTTCTGTTTGATCCGTGAGTTAAATTAATTCATCAAGATTATTCGGACTTAAACGTTGTTCAATTTCTGGTTTTAACCCGTGTAGAAAACATGCCGGAGGACTTTATTTAGTGTTATTAATAAATGCGGCAGTTAAAGGATTATCTTCGCTCGCATCATAATTTTGGAGTATTAAATTTCCCAAGTCTCTTACGCGATTGGAATATGCAATGACGGACTCATTTTCTCTTTGATATATGGATCCCAATTCCCTTGGAGTTGATAAACGTTTCGCGTAGGTGCATAAATATCTTTAAGAAATTTACCCAGATCCTCTATTGTTTAAAAAAGTTGCCCTTGTATAGTGCGACGAGGTTCGCCGATTATTTTTATGCGAACTGCTCTTACTAATTTGATTCGGCTCCTGGCCCCATCATAGCCAAGGCCTCTTTGCATCCTTGAATAAACATACCGAGTGATAAAGAATGACCGTCATAATTCGGTATGACAGCCAGGGCATCTCGAAGAGACAATGTTTGATTATTATTAACCATTGTGGGAGGTGTATTTGGTGATGAGTCGTATGACTTAATTAAGTTTTTAGTAAACATTTTTATTGGCGGTATTGTATTGTTACGTCAAAATCGCGGCCTATCTTACGAACGCACGAATTGAACATAGATTTCACGTTTCGGTGTATCTTTTCCGTGCTCTGGTCAAGGGGAATACTTTCTCCCTTTACCACACCCGACGAGAAAATACCGAAGACGCAAGCCCGTTTTTGAGTCTAACCTCGCGGAAAATTACTCGGGATAGGGCTGGAGTGCGTTTTGTTATTGGTTGGGGATAATCACTTCACGAATAAGGGGGTGGGACTTGAATGACAATTTCACGCGGAGCAAGATTTCACTTTAATTGGTAATTGAAAATTGTACTTACGGTTGTTTGTTGCTGTGGTTCTTGCTGTTGAACGTTGGTTGGACGTAGACTAGTGTAGTCAGACAAACTCAAAATCGAACGTAGGCGTTGGTGCGTATTAATAATTATTTATTGAAATAAAACTACATGAGTAGTTGAATGTTGCACATTCAATATTCTTGATTTCGCACGGGTTAGTAATTATAAGTACTGTACTCGTACTCTGTACTACTCGAAACTATACCTTGTAAAATTGAGCCGTGGTGAAAAAGTCTTCAACTGTACTACTTTACTTTCCGGCACACAGTACTACTTGCTGCCTTGAAAAAAGTCTATCTCCTGCGGGCTATTGACTCACTGCCGGGCGACTTATTGACTGCCGGGCGACTTATTGACTGCCTGGCGAGTGATTAGCCCTTCACTCTTTACTTGACTCCCCGTGAAACTGTGTCGCCGGCCGATTTTCGCGGCCTTTTATAGGGCTCCTAAGCGTCGAAAATTCTTGTCGTCAAGCGCGTAAAAGAAGAGAAGGGATAAAACCCTATCCTGATTATAAGAATTTCCCCGTGGTCTATCTCGACCATACACGTATTCATTCCCCTTACTCCGCAGAGTAGCTTCTCGACATGCAGAGCCATGGATCTATGCAAGTGCATCGGTATGGTGCGCTCTGATTTGTCCGCACGATGCGATACACAAAGGACCGCGCGATTAGATGAGGGAACGCGTTCGAGGCGTTTTTCCCCTGGAAATGAGGCGATTTTTACCACCCCGCTTCTTGGCCTACTTTCGATAGAGTTTCCTAGTCTAGGTAATATCCTTATGCTCGCTTCTATGTAGATGTATCTATGGCAATGGCTTAGAATTTCAGCGTTTGCACGGAACTTAACTAAATCCTTCACATCGGACCACTAGTAATAATTTTGTTACAGATTCTGTAGTTAACTTCGACGTATGCAACCCGATTTTTACGTTAATCTCTTATTAGTATAAATGTTTTTGTTGAGTTATGGCTTATTCTAATCATTATTGGTTATTCGTTTAATTAGTGATTACTCTACTTATAGTTAATAAGTTTTCTTAAATAATTTGTTAGTTAGACGATTATTCTCGTATTATAGAAACGAGAGCGAGAGAGAGAGAGAGAAGGATTTTACTTGAGAGCGACTCGTCTAACTTGGTTACTCGTACATTTCGTTCGTACGCAAGTCAGCTAGATCGCCGTTCAGCCTCTTGCGATAAGGCGTTTGTCGTGGTGCGGAGAGTCGGCCAGCCTCGCTTTCTTGCAAAGGAAGCTTTATTAAAACGTGTTACCGTTTTCTCTCTTTCTCGTTTCGTCTTACTTTTGGTCTTTAGCTGTAAAACAATCTTAACATTTCATTTTATCCTATCTATATATGTGTAACATATTTCATATAAATAACTTGCTGGTAAAACAAGTATTTTTATGCATGGAAACGAGAGAGAGTGAGAGAGTTCTTCTCTTGAGAGCGACTCGCCCGACTTGCCCGACTCGGTTACTCGTACATTTCGTTCGTACGCAAGTCGGCTAGATCGCCGTTCAGCCCTAGCGATAAGGCGTTCGTCGTGGCACGGAGAATCGCCTAGCCTCGCTTTCCTTCAGAGGAAGCTTTATTGAAACATGTTATAGTTTTTCTCTCTTTTTCGTTTCGTCTTACTTATGGGTATTCAGCTGTAAAATAATCTTAACATTTCATTTTATCCTATCTATATATGTGTAACATATTTCATATAAATAACTTGCTTGTAAAACAAGTGTTTTTATGCATGGGAACGAGAGAGAGCGAGAGAGTTCTTCTCTTGAGAGTGTCTCGCCCGATTCGGTTACTCGTATATTTCGTCCGTACGCAAGTCAGCTAGATCGCTGTTCAGACCTCGCGCAAGGCGTTTATCGTTGCGCGGAGAGTCGGCCAGCCTCGCTTTCCTGCAGAGGAAGCTTTATTGCAACCCGATTTTAGTCTCATCTCTTTCTCGTTTTCTTGTCTATTTTTCGCTATTTTACCATAAATTAATCCTAATAATTTTATTCTTTCTATATATGCATAACATAATATATATGATGGTATTTTACTATAAATTCCAATATTTTACGAGAGACTTATTAATATAATCTCAAGAGAAAAAGGAAATTAATCCTGATATACTGATCTTTCTTCTATTACCCGACTATACCTGGTAAGCTCATTAATTCAATGTGGGTTGTACTCGATTTAGAGTGACAGCCCTGGGTAGTTTCCATATGGAAGCATAATTGTTCTTTTTGCTGCTGATATTTTACCTACAGTATTCGTGTGAACATTTTAATAGTCATAACTCTTTCGTTCAAATCAATAGTTCCTCCACTTTTGTTAATTGTTTCGCTTAGTTAATAATTGTTCGTGATTTCATCATCTTTGTAAGAGAGAGAGAGAGAGAGAGAGAGAGAGAGAGAGAGAGAGAGAGAGAGAGAGAGAGAGAGAGAGAGAGAGAGAGAGAGAGAGAGAGAAGATTTCAGGCAAGAGCGAGAAGGAAGGGTGCGGTCGCTTGGTCACGTGATAGCGTTCCCTCCAACCGCTCCCCTATGACAAACAACGCCCCGACGGCGACTAGCCGAACCCCTGGTCTAGGATTGAGGGTAAGGCGGCGCTGAATCATAGATCCATAAATGGCAGTCGATAACCGGGTCTACGCAGTAGATCCCATGGTTTGAAAGCTTGCCTTTTGACCGGGAGCGCTGAAAAATTCCATACTTACAAGATTAATTCTTCCGGGAGACGGTCGGTAGGGCCGCATCTTCACCCTGTTCCGATCTCTGTCGCTAAAATCGCTCTCCTCTCCTCTTAAGAAGTTCGAGAATAAAAGAAAAATGTGGGAGGTTACTTTTACTGTAGCGAAACTAAAACAGAAGAACTTTAACGTAATCAAAATGAAAAAGATAAAGGCGACGTTACGTCAGGACGTAACAGTATTCAATGTCTTGTATGGGCTTGAGTCTTTGACCGTGGGATAGGTGGAGCAACCGGGCGTAGACAAATTGTATTCCGGCAAAAGGTGTATTTTTTTTTACCAAATTTTTAGGTTTAGAATGTGAGGATTTGATAATTGACTTTAATGTGGATTTTTCACGATTCTCAATTATTTCCTTTGGAGTTGATAACGATTCTTTGTCGACAAAGGAAGATGATCTAGGAATAGTTTCGTCGAAAGGGGTAGATCCGCTAAATGGCGTGTAACATATATCGCTGTTAGCTGAAGGGATTATACTAGACGTAGCGCTAGCAACGGTCGAGGGGGTCTGTAAAGGCGTATTCGTGTTTTCGGGTGTAACGGTATTTTACGTTATCATCACCCTTAAAGGGTTTTAGTTCGAGCTCGAGCAGGGAGGAAATTAATATAGGCTTCAGTATTAGGTAAAAGTACGATTTATTAGACACATTAGATAGATAAATAGCTTGTATGATAATTAAATATACTCCTTTTTAGTTTTGGTGATTATGCACCTTACAAAAAACTTGACCCGGGCTTACGCATGCAACGGCATACATAATCGTATTCGCACGAAGTAGGATATTTTATATTGAATTATTGAAATATTTTCTTTAGTTATATGGTAGTATAGTTTCTACATAAGGAAACAGCCTGCTGGGCTTGCCATCGTTAGTATATCTATATCGGCTCTGTTATTATTCCTCGCCTTCGGAGGTAGCCTATTCTATATCTATATTGAGTGAACTGTAGTGGGGACAGAGCTCTCGCTCGAGCTCTCCTGGCTACGCGATCTACTCGCTGGTCCCGCCGCTGTTCCGGTAGAGGTGTCAGCGCGGTGCATCCTCGGCGCATCGGCGCATCGGAAATGCAATAGGATCGTCCCTAGCTAATTTTTAGGGTGTTTTGTAAGTCCCTTATGGATTTAGTATAATTTTATCCATACCACACTGGTTTCTTTTTGAGGTGAGATCTCGTTGGCTGGGATACTCTGCTACTTGAATCACTGGTGGCTCAGTAGTTGACCTTGGAAGATGTTCGTTTTCCCTGGGCCAGAGGTATCAGGCCTGGTCCTTGGAGTGGTTCGGTTTTAGATGCTTCTCCTTTGGTTGACTGGGTGGTCCTTCTTTAGCTGGATGGCTGGTCCTCTCTTTGGTTGGTCAGCTGATCCTCCTTTGGTTGATTAGCTGGTCCTCCTTTGGTAGGTTAGCTGGTCCTCCTTTGGTATTGTAACGTGGCCAAATATGTGGGCCGCGTCCTCCTCGCTCGACGACTACCCAACCGATCACACAGGGCTATAGGGATAATTTTTGTATTTTATCTATTCTTTATTTTATTTTGTTTTTCTTGTGGTATTTTTTTTTATATACATCTAATGCGATTGATGCGACCGAGGGGTGGAGGAGGAGTACGCAGTGGAGAAGAGCTAGGCAACAATCGGAAACCTCGGACGGATATTATACGTCTTCCTCGGTCGGGATATGCCATTGTCCCGACGACGCACCGAATGCGGCCTACTACCTTTAGCTGCTGTCGATTTACAGAAATCGAGATATTTCCGAGGGTCACCTGCTGGGCAACGCAACGTTGGTATTGTTTGCGGCCAAGTCATACATCATCCCGCCGAGGCGCTAGTCGCAGTCATCCTGCGACACTTGTTCCCCCAATTATACCAAGTTTGTCGGGTTAAGTGGGGATCATAGTTGACGGGCACGCGTGCCGAACGGACCTCGAGGCTTTTTCCCGGTGATCCTCGAGCGAGCAGGACGTAGCACTTTCTTTCTGTTTGTCCTGCTCTACTATCGAAGAAAAATATCGGCTCTCCATTTGGCTATTGTTTCAAAGGAGTTATTTGCGAGTCGCTGGTGTACCGGAGGACCTGTTGGAACGATCATACCGAGGCAGTCGTAGGACGTTACCAAGGACTTGCAATAAGCATCGCAGCGTCATCGTCCCGGTGAGCTCTCATCCTATTTACGGTCTTTCGCTACTATTTTATTATTTCATCGTTTCATTTGATTATTCAAAATTTATTCGAGCTTGGTCACCCCTGCGGCCCTAGTACACCGTGTGCAGAGTAATAATTTGTATTGGGTAGCGCGGCGTTTAGAAAGAATAAACTCGGGATCGTAGGACGGGTAGAAACCGGGGGAAAGTCATTAAATTAATTAATTGTTTTTTTAATTAAATCGTGCGCGCGTTAGGCCGTTATCCCGGAGTGGTTTGAATTTGTTGGTTGGTTGCGTGGGATCTGAACGGAATAGACCGCGTCATGTATTTTAACGAATTATGGGTTTTAGAGGTACATGATTTTGTTTGAGTTTTCTTTCGTTCGGGCTAGAAGGTCGTGCGCGCGTTAGTACGTCGTCCCGTGGTATGCTTGGTGTGTGGGACTAGCACGTTATAGACCGCGTCGCGTATCGAATAGACCCATCGGCGTTTCTCTATTTTATTTATCGTTTTATTCGTTGTTTTATTTACCGATCTATTGATTTATTTATCTTTTTATTTATTTAGTTCTTTATTTACATAGTTATTCATTTATTTATATTCTTATTTATTTATTTATTTATTTATTGGTTTATTTAGATTCATTAATCTACTTCTATTGATTTATTCCTATTTGGATTTATTTATATTTTATAGTTATTCGGACCCCGTTACTTTGGTTTTAATATTTGAGCCTACTGACGGACGAGTATCTTCTAAAGTATTATTTTCGTTATAATTGTGTTCCTCGGCTATCATTTAACTGTTGGCTGTTATTTATTAGTTTATTTATATTTTATGGACCGCTGAAAATCTCTGGGGTTCTGCTTTTACACGGCCTCTAGATTTCGAACTTGTAATAGCAAGCCGTGGGTAGCCTGGCGTGCGTGACCTCCCGACGTCCCGTTGTTTTGGTTTTGTTGAGTGTATGACGGATTCGCGCGGTATAGGCCGTATCGCGGACCGAGTACAGAGACTATCGAGTCTTAAAGTTTCGTCTAAGAATATTATTTGAAACTGGAAGCGAGCCAGTTGAGCTATCTAACATCTTCCAGGTGTGTGAGAGAGAGAGCGGGATAACTGCTGCCGTTGAATTAAAATTAAGATATCTAACTGGATTTGGAAAATTGTTAAAGAGGAGATACTACTTTTACGGGACATTTTATTTTTATACCAAATTGATGTTTATTGGAAATAATATCGGTTTGCCAGAAATAAAGAAGTTCGTAAGTCCCGTACCGGCCATTGTTGTTTGAATTATTTACCGTTATTATGTTATTTATTTATTTATTATTTATTTAGTTAAACCTTGTTTGTTGTTCGTGTTGGGCATATTTATTAACAATATTTTATTATTGGACTTTGTTCAGCAATTTTAAGGACTTATTTTAATTAATTGATTTTACACGTATTTATATATATTTTTTGACTAATTAGTGACTTGACAGTCCGAACCACCCACTCTGCCTCGAACAGCTGTAGCTGGCCTGGGTTGCGGCTCGTCATCCAACTCGGTATTTTTTCCTTCCGGCGCGAAAGGGCCTGGCGCCCATCTTGAAAGAGAAAATAAAAAGGAAGGGAAAAATAACTTGGACCAGTCATAGGTAACGTGGTGCGTTGAGGAGCCAAATTTATGTTACAGTATATTCCGGATGTTGGCGAAAGTCTGTGAACAGAATGCTCCCCGATTGTGGTATATCGTGCCCTTTTATACCGACTTCCCCGCTCTTCTTCCAAGTTCTGCCGGTGTAGCAGGTTATTATTATATCTGCTAGTCGTCCTGTAGCCCATATCCTGCAGCCCATTTGTCCCGTTAATCTCCTCTCCTTGGTTATAGTGATTTAGCGTGTTCCTAGTTAGATTGTTCATAATACGTTTCTTGAGACTATAGTATTACTGCTTGGCAGTGTAACTATAGCTCGAGTAACGGTAGTTGGTCTTTATAGGTGTGCGTGCTGTGTGGTATGGATCTCTGTGTTTGTGTGTGTGGATCCCGTTTAGGCTAGTCATTCTGGCGGTATATTTAATTATGAGACGAATTTGTCGTCTTACGAGTACGCTTAGTGACTCGAAATTCTCCACGATACTTTCGGGGGATTTTACTGACCGACCTAGGTCTTCGCTACGGGGGGTGGGGTATATTAACGCTGCAAGATATTCGTTGATCTCGTCGTCCGGCCTTATGACAAACCCGACTAATGACAAAGGGTTATTTGAGGACTTTGCTTTTAACGTTTCCTTCAATCGTAAATTGGTTTAAACTTTCGTCGTCTGAAAATTCTCTGATCTGTAAAGGACTATATGCCGGTCTATAATATTTTCCAAAATTGCTTTCTATAATTTCAACTGTATCAGATAAACTTGTCTCGTCTTCTATATTCTCTTGGGATCAAGTCAGTAGTTAACTCGAGTGATAGTATGTTACTATATTGATCAACCTTAATTACTTTTGCTCTATAGGTGGCAGTTTCTGTTAACTTGTTGAACTCTGAGTCTACAGTGGACACAACAGAATTCTTATTTGAACTGGTAGAGGAGTAAAATTCTTAGGGAAATTGGAGTCGGTATCTCGGGAGGTGAATTACTGGGACTATTACATGGGGACTCGGTTATAGTTTCAAGGGTAAAATTATTAGGATTATCCGTTGGGAGCCTTTTTCTTCTTTCCTCAGGATACTCGTGGATTATTGACTCATCAATTCTTACCTTTGAACGAGTTGACCTCATTTATGATATATTTTATACAAGTATAATTTTCGGTATACCGCATCAAAGAGACATGCAACAATACATAAGAATATTATTAAGGTAGAAATTGGGCAGGAGAATAGGAATAACTTTCTTTTTATTACTTGTAACAAAGAAGAATTATAGACGTTTATTCTTTTAATTTTGTTTCAAAATTTCCTTGAGGTGAAATCAAATGTGATTTTTCCTTGAGGAGGATGATTTGGTGGTTATTCAACGATTCGTTCTTAGTAATTTGAAGTTTGCAGGGATGTCACAAATGGATGATATCGTATCCCAAGTCTCGAATAATCTTCGCAATCAGCAATAAGTTCGTCTAGGAATTTTTTTCGCTCCGCTGCTCGAACTTCTTTAAGATGATCTATTTGATCGTTGTCAGGTATTTCGGTGCCGGCAATTTGGAAGTCCCGACTGCTGTTTACGTTGTATGCAGTCGCACTTACTTGATGTGATGTTCCAACTTCCGAGTGATTTTCACACTTCGCTACTTGTTTAACTAAAGGTCCCTGAAACCCTATTATTATTTTTTCTTTGTTAAGGAAAATACCTTCGTTATCTTTTGTAGGTTTGATACTAGAGACTCCAAAATTTTGCTTGCTATACGATACACTTGCTGTTACCGTTATAGGACAATTCGTTTTACTAGAATTAAAATTTATATTCTTTTCTTGTCTCGAGTACCGTTACATTCTACAATTGTGTCATCGGAATGGTTCTGATCGTCTGCTTTTTTTTCTTCCTTTGAGAGGGATAGTTTTATTATCGTTTTCTATTTTAATACTAGAGACTCTAGAGTTTTGCTTGTTATACGACTTGCACGCAATTAATGGAACTTGGTAATGTTCTTTTAAGATTTGCCGTCTTAATGTCTGTGCTTGAATTTTCCTTCCTGCTCTATGGGTTTGCGGCATGGATGAATGATTCGGGTCGATAGTGGTAGGGTAATTGTCAAAATCAGTAAGTGCTACGTGTAGTTATGTCTGTCTCGTTTGTATGATGTGTTTCGCGAGCGAATCTTGCTAGCCTTTAGCCTCACTTACGCGAGGGGCTAAAACAAAGGATTTCTCTTACTAGTGTAATGTGCTTCGTAAGCGAGCCTTGTTAGCGTTTAGCCTCACTTACGCGAGGGGCTAAAACAAAGGATTTCTCTCACTAGTGTAATGTGATTCGTGAGTGGGCAAATCTGGTTGCCCAATCGTCTCTTGTGATGATTGTGTTGTTAGGAGTGGGTTGGATATGATAGGTGGGATGTGAATTAGGTGTGTTGATTTGATGACTCTGATTCTTGATCGACGCGGTTGCTATTAACTGAGGTCGTACTTCCTCGGACACAAATGAGTACGTTAGGTTCAAGAAGCACTAGAGGCTATTTGTTATACTAATATTTTCAGAATTGTACGCCCATTGCTTTAACACATGGTAGGTTAACAGAATATATATAAATGACAGTACAAGGTAGTTAATGTTACGGAGCGAATTGTATAGAAACAACACAAGAAGCCTGATGGCTGCTTGGTTAAAACAAATACAATATTACTCTTTATAGTTAATATTCGGGGAAGCTATTTTCCTTGTAGTTCTCTTCGCGTACGTTTTAGCGATTATTCTTTCTTGCCGTTTTATTCGTTCTAAACCGAGTTGACTTAAGAAAATTTCTTGCGTGACTTGTTCAATGAGTTTTTGCGTGAGAACCTCGAGTTTCTTTATACGCACTCGAAGTGCTACTAATTGTTCCAGTGGTCCCATGCAACATAGTATAATTTATAATTATATATATTGTAACGGTAATTTTTATCGTTATCAATAATTTTTATTTATCGTGGGAATTCGGGCTCGAACACAGGACTAATTAATGTTAGACTTCGAGGTGAGTGAGAATAGGGTTTATTAATAGAAGAAATTATTCTATAACAAGTTATTTTACAGTTTCCGGCCTCTAATATCTAGGATGGTGCATTCGATTTTTGGGAATTCCGGCGATTATTTTAACATTATTTCGTCTTATTCGCGTGCGAATTCTCGGTATCCTCGGGAGTCTATTGTTGTCCTCGTATAGCGGTATTACTGTATACTCGGTGCACCACACCACTAGCTATTTTGCTTCGCACTCGCTCCTTCGATAGAGTGTATTAACTCTATTTACAATTCTTTCTCTTTCACTCTCATTTCGCTTTCTCTCTCCTTCTCTTTTCCACTTATCCAGTCGGGCGATTCCCGTTTAGACTGCGATTATGATTCACTCGATTTAATTCTATGCTTTATACTTTATCTGCTTATATGTACTGCTTAATTCTATGCACTTAATTTTACCTAGATTTATTCTCTAACTCCTTCTCGTTTGATCTTCTGTCCTGCATCGATATAAGGAAATTCCTGCGATTATTTTATTATTATTTCTTTTTATTCGAACGTAAATTCTCGGTATTCTCGGGCTCGAGCTTCGGTTACGTGCCCACGCCTTGGTATTGTCTCGTTACCCGCACACACACAGCCACACGCATCAGACTTACTCCTTGACAGAGTGTATAAACTCTGTTTACAATGCTTTTCTCTTTCGCTCTTGTCTAACTTTTCGCCCTTTTTCGCTTACACTCGCAGGAACGGGAAATTCCTTTTGTCCCTGCCGGTTTAAAATCCGCACGATGTAATTTATGCGCTAATACACTGTTCACTTATTTCGATGCACTTAAATTCTTGACTTATATTTATTCACTTAATCCTATCCCACTTGTTCCTAACTATTCCTAGAGTTATTTCGCCTTCGATCTATCGACTAACAATCGCTTCCCGGTTTCTTTACGTATCTCGCCTGACTGACTCCCTACATTTATTGCTTCGTATCTTTAAGTAACTTGTGCAAACGGTATTCGTTAAGAGATACTGATTCTATCGAAAAGAAGAGAGTCTTCCTTGCGCTGCAGGCTCTTTCATAGATTCCTCCCCACCCTGGTTCCCTCTACTTCATTAGAGGCTCGGGTTTCGGGATTTGCCAAATTCGCTCGATTATGCGAGCTACTGTTACGTCGGGCCCAAGATTTAGGGTCTGGCGAACACGGTCGGTCTCGCTTATGCGTCAAGGCTTGGCAGCCCTTTACAGCGGGGACGGAGACCTCGCCTTTTTCAATTAGAAATAGGAGAATTTTACCTGGTGAGCTCCGGATATAGTTGGGCTCGAAGAAATATAGTTGTCACGTGTCCTCTTTGTAGTAGTGCCTTTCCCTCGTCGCGTTCTCGAACTCCGTTGCAGGTGGTTCTCTTTGGCTCACACTTCTTTATGGGTGGTGAAAGAAGAAATATTTTGTTGACCGTGATTGATTAATTGATCGTAATGTTTATTTCAAAGCGTATCGTACGCAATTCACGAACACAATTTAACATACACAAGGTTTTACACGATTGTCATAAGAAAAAGTAACTTGGCCTATTATAGTTCCTGAGAATGGCTCATTCGCGGCACACGTTAGTTTATATATATTGGCAGGCAATTACACTGCACGTAATCCACGAAACACACGTTATAGTTATACAATATTCGATGAGATATAGTAGAAGAGGCACCTTGGCCGTTGTGAATAAAGTATGTTACGCGACGTGACCGCGGGCAATAGTGATGGAAAACTGAGCACCCGTGCAGTGAAAACTCTTCCTTATATATCCTAGAGTGTAATAGAAGTATTGATTAGGGAAACCCCGTGAACTAGGATGGAACTCTATCTTGGGTGACGAACCCCTTTCTTCAAAGGTTGGTTCTCCCCATCACGTCAGTATGACTCACAATTAGTTTATCTACCTTCGCGAAAAGCAACTCCCTTTTCCGAGAGACGTGAGTCATTGGTCTAGTTTTATGATTAACTATTCTCCCCTTTGTATTTGCCATGACTCAACTTGCTTTACCTTCGTTAACGAGTTTTCCCTTTTAGCCTATTCCTTATCATATCTCTATTTACTATTAGTGCCGAGAGTCACGTTTAGGGAGTTTCGCGGATGACCAGGTACAGAGGCAATCATAGAGCTTATCTATTATGACTAATACCAGCTAGGCACCACCCGCCGTAAAGAGGGGTCGGACTTGCCTCTTTGCTGTCAAACACGAGGATGACTCAAATAGAAAGGATAGCTGCCCTGGCTGCTTCGCTTGCTCATCGTGACCGGCTTATACCTGCAGAGCAAAAGAGATGGATCTCACGGGACGTAACACCTCCCCACCTCAAAACGGGTGTTAGTGAAGCTACCACCCGGTTACATGCCCTCATGTAGCTACTTGAGATAAAATAAATTCTCTTTTCCTCCCCATGGAATATCAAAAGTTAATTTATATATTTATTTTTATTAATTATAATTCTTTTATTTTATTTTAATTATAATTTTTTTTTGTTACATCTCCGTTAACTCTATTTGGTCGCTCGATTCTTTTTCTCTCTTTTTTTTTTATACATTGTAACATGTGGATATAAATTTTATTTCATGCGTCGTTAAAAGGTACAATATAAGATAGATATACAGACAAAAAGGAAAAGGAAGTTTACCCTACATAATATATAGTCATACCTTAAATTTTAACAGATTAGCACACACACAAACAAAAGAAAAGGAACGTGTCTACTCCAGCATAGCTAATATTTGGTCCAAGTCCTCTTCGACTGGACTCAGGTCAGGAAGTTCGTCATATGGGGCCGTCATAAGGTAATCCAGATATTGAAGCATCGCTCCTGACAGTTCAGCATCCTCAGGTACCTCGGCGACGTCCCTACTTAGGGATGTCGGACGGAGGGGTATGCTGATCCCATGGTTGTTGATCAGCACAGCCGAGTCGTCATCGGTGTCGGTAGGGGTAGTCTCTACTTCCTCCACACGTGGTGGCCCTTCCCAGACGATAGAGACATCGGGGGAAGAATCAACGGCTGTTGCGGCGCTGGTTGATGGTTGCTCTATTGTCACTGACACACCGCGCAAGCGAAGTTGATGGATAGACCATCGTTGATGGTAGTAGGATGTCAATATCTGCGTTACTAGGTCCACAACTTCCCAGTTGGTGGTCACCATGAGTTCTCTGAATGTAGGGTCTCTGATGCCCTCGGCCGAAAGTAGGACCTCCCGGGAGAGGTGTAGATGTACATCTAAGATGGTGTTTAGCAATCGGACCACGATACCCATATTGGTTCTCTTCTTTGTTCTTGTTATGTGAGTTTTTGTCGTAAATTGTTGGACGTCATCAAATTTATCAAACCACACGTAATCATAGAATAAGACTAATGTATATATCGTTTTAATATTATCATTATCAATATATATATATATGCGTCTTGGTATATATATTTTCTTGCGAGATATATATATTAAGGTTATTTAGTCAGATTCGCTACTGTAATCTGGCTCGATATGTGAATAACGAAGTCGATTAGGGTGTACCACTCTTACTTCGCGACCGATTTTTATTTTATTATTGCCGTCTCTTTTTACTTCTAATATTTCATGTGGACCAGTGTAATGATCCCCAAATTTCCCTTGTTTCCTTCCACGTTGTAAGTATACATAATCTCCAAGGTTGAAGGTTTGCGGCTTTGCCTTTTTATCATAGTAATTTTTTGACTTTTCTTTTGCTGAAATAAGATTTTCTCGGGCTACCCCTTGTACCTCGTGGAGTTTCGTTGTCAATTCCTCTAAATAGTTCGTATATGTTCGTGCTGGTTCTTCATTAGGGTAGGGGTCGCTTGAAGGAGTTCGTGCTGGTTTGCCAAACACCAATTCGTATGGTGTATATTTAGTTCCTTCGTGAATACTCGTATTATAAGAGAAGGTAGCTAATTCCAAGAGCTCGTCCCAATCATCGTCACGACTCACGAATTGTTTGAGATATTCTACTAATGTATGGTGAGATCGTTCCAAAGAGCCATTTGATTGTGGATGGTAAGCTGTTGTCCTGACTTGTTTAATCCTGAATCTCTTGGCTACCCCCTTCATCAGGTCGCTCATAAAGTTAGCCCCTTGATCTGTCAAAATTATTTTTGGGGCGCCGAAAATACAAATGAAATATCTGACTAGCGCATCTGCTATGTTTGCTGAAGTAGCCTTTGGTAATGCAATCGCGAGGACATATTTAGTTAATAAATCTTGCATTGTGAGAATATATTCATTTCCTCTTTCAGTAGATGGTAATGGTCCTACAATATCCATGGCTATTTTGTCGAAAGATGATTCAGGCGTATCTGTGATAACCATTGGTTGCTTAATTTTCACACGAACTAATTTTTTTTAATTGACATTGTAAGCAATGTTCAATGAATCCCTGGACGTCCATTTTCATATTTTCCCAAAAATAGCGTTGCCGTATTCGGTTGTAAGTCTTTGTAATGCCTTTGTGTCCACCCAAAGTTGACGAGTGAGCCTCGGTCATGATTTCTTTTCTCGTTTCACTTGGTGGATATTGAATTTTCCCATGGCAAATTATAAGTTTGATAGAAGTTTTACCAAAACTTTTTCGTAGCATTAGTAAGAGATCGTCCCATGGAATACCGTTAACTTCCCGAGTTTTTGCTATACTAATGGACCGTAATCCGGCTTTTCTTATACTATCTGCTGCATGTTCGTAAAGTCCGGAAAATTCCTGTTTATTCAGTAATAAACCATTCTTATCTCTTACTACCATCCCTACATGATGTTTGGAATTATTTTTTTCGACACAGATCCTTCCCATTTTTAAGTGGCGAAATCGGGGTAAGGCCCGTCTCTGGTGGAGACCTTTCGAGCCTTCATCGCATGGCTCTCCAATTTCAGAGATAAAGTATAAGTAGTTATCCTTCCTCATAAATAATTGTTCATTACTATTGACCGGGTTAGACAGGCTTGCTTGAGTGATTGTTTTATTAGAGTGTTGTATTTCTTCCTGTTCTTGACTCCTGTCTTCGCTTCCATTGTCTGAACGGTCAATCATCCATTCGTCAGACTGTCCGGACATACTCAGGGACTCTTCGTCCCAAATTAGCGGTCGTTCCATGATGGGTTCCGGGGATTCTTCCGGTAGAAAGGGTTTAAAAGCGTTCGTGATCGGGTGATTGTTGCCCGATAGTGGCTTAGCTTTTACGTCTTGTTCCTGGCTGCATGATTTACTGGTCCCGGGTATATTACTTCCGTCTGCGCGTGTCTTCCTTTTGCTCCTGAGTCGCGTGGCGATCGGCTGTTCTTTCAACACCGGGTTAAGGAACGGGTCAGGTACCACGATCGGTTCCTTCTCCCTTTTTCCTGTGTTGCGAGAGACGTCTTGGCTTCGTAGTCTTCTAGCAATAGGTTCATCGACTTGTTTCGAGGGCTTCGCTCTCTTAGTTATCGGGAAGACTGCTCTCTTCGAGCAGGTAGTTTCTGTTACTGAGTGAGGGGGGTCGCGAGCCTCGTCACGTGTTTCCTTGGTTCGAGGGAACGTCTCGTCAGGGGGGTTGCGCGACAAGGCATCGGCATTAATGTTGGTCTTGCCAGCCTTGTAGACCACGTCATATTCGTATTCTTCCAAGCGGAGTCGCCAACGAGTAAGACGTGAGGTAGGGTCTTTTGAAGTGTGTAACCAGACGAGCGGTTTATGATCGGTCACCAAGGTGAATCGTCGACCGTAGAGATACGGGCGAAACTGAGTAACAGAATGTAATATGGCAACAGCCTCTTTTTCATATGTACTATACTTTTGTTCTGCTTCATTCAACATGCGCGATGTATATGCAATAGGTCTATCTTTTCCTATCGGGCCTTGGCTTAAGATCCCACCAACAGCTAGGCCTGATGCATCTGTTGTGACAACAAATGGTTTCGTAAATTCCGGGTATTGCAAAACCGGTTCTTCACATAACCTTTCTCGTAGCGCGTCGAATGCATCCTGTTGGGGTTGTTTCCAATCAAAAGGGACATCCTTCTTTAATAGGCTTGTGAGTGGTCTTGCGATGTCGGAGAAATTTTTAATGAACCGCCTATAGTAATTCGCGAGCCCGAGGAATTGTCTTATATTTTTCACATTCTTTGGTCGTGGATAATTTTTCACGGCAGTAATTTTTTCGGGGTCTGGCCTGACGCCGTCTTTTTCTATAACATGTCCTAAATAAACGACTTCTCGTCGCAAGAATTCACACTTATCTGGTTGGAGTTGGAGTTGTGCTTCCCTCAATCGGTTCATTAGTCGGTCGACCTTTAATTCGTATTCTTCCAATGACGAGGCATAAATTACGATATCATCTAGATACACAAATGCGTCGATTCCTTGTATTCCGGATAAGACTTGGTCCATTACTCTCTGGAAAGTTGCAGGAGCGTTCTTCAATCCGAAAGGCATTCTTGCAAATTCATAGTGACCATATGGAGTGGAAAAAGCAGTCTTGTGTCTGTCTTCGGGGTGCATTTGAATCTGGTGAAATCCCGATGCGAGATCGAACATTGAAAAGTATATAGCTCCTCCAAGCTGGTCTAATATTTCGTTTATGAGAGGTAGCGGATAGGCGTCACTCACAGTCTTCTCGTTCAGACTGCGATAATCGAGTACCATTCTCCATCTTTTATTTCCCTTTGAGTCTGCCTTTTTCGGTACGATCCACACGGGCGAGTTATAAGCGGACAATGATGGCCGTATGATCCCGTCGTTCAACAGATCGTCCACTTGTCGAGTAATTTCCTCCTTTAATTGTGGTGGATAACGATATTGTCGTGTGTTTATTGGTATCTCGTCGGTGGTGATTATACGGTGTTTTGCGGCGTTAGTAGACTCGAGTGGATCCCCAGGCAGGTGGTATCTGTCTTGAAATTCTTCGATTTGGCGTTCGACACACTCCTTCTCTTCTGGATTTAGATGATCCAAACGCAGCAACTCCTTAATCTTTTCGACTCGATTCATAGATTTTGTAACGTAGATAGGCGTGGTTTTTAATGCATAATAATTGGTAGTAGCTCCTTCGGCTTCTGATCCGGTGTATCGTTGTGACAAAGATTGACGTATTCAGCATTTTTGAGATTTTCCGTAGAGTGTGTTGCAGACACTGAAATGCTCGTGAGTGTGAACTTCCAAGATTCGCAGGCGATGACATGAGAGGAAGCCGAACGATGTACCGGCCTGTAGAATCACGGTGATGCGTGTCTTGAAAATGATCCTCGCATGCCTGCTCCTCTGGTGTGAGTTGACTTACTGTGTCCTTTGGTGACTCTTCCTGAATCCAAAATTTCGTTACCACATTTTGTAATTCCTGATCGTCATGTTGCACCGCAGCATGATGAACTGTGAGTGCGTCAGATTGGCATGAGTTTGTTGGTCCAATGATGAGCCACCCAAATATCGATAATTGTGCAATAGGTACAGATGATGTGCCCTTGAGAATATTCGGTTTAATAACCTGTCCATAAATATCTGCTCCAATTATGATATCGATTGGTCGTGGTGTGAGAAAGTCAGGGTCAGCCAGTTTCAGCTTCACTATGTGAGGCCATGTACGAACTGACGACTCAAAGGATGGCAAGTGAGTAGTAACCGTGTTGAGAATGTGAGCCAGTACCGTGACTTTCTCCTTGGTGTATGTGGAACACAGTGTGAGCTGTACCGAGCCATGTGTCTGCGTTGAGCGCCTTCCACCGACCCCTGTGATCGGAATTGATGAGTGCTTGCGTGTTGCGTTGAGCTTACGAAAGAGTTCTTCCGTAATGAAAGTCAATTCCGACCCAGGATCGATGAGAAGTCTTGCTTGATGAGCTGATACCGATGTGTGTATGTGTGCTAATGCAGTTGCCAATAATGTTGAGCAGTTCCGTGTGAGATGTACCGATGAGAGGACGACCATGGCGACATCCTACTGTGTTGATTGAGGCAGTTATAGCACAACCTCTCCATGGCTTTCCGTGCTATGATCTTACAGTTGAGTGCGAGCTTCACCTCAATGCTCTGCAAATCATCGGCGAAGTACTCGTGGTCCATGCAGGTCGGAGGCCGTGACCTATCCGACCATGGAACTGAGCAAAGCCATGGAGAGGGAGTCTGCGCCCTCGTTCAGCAGAGCAATGACCGTGTGCAAACGAGCAATCCGGCGCCGCTGCGATTGGACCTTTAGCACCATCTCGGTTGTCAGTCGAGACGGTGATCGGGTCTTCCTCGGAATGACGCCGGCCCCAGGAACCACCAATGTCATTTTCTCGTCCAGAACTCCAGGTGCCTCCCCAGAGTCTTTCGGAGTGCCCTCAGACATTGTTAGTCCTGTTGCACACGGAACAAGTAGAGAAAGTTAGACAGTAACGAAGATTCTCCGCAGAGAAGTACAGGGTGCGCCATCTCAATCTGGTCGATGGAAGTATTGAATAACTTAGAGAATTTTCAACAGATTTCACAAAGTCGTATTTTTTTATTAAATTTGATTCATTACAATTTATTTTGATTAGTTTCCAAAAACCACATCGATCAAATGTCCGCCTTTATTACTGAGACAAAAATGAGCTCTTTTTTCGGCATTTTCCATTGTATTTGCCAGCGTCTCGGGCGATATCGCTGCGATTTCGGCTCGAATGTTGTTTTTTAGCTCCTCTATGGTCTTCGGCTTGTTGGCATAGACTTTACTTTTCAAAAATCCGCACAAGAAGAAGTCCGGTGCAGTCAAATCCGGCGATCTTGGTGGCCAGTCAATATCACCTTTCAAATCCGGCTCAGCTTCCTTCATTCGACTAACGTTATTAGCGTAAGCCAAGCGTCGCGGCATGTCAGTTTCCAATAATCTTTGAGTCAACTGCACTTTGTATGGAAACATGTTAAAATCTTGCTTTAAAATATTTCTCAAAGTGGTTCCACTGATGTTTAATTGCTGAGACCGGCGGCGGTATGAGACATTTGGATTTTCTGCAACACTCTGTCGAACAGCTTCGATATTTTCATTTGAACGACCTGGACGCGGTCGAGCTTGATGTTTGAGATTCGCTACAGACCCGTGCTCCATGAAATTTGAAGCTAAATGACGGATAGTGTCGCCTTTGGGCGCAGAACGTCCGCGATATTTTTTACGATACGCACGCTGAGTTGACACAACTGAACGATTATTTTCAATGTAAAGCGAAACTATTTCGGCGCGTTCTTTCG
Organism: Cylloceria caligata; assembly: GCA_963942595.1. Lineage (NCBI taxonomy): Eukaryota > Metazoa > Arthropoda > Insecta > Hymenoptera > Ichneumonidae > Cylloceria > Cylloceria caligata. Next base: position 41,671,483 of record OZ012703.1, on the reverse strand, counting down.
GCGTATAGCGATACATGGTTGAAATTGTACTGAAATAACCTATACGAAACGTATTGTACGACGCTGGTCGGTTAAAATCTGTCAGAGTTATTCAATACTTCCATCGACCAGATTGAGATGGCGCACCCTGTACTTAACCCCACTTGCTGCTCCGCTTGACGAGGTGATGAGCCGATGAGGATCCTGCGATGGGCTACGCAGAGTCCTACTCCAGATGAGCCGATGAGCGTATAGAGATGAGAGCGGAAGGTAGAAAACCCTGGTCTCTCTTGCTCAAGTCGAGTATCCGGCTCGAAGGACCAAAAATGTTGAGAATCAACAAAAATGTTGAGAATCCGTCCGGTGATGGCTTGACCGATCTGTGAAGCTATTGAAAAGGAATGAAGCCTCACTCGATACAAGAGGGAAAATAAAACCAGACACCGAGATGTTATATTGAGGAAGCGGTTTATTCTATCTTCCTTTTTATTGTAGAAACACAATTTTTAACAGACAATGCGTGGACACTACAGTTAAAGTTTACACCAAATTGACTGAATTTAAAAAACTGTCTGAAATATTGAATTTTGAAAACAAATACAAATTATGATTAAATAAGCAAGTTGAAATTTTGATATTAATGTGAGCAGCACACAATTGTATTAATTGTGTGCTGAATTTAAACTTGAGACAGCGGTGTTGAGAAAGCTACGCAGCACGACACGCTGATACCATTGAGTGTGAACACGGTTGTGTGTAACTCACTGCAACCACTCAGCAGTGTATTGCAAAGTGGTTGCAGCGAATTAATGAGAGCATTTGCAATAACCTTGTTTGAGTGCAGTGATTTTGTGTGCGACCAGCTACGCAATCAGCACTGCGTAGCACACTGCAAACAGATATTGAGGCTGTACGGTTGAGCAAAAAATATTCACTGTACTTTCCCAGCAGATTTACTGGGGGAAAATACAGTGAATATGAGGCACATGCTTAATTATATTAATTAAGCCGGCAAAACGACATGAGGAGAACGTGGTACAGCATGTGCTGCAACGCACGCCACAAGTGAGACCCAGTGCTGATGTACCATTTTCTCCTCTCTGACAGTGAATTAAGACGTAATTATGCCAGAGCACTCTTACCTTGAGCAATGAGTCCTGATGAGATATGTTGAGCGATGCCGATGTAAAAAGGTTGATGTGAAGTCCCAAGAGTCCCGTGGATGCGCGTGCTGTCGAAAAGATGTGTCTCGCAAAAGTGCCAAATTCTCAAGATGGCTGCGAGTATGAAAGTTTCGTTGGGCGCTGGAGTCAGTTGAGCGAGATAGCCGGTGAGCGAAACCGAAGTCAAGCGAGAGAGACATCCTCTCGCTCGACGCGGCGTGCCAACGAGGCACATCCTCGGCTTCGCGAAGCCCATGCCTCGGCTATCTTCGACTCAACCGAACAACGCGTGGTAAAGCAGCGCAACAGGTAGGCGCACGACGATTATCGATCGCCGTGCGCCAGCTGATTTTCCAACAGCCATCAATAAAATAAATAAGATGAATTAAATAACGACGAGAAATAAAATAAATAAGCCGAATTAAATAACGGCGAGAGATACAATCCACACGATAAATAAAATAAGGATGATTAATTGAATAAATACGATAAATAGTATTGATGCGGGAAATAAAACAAATACGATGGACTTAGCAAAATCGACGACACGCAACTCTGACACACAGAACTCTTAATGCACTAGAATTTATTAAGTGCGCAACTAAGTTTACGCTATTTTTTTTAATGAAAATGCAACTTATTGTGAAAAAATGTTTACAAATGAATCATTCAAAATATTGCCCATCGCTAGCGACAACTTTTTCCCATCTTTCTGGCAGAGCTAGAATACCGTCACGGTAGAAGTGTCCGTCTTTTGAGACTATCCACGAATCAAGCCATTTTGAGATGTCTTCATATGAGCTGAACTGCTGATTAGCCAGACCATGTGCTATCGAATGGAACAAGTAATAATCGGACAGCGCAATATCTGGGGAATATAGCAGGCGGGGTAGGACTTCTCATTTGAGCGTTTCTAAGTACGTTTTAACGGGTTTGACAACATAAGACCGAGCGTTGTCATGCTGTAGAATCACTTTTTTGTGCCTCTGCTCGTATTGTGGCCGCTTTTCGCGCAGTGCTCGGCTCAATCGCGTCAATTGAGTTCGATACCGTTCCCCAGTGATGGTTTCGTTCGGTTTCAACAGCTCATGATAAATAATACCGCCCTAGTCCCACTAAATACATAGCAAAATCTTCGCAGCGTGAATATTTGGCCGAGCCGACGACGTAGAAGCATGACCGGGCAGTCCCAATGATTGTATTCTCTTTGGGTTGCTGTAATGAATCCATTTTTCATCACCCGTAACGATGTGATGAAGAAAACTCTCCTTTTTTTGCCGCTGGAGCAGTTGTTCACAGGCGAAAAAACGACGCTCAACGTATCTTGGCTTCAAATCATAAGGAACCCAAGTTCTTTGTTTTTGAATCATTCCCAACGCATGCAATCGCTTGGAAATGGCTTGGCGGGTAACTCCTAATGCTGAAGCAAACTCTTTTTGCGTTTGGCACGGATCCTCATCGAGCAATGCCTCCAATTCAGAGTTTTCGAAGGTTTTTGGCCTTTCTTTACGGGAACGATCGTCAACATCAAAATCACCGTCTTTGAAGCAACGAAACTAATCACGGCATGTCGTTTCACTTAGAGCAGCATCTCTGTAAACTTTTTGGAGTTCTCGATGCGCTTCAGCCGCCGTTTTCTTCGAATAAAAGAAGAAAGCAGCACTTCCCGTAAAAGACGATTATTTGGCACAAAATCAGACATTTTCACACAAACAAAAGTAAAGGGTGGTAAAATTTTAAGGGCCGATGTTGAATGTGAACCACACCTAAACGTCAAGTTTTTTTCCGCATTTCATTTGACATTTCTCAATTTCAGACTAACTCAATTTGAACCATGGAAAGATACACAATCGAGCAACGCGTTAAAGTTATTCAGGCTTATTCTGAAAATGGGCGTTCAAATCAAAATGCATATCGTGCACTTCGTGATTTTTTCGGTCAATTTAATCGTCCAAATGTGCGTACAATCGGAAAAATCGTGCAAAAATTTGAGCAAACCGGGTCTGTAGGAGATTTTAAAACACCAGTGCATGCTCGTACAGCTCGTACTGCAGAAAATATTGCTGCTGTTCGCGATAGTGTGGCTGAAGAGCCGTCCACCTCAACTCGTCGTCGTGCCCAACAATTGCACCTCTCACGCTCGTCGTTGATGAACATTATGCATAAAGACTTGCATTTACACGCTTATAAGATGCAATTGACTCAAGAACTAAAGCCTCTTGACCATTTTAAACGTCGTCAATGGTCAGAATGGTGGCAAGAAATGGCAACAGTGGATGATCAATTTTCGAAGAAAATCATCTTCAGTGATGAGGCACATTTTCACCTCAGTGGATTCGTCAATAGGCAGAATTACCGCATTTAGGCGAATCATAATCCAAGAGTGATTGTCGAAAAACCAATGCACCCACAAAGAGTGACTGTTTGGTGCGGTTTATGGGCTGGCGGCATCATCGGGCCGTATTTTTTCCGAAATGAGGCCGGTCAGGCAGTTACTGTGAATGGTGTTCGCTATCGTGAGATGATAACGAACTTTTTATGGCCCGAATTGGAAGATATGACGGTGCTACTTGCCACACAGCTAACGAAACAATGGCTCTTTTGCGGGACAAATTCAATGGCCGTGTTATCTCACGTGGTGGCGATGTCAATTGGCCGCCAAGATCATGTGATTTGACACCGTTGGACTTCTTTGGGGTTATTTGAAAGAAAAGGTGTACGTCGATAAGCCAACAATAATTCAAGAGCTAAAGGATGAGATAATTCGGCACATTAACGGCATAGAACCTCAATTATGCCTAAGCGTCATCGAAAATTTGGACCATCGGATGGAGGTGTGCCGCCGAGGTCGCGGCGGCCATTTGGCCGATATTTTGTTCCATACATAATTGAACCATACCATATTATCATAATAAAAAGAACTGACAATAATTTTCTAAATAATTTGTGTTTTATTCAAAATCAACATCGGCCCTTAAAATTTAACCACCCTTTATATGACGCAAAAACAAAATAACTAATGTGTCAAAGCGGTTTGTTTACCATATGTCTAAGCTTGGTTCATGACGTTTTGGTTATGTCCCAATCGATCAGCACTTACTACTGGAGCCATCTCTTGAAAAACAGCAAGAAACTAGTTGCGCACCTAATACAATTAATAAATATTTAACCAAAAGAGAAAAATGATATAAGGGAACCCCTTCGGTGATCCTTTTATTCTCGTAAAGCAAATTACTTGTAATTTCTAAATACCGGGCGGTAGCGGCTAGACCGCAAGTAAAAAGGTACCAAGATCCGAGACCCGTGGGCGTGACCATCCCTCTCCCTGATAGCTTGTGATTCGTCCCCCCATCTCCTTACCCCCACCTCTCCCCTGCAGCTGATTAGTCGCCCCACCCTAAGCCTCGGACTGACGCGCCACCTAGGCGACACGTGCATCATCTGTCGGACGCTGGACCGTAGGTTGTTGCCGATGCGCCATCTATTGTAAATAATCCACAGGAGGTATTTTACCGACAGCAGATAAAACAAAGCGATTATTCGATTGTCGGTAATGTAGATTTGGTGCAGGTATCGATAAGTAGATTGCCTCCTACATACGATACCACAAATTGGGCCCTACCATCGAAAAAGAAAATTCTAGCTTGACATCGGTAAAAAGATTTGCGTCCGGTCGTGTCCTATTAGCGATAAACAGATTTGGGCCCTACACATACGAGGTTTTGCTTTTCACTATTTGACACTAATTAAAAATAAAATCTTTCGAAACTTTAAAAGCAGCTAAAATAATTATGGTAAGCAGAAACACGTGTAATTCTTTGAAATTTGATAAAAACTGTTTTGTTTATTTAAAAAGACTGTCAGACATATAAGAAATGCTCGTCTCATTTTCGCGGAACTGATGATTTATAATTACATTCGGTACAGTTCCTGCGAGCTGGTGCTGAACCGTCGATATGCGTTCTCGAACCTGGTGTGTTGTGAGGTAAACGACACGGCAGGTACGTGGAAACCTCAGGATCATTCTTGAGGTGGTCAGGTTGTTGGAAAATCAGCTGGCGCACGGCGATCGATAATCGTCGTGCGCCTACCTGTTGCGCTGCTCTAACACGCGTTGTTCGGTTGAGTCGAAGATAGCCGAGGCATGGTCTTCGCGAAGCCGAGGATGTGCCTCGTTGGCACGCCGCGTCGAGCGAGAGGATGTCTCTCTCGCTTGACTTCGGTTTCGCTCACCGGCTATCTCGCTCAATTGACTCCAGCGCCCAACGAAACTTTGATATTCCGCAGCCATATTGGAAATTTTGACTTTTTCGCTCACACCGGCACGAACAGCACGCATCTCCAGTTTTCGGACGGTTTTCTTGGCTTTTTGGTACATCGGACTCGCTCAACTTTGCACACCAGGACTCATTTGCTCAAGATCGGTCAAGCATCACCGGAAGGAATTCTCAACACAGGTAGTTTTGCCCACAGAATAGATATTTTTGCTCCCCAATGTTTCAACAGAAGGGATTTCGGGATGTCCTCGAGCTCCTGTTTGGTGAATTTCCAAGGATCTTTGGAGCAATCGATCACGAATATACTATCAATGGGATCCATTATGGTGTAGATACCGTCGATAAACAAATTAGGCCCTTCATATCCAAATTTTTTACTTTTCGACGATTCTACGATAATATTAAATAGATTTTTGGAATCTTTGGTCCTAATTATTCTTAATGATGATGGTAGGTAGCAATACATTTAGATGGTATACATGTTTATTCATTAGATGAATATTTTGGGGCGTTGGTGACGGTCAGGGGAAAAATCAAGGTAATTTAATTACGTTTCAACTCTCTTTAGAGACCTCTTCAGAAATTTTAATACAAACGCTGTAATATTGTTGACAAAAACAATTTCCGCGTTACACAATAGTTTGCAGTTGACTTTGCAAGCATTTTCGCATGAACTATCAGTACGCTGGGTGTAACTTTAGCTCGACAGACTAGTAATGTCGCTTCGGTAATGTGTATGCTATGAATCACACCAGCCGTCGGAGTCTCCATAAGACAAAAATAGTTTTTGAACGTACAAGCCGTGCCATACTTCTACGCTATTCAGCAGAAAGTTATCCTAATTAAAAACGTCACAGTGTAAATGTCACGATTATTCAGACCGATATTATCTATTCGATGTACCTGGTAGAGTGTAAAACGTGCCAAGGGTTTCCGCGTACCATAGTGCGATCGTTAAGTGAGAATTTTCAGCCGCCGGTCCATAATTGAGAAACGCACAATATATGCATTGTAGGGATGTGCCTTGTTGGGCGATGTCACGAGTTTCTGGTTGACATATATGTTACAACTGTGAATGTGAAAGTTGTTATGCCCTACCTACTAGCGCGTATATAATCCCAATTTTTATGATTCGAGAAAAAGTTAATAAACCTGCCATGTTCACGATACCAATCTGTGATAATGTTATCATTTTCCCTAATTAATAACAAATCCAGAAATGGTTTTTTAAAAATCTTTTTCTTTCTCAATATTAAATTGTAGTTTGGGATGCTAAGCATTGAAAAGTGTTGAAGTTTGTTGAATTTGATCAAATGATAAAGAGATACTCGTGTCATCAACATGTCTTTTGCATTCAATTGGAGTGTAATAAAGTTTTGACAAGCAACATTCTTCTGATTCAGCTATAACTTTGTTATATAAAATTTGAGCCTATAGGAAGTCAGGACATTTTTTTATAAATCTTATCTTCAAAGGTGAAATAAGTAGGAGACATAATTATCTCGGTTTCTTTTTTAATTCCGCAATAACAGAGCCTTTTCCAAATAATAACCTTCTTTTTCCAGACGATTTAAATCCAATTGAAAAAGAACAATTCTTTAAAGCGCGTACACATCTAATAAAACTAAAATGTATGAAGCAGGTAAACTAATGTGCGAAACTAATGATTTCAGAGAGAAACTGTCGTTAACATTAGAAATCGGACTCTTGATACGCTTCGTCAACATTTTATGAATACAAGCAGTTCATTTTGTGTGTGGGACAATTGATGGACATGGCTATTTGCATTATCGGGATGTTCAGCTTGCGTATTGTTGGTAATGTTTACATTCAAACTAAATTCGTAATATCAGCTTCATTTCTGAATTTTGCTCGTTTTCAGATATCTAGACGTCTAGTTACTATTTTTATACAATTCGAGTTGAATTCATTCCTATAATCTTGTAAATAGTTTCACCAATAAAGAGTGCAAGGAATTTTTTTATGTAATCAATAAAGTTTAGAACAACAATGCTATTGGCTCTGTCACCGCTGGTTATTTTTACATCATGGTACAAAGATAAAGAAATATCTAGGTATCAAGTATGACTTTACGAGAGTAGTATGTGTACACCTTTGCTCCATCCCACTCCTATCCCCACTCCTTCCCCCACCACGCGGCTACCCCCACCACCTCACTTTTCCGCCGCCGCGCTACCCACTCTGCTTGACCAGTGTCGGTAACGTGGAGATGGTAAAGTGAGGTGGTGTGGGTACCTTGGTGAACAAGGAAGAGTAGAGATAAGAGTAGGATGGAGCAAAGGTGTACACATACGTGGGAAAATGAATAAAATTATGTACTCACCACCACCGCAGCTGTTGTAGGCATCTACCCTCCTGCCAAAGCGATTTTAAACCCCTGTCTCTCGAATGTACTCTCTCACACACGCACACACACACACATACACATGCACAGCGTCTTTAATTCATTACTATGTCCTCGTCAAAGCCCTCGTCCACGGCATCGATATCGTAGCCGATATCTATCTCATCACCGAGGGCTTCTATAATAAACGCCGCCACATCCACGCGTTCACCGTTCGATAAGCGAACCCGCGGAACGCTATCGCCGGCAAGAGGTCGCATCATGACAGCGATCAAGTCATCTCCACCGCACGCTTCTTCGACGAGCTGCTCGATACCTGCAACGTCCACGCGGTCGAGTCCGTATATGGAAAACTCCATGACAAGAACCGGTAGCATACTTGCTAGAGGATCCGGATGAAATAGGTGAGACCAATCGATGTAAATAGTTTCGCCGAAATCGACTAGCAGCACCTCGCAGTACCCATCAAAGTCCGGGTAAACCACTTCCCCGCGGACAACGTTATTGAAACGAGGCACAATACAGGACATGCCGATATGCAACTCCCCAAGTTCAATGGGTCTTCCACGACGTTCCACTAAATACACACTACGTAGGAGTTCTTCCAGCTCGTCGTATGCATCGCACATTTCCTGCGTACGCAGAAACACACTCATTACACTCTCGACAAACATTAATCAACACCAAAACGCGTCGCTTAAAATCTCCTTGCCGTATCGTGGATACATATTGCTTTTTATTGTTTCCAAACAGGATGCCAAAGACAGACTAAATGCTCGAGACGCTACTAGAGAGTATCACGGGCATAAAGATAATAGCCTCCTATGAATCATAACTAGGTATCCATCACTTTGAATGCAACGAAAGAGGTTTTCGAGCATGCATAGCCCTGCCCTCTGCTCCTCGCAAAGTGCTTGCTCTGCAGTAAAAGATATAGAATATGTTCCCTCACAGAGAGAGAGAGAGAGAGAGAGAGAGAGAGAGAGAGAGAGAGAGAGAGAGAGAGAAAGACTTCAATTATTATGCTATAAAAATAAGAGACACAGTAAGATCAGATATTTTTAAATTAACCAATATTTTATGGAAAGCACTTTATACATTTACCGTCGTATGCAACAGCCCTGCAAACACGGTCATCCACGCTCGGAGATTCCTTCACCGTTAATTTCATTTTTATCGCTATATGGAATTGATTTGTATTATCACTCGTAATATTGCTTTTAAATTATGTTTCGCTGTGGACGTTGTCATCATAGTGTACTTCTGAAAAAAAGAACGAAACAACTATTTAATTGAGCGCACTGATCAATAAAAAACATCGTGTACAGAATAATCGATATTGTCTTACCTGATATGCCACGACTTATTATACAAAGTTGGCAGCGTTGATGATCTTCTGCCACCGACGACAACTGTGGATGAGGATATCGGGTGGCACTTTTCTTTCCCGAAGTTAGCTCTATCTTCCTCTCGCTCTCCATGACACGAATAACGAACCCTCGGTGTCGGCTCATATGCAGGGGCTGCTCGCTCTGCAAAACATTATTTTTTTAATTAAAAATAAATATCACATGATTTAAAATTATTTTATATTTTTTACTTACCAAGCTCCGCTGCTTTGCTGCTAATCGACATTGGCACGTATTCCATGATCTGCTGTGTTAATAAAACAGAGACGAGCGATCCGTCTTCTTTCTAGCGCAGACCTTTGCTGATGCTTCGGTTTTACGACTGTCTCTCTCTCTCTCTTTCTCTCTCTCTTACTGTGACTGACATCCATGTATACTTTATAATATTTCGAGTGAAATGTACACTATATACAATTATTTACAACAGTTTCTTTATCACAAATAGCTGCACATACGTAGAATTATTGCGTTCGCAACGCAACACCCGATGCATGATCAGCGATATGACCACGAAACAGCACAATTATTTCGGACAAAATAATTTTCATAAACTCCGTATCCTCTGGCGTTAACAAGATCGCGATGTGTTCGAGCGCTTCTTCAAAGAAGTCCTTGGAACCGATGATCTCATACGCTACTGCACGAGGTATTTCACTGGCAACTATCTTTTCACGGACATATGATACCACCTCGTTCATACAACTCTGAATCGTTTCACTTTTGCTCTCTAGAGCCTGCATATGGATATCAATTCTTCTACTTATTTCGACGAGCATATCAAATGTAGACCGCTGAAGAACAATGTTTGGAGAGTATTTTCGGAAGCGTTTCCGTTTCGATTCTCCAAATTCCTCTTGATTCTCGTATTCCTCATCAGCGCTACCGCTTATTTTACCAAATGACACAACTCTGTGCTGGTAACACGAGGTTAAAAGTGTGTAATGCGTTGTGTGCTCTATGCGGGTATTACACATTTTCTCACCATCAGTCCCATGAGCTTCGAAATATTCTTGTACGCGAGAAAAATCACTTTTAAACACTCGCCACTCGTCCGCACCGAGTGTAAATCCGGCAAAAGTATTCGACAATATTTTCACCACCGGTGTAAGCGTACACGTAGAGTTCAACTCGAACCCGGCTACGATTATTTTACCAAATGATTTATTTAAACCATACATAACGGGGCTCGCTATATACTGCGATATCGCATGAGGCTTAGCACCGTTATTTGCCATTTTTATTGCTTTCCTGCAGACTGTGACTTTTCGAATGAATCGTCGGTGGTGTTCATACTCCGTTTTATACAGATTTCCCCCACCACCTAACTGCATTGCCTCTTCTTTTGATACTGCAAATCATACGCCTGAAAATTGCTAGCCAATATCCTTTGATATTTGTCGCATTCTTCTCAACAGCCTAGTAACAGCAGCAGATATATCCCAAAACTCTTGCATACTCGCGCACACTTATACGCACACGCACACATTGACATACAGATAATATGTACCATGAAAACTAAATAATATTCGTCGGTAAAATTTGATGACTTTCTTCATGGCCGAGTGCCTTGAAATTAGATGAAAACAATATGACTTTCATCAGTGAAACTCGATAACTAAGTACACCACCATCGCTAAATATTTCCCTAGGTCTTGCTTTTGTAAAGCGATCGCGTGCGGCCATCTTCTTGGTTAGTCGTATTCATTACATCGTTGCAGTATATGCAGAGAGAGAGAGAGAGAGAGAGAGAGAGAGAGAGAACTTGTTAAAGGAATATATATAAAAGTGAGCCGCTTTGAAAATTCTCTAGTTAATTGTCTGATTTACTGTAGTTACTACTACTACTACTCTAACAGTACAATCATGGTCAGAGTGGTAAAGCGCTCATTGATAAGAAAATTGATAGAGTTTATATTGAAGCGTAGACCGTCGTTGCGTTCGCGCTGGGGTAGAAGAAATTTACAGATCACCCTATGCGAACTTCCGACACAGGCGGTTTTTCGTAAAATTCGCGGTATGCTGTGCGAGTGTCATCAGCGCGATTTAGTTGACGCGTATAATATTGGATTGTTTGATAATCAAATAATTATTGATTCAGTGGTGCGTGTTATTCGTCGACGAGGCTGGCTGAATGAGACTGTTCTGCAACCCATACTCAATGAAAGACGTAAGTAATATACAGCGCTAATTACTTTTATTTTATTTCCTTTATTTTATAAGATTTTTATATAGTTCGACGGTATGAGGACGCAGAAATGGGATCCGACACCTATGATTTCGATGAAGAGGGTAGAACCGATTCAGATGATCATAGCAGGGACAACGATGGCGACAGCACCGTAGGGAATCGCTGGATAAATTTTACCCAGCCATTCTGCGGTTATAAACCTACAAACGGTCTTTCCATGGCAGGCCCCTCGAGAGAACCAGATGAATCCGTCGCAGGCCTATCGCGACAATACAGTTCAAACGATGATGCCAACAGCAATACAGACAGCGAGGAAGAAGAAGAAGAAGAAGAGGAGGAGGAGGAGGAGGAGCAAGACGTAGACGATGACGAGGAGGAGGAGGAGGAGGAAGAGGAGGAGGACCCTGTAGATTCAGGTAAGCTTTCAATAATACAACTACGATGACAAAAATAAAAAAATTACGCGGATAATAATAGTAAAATGAAAAAGCAGGGTACGAGACGGACCCAAACGTTTTTCGCTTTGCACGATTCACTGTGCCGAGACCGCCGACAATCGAGTTGGTTTACGAAATGCGTCGGCGGTTCCCGGGTGCAGTCGACGGATTCGAGGACTAGAAGCAAATATAAGTTTGTAATTCTTACGTTACACGAATTATATGCATAGTATATAGCCAGCGACAAACAAAAATTTAAAGTAAATTAAATAAAAATTCTAATGAATGGTTTAATTATGCCTGCAGGTGGACAGACTGGCGATGGAAGGACTGCTGCTGCACTGGGTGGTGATATTTTGCCTCCTGGTGAACGTTTCGGTATTGAAAACGAGCAGAGACGTTATTTTTCACGCTTTAGGATGCAGGGTCGAGAGACAGATTTTTATTTTCGTCAGCCACCGGTCGGTATCGATCATCTGACATGGTTCGAGGGAGGTGTACGAGATGTTCTCACACGTCTTACAGAATCGTGCGAAGGACATGATTATGTGGGTATGACTCTGAGCGTACCGTCTTTTGCGCAAGGACCTGTATGGTTATCATTTCGACCAGCTCGTGACATCGTTCCCGACGATATATGGCGACGAATTAATAGTGTAGCTCAGAGCGCGCGCGAATTTCGAATAGACGCTGGTACATGTAGAATGACGACATGTATAGTACGAGGCGTCGAAGGAGCTGGTGTGGGATAGGCTTACACACGAGTCTATAGCAAAAAAGTCAATTTTGCGCATAAGTAATCGCGATAATTTGTGTCTACAACGATCCCTTGTCACTGCCCGAGCGCATGCCGAACGCGGTCAAATACGTACGGGTGTGCTACACAGACGATGGTGTCAAATTCGGAACGGGCTCCGAGGTGCGCAATATACAGCGGCGATAGAGCTCACACGTAATGCAGGGGTAACGACACCGTCTAGGGGGTGTGGTGCGCGCGAAATTCAGCTCTTTCAGGAGTACTTCGTTCACTAGGGTATAGCGATTGTTGTTTATGAATTTCTCACCTTCGGAAAACGCGTTCCGGCTCTGTACGATGGGCGAAAATACGTACTCACTGCAACAGGTAAAATTAATCATACACTCTTTATTCTGTATTACGAGCGTTCTCATCACTATCAACCGATATTAAATCTCGCCGGTGCGCTAGGTAGTCGGGGGTTCTGCACGCAATGTATTTCCAAGTATATTCGAGTACTCGAGCATCGATGTAGCTATCAATGTGCTCGATATAAATCCACTTATTGCAATGGTAATAGAGACTCTCAGCCTGAGTATTGCGCAGACTGTAATCGTTCGTTCTTTGGTGCTTTTTGCCTCGCTCATTACAAGAGTGAGGGCTCCGCGGGTATCACGTCTCGTAAATATAGACGGTACAGCGTCTGTAACGCATTGAAAATCTGTCGAGGCTGCTCGCGTATGATTAAAACCACAGATAAAAAGATGCATGTATGTGGTATATCGTTTTGTGCTACATGCAAACAAACGCGGCCGGCTACGCATGCATGTTTTATAGCACCTCTCAAGAAATCAGATGCGCAAAAGGAGAAGAAAAAAGACAAGTCTTCCACGAGGTTTTTATTTTATGATTTTGAGACGCAGCAACACGCGCAATTGCATGATGATAAATCGACACGAATTCACGAGCCGAATTTATGTGTCGCACAATGCGTATGTATGGCATGTCTGGATATCACAGATATAGAGACAGATTGTGCTAACTGTGGTAAACGTGAATTCGTGTTTATCGATGATCCTGTTGGGGATCTCGTAAAATTGGCATTATTGCAAAAATTTAAAAAGACCATCTGCATCGCCCATAATGTTAGAGGTTTCGACGCCCAATTTATTCTACGGTATTTAATCGAGGTGCAAAAAACACAGCTGCCCTCTCTGATTATGAACGGTACGAAGATTGTCTCGATGAAAATTGGCGATGTCGTTTTTCTCGATAGTCTAAACCAGGGGTCTCCAAACTTTCCAGCCTTAGGGCCATACTGATTACTCCAGTAAGTTCCGAGGGCCAAAACCATATTATCATTGTTGCTGGTGGTAAAAAGTGAAATAGTCCAAAATTTGTCCGCGGGCCGAGTGTGGCCCTCGGGCCGTAGTTTGGAGACCCCTGGTCTAAACTATTTACCCATGGCTCTTAGCGCTTTACCTAATGCCTTTGGTTTCGCTGATGAGGTGGCAAAAGGTACATTTCCCCATTTATTCAACACACCGGAATATCAGAATTACTCAGGTCCTCTGCCGGCTTTGCATTTTTACTCACCCGATACCATGTTCTCAGCGGATCGCGAGCGCTTTTTAAAATGGTATGAGGAAGAATCGAGTCGCGTAGATTATAAATTTGATTTTGCGACGCAATTTGTGCAATATTGTCGTACAGATGTTACGGTTTTGAGACGAGCGTGTTTAGCTTTTCGAGAGTTACTTATACGTTGTGGGAGCGTGCACGATAGCATTAGCATGTATGAGAGTATTTTGAAAGAATTTTCTACAGAAAGATCGCATTGCGGTGTTACCACCAGGAGGATATCGCTGGGGCGATAAGCAATCGCGCAAGGCCGTCGTATAGCTCGTATGGCTCGAGCGTGAGCTCAACTGCGTTATCGCTCATGCTAGACGCACGAGAGAGTATCGCCCTCCGGCCGGCCTACAGGCCGTGGACGGTTCCTACGTGGATGCGGGGGTCCATCACGTTCTTTAATTTCATGGCTGCTTTTGGCACGGTTGTCCGCGATGTTATCGCGTGAATAGAGATGCTCGAACTAAATTCGGCGATACAATAGATGAGCGATACGAGCGTACCATTCTTATTTCCGGGCGAATCAGATCGAAAGGGTACACTCCAACCGAAATATGGGAATGCGATTTTGACAGATTACTCGAGAATAACGAGGAAATGTCGATATACGTGAAAAATCACGCCATGGTCAAGCAAGCGCCTCTCGAACCACGCGATGCATTCTTTGGCGGTCGAACGGAAAATTTTGTAAGCTTGTACGACGTCGCGAATGGGGAGCAGATACGCTATGTGGATGTTTGCTCGCTGTATCCGTGGGTATGTAAGAATGGAAAATATCCCGTTGGACACCCGAAATTGTACGTAGGCGACGAGTGTCGAGAACTCGTAGGACTTGAAAACGATCTAAGTGTCGTCGAGGGTCTCGTGAAGTGTACCGTGATGGCACCGCGCGATTTGTATATACCCGTACTGCCTGTTCGCATGCATGGGAAACTACTGTTCCCCCTGTGTAGAACGTGCTGTACAGATATGGACACATCCGAGGTTTGTACACACGATGACACGACTGAGCGAGCGTTTGACGGCACATGGGTCGTGGACGAACTGAGAAAAGCTGTGTCGCTCGGATATGAAGTGACGTGTATCTATGAAATTTGGCAATACGTTGTTACGCAGTATGACTCGACAATGCGACGAGGCGGTCATTTTGCCGAGTTCATCGATACATTCCTAAAAATAAAACAGGAGGCGAGTGGTCCGCCAACAGAGTGTAACGATGATGAAAAAGCAATAGAGCGTTTTATAGCATTGTACAAGAAGTCTGAGGGTGTATATCTCGAGCGAAGTGCTTTGCAGCCAAATCCGGGTTTACGTTCACTAGCGAAATTGGCTCTTAATTCATTCTGGGGAAAGTTTGGTCAACGAGAGAATCTCACGAAAACCGTTATCGTCTTCACGCGCGCGGAGTTAATGAATTTACGAACGAGTCCGGAGATTGAGGTGACGGGGATGCTACCGGTTAATCACAAGATTATGTATGTAAACTATGTGAGCAACCGCGATGCTATCCAACCATCACCGACATCAAACGCCGTGATTGCAGCATACACGACGGCACAGGCACGCCTAAAATTATACAGTTATCTTGAGAAGCTCGGGCGACGAATATTGTACTGCGATACGGACTCCTGTATTTACGTGAGCCATCCCGGTGGTAACGAGTATGAGCCGCCAATCGGTCAATTTCTAGGAGATCTTACGGATGAATTAAGTGAATACGGGCCTGGTAGTTATATAACTTCGTTCGTTTCGGGTGGACCAAAATTTTACGCATACCTTGTTCGTAAACCCGACGGTACGATTATTGAAAAATGTATAGTGAAGGGTATCACGCTAAACTTTGCGAATAGCCGTCACGTAAATTATAACGCATTACGATCTTTCGTGACAGGAGCAAGGAGCGTACCTATTATTTTAAAATTCGACGCTATTCGACGTACGGAATTTCATCATGTAGTAACGCGTAAAGAAACGAAATCATGCGAGCCTGTTAACACGAAGCGAAAACGGCACGGGCTGTACTCTACTGTACCGTATGGCTATTGTGAAATACGCTAATTAGTATAACGCAAAAAAGTATATAGTTTTATGGGTGAATTCGCGATATTTAAAAATAATCTTTTTGTCTAATTTCATGTAACATATTTACTGCGTACAATACATTGAAAAAATTGATTTATCATGTATAAAATCGTTATCGGATCGTTCTTTTTGTGCCGCTATTCGTAACAGTAGCTGCTATCTCTCTAATGTTCCCTTTTGTGCTGACTTTCTCATCGTTGATTCCTTTTGTCCCGTTTTTCTTATCGAGTGTTTCCTTTTGTTCTGGCTTTCTAGTGCTACATCCGTAGATATAATATTGTTGTTTAGAATTTGATGATTCGTAAAATTTGTATATAGAGATGTATGCATAGTGAAATAAAAATATTGCTTTATTTGTGAGAAATATAAAAATTATCGTTATTTAATATACATACAGCGTAAACGCCAGCTTATACTGCGGGCCCGCGCCTCATCAGCTAGTGCAGGCGCGCCGCGTCTTATCAGCTCCTTAAGGCCGCGAAAATAGTTGATGCCGCGGGGTCGCCGCCGCCGCCGCCGCAGCCGCAGCCGCGGTATAAGCTTATTTAAGAGTCTGCTGATTGATTTTGATAAACACTCGTCGATATGGATACACGTTGGAAACATCCGTGGACAGCTGTGATGAGCGGTCCTACGGGATGTGGTAAAACATATTTTGTAAAAAAATTCTTTAAATACATGCGCGAAATGACGGATGTCCCGTTCGAGCGTATACTTTTTTATTACTCAGAGTGGCAGTCCGGGTATTCAGAGTACGGTGATAAAATCGAATTTCGCGAGGGTTTACCGCAAGCAGTAGACTACTCGAATGACGCAAGACCTAAACTTGTGGTCATTGACGATCTAATGCGCGAGGCATCCAACAATACTGTGGTCGATCTTTTCACCAAGGGTAGCCATCACAAAAATCTTAGTGTCATTTTCATCACGCAAAATCTCTTCCATCAGGGTCACGGGCAGCGCGATATCTCCTTAAACGCTAATTATATCATTGTCTCCAAAAATCCGCGAGATCGCGCGCAAATTCAGCACCTAGCCCGCCAGGTATGTCCCGAGAATCCGCCATTTTTGCAGGAAGTATATTTCGATGCAACAGCCGCACCGCACGGCTATCTATTATTTGACTTGAAACAATCGACGCCTGATAATTGTCGATTTCGCGCCTGTATATTTCCTGATGACCAATACCATTACGTTTACGTGCCTCAAAAAGCAATGAAAGTTCGCGATGCGTCGCGCGATGTACCAGTAATGCGCTTGTAATGGCGTTGCGCGGACCTCTCGATAAAAAGCAGATAATTATATTGCAAGCGTTGTGTTATCTGAAGCAAGAGCAACGACGTGCAATTTTGCGCAAAGCAGATGTAGCGCTTGTACGCTGTATATGCGAGTGTGCTCTAAACGTTTTACAGGGAAACGTGAGTCTGAACAACGTGCAAAAGAATCATCTTCGGAGGCACGCGACAATTCTTCGGCGACTAGCCGCCAAAAGGGGAAATTGGAGCGGTAAGAGGAAGATTATCGTCGAGCACTGTGTCGGATTTCTCAAGTTGCTTCTTGCGCCTGTCTTGGCCTACGCGAGACATGGAATATGCCAGAAAGATGGTACTTATTCCTCATGATAACATACATCGTCTCGCTGGACTCGCCACTACTGCCGCTGCTGCTACTACTACTACTACTACTAGTGCAGACCCGTTGCCTTCCGTACAGACTACCGGTACGCTATTATCGCGCCTCGACTCTGAGCTGAGTGAAATTCTAAACTCTCACTCGTACAAGAGCGAGAGAGAGAAGTGGATAGCGTACCAACAGATTTTACAGCGTTATCTTCACATGGTCAAGTACGATAATGCCGTACCGAATATTTCATCAAAACGAAAAGTAGCAATACTCGATAGCTACGAGAATAAATCCGACGACGATTTAATGAACGAAGTTAAATCGCGGCTCAATGACACACTTATTATCGATAGCGTACCAAAAAAATTTTAATCTAAAGCAATATCGTTGCTTCGCAATTTGCATCGCAGCGCCGTTGGTAAAAAAATGACATGGGATCGTAACGGCGTTGTTTCCCTAGACGGCAGAAGAATTTCGAATTCCAATATCGTTGATCTTGTTAACGATGCTATGCGAGTTAGAAAACGCGAGAAACCCATTGGACGATCTCACTTTGCCAAACTCCTGCGAGCGATACAGATGCCGCGTGAATTTATCGGTAATCCCGCGTTACTACACGAGCCTACACCTACATCATCCTCGACACCACAGCGGCGTCTTATTTTACCGCGCGAAAACGATAGTAGCAGCAGCAACAGCAGCAACGGTAGCAACAACAACAACAACGACGACGAGGCCGAGACCGCACACTCAAACAGAGATTTAATGCTCACGGCTGAAAACGACATCATCGAGGGGGAGGAGGGGAATGAAGAAGAGGACGAACAATTGCAAAACTTTGCACAAGTAGAATATCGACCACCCACACAGTTAAAAAAGAAAAAGAAAAAGAATCCATTTAACTGGTCATCGCTAAAATTATGAAAATTCTTCAAAAAATCTATTATGACACCGCTCATTTTGCTTCCTATTCTCGAGCAAAAAATTTGGCCCAGGTGGATCGTAGAGTAGCGCGAAAAATTGTTTAACCATGGCTCGAGACACAGGATTCATATAACATGCATCGCCTCGTACGACGACGATTTCCCCGTCGTACGTACAGTGTGAGTAACATAGACGATGTATGGGAGGCTGATTTAGCTGATCTTCGCTCGATAGCCACGTACAACGATGGGTACGCGTATCTGCTTGTTGTTATTGATGTGTTGAGCAAATACGCGTGGGTCGAGGCTTTGCGTGACGAAACGAGCGCAAACGTGGCCCGCGGTCTCGCACGCATACTCGCGCGCAGTAACAATTGTCGCCCGCAACAATTGCAAACTGATCGAGGCAAAGAATTTATCGGCGCACTGTTTCAGCAAATTCTCAAGAAAAAGAATATCGATTTTCGCGCTGCTCGTAACCCTGATATAAAAGCCTCGATTGCCGAACGGTTTAATCGAACAATAAAAGAGCGAATGTGGCGCTACTTTACATACACGCGAAATAAGCGTTACATCGATGTTTTACAAAATTTTTTATATGCTTATAATCACACTAGACACAGCGGAACGCGTATTCCTCCGAGCGAAGTAACCCTCGAAAATGCCTCTATAGCCCGAGACAATTTAGCACGGCGTTACGAGCGTAACGCGAAAAAAATCAAAAAGCCTAAATACAGCGTCGGTGACTTGGTACGTATCAGTACAGCTAAAGCAGCTTTCGTGAAAGGATATGAGCGTGGTTGGAGTAACGAATTATTCAAGATTCAACGAATATCGTTGAATCGAGAGCCATTCGTGTATATTTTACACGATCTGAATAACGAGACTATCGACGGTATTTTCTACGAAGCAGAATTATCACGAGTACGAGTGCCTCCGTCATCTGAGAAGACGAAAGAGAAGAAGAGGACAAAGAAGAAGAAGAAGAAGAACGATCGGGATCATCGTCCGTGATAAATATGAGCTCCAAGGATAGCTCTTTCTTTGTCGTACTACCGAGCAACAGTAGTATGCAGTATTTTCCGGATAATACGACGACGAAATTTATTACAAAACTACCGCGTCAGATACGCCTGCACGGAGAATGGGCTGTTTCTCTTGTGGAAATTGCTTATCCGATGACTCTTTTACATGTTCCTACTGTAGAAAATCTCGTAACTTTTGAGGATGGTGATTATGATTTATCGGGTTTAAATATTTCAACACGGAGGAGCGCTGATAGAGACCAAGTAGCACCTGGTGTATATCGCTCTATAGACGCTCTTTTGGAGAGTATAAATCAGCTACCTCACGTGGCCGATCAGTTGCGCTTTAAATCGCTTCCGAGCTGGCAGGTCGAAGTGGCACGCGTATGCGACGATCTACGCTACCACGACTTTCGCGTATCGCCCGCTATCGCAAGGCTACTAGGATTCTCGGAAGAGGCTTGTAGCCCCGGAATGATAGAACCGCATTGCGAATACACAGGGTCGAGGCCTGCATCTCTCACCGGTGCTATACCGGGCAGCATGTTTTTATACACAGATATCTGCGAGAGCTATATTACAGGCGATGTACAAACACCCCTCTTACGAGTTGTTCCCATTGATACTGATGACTGTCCGTATGGTTCGATAAAAATTAAATCGTTTTCAACGCCACGATATATACCTCTCTTGCGCAATAATTTACACACTATCAAGATCGATATAAGAGACGAATTTGGGGATCCTATACCATTCGAGCAGGGAACGTTGACTGTGACACTACATTTCAAAAGGTCCCACGATTGATTACACCACTATAGATGATATTGGCAGTGTGCAGCACGGATGGGGTCGTCGCGGGTACGGTGGTATTAGCCATGTTTATATCGGAACACCTAATCAGCGAGGACACGGTATCGGTAGCTTTCTCGGGGGCCTGTTTCGTCGAGTGTTACCACTTTTAAAGAAGGGCGCTAAAGCAGTTGGAAAAGAGGCGTTGCGCGCTGGTGTAAACGTAGCCGGTGATATCCTCGATAGAAATATAGCTGTGAAAGATGCTATTCGCGAGAGAGCGCGAGAATCAGGCAGTAATCTCAAACGCAAAGCCTCTGAAAAAATTGACACTCTCATGCGGGGGTCTGGTTATAAAAAGCGCAAAATTTAACGTACTCCTCATTCATCGAACGAACGTAAACCACGACGTATCTTTCGTAAAAATAAAAGTGTAATAAAGAGAAAAACAATAAAGAAGAAGAAGAATAATAAGAACAATAAGAAGAAGAAGACTCGTCAACGAACAGTTGCAGATATTTTTGGATAGCTGAAACAAGATGGCTTTTCTACATGCGCACTCGTGCGAGTGTCTTAAATCGGAACTTGAATTATTTTCACTCCCACCGACGCAAACTACTATCGAAGGCTCCAATTGGGTGTATTACAAACCAATATCTTCGCTAACAGATGATTCACCGATTGAATTTGTTATTCCCGGACAGGGTGATGAGTATATCGATCTTGCGCATACTATGGTTAGTCTGAGAGTGAAAATAACATCTCCTACCATTACGGAAATTGCCGTGGGCACATCGTCGAAAGTAAGTGCCGGCCCTGTAAACAATCTCTTGCATTCTATGTTTAATCAGGTGGATGTATACCTGAATCAAAAATGAGTTTCACCTCCAAATAACGCCTACGCTTATCGAGCGTACATAGAAACACTTTTGAATTACGGTCCAGCAGCAAAAAATTCGCATCTCACGAGCGTTCTCTGGTACGACGATACACCTGGAAAAATGGATGATATAACATCGGAAAATACGGAATTTGTGAAGAGAAAACAATTTTTAAATGTCGAAAAAACTGTAGACTTGCTCGGTCATCTGCATTGCGATATATTCAATCAGGAGCGGTTCGTATTAAACGGTGTCGAGATGCGCCTACGGCTGGTTCGGTCTAGAAATTCATTTTGTCTTGTGGGGGATACAAAGAATGGTCAATGCGGCTTAAAGATTCTCGAGGCATCGCTTCTCGTTCGTAGAACAAAAATAGCTCCTGGTGTGCTGCTCTCACATGCTAGAACTCTGGCAAAATCTACAGCTAAATATCCTCTTACGAGAGTCGAGGTAAAAGCCGTTTCAATACACTCGGGTGTTCATGGAGAGACTATCGATAATATCGTGTTAGGTCAGTTGCCGAAGCGTATAATTATCGGTTTTGTCGATAACAAAGCGTTTAACGGTGACTTCAGTATGAATCCGTTCAATTTCCAAAATTAGAAGATAAATTATCTCTCGTTGTATGTAGATGGTGCTTAAATACCTTCGAAACCGTTACAACCTGATTTCACGAAAAATCATCTATATGTGGATGCTTTTCAAACGTTGTTTTCGGGAACTGGAATACATTTCTTGAACGATGGTAATTCGATCGATCGCGATAATTATCGCGATGGATACTGTCTGTTTGCTTTTGATTTGACACCCGATCTTTCGGCGAACAGCAATACACATTGGAATTTAATAAAGCACGGTAGTGTGAGAATAGAGGTACGATTTGAAAATGCGCTTGCTTCAACGATAAATTGTGTAGTCTACGCGGAATATGATAATGTCCTTGAAATTGATGCCTCTCGGCAGGTAATGGTGGATTTTACCGGATAAGCGAAAAATGTGCTGATGTCGGCATAAAATTATTTCGTGTTAAGACACGTAGAAGCGTGTCCGCGAGTAACTAATCAGTTGAACTCGGTCATCTGTACGGATTAGACGTGAAAATGGATATCGTCGTGGATATACAGGGAATGCGTGGTAAAGACTCGGAATTTATTCCGAAAGAAATTGCCGTGGTAGCAGTGGATAGACCGTACTCTGCTCATTGGATCGTTGCACCGCCGTGTCATTTTGCCGAATTACCACAGCAATCGAGAAGCCAGAATAATTTTCTCTCGAAATATTTTCACGGTATGGAGTGGTACGAGGGCGATGTGAGCTGTAAACAGGTATACGCTAACTTGCGTGAAATTTCGCGAAAATCAAGACGCATCTATACGCGCGGTCACGAGAAGGCTATACTTCTTTGCGATATCACGAGTCGTGAAATTTCCAACCTGGAGGATGAGGAGGGCGCCCCATCGTACACATTTATGCCGAAATCTTTGCGAAAATGCTTCAGACACGCTATGATAAACGATACAGCGTCTTCGCATTGTGCAATGCGCCAGGCTTTCCAAATAAAAAATTGGCTTCGCGAGCATCCATTTAAAGGAGAATCATACATGGATGTTTGGTCAGCAGACGAAGAGGAAGAGACTAAAAACGAGGAGAAATCTTCATCATGTGGTCGTGACACGATCGACGACGCTGTGAAATAAATTTTGCATATATATACGTCTTTCAAAGCGTATCGGTCATCATTTAATCATTGACTATGTGTTCAGCATGAACACTAGACAAATCAACGAGAGTCTGCAGTATCTACCACTTTCAACCGTTGGCGTATACCCGGCTGACAGAATTCCTCGTGTATGGTCGTTACCAGCCGGACTCGTAGTTAACACGGATAACCACGACGGACCTGGAGAGCATTGGATCGCCATGTACGTTAACCATCATGGAAAAGGAATGTACTTTGATAGCTACGAGCTACTACCGGTTATACCGCAACATCTCGCCCGACTACGAAGAAACTGCAAGTTCTATCGGCACGGCCTCAAGCAGCTACAGAGTAATACGTCGGATGTGTGTGGACAATTTTGCATCGTATTCCTACACCTTATGTCGTGCGACTTCACCATGTCGCGATTTAATAATCTCTTTAGCGATAATGTAACGAAAAACGACAGATTAGTGCGTGAATATTACAATGCTTTTGCCTCTCGACGATCAGACAGTGATAAAAATAAATTTAACGGCAGAGGAGTCTCCGAGCGAAGATTACCGTGTTTGCAGGGATGTTGCATACGACGGTAAATATCTGTAAAGTGATTTAAATAAAATATTGATTAATTAAAAACAAATACATCGGTTTACTGTGTCTCTTCTTTTATAATTATATATACATTATAATCGAGGTCTCTCGCGGCACGGTATCATATTCTGTGTCTTTTACTGCAGAGCATTCGCTTCACGAGAAACACAGCGCAAAGCGGTACGCACGTGCAAAACTGCTGACATTGGATTCAAAGCGCTGCACACCTAGTTATGACTCAGAGGGGGTTTGTTATCTTCAAACACTGTGATCACCGCCAGCCACATCCGGAGCATTCAGTCTGTCTTTAGCAGTGCACGTGGAGAGTTTAATTCGAAAAAAAAAATGTATCTGGTAAATCTAGGCGACGACCTAGCGGCAGGTTTTGTGTGTCGGGTGATTTGTAGCACCAACAATAATGCCGTGTGTCTGCGGACGGATCTAATGTGCTCGGCGTTGTGTGAACTGGAGTACAAACTCTATAAATTATATATCGAGGAGCGCTCTGAGAGGAGACGATTTTTAATAAGTGACTTGTGCGCTGGAGTGTCCTGTGTGGTTGTATGGAATGAAAGGACTATGCGCGGGTCGATCATCGACATGGATGATGACGGGTACTGTGAGGTACTGCTGGTCGATTTCGAGGAATCGATATACATCGATTGGCAGCACCTATTTTATAAATATATGTGGTGTAAGTAGCCGTTATTAGTAATCCTTGGTATTTGCGTATGCGGCTATGTTTCGGCTATCTCCATAACAATTGGAGCAATAAAACTCATATTTAACGTTTCGGTCCAAACTGCAGACCCTCTTCAGAAAATTTTATTTAACTGTAAATTCATAGTACATAATATGTCAGAAATTGAAAAAACACAAAGAAATTGATATTCATTAGATATTAAAACATATATCGTTAGAATGTACATTTCCCCCCCCCCCTTTTTTGTATTTAAAATATCTATAAATTCCTATAATTACAACTATTATTAACTAAAACAACAACAAACCTATGTCAGTAGTTCCATTTTTCCCTTTAGTCCTCAGAGACACTTAACATTTGTTTCACAAGATTTATCAATTTGTTTAAAACCTCTTTTTTATGACAGATGTTTAATTGTCCTTAAGTAAAAGAGTAATATTTACAAAGTGAAATGTTCACATAGTTGGTAGGCATATGTCAATCTGTTGGTCAATGTCCAAAACAACCATAATATTAAAGTCAATCAAGTTAATAACATTAATGATAGAATTTTGTTTTTCTTATAAAAGATAATTACCATTCCTCATCATAAATAATAAAATTTAAATATTAATTAAAGCATTGCAATCCAAACTTAAGTGAAATCTTCTTTGGTCAGAGTTAAATGTAACCGTGAATTTCTAGTGGCTACATGTTTGTAGCTCACCAGTCGAGAACTGACTAAAGAGACACCTTCAAACAGACGAACGAAGACCGTTATATATTGTGATATTATAATATGACATTCCAATCTCAAACACAACTACTGTTACGAAAACATTATTCTGTATTTTTTCTCAAAAAAGTATTGTCAGTATAGTTATATGGATGCTCGTTAAACCATTTTTTTTAACTTTAGATTACTGAATTATAAATAACACTTAAATTGTCTATATCAGTCCTAAAATTCACAGATTTCTCATGTTTTTTAATTTGAATCATTTCTAAAATTAATCTTTTGTATAAATTCTGTTCTACATTAAAAATGTTAACCTCATTAAATCTAAAATTATGATTATAATCCATAACATGTGTTGCTAGAGCGGTGTGCTGTGTGTCTAGGTGTTTCAAACTATTTTTATGTTCATATATTCTAGTTTTTAAATATCTTTTGGTTTGTCCAATATATATCGAGTCACAATCTTCACAACTTATAGAATACACCAACCCTGATTTTAGATCTGTTGTTATATTATCCTTTGTGGAACCTATAATTAAGGCAATGTTATGTTTATTATTCGTTACCAATGACACATTAAATTCTTTACATAGAGCAAAAAGACGATGATATGTGGATTGAATGTACGGCAAATTAAGAAGTCTGTTTGTGTCAAAGACAGCTTTTTCACTTGTTTTATTCACTGAGCCAGTGATCCATGATATTCTTTTGTATATAAGTTTTTCTATTAACTGAGGTGGATAACAATTCATTATCAATGTTTTTTTAATCAGGACTAAATTTTGTTTATGAAACGAATGATGAGAAAGCTTAATGGCCCTATCAACCAGCATGTATACCAGTGCCTTTTTTTGGTGTAGCGGATGATGTGAGAAAAAATTTATGAATCTTCCAGACCACGTCGGTTTTCTGTACCAATTTGTAATTATCCAATTTTTATTATGAATTAGTAAAATGTCTAAAAAGGGTATTCTACCTTCACTCTCTTCCTCAACAGTGAATTTCAATTTTGGGTGATAACTATTGAAAATATTTAAAGTAGATTGAATACAGGTGACTGGCAACGCAATAATGATATCATCTACGTATCTTTTATATATGGGAATGTCAAAATTCAATTGACTTAGACAAGTTTCCTCTAAATCCACCATCACTAAATTTGATAATATTGGTGCCAAGGGAGAACCCATTGGCAATCCAAAAATCTGTTTATAAATTTCATTTTTAAAAGTGAAATATGTTGAAGACATAATAAATTTAATAACTTCAATTACCTCAGTTATAGGAAACGTATCAGTGAACAAATGTGCTCTCTTCTGTAAGCCATTTATGACTAATTCTACTGGAACATTTGTGTATAAAGATACCACGTCAAATGACACTAAACAATAGTTTTGCGGCAATGTTATGTTACATAAATAATCTTTAAGTGAAAAACTGTCTTTTACATATGATTTACAATTTGGTATAATCTTCGATAAATGTAATAAAATAAAGTCTGCTAGCTTGTGCGTTGGACTGTTTATTGAAGAGACTATAGGTCGGACAGGAACATTTTGTTTGTGAATTTTAGGTAAAGTATATAGCCTTGCCAAATTACAATTTTCAGCTTTAAGGCTTTTAAATATTAAATCATTCATGAGACCTTTATTTTTCCATCTAATAAGAATCAAATTTACTTTCTCTTGTAGTATTTTAATAGGATTTTTCCTTTCTACTTTATAAGTGTCATTGTCATTTAATAAAGCTATTGTCTTATTTATGTAGTCCTTTTTTTTCCCATAATGACTGTTGAATTACCTTTATCAGCCCTAGTTACCAATATGTCAGAATGTTGCTTTAAGAATAATTTCGTGTCTTTTATTAATTTATTAATTTTCGAATTTATTGTTGGAAATTTTAAATTCTGTAGAATGTGAGTGAATTTACTCCTAAGATTGTCTCGTTTCTTCGCATCCACTAAGCTTACAATCTTTGATTCCAATTCACAAATGTTATCATGTATGCATTTTGATATCTCATTTTTATTGGAGTATGGAAAGCAAAATTTTTGTCCTAAAGATAAAAAAGTCTTGATGTCAGGTGGAATGATCATGTCAGTTAAATTTATAAGCCAATTATTATATTTTATGGGTTCTACTTTTCTTTCCATACTTTCATACATAATAGAACAATTATTGTTGTCATTGATAATTCTATTGTTTGGATATTGGATATTAAGCATATTGTTCTGTCTTTCTATTAATGGCCTATGACAATTCCTGGATTGAGTATTAAGATTATTTTGTAAGTTCGCTTGTGAGGAAACAGTCATTAAAAATTCACTAGGGTTGAATATATGATCATGTGGTACATTATTCCTCATTAATCTAAGATATTGTAATTTTGATTTATAAGTGTTATACAGTTTTTTTGAAATGTAATTTAATTTAGTAAATTCATATTCAAAAAATTTTTTGTGTAGATTCCCTGAAGTTTTTTCAATAACCATATTATGTTGATTTATTGCAAATGTTAATCTTTTAATGCGATAATTAAATTCATCTATTTCTAAGTTTAAAATCTTTTTGTGTAAACTATGTAAAACTTTTTTAAATTTGAATTTACATTTTTTATTATGAAAGAGTATATTATTAAATTTCATATAATATATATGTTTTGGTATTAAGCCTTCCTTTCTGCATTTTAATAAAAACCGCAATTGTTGTCTGTATCGGTTTCTAGTAGCGCTGTCCCTTTTCCATCTCTTGAAGGCTGTGCAAACACAGACACCATATAGTTGTAGAATTTTCTCGAAAAAGAACATCTTCTCACTTAGTTTAGAGCCAGTAGATATATAAATATATGTGGTGTAAGTAGCCGTTATTAGTAATCCTTGGTATTTGCGTATGCGGCTATGTTTCGGCTATCTCCATAACAATTGGAGCAATAAAACTCATATTTAACGTTTCGGTCCAAACTGCAGACCCTCTTCAGAAAATTTTATTTAACTGTAAATTCATAGTACATAATATGTCAGAAATTGAAAAAACACAAAGAAATTGATATTCATTAGATATTAAAACATATATCGTTAGAATGTACATTTCCCCCCCCCCCTTTTTTGTATTTAAAATATCTATAAATTCCTATAATTACAACTATTATTAACTAAAACAACAACAAACCTATGTCAGTAGTTCCATTTTTCCCTTTAGTCCTCAGAGACACTTAACATTTGTTTCACAAGATTTATCAATTTGTTTAAAACCTCTTTTTTATGACAGATGTTTAATTGTCCTTAAGTAAAAGAGTAATATTTACAAAGTGAAATGTTCACATAGTTGGTAGGCATATGTCAATCTGTTGGTCAATGTCCAAAACAACCATAATATTAAAGTCAATCAAGTTAATAACATTAATGATAGAATTTTGTTTTTCTTATAAAAGATAATTACCATTCCTCATCATAAATAATAAAATTTAAATATTAATTAAAGCATTGCAATCCAAACTTAAGTGAAATCTTCTTTGGTCAGAGTTAAATGTAACCGTGAATTTCTAGTGGCTACATGTTTGTAGCTCACCAGTCGAGAACTGACTAAAGAGACACCTTCAAACAGACGAACGAAGACCGTTATATATTGTGATATTATAATATGACATTCCAATCTCAAACACAACTACTGTTACGAAAACATTATTCTGTATTTTTTCTCAAAAAAGTATTGTCAGTATAGTTATATGGATGCTCGTTAAACCATTTTTTTAAACTTTAGATTACTGAATTATAAATAACACTTAAATTGTCTATATCAGTCCTAAAATTCACAGATTTCTCATGTTTTTTAATTTGAATCATTTCTAAAATTAATCTTTTGTATAAATTCTGTTCTACATTAAAAATTTTAACCTCATTAAATCTAAAATTATGATTATAATCCATAACATGTGTTGCTAGAGCGGTGTGCTGTGTGTCTAGGTGTTTCAAACTATTTTTATGTTCATATATTCTAGTTTTTAAATATCTTTTGGTTTGTCCAATATATATCGAGTCACAATCTTCACAACTTATAGAATACACCAACCCTGATTTTAGATCTGTTGTTATATTATCCTTTGTGGAACCTATAATTAAGGCAATGTTATGTTTATTATTCGTTACCAATGACACATTAAATTCTTTACATAGAGCAAAAAGACGATGATATGTGGATTGAATGTACGGCAAATTAAGGAGTCTGTTTGTGTCAAAGACAGCTTTTTCACTTGTTTTATTCACTGAGCCAGTGATCCATGATATTCTTTTGTATATAAGTTTTTCTATTAACTGAGGTGGATAACAATTCATTATCAATGTTTTTTTAATCAGGACTAAATTTTGTTTATGAAACGAATGATGAGAAAGCTTAATGGCCCTATCAACCAGCATGTATACCAGTGCCTTTTTTTGGTGTAGCGGATGATGTGAGAAAAAATTTATGAATCTTCCAGACCACGTCGGTTTTCTGTACCAATTTGTAATTATCCAATTTTTATTATGAATTAGTAAAATGTCTAAAAAGGGTATTCTACCTTCACTCTCTTCCTCAACAGTGAATTTCAATTTTGGGTGATAACTATTGAAAATATTTAAAGTAGATTGAATACAGGTGACTGGCAACGCACCTATTTTACCCAGAGCCGTCGATTAGTGCGTTACCGGTGCTGCTTGTAAAGTGTGTAGTATTCGGCCTCAATCATTTAATTGACGAGGCCGGAAATCTAGATCCGATCGAAGCAGCGCGTGGTAATGATACGCTGATCGGGATACGGATGCCCACGTCCGACGGTGCCCAAGCTCCATGGGTGCGAGTAATCCGTATTACCCGTACACGTAGCTGTGGTTTTTGAGAGAGTGAGTGCGTGAGTGAGTGAGTGTGTGAGCGAGAGAGAGAGAGAGAGAATGTGTGTGTGTGTGTGTGTGTGTGTGTGTGTGTGTGTGTGTGTGTGTGTGTGTGTGTGTGTGTGTGTGTGTGTGTGTGTGTGTGTGTGTGTGTGTGTGTGTGTGTGTGTGTGTGTGTCCCGTCACTCTGGAGAGTCGTCACAGCTGCAGCCAGCACAAGGGTGAGTCAAATATTTTATTCCAAGTATGTGTACACCTATGCTCCATCCTACTCTTATCTCTACTCTTTCTTGTTCACCAAGGTACCCACACCACCTCACTTTACCATCTCCATGTTACCGACACTGGTCAAGCAGAGTGGGTAGCGCGGCGGTGGAAAAGTGGGGTGGTGGGGGTAGCCGCGTGGTGGGGGAAGGAGTGGGGATAGGAGTGGGATGGAGCAAAGGTGTACACATACTACTTACGAGTGTCTTTTTTGTGTTAGTATATTGTAAGTTATTTCAAATATAAGTTAGTGAGCGTCTGGCATTATTTAATTTGTCGATCTGAATGAAATATGACTGTGATTCAAATTCAAAAATGATTTTATCATTTGTCAGCTTTGGTTTCTTATGCGTATAAGTAAGGATAACAAAATCTACGTCCGTACGATAGAAAAAAGCGGATAGATTTATCAACCAGCATTTTGTAAGACTGCCGTTTGAGTTGTGAGTTCTGTCACTGCCTAAAATTCTCTTAAATGGGTACATGGAATTCTTATTTGTTGTTATGTTAGTGATGAGATCAATTGACTTTGAATTTGACTTGAATTGACTTTGGAACTTGTTTAACTTTTTATACTGGCTATCACCAATGCCGTAAAATACTCATCTAATTTATAACGAAAGTGGTCACACGTACAATCTACATACGATTATCTGTATTGGAATAAAACTGAACATAGATTTCTTTAGAATTCTACATGGAAGATTTAGACTACACATCTACATCGTCTTCAAAATTTAGAAGTGGACTAATGAAAAAAGACTACCTCTACTAAAAAAACTAATCGATTATGAAATTAGAAAAGCATTTATGATGATTCATAACTCCAACATGTGTTCGCAAAGAAGATTTCAAATTTGAAATATTCAGGCTAACGCGGATATATTTCGAACTACATAATGGTTATCAAGAAAAACTTCAACGTTTTCGTTGTACCAACAACTTTGATATGCATTACTTCATTTCCGTAGTAGAGATTACTTGGTCTGTGTCTTAACTCACAGAGTTATGTGGTAATTAACATTTGTTACAAACTTATGATTACTCGACAATTCAGAATAATGAACATGACATACAATATAGATAGAACATGACATACAGTCATATAGATTATTGGTTGGTCAATAATATGTCCAGTATAGGTATTCCACCCCACATAGAACTTTTCTTATCGTTGGCACCTAATTTTTTCAACCTTATACACAAAAGAAACCAAAGGTGCCACTCATAAAGTTATTTGTGCATATGCATCACAGTCATATTTGATTCAGAAAGACAAGTTTAATAATACGAGAAGCTCACTAGCTAATATTTGAAATAACTTACATTACACTTAAACAAAAAAGACACTAGTAAAGTCATAATATATTTTATGAGATTCTATCTTTGCACCTTGATATACAAATCGCCAGAGATTATAATAGCATTGTTGTTCTAAATTCTATTCATTACATACAAAAATTCTTTACACTCTTAAATGATGAAACTATTTACAAGATAACGGCTGCTGATTCAAATAAAATTGTACAAGAATTAGTTACTACGCTTCTAGATTATTGGAAACGAGTAAAATTCATATTTGAAAGTAACTATCATTTCTTGAAAGCTGATAATACAAATTTAACTAGAATGTTAACTTTACCGAAAATACACAACCCGAACATCTCAATGAGGTCAATAATTTCGTCTATCAATTGTCCCACATATGAATTGTTTATGATTTTATTCATAAAGTTTCGACGAAACGTATAAATAGTCCGATTTCTAATGTTAATGGCAGTTCCTCTATGAAATCATTGGTTTCACACATTACTTTACCTGCTTCATACGTTTTAGTTTTATTTGATGTGACCTCTCTTTACGCAAATGTACCTTTACAATTAGTTTTAAACAGTCTGGAAAAAAGATATTCGCTCGTAAAGGACACTGTTTTCGACGAATTTAAAAAAGAAACTCAGATCATTATGTCTACCACTTACTACACCTTTGTTGGATAATCAGCTGGCGCACGGCGATCGATATTCGCCGTGCGTCGACCTGTTGCTGTGCTCAAGCACACGTCGTTCGGTTGAGCCGAAGATAGCCGAGGCAGGGCTTCGCGAAGCCGAGGATGTGCCTCGTTGGCACGCCGCGTCGAGCGAGAGGATGTCTCTCTCGCTTGACTTCGGTTTCGCTCACCGGCTATCTCGCTCAACTGACTTCAGCGCTCAACGTTAAATTCATATTCCGCAGCCATATTGAAAAATTCAGTGACTTTTGCGACGACATCGAGGAACGGCGCACCATCATCTTCGACTTTTCTCGTTGGCTTTTCGCTCAGGACGCGCTCATCATGCTCACCAGGACTCAAAACTCAGGTAAGAGTACACCGTTACAATTTAACTTAATTCAATGACGGTGAGGAGTGAACTACACATCGGTACATCCTCATAAAGGTCTCACACTGTGGCGTGCTCTGCAGCGCGGGCTGCACCACGTTTTCTCTCAATTATTAGCATGCTCGATTAATATAATTGTGTGTGTTTTTACCAATTCACTGCACTTTCCCCCAATTAAACTTGCTGGGAGAGTGTTGTGAATTCAGTCCAATCATTTGTGCATCCTCAAGCTCACACTTCTGTGCTCTGCAGCGTAGACCGCATCACAGCCTGTCATAATAGAATTCCAAGTAATTGTCAGAATTGCATGTGCTAGCACACACTCTCTTTAAATTCTATTTCACCATCACATTGAGTATTTGCTGACAGGCAGTAAATTTGTCTACGCACTCATACATCTCACTGCGTTGTATGCTCCGCAGCACTGACTGCGGTGCGCACATCACTCTCAGTACTCACAGCACACAATTAATATAATTGTGTGCTGGTTCTCAGCTCATGCACTTAAATGTAGTTCAATTAATCAAATTCATTTTTATTATTCTTGGAATTTTGGTGCATTTATTTATATTATTTTGTACTTTTTCTAAATTTGGTCTTTCATTTATCTATTCTCACTTCAGTGTTTTATTCAAAATTATATGATTTGTTTGTAGTTAAGCGGAAGGTGCAATAAACCACTTTCTCCAAATTCCATCTACTAGTCTGGTTTTATTTCACCCTGTCGTGAGTGAAGACTCATCTTCTTTCCAATATATTCACAGGTTCAAGATCTGTCAAACAACACCATCAGACGGATTTCTCAAACAACCTTAGATAATAAGATGTACAAACGAATTTCTAGGCCCCCCTATGGGCTTTCCATTAGATTTATTATTTTTTAATATAGTAATGGCTGATTGAAAAGAATGTTGCTTGTCAAAAATTAATTACACTCCAATTTTATATAAAAGATATGCCGGCGACATGATCATCTCGTTGCCATCTGATCAAATTCAACACACTTTAACAATTTTTAATGCTTAGCATATCCCAAACTACAAAATAATAAAATAACATTCCTGGAGTGGGTATTAATTAGGGAAAATAATAAAATTAGTACAGAATGGTACAGTAAGCCTACTTCGTCTGGTAGGCTCATTAACTTTTCTCGAGTCATCCAAAAAACAAGAAGTTAGTTTTTAATATGCAATAGCTGACATTGATAAGTTGAGTATCATTCATAATTCCATATTATGAATCGCAACAATGACTTTGATACCTGATTACTTATAGGTACTGATACAGTTATACTAATTTTGGCATTACAAATGGTATTGGCGTTGGAAGCAATTAAACATGATTGTAACAAGGCTTAAAGTGCAATAGAATTTAAATTCTTGTCCATAAAAAGGTTACTATGATTACTCGTATATATGATCGAGATATATTCTGATATACAGAGCGACTATTACAGCTCACAACCGGATTATCCGGTTGATTCCTTTCGCAAAATGTGAACGAAATTGTAAAATTCTCTCTTGACGTCAGCACTTATTGGTTATTATACTTCTTGTGTGTTCATATACATGACCTTACTCAATATAACAGTTATAGTAATCACAAAATTAATGTTGATATTCATAACCTAACGTTTACAGATCTCATCGAAAACTAAAAATCTAAAGTTTTCAATCGGAGAACCCTGTCATGGAAATATTCTTTCATTGTAGTAAAGACTTCTTTTTAATACACTACTCCTACTCAAATAATTTTATATACTTTATCGTAATTTTTGAAAAACACATAATACACAGATTTAACAAAAATTTCCAAAGGAATTTCTCATCGTAACTCTGATAAAATATAGCATTGGAGCTTATTATCTCAAGTAAAATAATTTTGTTTCACCTTTGATAAGTGTTACCTTGGCGATGTCTAGAATATCGCTATTGTAAATTGATTTAATATTAGTTTTGTAAACAATATTACAGCTGTTGTATTAAAATTTCTGAAAAATTCTCCGGTCAGAGTTCAAACGTAATGGATTCTCTTTGACTTTTCTACCACCCATCATCAACGCCACACATTAAATATCTAAATAATAAAAAAATTTGTCATTTAACCATGTTTGTACTTGCCATCATTATTAACAATAATTAGTTTCAAAGATCCGATAAATCAAATTAAATTCATAGTAGAAATGACGGGAAGTAGAAAAAATATATATCAAGGGCTTAGTTTTTTCATCGATGGTGACACTGTCACGGGGTAAATCTTTAATGATTGGATTTACCATAAGTGAAGATTGTTATTCACAATATATATGTATACGTTACAGGTGTCTGTAAAAATTTCGTGCAGTTTGACGTATCGATCGTGAAGCTGGCTCATATCGATTCCTACGACCAATTTCCACTCGTCGTGATAGATTTGCGCAGTTCCAACGTGTTCTGCATATATGGTATTGTTGTTCCTTCTAGTGGAGTAAATTTTAACTCGCTGGCAACAGTTGTGATGACGACCAAAAGGAGTGTCAGTTGTCGTGTCTTCATCCTGCAAAGGGTGTTTGACGTTTAAAATAAAGCTTTAATTGGTTCACGTGTACGTCGACTTCTTTGTCTTTAGCTGATATTTTGTAATTGTTGTTTAATAATTCCGAGGCTATTTCAAAAGGTCCAGTCCATTCTGGGGAGAGCTCATTTAGTTTATGGTCGTTGTGAATCATGACGATGTCACCTGGTTTAAAGACTGGCATGACTGTAGCTATCTTAGAATTATGTATTTCTTTAATATTTTCAATAAGGAAATTGCCTGACTGTTGCGCTACAGATACCGTGATTTTAGTGACGCTATTAGCCGGTAAGTAAATTTCGCTAGTTTGAAGAGGATATTTGGTTTCGTCAAGCTGCAGTGCGTTATTCGATAAACAATATTTGTACTATTATGCGTGTAGAAAGGGCAGACCAATTAGTCCATCCTCAGGCATGGGAAAGTTGTCCGGAACTATATGAAATGAATGTCGTTTTCCTTGAAAATGAAAATTTGTCATCTCTTCGGTCTCATGTTTGTCTCATCCCATGGTACAAGTTCCTGTTTCTCTTCGTACTTGATGTTCTGGGGAAATGAGTCCTTTTTTTATGAGATTAATCGAAGATCCACTATCTGTTAATAATTTTCCTGTCCTTGTTGTTCCCCATAATCGGATTGCGATTGATTGCAATCTTCCAGACACTGCTGATACTCTGTCTCTTCTTGCTCGTTGGTTCTGTCTTCGCTTAGATTGGTGGTCGTCGTTCGCACATGGTTGTTTTGCGGCGGTCTCGTTTGGTTGTAGGGCTGTTGAAAATGTTGAGTCTGTTTATTCTTCGCATAACATGTTTCATCCATATGACCGCTTCGCTTGCAGATGTTGCAAAACAGCTTTGTTCGGTCAGCCAAAGGTATGGAGTGATAACGCGTGCCCGAGCCAGTAGGAGTGGTTCGACCATCTGCTGTAGCTCGTTGTTTATTTGAGGTCTGAATGGTGCGTTCTTTACTTTGTTTTTCTCTTATCCAGCATTCAGCTTCGAGTGCCTCTTGGTAAGCTGCATTGACATCGTCGGGGCGTTGAGCGCGTACTTGCGAACCGATTTCTTCTCGAAGATTCATCACGTAGCGTTTAGTCGCCGATTTTTCCTCGATCTACATAGCTACAGTACGGTGTCGTATGCTGGAATGTTCGCTTTGAACGGCGTATTTTAACTCATTCAATAATTGATGAAAACGTAGTGTATAGCCCTGCACATTTTCAGTTAATTGTTGTCGAATGTTATTGGACGTGAACGAGCAGCCTCGACAGAAGTCGTTACTGCTACATTTTTTTTCAGAGCATCGTATAATTCTTCAAATGATTCAATCCGAATATATCGGATCGCTCGATAAGCATTATCCTGAATTTTTTCGGCCAAGATAAAATCTAGTAATTCGGGTTGAGAACAGCGGTCTCTCGCTCGACGAACGCTACGGATAAAATCCTTTGTTCCTACGTCATCTTTTCCTCGAAGGCTTTCGATAGTACGTATGAGTTCCTTAGCTGGGAATACGTGATTGTTTACACAGTGTGGCCCTTCAGTTCAGTCGTGAGTTGCAGCGTGCGCGAGCGGGTTGTTTAGTCTACTGGGTTCCGGTGATAAGGAGCCCAAAGAGGTCGAGGGTCGTCTTTGTGGCGAGGTTCGCGGGACCGAAGTTTTTTCAATCTCGTCATCGCTTTGTTCCTCGTCCTCGGTGGCGAGAACCTTCATGTGTTTTGCGAGACTTCTTATGTCGTTAAATCGTTTTTTATTTCCTTGGTTCGCTACTTCAAACCGTTTTTCGATTAATGCAAATTTTTCGGAGATTTGTTGGTATCTTTCGTCGGCAAGAGCTCCTTGAGCCTTGATTGCCTCTATGATTTTAGCTAGGGATGACTCTTTGTCTGATATTGCAGATGGAGAATTAGCTCGTGATTTCATCATTGTAGGATTGATATCAGGAGGGGTTCGTCTGATTTTAGTGGCGTCTTTGTCAGTATCGTCGTCGCTATCCTCGGTAGAAAAATGCGGCTTTTGAGTTCTATACTCACGAAATGCCAGCGTATTGTTTTTAACTTTTAAGTAATAAAATTTCCTGACTATTATTACACTCGTGAGTTATTTGTGTGCTTATACTATCGCACGGGTATATCGGGTGTGGATTCGCGACGCGGTTGACCGTAGGAATTGTAATGTTGGACCGTGGTTGGAGATAGTCTTGCCTCCGGCCTTTTGTTTTAGCTCTGTTATTGGAAAGCAAATTGCTACAAACTTGCTCAATAATTCAGAGTCGAGTTTCGATTTTTATTAACGGAGGATATGGATTCGCGGATCCAGTCCTACCGGTCGAATTCTTACGTGAACGCTGAGATTGTTGCAGTATGGCTGGCCGGGAGATGTCCTAGTGTACCGTGGTGCTTCGGAGTCGTCTCGGGCTGCTGCTGCGATGATTGAAGTCGAGATGTCAGTGGTGCAAGCTCTGCTTGGTGACGTCTGCTTCTTTCTTCTTTAGAAGATAATTACGTTCAGAGATCGGAATGTAATCCGATATAACGTTTTCTATTTTCTCGAAATCCTTTCGTAATAACAGTTACTAAATTCACTGTGTAGGATTTTTCGAAGTTTCTTCTCTTCTAATTATTATGATTTTTTTTCCGTGTATTTTTACAGGAGTCCGTGGAGTCCCTGGATTCGTCACAAGATAGCAATCTTTTGATCGTAATCATGTATTTACTATCCTGGCAGGATCGCCAAAATTTGTCACGGGGTAAATCTTTAATGATTGGATTTACCTTAAGTGAAGATTTTTATTCACAATATATATATATATATATATACGTGACAGGCTTTGAATTTGAATGACGCTCTGCCGGGGCGTGCATGGCTTATTTATAGTAGGCTTGGGCCTGCGTACCTAAAGTGGGGGAACCCGGAGGGAGAATCCGCTAGCTAGGAGCCGTTAAGTGCTGCCATGCGGCGAGAGCTATGAGATACTTACTTCTAGGAAATTTCGGAGCAGCCTTTAAAACGCTGCTTCGGTGTAAAATCTTACAACTAACAAGTTAAGTGCATGAAATTCGAAGATGGTAAGGACAATCAGCAATTTAGCGTTACAACACCCCAATCTGTTTATCGACGATACGATACGCCCTTCTTTACCTATGGTAGTATCGAATCTGTATATCGACAGCAGATGCACTCTTATTGATACTAATGTCGAACTACCTTACCGACTATATTGTCTTCTCTATTTTACCGACGGTAGATAAATTGGATTGTATGTGTCCCATTTAATAATATATTTAATTATTGTTAAATCCTTGTAACGTTTTATAACTTATTCTAAAGTCAAATAAAGCAATCATACGTATATCTTTAAATAGCTAATTTTTAAGTTACAATCATTTATAATAATAAATTTATTATATTAGGTGCGCAACTAAGTTCCCGCTGTTTTTTTTTTATGAAAATACCAATTTATTGTGAAAAAATGTTTACAAATGAATCATTCAAAATATTGCCCATCGCTAGCGACAACTTTTTCTCAACTTTCTGGCAGAGCTCGAATACCGTCACGGTAGAAGTGTTCGTCTTTTGAGGCTATCGACGAATCAAGCCATTTTGAGATGTCTTCATATGAGCTGAACTGCTGATTAGCCAGACCATGTGCCATCAAACGGAACAAGTAATAATCGGACGGCGCAATATCTGGGAAAAATGGTGGGTGAGGTAGGACTTCCCATTTGAGCGTTTCTAACTAGGTTTTAACGGGTTTGACAACGTGAGGCCGAGCGTTGTCATGCTGTAGAATCACTTTTTCGTGCCTCTGCTCGTATTGTGGCCGCTTTTCGCGCAGTGCTCGGCTCAATCGCATCAATTGAGTTCGATATCGTTCCCCAGTGATGGTTTCGTTCGGTTTCAACGGCTCATAATAAATAACACCACCCTAGTCCTACCAAATACACAGCAAAATCTTCGCAGCGTGAATATTCGGCCGAGCCGACGACGTAGAAGCATGACCAGGCAGTCCCCATGATTTTGTTCTCTATGGGTTGCTATAATGAATGCATTTTTCATCACCCGTAACGATGCGATGAAGAAAACCCTTTTTTTGCCGCTAAAGCAGTTGCTCACAGGCGAAAAAACGACGCTCAACGTCTCTTGGCTTCAAATCATAGGGAACCGAAGTTCCTTGTTTTTGAATCATTCCCAACGCATGCAATCGCTTGGAAATGGCTTGGCGGGTAACTCCCAATGCTGAAGCAAGCTCTTTTTGCGTTTGGCACGGATCCTCATCGAGCAATGCTTCCAATTCAGCGTCTTCGAAGGTTTTTGGCCTTCCTTCACGCGAACGGTCGTCAACATAAAAATCACCGACTTTGAAGAGACGAAACCAATCACGGTATGCCGTTTCACTTAGAGCAGCATCTCCGTAGACTTTTTCGAGTTCCCGATGCGCTTCAGCCGCCGTTTTCTTCGAATGAAAGAAGAAAAGCAACAATTCCCGCAAATGACGATTATTTGGCACAAAATCAGACATTTTCACACAACCAAAAGTATATGACGCAAATACAAAATCACTAATGTGTCAAAGCGGTTTGTTTACCATATGTCTAAGCTTGGTTCATGACGTTTTGGTTATGTCCCAATCGACCAGCACTTACTACTGGAGCCATCTCTTGAAAAAAGCGGGAACTTTGTTGCGCACCTAATACAATATTGGGTCGTTCGGAAAGTAATTTCGTTTTGTCCCAACAGAGGACTTAATTGTATTATTTCACAACCAACTTCACACTTAAGCCGCATAATCATATGTATTTTGATAGCTGATATAGCAAGGCTTGCTTGTGAAAAAATTCAATTGATTCTGCACAGTAGTTTTTGGTTGATACTCTTTTAAATATGGAAAGTGAAAAACAGGATTTTCGCCATATTTAACTTTTTTACTATAGAAAGGGTAAAAATTCTGTTCAAACAAGAAAAATATTATCCGATGTGTTAAGATGGGGAAGATGTGTTAAGTGAGCGCTAGTGCCAAAACTGGTTTGCAAAATTTCGATCCGATAATTTTGATTTCGAAGATGCACCATATTCTGGAATGCCAGTTGAAGCTGATGAAGACACAATAAAGGCATTAATTCATGCAACCCGGCGAATAACAACTCGTGAGATTGCTGAGAGATTAAATTTATCGAATTCGACCGGTCATGATCATTTAAAACGGCTAGGTTTAACCTCAAAGCTCGTGATTTGCTTCTCAAACGCCAAGAAAATGATCCATTTTTGAAGCGTATCATCACTGGGGACGAGAAATGGGTTGTCTACAACAATGTTAAGCGTATAAGATCCTGGAGTAGAAAAGATGAACCGGCTCAAAGCACTTCGAAAGCCAATATTCATCAAAAAAATGTTATGCTATCTGTTTGGTGGGATTTCAAATGAATCGTTCATTTTGAGCTTCTACCGAGCAACAGAACGATCAATTCTGAAATGTACTGTCATCAGTTGGACAAATTGAATGATCCACTTTGTTTGAGAATCCCGTCCGATGTAGTTTGACAGAATGAACCTGCGAATATATTGGAAAAATATGAGACTTCACTCACGACAAGGTGATAAATAAACCAGACACACTTGTTGTTATCTTGAGAAAGTGGTTTATTCCACCTTCCTTCAGCTCAGATACAAAATAGAGTTTTGTATATAATTTGGAAAAATATAACGTTAAGTACAAATGCAAAAATCGGTTAAATTTGGAATGAATAAAAATTATATAAATAAATACACCAAAAAAACAGAGAATTGACAAATATAAATAAACAAACTGAATTGAATTCTGTATGAAGCTTGAGCAGCACACAATTGTATTAATTGTGTGCTGGGTGTGCGCGAGCAGTGTACGTGCTGTAGCTAGTGCTGCGGAGCATGTCACGCTATGATATAAATGAGTGCGTAAAATGTGTCAATTATTCACTGCGAGCTCTCAGCAGATTTATCTGAGAAAAGTCACAGTGAATAGATGAGAGCACTTGCAATTTGATTGCTTAAGTGCTGAGAATAGAGCATGAGAACAGTGATGCAGTCAGCACCGCGTGACACATTACAAACATAGACTGAGGATGCACAAATGAGCAGAGTGTAGTCACTGTTCAATTGTTATTAGAATTTTAAATGTTATGCCGGTACCGCGTAATTTGTTTATTCGGTATTCGGTATAAAGGAAGTATTTATTATAGGCAACGGTAACTTTCCGTTGTCTATTTAAAAGTCAATGTAAGAATGTACAATAATATGTTGTTTCGAGTATTTGACGAGGAACCAACCCTTTCTATCTTGAGTCTAATTTGATACTGTTTTTCGTAAAGCAGTTGTTAACTGTCTTCACGAAAATCCCTTAATTCGCAATTTTAGCGTTAGCCTATGGTCGAACGCCAAGCGAGTCGCTCATGCTGCGTCGGCGTTCTTGGGGTCGTTCGTACGATCGGGCATTAGACTTCGTTTTCTGTCTTGAACGAATTCCAATGTTTCTTTGCTATAGGATATTCCCGAATATATGAAATACGGAGTGGAATATTCCGCGGCACAACATCCCTGCCCCCTTAAAAGGAAACATTTTTTCTCGTAATTTTTTTCTTCGATTGGTTTCCCGTATTTCCTCTTACAATTTGATACAATTTTACTGTTTGATGTTATATAACAATACAATAAAATTTTTCATTTTCTCATTAGTTAACGATGAAGTTTTTTCTTTTGCTTCTTATCGTCTTTCGTGCCGAGAGAGTCGTTCTCGGTTGGGGGGACGGGTGCATACTTTGGCCAGCTCGGATCGCAGTCGCTCCTCTGGCTGTTGTCGTCCGAGCTGCTCGAGGTTGATGTTTACCTCAGCTGCTGCCGGAGTCATTGCCTCGCTTGTCCTTGTTGGTGTTCGGTTTCATTGATACCTGTAACATATAAAAAGAACATAGCGAACCAAGGCTATTGGTGCTACTGCACCGAGTGAGTAGAAACTCAGATTGAGGATGTGTTGCATCCCGTCTCCGTCAGTATTGAGGTTGTCCATGATTTGGTCGGCTTGAGCTCCGAGCTTTTAAAGCTCTTCTGGGTCTGGCAGCACGCTCTGTAATGGAATTGTCCTCTCGGTCTGCGTAGGGGGTGCCTGGGCTTCAATTTCCGTTAATGTTAAACTGGACGATGGGAGGTAGTTTTCCCGGATGATCTGTGATGTCCGCCCGATGGTTTTGACGCTGAAATCTAGGGCGGTTACTA
This sequence comes from Cylloceria caligata, assembly GCA_963942595.1. NCBI lineage: Eukaryota > Metazoa > Arthropoda > Insecta > Hymenoptera > Ichneumonidae > Cylloceria > Cylloceria caligata. Next base: position 41,628,954 of record OZ012703.1, on the reverse strand, counting down.
TACATACGCCTACCGAAGCCAGTATACCTGAATTGTATAGTATGTCGTGCTGAGTAGGAGTAGTTTTTCCGCAACTTATTCCTACGGGTTCAGGGGCTGGCGCAACGTATAGCCATCGCCCTCGCTGTTGCATTGGGGCGATAAGGAGATGGTTTAGTTCGATGACCCTTTTTCCGCATTTCTTGCCGTTATCAGTATCCATTTTCGCGTAGATGAGGACTTCGCAGGGAGCGTCGTTCGTAATTGGAATTGTTGGAAACGTGGGTGGGCAGATGTATGATTTGCCCAGTGCCTTGCAAATTTGTATGTCATCAGATGTCATCCTTAAGTATTTGCGGTTCTCGGGGTCTATTACTACGTGGCTCTCGGTCGCGTCTATGTAGTAGTGTTTGCCGTTGTCCACACGCATGGGTATAGGCTAACCGTTCGCTCTTCGTTCATTTCACTATGGCTTATTTGGTGAAAGATGCTATTAATGGCGTTGTAATTTGCCGTGGGGGTGACCTCATGCCCGGGCTGCTGAGAAGTGGGGTAAGCATTTTATTTTTGCAGGGAAAAGAGAGTCTTTTCCTTTTCCTTTTCCTTTTCCCCCTTTTGATAGCGGGTACTATGTTGTTCCAGGAAGCGTATTTCCCAAGCGTTCCAGCTCAGCGTCGCCCGGATTGGGAGATCAGTTTTATCTCTCGAGCTCTAAGGGTCCGTCGCCGTTGGGAGGCCGGCCGCCAACGAGTGCACGCTCTATGGGGCGACGGCCACTACGCCGACGAGGATTTCCCTGAGGATACGCTCGGGGTAGAGCATCTCTTCCGGGAGGACGCACCGAAAAATCGTTATCCCTGCCGATTCTGTAGGTGGGTTTTTTAATTTACTGCGTTTTTTTTCTATGTATGTCCTCACAATTTTCCTTTTAAATTAAATAAGTTTTACTTTACCTTGTTCATCATTGGAGTTCCTTACCTTGCGCTTCGAGGAGCTCCCTACCCGTATTTCCTTAGTTTTACTTAGTTTTAATGCTCTATAAAGAGCTTTAGGCGGTTGGCATGCAGCGCATGCGTTTTTCGTCCCTTCTGGACTTTGTAATTGACGGGAGGCCTCGCTTCCAATATCTCGTGGGGTCCTGCCCACTTCGGGGTCAGCTTGGCTGACCGCCCCCTGCGCACCGTCTCGTCGCGGAGGAGTACGCGTTCGCCGACGCGGTACTCCTGCACCTGCGCACCGTGGTCGTACGTGGTTTTCGACCGCCTTTTCGCGCCTTCGAGATTATCACGAGCTACTGTCCACGCGGCGCGTAATCGCTCGCGTAACGCTTGGACGTAGTCGTCGTAAGCATAGGTGCTGCGGGGCTCCTGTTTCACGGCGGTCGGTAACTCCGCTTCGCGTCCGTACACCAATACATGGGGTGATAATCCGGTCCCCGTATGTGGACTGGTGTTGTACGTGAACATCGCGTACGGCAGCCACTCGCCCCAATTACCTTGATCCTCGTTCATAAAATTTTTCAGGTACTCAGCGAGGGTGCGATGCGATCTTTCTAATGCGCCATTTGATTCCGGATGGTAGCCCGTCGTTTGTATCTTCTTGATTCACAGCAGTCGACACATTTCTTTGAAGGTCGAGCTGAGGAAATTCGTGCCCTGGTGTGATAATATTATTTCCGGCGTTCCGTGCCGGCAGATCAATTCTTCTACGAGTGCTCTAGCGACGGTCGAAGCCTCTTGGTTCGGCAGTGCTATCGCTGCACTGTATTTTGTAAGCGAGTCCTGGAACGTGAGTATGTATTTTTTCCCGGAAGCGCTTTCCGGTAGCGGTCCGACGATGTCGACCGCGACTTTTTCAAATAACCTTGATGGGGTATCGGTTACCACCATCGGCACTCGTTCCTTTTTTCTGATTTTATTCTTTTGGCAGGATTTTCAGGACGATATATAATTTTCTAAATCTCTTCTTAGGCCGGGCCAGTCGTATTTGGTCTGAATCCGATGTAGCGTACGCCGTATACCCTGATGCCCTCCTATGGGGGTGTCGTGGTATTCTCTAATTATTTTCTGGCGGTCATCGGCAGAAGGAGTGGCTACGCCACTGCGGCAGTCGCTATACTTTTTTATAACGCTGTCTTCGTCCGCGCTGCTGGAAGTTCGTGGGCTACGAGCCCCGCTGTGCCTCGCTTCCTCAGCAGGCCTTTGCGGTGCTCTGTCCGCAGTTTCGTCGCTCGGTGTGCCCACCGTTAGCTCCGCCGTTGGGTCGCTCTCCCCCTTCATCCCCTAAAAAAAAATTCTTAATGAAATCCACACGCCTTCACCGATTACAACCAAAACAAGCACAAATATTGTTAAGAGCCTAAGGAAGGTCACTGGATATATCTCACCCCTAAACCCCACCCTCTTCACCCCCTAAAAAAAGATTCTTGAAAAATATTCACGCGAATCAACTGATTTCAACCAAACCTTACACAAATATTCTTAAAGACCAAAGGAAGGCGACTGTATATATCTCACCCCTGAAAACCACCCCCTTCATCGCATAAAAAAGAATTCTTAATAAAATATACACGCCTTCACCGATTACAACCAAACCAAGCACAAATATTGTTAAGAGCCTAAGGAAGGTCACTGTATATATCTCACCCCTGAAAACCACCCCCTTCATCCCCTAAAAAAAATTCTTAATAAAATCCACGCGGATTCACCGATTACAACCAAACCAAGGACAAATATTATTAAGAGCCTAAGGAAGGTCACTGGATATATCCCACCCCTAAACCCCACCCTCTTCACCCCCTAAAAAAAGATTCTTCAAAAATATTTACGCGAATCAACTGATTTCAACCAAACCTTACACAAATATTGTTGAAGACCAAAGGAAGGCGACTGTATATATCTCACCCCTGAAAACCACCCCCTTCAGCCCCTGAAAAAAATCTTAATAAAATCCACACGCCTTCACCGATTACAACCAAACCAAGCACAAATATTGTAAAGACCCTAAGGAAGGTCACTGGATATATCTCATTCCTAAACCCCACCCTCTTCACCCCCTAAAAAAAGATTCTTCAAAAATATTCACGCCAATCAACTGATTTCAACCAAACCTTACACAAATATTATAGGGAGTCTAAGACGGGTACGACGAAGGTCGTACTGTATACATATCCTACCAAACCCCTAAAAAAAGATTTAGTATAAAAATCCACACCCCTTGACTGATTTCAACCAAACTTTACACAAATTTTGATAAGTTCTAGTAGAAGGTCACTGTATAAATATAGCTCACCCCTCAAAATCGCGCCTTCATCCCCTAAAAATAGTTAGTTTTTCTGCCTTAACCGATTTAAACAAAACTTCACAAACAAAATAGAAACTCACTTACTCTATATATCGCACCCCATAAAACCACCCCCAACGAAAACAATCTTTAACCCCCACTTAAAGTAATGTGGTTTTAATAACATGTTTTAAATCCAATTTAGCTGTTATTCCTCGTATGATGTGGCACTCGGGCAACGCCGGGTAAATCAGCTATAAATTATAATCAGAGCTCGAAATTATCATCTGATGATAATCTCACTCAACTAACAGCTTAATACACTCGAAAATTCTCATACATATGAAGAGAGTTTATATTGAAGCGAGCGTAACAAAGAGCGCTGAGCGTTTTGAAATTTGTAAAATGAGCGCCGCACTTTACTTTGTGTATACCGTATGTATCTTATATATAAAAATGAATGTTTGTCTGTCCGTCTGTCTGTCTGTCTGTCTGTACGGCTATACAAAGCTACACGCGTTGACCGATTTCAGCCAAACTCTATACCAATATTGTTGAAGACCAACGGAAAGCGACTGTATATATCTCACCCCTGAAAACCACCCCCTTCATCCCCTAAAAAAAAATCTTATATATAAAAATGAATGTTTGTCTGTCCGTCTGTCTGTCTCTCGCTGCTCCGCACATGGCGTCGAAGGAGGTGTTATCAAACGCTCCTTCGACGTCTAGGAAAACGCACAAGGTGGCTTCTTTTCTGTCGAGGGCGCCTTCGATCTCGCGAACGAGCCCATGAAGAGCCGTCTCGACCGATCTGCCCGCTAGGTACGCTGGTTGCGATGGCTGCACCGGCATCCGCGCCAGCGCTCCATCTCGTATGAACCTGTCAACTAGTCTCTCCAGTGTTTTCAGCAGGAAAGACGTCAAGCTGATAGGCCTAAAAGCCATGGCCTGGTCATATCTGCCCTTTCCCAGTTTCGGGATGAAGACTATTGTGATCTCCCTCCGGGCCTTGGGCACGTATCTCAGGGCAAAGCACGATCTGAAGAAACGAATCAGGTGCTTGATCATCCCTCCCATTCTGAAGAAGAGCGGGGAAGAGCCCGTCCGCCCCTGGGCTCTTGTACCCGTCAAACGAGTCCAGAGCCCATCGAATCCTGTCATACGTGACTACTGCTGCAGCGGTGATTCAATCTCCGGGTCTCGTGGCATGGAGCTCCCCTTCAAACGAGTAGTCCTGCTCGACCTGCTTGGATCCCGGGAAGTGCACCTCCAGTAGGTGGGCAAGAATGTCTTCGTGTCTTTCCAGCTGCTTCCCGTTCGGGAGAGAGAGTCCACCAAGCTTGGATTGTGGGCCGTTTGCGAGAACCCTGCGAAGTTTAGCCACTACCGGAAGAGCCTCAACCTCATGGCAGAATTTCTCCCAGGCCTCTAGTTCCGACTTCCTTATGAGCCTTTTATAGGTCCTTTGTTTGGCCATATAATCAGCTCAATCTGCATCGTTATTCGTCCTTGAGGCTTTGTTAAGGAGGCGTCGTGACCTCGAGCGCAGTGAGTCCAACTCCCTGCTCCACCATGGAACTCTCGTCCCGTCCCTCCATGTCTTTAGAGGGCATGCCTCTTCGAAGGGCAAAGTGATGGAAGAAGAGAGCGAGCTCACTCGTCCCTCAATCCGACCCTCTGTCCTCAGTCCTCAGCTCACCCCTACGATCCTATCTTCGAGGTTCCTCTCATAGAGGGCCCAGTCAGTGGCTCTTGGGTTTCGGTAGGTCCCGACAACGGGCTGTGCGCGTTCACACCTGAACTTAAACAGGATGCGGCGGTGATCCGAGAGTGAGTCCTTTTCGTCCACACGCTACTCCTCCATCCACCGAGCAGCCCTGGGGGTGCACAGTGTTAGACTAATCACTTCTTGTCGCCTCGAGGTGACAAACGTAGGCTTAGATCCCTTGTTGAGGATCTCAAGATTAGTCATCGAGAGATATTCCCGCAGAGCCGTTCCCCTCACGTTCGTATTCGAGCTGCCCCATATGACATGATGCGAGTTAGCGTCGCAACCAATCACAAGGTTCAGCCCTTCCCTGCGGCAGTGTTCCACCACGATCCTCAGCCTCAGCCTCACCTAGGCGACCGCGAGGTGCCTACCGCAGAATCTGCTTAGCTTCAGGGCATGGTGTCTTTTGAATACAAAGACGCACGCCTTTGGGCCAGGTTCGTATGGGCCAAATATCAGTGTCTCCATATTATCGATCTATCCTCTTGACGAGTCCCTTGTGGATCCAGGGTTCTTGTATAAGGGATACGTCTGTCTGTCTCATTTCTGAGTCCCGGCTGTGTACCGCTGAGGCCGCTATGTAGTGTTGCAGGTTAATTTGGGAGAATTGGAGGCCCGCTGCATCCCCAGCTGAGAGCGCGCGCACCCTTCTCGCTTCATTTTGGTGAGGGGTTAGGGAATGGGTTGAAGAAGGAATGAAAGGTGAGGGAGGTAGGAGGACGGGAGGAAGGTAACGTGCTACAAGCCATCGCCCTCAATCCTCCGCGCCCCGGGTACCGACGGGGCCGCTACGGTCCCCCGTGGCGTTACGAGCAGTCCCGCCAGAGACCCAGTGATGGTCTGTTGGATCCCTTCCTGCGTCTCCGCGCGGGCCGCCCGGAGCCGGGTACGGGCCTTGGGCGGTCTGCCCCTGGCTTTCGCCCCGCCACTTTTATGTCCGTCGGGGCGAATGCTTGCCCCTTCGGCGTCCGCCGGGGCTCGGTCGCACAAGCAGCGGCGGTCGCAGTAGCCGCAGTCCGCTCCACTGGGCCCTCCCGCTGCCCGTTCACCCCCGAGCCACCCTGGGTTGCCCCCGGAGCAGCAACCCGACACCCCGCCTCGGCTCTGTTCTGGGCCTCGTAAAAACGAGCCCTGCCCAAACCGAAATGCGGGGCAAGCCCTAGCGCCTTCAAGTGGCCCAAAGAGGCCGCGTCCACACCCAAAACGGCGTGGACATTGTTTTGGACAGCCCTCCGGTCCGATACCCTCCGCATGTAGGTCAAGAGCCCCGGATTCTGCCTCCGTAGCCTTTTGAGGACGACGGGCATGTCCTCGTTTGTGCCGGAGAACACAGCCGTCATTCTCTTCAATCTCGGGAGGTTTTCCCTCTCCAGCACCTGGAGTAAGGCCCCCTCCTAAGGTTTAAGGCTCGAGACCGTGGCCTTAAGCCATGCTTTCGCCTGATCATCTGAGCAAGTCACCCACAAGACTCCCTGCTCGCAACGGATCCCCTCGAAGCACGAGGCTAGTTTATCCTCTGGGAACGCGTCCATGGCTCTAAGGAGCTCCCGCGCCAGCAGTTCGTCCTGCCCCTGGCCGAGTACCACCCCGGGGTAATCGGCCGGCGCGATAGCCAGCCTCTTATCCTCCGCTGCAGCATCTGCATAGCCAGTGGGCCTTGCGGAGATCTTATTCTTCTTGGCCGTTGTGAGTCTTTCCGGCGGGGTGCTGTCCGAAAGTCTGGGTCTCTTACTAGGGCTCTGAGCATCGTCTGCACCCCTCCTCCCGTCTTCGCTGTGCCGCTCGAAGTCTTGGCCCTGCAAAGCCAATCTGGCCTTGCGCGCCCTCCTCTTCGCGGCTCCGCTCCGACGAAGTTTACGGACAGTGTTGGTCGTTGAGTCCGTGGGCCCGTCTTTCGATGATCTCTCTTCTTCAACGCGTGAGACCAAGTCTTCGACGGTCGGATCCCGGGCACTCGCCATGACGAGTTCCATCGAGTCTGATCCGATTCCGCTCTCGGCCGTTGGGACTCATGTGGGTCCTCCTTGCGGAGTCCCCACGACAGCTTGAGTGTTGTTGTATGTAGTTCCCATAAAAGTCCCACGAGTAAACAGGAATTATGCGGTCCGTCATCACAGAGCCTGTTAAGATGATGAGGCAAGATACAATGGGGGGTTGCCCGGTACCCCAAGGGCATCGTTTGGGACACCTTAACCCAAGTGCCATCCAGCCGTCGGCACGATAGCTTCCACCTTAGCTTAGGGAGTGGTTCGCGGCGTGGTCTTCGATCTCCATGCCGGTTTTTTACGCCAGCCAGATCCTTTATAGCCCACGCTATCCAGGGAGTTCTATGAAACCTCGTGCCCAGGGCAACGGTCGTCACTGACGTCCCGTTTCCCCACCCACAAGGAATCACTTCCCTCCCTGGACGTCCTTCTATCCGCCACCTGAAGACGCACCCGGTTGGTCTCACTCATGCTCCCCGGACCTCTACGAGGGCCCGGGAACCCGGGAATTTAGAACTCAATTAAATTAATTTTAATTTACCCATTTAAATCATTTAATATAAATAAATCTGTTATGCCGCTACTGCGTAATTGGAGTATTCGGTAATCGGTATAATATTAAAAAGTTATTATTTTGGGATCGTTTGCCGATTAGGAGAAGGAACTCGAGTAATCCGTGTAAACGTTAATTTATGTAAAAAATGGAAGTGTTTATTCTAGGCAACGGCAACTTTCCGTCTATTTAACAGCTAAATAAAAGTATAACACAATATAATGTGGTTACGAGCTCGTACGAGGAACCAACCTCTCGCGTCTGAATCTACTGTTAGAATGATTTCGGTAAAGCGTATAATTTGCTCCATTGACCGAAATCAAGTGTAAATGGATTTCATAATAATCTTGGCTTGCAAATTCCGACAAGTCGTAGCTCTGGCTCATAGCAGTCATTGCGGGCGGCTTACGTATGCACATTTTTCTACTTTGGTGAGTGGGCCTCACGGAAAAGAGGACAATGGCGAAATAATAACAAAAATTAGTTCGCGGCACAACACATCCAATAAAATTTAATTAATTATAAATTTTTATTTAAATTAATTATCAGGAGTACAAATTGAAAATGCGGGATTTTTTTCTATTTTTGAACGTTTATTCTGAAAAAATGGTAACAAATGAATTATTCAAAGTATTGTCCATCGCTAGCCACAACTTTTTCCCATCTTTCTGGCAATTTACGGATACCGTCGCGAAAAAATTCGGCCGGCTTGGCTGCTATCCAGTCATCGACCCATTTTTGGGCTTCTTCGTAAGAATGGAAGCGCTGGTCAGCTAGGCCATGTGTCATCGATCGGAAAAGGTGATAATCGGAAGGAGCAATATCTGGGCTATACGGCGGGTGGGGTAAGACTTCCCATTTCAGCGTTTGTAGGTATGTTTTGACCGGCGCTGCAACATGTGGCCGAGCGTTGTCATGTTGCAAAATTACTTTGTCGTGTCTTTGCTCGTATTGTGGCCGTTTTTCTTTGAGTGCGCGGCTCAAACGCATCAATTGAGTTCGGTATAGTGCTCCTGTGATGGTTTCGTTCGATTTCAATAGCTCATAATACACCACACCCAGCTGGTCCCACCAAATACAGAGCATGAGCTTGGCGCCGTGAATATTTGGTTTGGCCGTCGATGATGATGCATGGCCGGGGTAACCATATGATTTTTTGCGCTTCGGGTTATCGTAATGGATCCACTTTTCATCACCAGTGACAATGCGATGCAAAAAACCCTTCCGTTTTTGCCGTTCGAGCAGCAGTTCGCATGCAAAAAAACGGCGCTCGACGTCTCTCGGCTTCAGCTCATACGGCACCTAATGTCCTTGCTTTTGGATCATTCCGAGGGCTTTTATACGATGGGAAATGGCTTGTTGTGTCACTCCCAATGAATCTGCGAGCTCTTGTTGAGTTTGACACGAGTCTTCATTGAGTATTGCCTCCAATTCAGCATTCTCAAACTTTTTCACTTGGCCCGGCCGCTCTTTGTCCTCAACGTCAAAATCACCACTTCTAAACCGCACAAACCATCTCTCGCACGTTGAAACCGATGGAACATGACTCGGATAAGCCTCGGAGACCAATCGATGTGCTTCAGCAGCACTTTTCTTCAAATTAAAGAAGTAAATTAAAACTTCCCGCAAATGCTGTTTTGTTGGCACGAAACTCGACATATTGAGAGCTCAAAAAAACTATGAATTTGACACTGCGACAAATTGACACATACTGAAAATTAAAGCTATAAGACGTAGCTTTGACATGAACATAGTCACAGTACTGCCTGATGCGTATAGCGTTAGTAACGCCATCTGTTATCAAACCCGCATTTTCAATTTGTACCCCTGATATTATTTTCAAAAATATAAAATTTATAACTTAATTAAATTAATTTTGATTTACGCATTAAAATCATTCAATATAAATAAGACCGATAAAATTTATTTAATTATAAATTAATATTAAAATTAATTATTATTTTTAAAAACATATAAATTTATAACTTAATTAAATTAATTTCAATTTAGCCATTAAAACCATTTAATATATCAGGGGTACAAATTGAAAATGCGGGTTTGATAACAGATGGCGTTACTAACGCTATACGCATCAGGCAGTACTGTGACTATGTTCATGTCAAAGCTACGTCTTATAGCTTTAATTTTCAGTATGTGTCAATTTGTCGCAGTGTCAAATTCATAGTTTTTTTGAGCTCTCAATATGTCGAGTTTCGTGCCAACAAAACAGCATTTGCGGGAAGTTTTAATTTACTTCTTTAATTTGAAGAAAAGTGCTGCTGAAGCACATCGATTGGTCTCCGAGGCTTATCCGAGTCATGTTCCATCGGTTTCAACGTGCGAGAGATGGTTTGTGCGGTTTAGAAGTGGTGATTTTGACGTTGAGGACAAAGAGCGGCCGGGCCAAGTGAAAAAGTTTGAGAATGCTGAATTGGAGGCAATACTCAATGAAGACTCGTGTCAAACTCAACAAGAGCTCGCAGATTCATTGGGAGTGACACAACAAGCCATTTCCCATCGTATAAAAGCCCTCGGAATGATCCAAAAGCAAGGACATTGGGTGCCGTATGAGCTGAAGCCGAGAGACGTCGAGCGCCGTTTTTTTGCATGCGAACTGCTGCTCGAACGGCAAAAACGGAAGGGTTTTTTGCATCGCATTGTCACTGGTGATGAAAAGTGGATCCATTACGATAACCCGAAGCGCAAAAAATCATATGGTTACCCCGGCCATGCATCATCATCGACGGCCAAACCAAATATTCACGGCGCCAAGCTCATGCTCTGTATTTGGTGGGACCAGCTGGGTGTGGTGTATTATGAGCTATTGAAATCGAACGAAACCATCACAGGAGCACTATACCGAACTCAATTGATGCGTTTGAGCCGCGCACTCAAAGAAAAACGGCCACAATACGAGCAAAGACACGACAAAGTAATTTTGCAACATGACAACGCTCGGCCACATGTTGCAGCGCCGGTCAAAACATACCTACAAACGCTGAAATGGGAAGTCTTACCCCACCCGCCGTATAGCCCAGATATTGCTCCTTCCGATTACCACCTTTTCCGATCGATGACACATGGCCTAGCTGACCAGCGCTTCCATTCTTACGAAGAAGCCCAAAAATGGGTCGATGACTGGATAGCAGCCAAGCCGGCCGAATTTTTTCGCGACGGTATCCGTAAATTGCCAGAAAGATGGGAAAAAGTTGTGGCTAGCGATGGACAATACTTTGAATAATTCATTTGTTACCATTTTTCAGAATAAACGTTCAAAAATAGAAAAAAATCCCGCATTTTCAATTTGTACTCCTGATATAATAATTTAATAAAATTTAATTAATTGTATGCGTCCCATCCGATTTATCTACCGTCGGTAAAATAGAGAAGACAATATAGTCGGTAAGGTAGTTCGTCATTGGTATCGATAAGAGTGCATCTGCTGTCGATATACAGATTGGATACTACGATAGGTAAAGAAGGGCGTATCGTACCGTCGATAAACAGATTGGGGTGTCACCATCGATGAAAAAACTAAGCCCTTGATGTATATTTTTTCTACTTTCCTTCATTTCTTCTATGAATTTAATTTGATTTATCGGATCTTTCAAACTAATTATTGTTAATAATTATGGCAAGTACAAACACGTTTAAATGACCAACATTTTCATTATTTAGACATGTAATGTGCGGCGTTGATGATGGGCGGTAGAAAAGTCAAAGATATTCCATTACGTTTGAACTCTGACCAGAGACTTTCTCAGAAATGTTAATACAACAGCTGTAATATTGTTTACAAAACTAATATTAAATCAATTTACAATAGCGATATTCTAGGCATCGCCGAGGTAACACTTATCAAATGTGAAACAAAATTATTTTACTCCAGATAATAAGCTCCAATGCTATATTTTATCAGAGTTGCAATGAGAAATTCTTTTGGAAATTTTTGTCAAATCTGTGTATTATGTGTTTTTCAAAAATAACGATAAAGTATGTAAAGCAAAGATAAAACCTCCTCACTCAAGACTCAATCTTTGGACCATGGATCGGGTATGTAAAGCAAAGATAAAACCTCCCCAGTCAAGACTCAATCTTTGGACCACGGATCTGGTATATAGTATAAGCAACACCCTCACCATGGGCTGGCAGTCTACTACCATCAGGACTCCAGTACGGACCTCTCCAAGACCCCCACGAGGATAAGTTAGCAATATTGTATTGAGAAATCATGTGTATAGTATCAAAAAAAGAAGAGACAGTGACTCTATACTACGGTATAGAAATCACTCCTTTTTAAAAAGCTATTCTACGAATTATCCCCGTAACGGGGGGGGGGGGGGGGGGGGGGCTTGAAATTCGTTTGTACATCTTATTATCAAAGGTGTAGTAAGTGGTAGACATAATGATCTGAGTTTCTTTTTTAAATTCGTCGAAAGCAGTGTCCTTTACGAGCGAATACCTTTTTTCCAGACTGTTTAAAACTAATTGTAAAGGTAAATTTGTATAAAGAGAGGTCACATCAAATAAAACTAAAACGTATGAAGCATTTTATTGAATTTTATGAATAAAATCATAAACAATTCGTATGTGGGTAAATTGATAGACGAAAATATTGACCTCATTGAATGTTCGGGTTGTGTATTTTCGGTAAAGTTAACATTCTAGTTAAATTTGTATTATCAGCCTTCAAGAAATGATAGTTACTTTCATATATGAATTTTACGCGTTTCCAATAATATAGAAGGTTAGAAACTAATTCTTGTACAATTTTATTTGAATCAGTTAGCGTAATCTTGTAAATAGTTTCATCATTTGAGAGTGTAAGGAATTTTTGTATGTAATCAATAGAATTGAGAACACCAGTGCTATTATCATCTCTGGTGATTTGTATATCGAGGTGCGAAGATAGAATCTCATAAAATCTACCATGACTTTACTAGTGTCTGTTTTGTTTAAGTGTAATGTAAGTTATTTCAAATATTAGCTAGTGAACTTCTCGCATTATTTAACTTGTCTTTCTGAATCAAATATGACTGTGATGCATATGCACAAATAACTTTATGAGCGGTACCTTTGGTTTCTTTTGTGTATAGGGATGAAAAAAATTAGGTGCCAACGATAAGAAAAGTTCTATGTGGGGTGGAATACCTATACTGGATGTATTATTGATCAACCAATAATCTATAAGACTGTTGGTAGAGTTGTAAGTTCTGCTAAAATTCGAAACCGTTATAAATAGGTCAACGGAATCATTATTTGCTGTTATGTTGTCAATGCAATACATTAAGTTATTCTTATTAGTTATATTCGTACTATAACAATTTCCATTATTCCTGTTGTTATTTTTAATATTATTGCATTTTTGTGTTCAGTGTACCCATTAGATGTGATAATTATTTCCATTATTATCAGTCCGAGATAAGTTATATTGTATGTCATGTTCATTATTCTGAATTGTCGAGTAATCATAAGTTTGTAATAAATGTTAATTACCACATATCTCTGTGAGCTAAGAGACAGACCAAGTAATCTCTACTACGGAAAATGAAGTAATGCATATCAAAGTTGTTGGTACAACGAAAACGTTGAAGTTTTTCTTGATAACCATTACGTAGTTCGAAATATATCCGCGTTAGCCTTAGTTTGCCAAATTTGAAATCTTCTTTGCGAACACATGTCGGAGTTATGAATCATCATTAATTCTTGTCTAATTTCATGATCGATCAGTTTTTTTAGTAGAGGTAGTCTTTTTTCATTAGTCCTCTTCTAAATTTTGAAGACGATGTAGATGTGTAGTCGAAATCTTCCATGTAGAATTTTAATGAAATCTATGTTCAGTTTTATTCCGGTGCAGATAATCGTATGTAGATGGCGTAACCACTTTCGTTATAAATTAGATGAGTATTTTACGGCATTGGTGATGGCCAGTATAAAAGTTAAACAAGTTCCAAAGTCAATTCAATTCAAATTCAAAGTCAATGTTGTTATGTTAATGATGAGTTCATTAACGTTATGTTAATGATGAGACCTGGTCTTACTGTGTGTCTTATTTTATAGTGTAATGAGTAGAGAATCATTATTAAAGTCTCTCTCGGTGCGGCATCATATTAAAACATTTGAAACGGCTGTCGTTGTGTTCAAACTGCTAGACACCTAGTAATGATTCAGAGGGGGTTGTTATCTTCAAGCACATGATACCTTCTAGCAGCATCCTCAGCAATCAGTCTGTCTTCAATATCGTGATCATACAGTCTTCAGGTCTTATTATTCAAAATGTATTCCCGGTATAATGCGAGTGTTCTGGGTGGGGCATTTTAGTGTGCTGTAGTGTACATAAAAATGGACATGGCTGTTCACCTGTGTACTCCTGACATGTGGGATGCGTACGAGGAGGTGGAGAGACTTCTCTATCCGATCTACGGATCGGATCGTGAGGGCTTCGCTGTTTCCCTGGACGAATTGCATACAGAGATATAGTGCATTGTAGTATGTCATGGCCGTGCGAATCGTTGCGAGCTCATGTATGCAGACGCGGACGGCTCTTCGGAGGTACTCCTGATCAACCCGGGCCACACGGTGTTCGTTAATTGGGATAACTTATATTATCCTGGCCCCTTAGCGCCATGATACCAGCATTGTACATGGAGTACCGTCTGCATGGATTAGAAATTGTGGACACTGCTGGAGTGCTACCACTCCTCGAGTCGGTATGCAGCACCAGCGTAACGATAATCAGCGTGATAGTACGGAACGAGACCCGCACGACCAGCGGACGATTAACGACCGAGGACCACGTGGATGTGGGGTCTCGTGATCGAGGCCCTCAACGCCGAAATCGTTTTCGGCCACGATGTCGGTTCCGTAAACGAGGGCCTTGAGGAATCCAAGCTTGACGCGGACGATGCTTGGGTGCTAGAGTGTGCCCGTGCGCGTGTGCGTGTGTATGTGTGCGTGAGTGAGTGAGTGCATTTAAGAGAGAGAGACAGGAGTTTAGCAGAAGGTGAAAGCCGTCAACAGCGAGGGTGTATGGTGATTTCTTAATTTTATTCTATTCTTCAAGTACGCGGACGCGTTTGCTCCATCCTGCTTTTATCTCTACTTGTCCTTGTTCACCAGAGTACCTACACCATTCCGCTTTACCATCTCCATGTTGCTGACACAGTTTAAGCAGAGTGGGTAGCGCGGCGGTGGAAAAGTTGGATGGTTGGGGTAGCTGCATGGCAGGAGAAAGAGTGGGGATATGCGTGGGATGGAGCAAAGGCATCAACATACTATTCACTAGTATATTATATTTGGTTACAAGCAACACATTTTAGATTTCGCGATAACCTTTTGTGCAGATGTTGTTGAACCCTCGTTAGTACCTGTGCTCGTAGGTAAATGTAATACAATATTTTTAATCAACAATTTTTACAGATCGAAGTAACGCTTCGTCCTTCTCCAGTTATCTTGACTGCAAATATACCTAAGACAGTTTCGGTCTTGGATTGGATGTCGTTCCAATTTAAAATTAACGTGGTAGAGATGTTTTCAGGTAGAGATGTGAGAGCTGTTATATGGGAGTGACTGTTGTTATTTGGTAGAGTTGTATTATAGTAGAGATTGAGTATGAAACTTATTTTCTAGAAGAGTTTTAACTTGGTAGCTGTATCTGGTACAGATGTAAATGTGCCGTCAAGGTAGCAATAATTTCTATTCAGCCGGCACTACGTAGTTCAATAAAAGAATTGGAATTTTCGTACTAAATTTAACTTTACATTTCGTTTATAGCATCTCAGAACGCTTCAACTAACCATTAAATAATTTTAATATAATTATGAGATTACCAAATAAAGATTTTCTTCTGATGTCTCTACACTCATAATAATATATTTTAAAATTAAAAAATTCTCTATTTATTAGCATTCGTTTTTCGACGCACTGTTATTGCATCCTCGATGTCAATGAATGGGTGACAGAGGACGAGCAATACACGGAAGGAATAACTCCGGAGGATAGGATTCATGTGTCTTCGTTTTCCAGTCATAGCAAACTGGCCAAGTTTGAGGCAACATCGATAAATTATCATTGTTCGATGATTATATTAGCGAATTGGAGGTGTAATTTTACATTATCCACTAATACAGGCGCATTATGAAGGCGAACGACGAAGACAATCGACTAAAAATATATGAAATTAGTAAATTGAGTGCATAGCTTCATGCGATAGCACCAGGTTAGTCGGATTTCGAGTCGCCGATAGAAAAATATCCGAGCAATTCACTTACGTAGAATTAACGTACTCGTATCTGCGTCTCTACGATGAGCCGTAATAAATAAAATAAAAACCGAGTAAGTTGAGTGTTGGGCTCCACACTGCAACACCTAGCTCATTGTGTTAGCTTAGAATCAGTTAAACGAAAAAGAAGCATCGGATAGATCCGTTCACAAAGCTTGAAAAGGCCGCGTTTCAACAGCAGAACGCATCTAATTAGACCAAGTTTAGAAAGTTGAGCGTATAGCTCTACGAGATAGCAACCCGTTAGCTCGTGAACATAGAATTAACCCTTTCAATTAAAACATCACAGAAATCTGAGATTTCACTCTTCAAAAACAAAAAAAAATGTTCTAGGATGAACAAACGCACCATCTCCGCATGAACAGTGCATGGATCTCTCTGCTCCGAATGATAAGAAATAAATTCACATCATGAGAACCTAAAAAACATCTCAAAATACAATTAAAAAACCCTCCTATTAGAGACCAGTACCTAATGACTCAGTCCAGACCACGAATTTATTAATATCGCGAAACGTTTTTATATATAATAACAACAAAAAGACAAAAAAAAACAAAAAAACAAGGTGTCTGGGCCAGGATTCGAAACCGAGTCCTTCCGGTTGCCGGTCGACTTCTCTGACTACTGATTGTGAGTTTCGCCAGCCCGCTTACCCCACTTAATTTGAATCGCTCTCATACACTGAATAATCGACCACGTTACAATATATTTCATGTGTGTATAATATACATGCTATGTATTGAATAAATTTTACATATGCATAATATACTACTGTGTTCAAAAAGTAAGGTGAATTTTGTTTTCAAATTAAATTTTTTTATTTATTCTTCCAAATCGATTTCGTCCCCCTTAAAATAGTCCCCCCTAGCTACAATACACTTATGCCAACGTTTTTTCCAATCTTTGAAGCATGCTAAAAGTATAGCCTTCAATGCGCGTAGCGATTCACGTTTGATCTCTTCAATCGACTCAAAACGATTTCCCCGGAGTGGTCTCTTGAGCTTTGGGAACAGCCAGATGTCACACGGTGCTAAATCAGGCGAGTACGGTGGTTGTGGAGCGATATGAGTGGAGTTTTTGGCGAAAAACTCACGAAGAACCAGTGCTGTTTGCGACGGTGCATTATCGTGGTGCAAAATCCAAGTGTTGTCTTTCCATAATTCTGGCCTTTTCTTGCGAATAGCTTCACGCAAACGACGCATAACACTTAAATAATATTCCTTGTTGACAGTTTGGCCAGTGGGAAGGAATTTGTAATGCACCACACCACGATAATCGAAGAAAACTGTCAACATGACCTTGATTTTTGAGCGACTTTGGCATGGATTTTTCGGTCTCGGTTCACCTTTGGCACGATATTCGCTCGATTGATCGGTTGTTTCCGGATCATAGGCATAAATCCAAGTCTCATCGCCCGTAATAATTTGTTTGTAGACGTCCTGATAGTCAGAAATCATTGATTCACATGCTTGAACGCGACGCTCTTTTTCGAAAAAATTGAGAAATTTTGGCACCAAACGCGATTTGACTCTTCTGGGGCACAAATGATCCTTCGAAATTGCTTGCACTGATCCAATTGATATTGCAAGCATGTCGGCAAGGTCTCGAATTGTTAATCGACGATTTTCGAGCACCAATTCCTTGATTTTCTTGATGTGTTGCTCATCAATTGACGTCGATGGTCGTCCAGAGCGTTCCAAATCATCAACACGTTCTCTGCCTTCTTTGAAGTCTTTGTACCACTTGTAAACATTTTTCTGTGACATAGTCTCGTCACCAAAGGCCTTTTGTAACATTCGATACGTTTCAGCGGCGGAAATTTCATTCCGCAAGCAAAATTTAATAGCACTTCTTTGCTCAACAAAATTCGACATCGTAAAAATCACTTTTCTTTGTTCACAAAACCAAGCGTAAACTAAAACTAATGATGATATTGACATGTAATTTGTCACAGATGTTACTAACAGTCCTACCATCTTGAAAAAAAATTCATTTGTCCGATTCGGTTAACGCGGGAAGTTTAAATTAAAAATTCACCTTACTTTTTAAATACAGTAGTATATAAAAATATCGTTAAACCTACAAGTCATCTATATTGTATATATGTATTACACATATGCATAATATAGTTGCTGCATACTTTTTTATTCATGTGGAGACCCTTTAGCTAAACGGACCTAGGCTGTGATTGTCGTGACTACAAACATCACCTACGCGTCGTATATAAAGGCTTAAGTATACACTGAAAAATAGAATACAATTGACTTGTTAAAGACTAATTGTAACGATTTGTAGACCACACATGTCATTTCTTAACTGACATGTGTTTTCCTTATATATTTCTATCATATTTTGGTCAAAATGACTAAGAACGCAAGCGGGAATAGACAATATTCGGTGCGAATATTATAAAAATTTAAAATTGCATAATGTTTAAAATCGAAATTTAATTTCGCTACACTACATATGGGAATGAGGCCATTTTGGCCCAACCGAATATTGTGATAGACTCGCCATGACTTGCACATCATGTTGCTTATATTCATTTTGAATTTGGATATTCGCCAGGAAACCACTGCGGTACGAGACCGTCCAGACGAAAACTCGTTGTCAGTGCTGGATGGCCTTCACATGGATAAGCGTCGCAATGATGTGCTGCCCGCCCCTGCTCGGCTTCAACAAGCCGATCTTCGATCGCGAAGCCTTCATATGCATGCTCGACTGGGGAAACATGGCCGCTTACACCATCACCCTATCGATACTTGTCTTGGGGCCCTCGGTGATCACAATTGTATACACCTACTTCTACATATTCTCGATGATGAGGCGACTGAGATCGGGCGTCCCGATACACGACAAGGAATACGCCACAGCGCTATCAGAGAACCTCAGCAATCCGAGTCACATCATGTCCTTCGTTCTTGTTATGGCGTTTTGGGTATCTTGGGCACCTTACGCTGGACTCAGAATTTATTCTAGCTTCAATGGACCTCCTCAGGTAATTTTACTTGTCACTAAACATATTATACTACTAGTTCGGGATACAGTGTACACAGAACAGTATTTTACTGAGTTTCTTCTTATAATGTGATTTCAAATACTGATGTTAGTACAAATTGAATCACTTTTACATTTTCGTTAAGTTATATTGACATCGCGATTTAAAATATCGATATTTTTGCATTCAATTCAAAATCAGTGACTATGCTAGATATTATATGCTGATAGTAATTATCAGTAAAATAATATTTTTCGTTTGTTTTTATTAGACACAGAGTCTTCATCATTTTTATTATCGATTAAATTATGTTTACATTTAAGTCAACTAATAAAACAGAACACTATACACCATTTAGTGAAAATATATAAGTCATCCCCCTAGCCATGCCACCAAAGAGGTGGATAGGTGCATTTGGCCTTTTCCAGTGAACTCGAATAATTTATTTCCTTTCCCAAAATGCTGCGATAGATTATTCACTTTCAGTTCGACCATGCTACCACTCACCCACTGAACATTGCAACGTTGTTGCTGAGGTAACAAAGAACGGAACAAACAAGTTTGAAGGTGCGAAGTCACCACTCTATTCGTAATACGAACTCTCTAAAAGGATTTCATGCGTCCTTGAAATAAATGAGCGAAACCCTCCTAGGAATCTTTTATCCTTCAAAATTGCCGATGTGTCAACGCAAAATGAAGACGCACTGCACATCGAGATCTCCGAGTAAGAAATTGTATGGTTCAGCAGACTAGCAGGTAAGCTGATGGAAATAAGCGAGCCAAGGGAAATCTTCTTAGGGTGCAAACATCTGACGATTTATCCAGCAATAAAAACACGTATAAAACGGGTGATTAATTTCATCTGGTTAAAGAAAAGGACTCAACATGCACTGTGCTTTACAATGCAGAACTTCACGAGCCAGATGCAAAAGAGAGGATGGAAATTATCAAGCAGCATCACGGCATAAAGATCACAGGACACAGTATAGACAAAACTCTTGATCGCATAAATGCCGTGGCTACCTGGCCAAATATACAGCGGGATATCGAGAATAATATTCGAAAGTGTCTCACCTGTCATAGGGTGAAATCGGTCCGCATAGGACTGTAAGGAAAGTCCATCATCACAGACACGCTGGAAAGGCTAAACGATAAAATAGCTGTGGACATTGTTAGGCCTATATCGGAATCAAGTAATGAATTTAAATACATTTTGTCCATTCAGGATCAACTCACGAAATATCTTCATTAACTCAAAAATCCCTCATTCCTCTCCAAACAATGGATGCTCAAGCCCACTGCGAATGCCCTTGTCAAAAACTTCATCTACATTCACGGCATACCAAGTATAATTCGTACTAATGGAGGACGCAACTTCATAAGCTAAATCTTCAAACATCTGGAAAAGTTATTAAAGCTTAGACACATGACGTCCAACCAAAGAGTAAAATCAGATGTCATACTATACTGCATAACACGAAGGGAATAGCCTTACGCCTTTCGAAATGCAGTGTGGTGCAAGCCAAATATCCCGAAGAACGTACGCATTCACCGGACGAATGTGAGTATCAACCAATACCTTGAGGGACTTCGAGCTGATCATAACCGATTCCTGAAGAAAGGACGATCCATCAATTAAAAGCAAAGAAGTGATTTAAAGCAATCCAGGATGCCGACATTCTCTACTCCACTCCGATTTATACAAAAGGATACTGAGTTCTCGTTGACCAAGAACGAGATACGTCTCTACTCGCAGAGCACTGGGAGGGGCTAACAATGATTCTTAGTTCAACATCCAAGGTTGACTACGAGATATTACTTAGAAATAGGAAAAAATAAATACACGTAAATAAACGAAAGTCCTACATTCGGGACGATTATTATCATTTTTAGATCACCATGCTAGGTTTCCAGTTTCCCTTCACCTTATTGTTGGACGCTGAGGCTACTCCATAAAACTCTCTAGCTGATGCCGTTTACACCGGTTCTAGATTCACGTATATACGAGTACACTCCAAGCGTCGCTCGACATACACAAACTCCTGCCAATGTAACTCGATCGATATACGCGCCAACATGGATTCATAACACTGATCGATATTCATCGCGTACACTACCCAACCCAGTCCGAGCTTCGCTCAAGCTACCGATGTAACCCGTATTACCACAATTAAGCCACAAGATGGCAACTCGTTTTATTGCAAGCGCCGAGATCCTCTTCTGTGTATTCAAAGTGACTAGAGCCGACTGAAAATCAGTCGATCCGAAGGAATAAATGATACCTACGGTTAACTTACCCGACTATTTCCTTCCCCAGTCTCCTACCTCCACTACTCATCCTCTTTCACATACTACTCTTCAACTTCTTCTTCATGATAGCTTTCGGACCGCTCCCAACCCACGATTGCGACCTTCCCCCCATTCTTACACTTGTTCTACCCTTCTTATTCCTCTATCTTCTTTTCCTTCCGGTACACCATCCGGATCGATGCCAAAACGCTCGGGTCATCGATACAAAGGCACTAGATCTCTTCTTTATCCTCGGGTGGCAGTTTTCCGGGAAATAGCTGTTCTGCCTCCAACTCCATCCGAACTTGAAATCTACAGCATCCTAGAGGACGTCAAAAGCGAAGACCCTATAAACGAGCTTCCGCCGATTGCATTTTAAAACCAACTCCGCTCTGCCTCCTCTGATCCCCATCGAGGTCCAACTATTCTTCTCTCTCCTCTACTCGCAATCGCTCTATAAAGCCAACCCTCGTAGGCGCGAGGCCAAACTAACGGAAGTCTTCCAGACTGATAAAGACTCTTCATCACACCAATGGTCGTGTTCAGGACCACCACAAAAAAACCTGACTTCTCACCCTTCAATAATTTGCCCTTTCCAGACGTGAAAGTATAGCACTATTAAATCTCCTAATTGATGATCAATTCAATATCTCACCGATTTTCGGACTTATTTGTTTGAAACACTTGAGAAACGTGGTAATGTTCCACAAGACCTGGACCATCGTTAACTATGTTGACCTCATTGAGATCAACTTGCACCGTCATGCGTTACTCCACGTAGTGTAAGCATTGTCAAAATAGTCCAAATTCACAAAGCAACGAAAGATTTAGCACGCTTGTTCGTAATCAGACTAGGACAGTCTAAGCAAAGATTTCTACCTTTGCTGATGCGACCCAGACTTTAAGAAACAACACTAAACATTTATACGATACATCTTATAAGACCGGATACCAGGCTACAAACAATACTCGTGACACCATTATTGTAGGATCGCTTAGTATATAGTACGAGGTCTATACATATGAAACCGGAATTTGCCTATAGATGGCCCTAGTTGTCAGGGTTGTTACCGTCAAACGGCGTCATTGGCGCCATTTCCTTGTTGACATCTCTGACAAAGATTTTCATTTTGAACATGTCCAATTTTGTGCCTGGAAACTACGATTTGCGGACAGCATTGATTTTCTGTTACCAATTGAAGAAAACTGCTGCAGAATCGAATTTGACATCGAATGCTTGTCGAAGCTTACGGTGAGCATGCTCTTGGTAAATCACAGTGCTGTAAGTGGTTTAAAAAATTCTAAAGTGACGATTTTTACGTGAGAAACGAAGAACGTGGAAGAACACCGAAAAAGTTTGAAGACAGCGAATTGCAAGCATTGTTGGATGAGGATGACCCTTAAAGGCAACAACAACTCGTGGATCAATTAAATGTGACACAAGAAGCCGTCCCCATACGTTTGAAAGCCATGGGAAAGATCCAGAAGATGGGAAAATGGGTTCCACATGAACTGAATGAAAGACAGCAGGAAAGCCGAAAAACCACTTGCGAAATGCTGCTCGCCAGGTACAATAGAAAGTCATTTTTCCATCGAATTGTGACTGGCGATGAAAAATGGATATATTTTGAGAATCCTAAGCGTAAAAGATCATGGGTAACTCCAGGCGAACCATCAACATCGACTGCAAGGCCAAGTCGCTATGGACGGAGGACAATGCTCTGTGTTTGGTGGGATCAGAAGGGTGTGATCTGTTATGAGCTGCTAAAACCTGGCGAAACTGTTAATACTGAACGCTACCCACAACAAATGATCGATTTGAATTGAGCTTTGCATGAAAAACGACCAGAATATCAAGAAAGGCAACACGAAGTGATTTTGCTTCATGATTGGAAACGATTGAGGCGTTTAGTTGAGAAATATTATACTTTCGCATATGGCTTACTCACCACACTTGGCTCCGTCCGATTACTACTTACTTGCGTCGATGGGATCCGCACTTGCTGAGCAGCGCTTTTCTTCTTACGAAAATGTACGAAAATGGTTCGATGACTGGTTTGCCTCAAAAGAGCAACAGTTTTTTTGGCGTGGCATCTACAAATTGTCAGACAGGTGGGAAAAATGTACAGCTAGCGATGGGCAATACTTCGAATAAAATATTTTTTATCATTTTCATACAATAAACGTGTATTTTCTATACAAAAATTCCGGTTTCATATTTCTAGACCTGGTATATTCTAGCTTTATATATATACGTACGAATTCATTTACCTTTCGTTTGAGCCTGTATGATAATGAGTGTGAGTGAGTTTGATGTATTGATAATGGTTCACATAAAATTATTCAGAACTCTAACAACTGAAAACTATCTGATGCGACAGAGCACTATAAGAGAAATTGATAAGTGCGCAGAGTGAGCACCTAGCCAGCCTGAGTAACACTGTTTGAGATTCCGCCTGATGGTGTTTGACAGATCTGCGAATATATCGGAAATTATGAAACATCACTCAAGACAGGGTGAAAATAAACCAGACACATAGATGGTATTTTGAGAAAGCGGTTTATTATGCCTTCCGCATGTCACAAACAAATAATATAATTTCGAAAAACAATAAAAGTGAAAGTAAATTCAAATTAGAGTTAATTTAGAAAGAATACAAATTATAACAAAATAACAAATTGAACTTTAACTTTGAGTTTTAGACAGCACACAATTATATTAATGGTGTGCTAAGTGTGATTGAGCCTGAGCGTAGAGAGCGGTGCGCGTGCAGCAGTCAGTGCTGCGAAGCACGCCACGCTAGAGAAAATGAGTGCGTAAGATTTTATAAACCATTCACTGCACGCTCTCAGCCGTTTGGTGAGGAGAGGTTGCAGTGAATAGATGAGAGCACTTGCAATTAAAATTGCTTGAGTGCTCTACATGCATGAGACAAGCTACGCAAGCAGCACTGCGTAGCACAATACAACATATACTGAGGATGTACAATTGAGCAGAAAATATTCACAGTATTTTCCCAGCAGGTTTACTGGGGGAAACTACAGTGAATATGAGGCACATGCGTAATTGTATTAATCAAGCAGGCAAAGCAGAGTGAGGATAAACGGGGTGCAGCCCGCGCTGCAGAGCACGCGACAGTGTGAGACCTTTTATGCTGATGTACCGATATTTATGAATCTCCTCACCGTCAGTGAATTATGGTAAATTATGACGGTGTTCTCTTACCTTAATTTAAGTCCTGTTGAGCACGATAGCTGAGTAGATCCAGTGAAGAGCGATGAAGAATATCCACGAGAAGCAGAGATGAGTGCGCTGTTCCATGCGGTGTTCACGTAAAAGTGTCTCTTTTTCCAACATGGCTGCGGGACATAAAAGCGTCGTTGGGCGCTGAAGTCAGTTGAGCGAGATAGCCGGTGAGCGAAACCGAAGTCAAGCGAGATGGACATCCTCTCGCTCGACGCGGCATGCCAACGAGGAACGACCTCGGCTCCGCGAAGCCCTGCCTCGGCTATCTCTGCCCAACCGAACGCTGCGTGCTTGAGCACAGCAACAGGTCGACGCACGGCAAATATCGATCGCCGTGCGCGAGCTGATTATTCAACAAACACATAATAAATAGTAATGAATGTAGTGGTCTGTGCAGTGAACGTGTATCGTTTGAGTATGTTTAATCTGTCGACCGATAGCAGGTCGGTGCATTCGCATGTAGCATGTCAAGTGACAAATGCGAATAGTAAGGTTAAGGATCCTGGTGACAAGTATAAATAATTAAATGGACTCAGTATGTAACAATAATAGATTCAATATTTATTTAATTAATTAACACTGATTGCATAAAATACCTGGTGGACACACAGGAAATGTAATTTGATTTGTTCTGGCCTGTGTGTTGATGTACTGGCGGTGAGTAGGTTCTCAGGCCTCTGAGTTGACTTGTTGATTCCGTGTGGTTGATCCTGGTGATAAGGTCTGATTGTAGAGCTCTAGTAAAGCCACACGGCAGGCTGGTGAGTGTTCTGACGCCAATGAACGGTGCGAGGCAGAATGGCGTCTCTGCTGCCAACGAACGAACCACGCCGTTGACGTTTATGTGAGTGCTGCACTAGTCCTGTTGGTTTGCTGTGATTTGTACTGACACTGATTTGACACACGGGTGATTTGACCAAGAATGTAATACACTATAATACTGAATGCGCACTTAAGTGAGTGGAACGACTGAATATCTCTGTGAGTTTACGCGGGAACGTGTAGCGCGAGCGACTCTAGTGAGAACAATGGCAACATCCGTCGACCACGAGGTAGAGTATCAAGAGGGCGGACGTGCGTCACAGCTTGGTTGAGTTGCGATTCGTTGCCAGCGATGGAAAGTGAGCCTTGTGAGTGGTCTTGCCGCTGGGGCCACGCTAGGAGCGTTGGGCGCTTAAGTGAGCTTCGATCGAGAATGTGAGCTGATGGACAATGTGCTTGAGTCCGCGGTCGATAAATCGATATAGCATACCTGCGATCTATACCATATGACGCGAGGCGTCAGACGATTGTGAGTGTAGCGTGTGCATGAGTTGAGTGTGTGCTTGGTAGGTAAGAAAACTGAACATTCCGCCCGCCATCAGCAACGGTGTTGATGATTGAGTGTGATCTGCTGTTCATTCAGTTTGAGCTGGTAAGATGGCGAGCTTGGTGATTGGTTGGACGAGTGTTGTTGTTGCAGTTTTGAGTGACACTACCCTGGTCAATCCATCCTTTCCTGGATGGAGTTGAGTGACTCTGGCGAGAGGCCATTTTGATGGTGGAGACCTCTCATCAGTGATCAGTACTAATGAACCGACCTTGATGGTGTCCGATGGATGATGCCATTTTGATGTAGAAAGTTGGCGCTGCAGATATTGAGTTGACCATTTGGACCAAAAATATTGCAGCCATTGTTGTATTAGTTGCCATCGTGATAGTCTAGTAACGTTCAGATCTGTGAGTGATGGCTCTGGTATGGCTGTGAGCGGCTCTCCTATGAGAAAGTGAGCTGGTGTGAGTGCTGAAGTATCTTCAGGGTCTTCTGTGAGTGGTTCCAATGGTCGTGATTTGAACGTTGCTTCGATCTGGATGAGCAACGTGGTTAATTCCTCGAACGTGAGTAAGATTTCTCCTACTGTTCGGTTCAGGTGATATTTTACTGATTTGACTGCTGCTTCCCATTTTCCTCCCATATGTGGAGCTGCTGGTGGGTTGAACTTCCACGTAGTTCCGTCGCTGGTGAGTGAGCAATGCAGTGAGAGTGATTCTGTTGCACCTTGAGTGAAGAGTTTGGTGAGTGTGGCATCTGCTCCTATGAATCTTGTGCCGCAATCACTATAGAGAGTGTTGCAGATGCCTCTGCGTCCAGTGAACCGTCTGAATGCAGCGATGAATGAGTCAGTTGAGTAGTCACTCACGGCCTCCAGATGCAAGGCCGAGGTGACGAAGCACACGAAAATGCACAGCCATCCTTTATGTTGTTTGGCGCCTCTACCTTTCCAGGTTTTGATGGTCAGCGGACCAGCGTCAACCACACCTGAGTAGAAGAATGGTCGTGCTGGTGTGACTCTCTTGGTTGGTAATTGACCCATGAGTTGTTGTGCTCTAACGCCACGTTGTCGAGCACATTTCGTGCATCTGAGTATGTGCGACCGTACTGGAGCTCTACCACCAATAATCCAGTACGTTTGCTTTGTGTAGTTCAGGGTGAGTTGAGTGCATCCATGCATGATTTTGTGATGTGCATCTGCTATGATGAGTGTGGTGAAGTGAGAATGTCGTGGGAGTATTGCTGGGTGAATTGCCTCAAGTTCCAAGTGTGAGTTGGTCAATCTTCCTCTAACCCGAATGATGCCTTGAGTGTCGATACAGGCAGTCAGGCGATTTAAGGGATGAGCTGTTGGTAGTTGAGCTATGGTGATCAATTTGAGCTCTGTTGAGAAATATGCTGCTTGAGTTGCTTCGATCCAAAATACTCTTGCTCTCTCAATATCTTGTGGCGAGAAAGGGTTAAAGAGTGTTGATTTCGGCAATTTCTTGATGTGTTGACTTGCTCGAAAGCATATTGCGGTTACTCTGAGTAATCTAGTGAGAGAAGAGTGTCTGTATACCATCTCCCAATGATATACGGCTTGAGTTGTTGCCACTGTGAGTGTGAGCCCCGGTCGCTCTTCCTGATGAGTCTGTGAGTCCTGTTGATAGTGTTGAGTTGGCCATGAATGTTGATCGCCTGTGAGCCACTGTGGTCCTTTCCACCACAGGAGGTGCTTCTGGAGCTGGGAGATGCTGATGCCCCTTGGAGCACAATCGGCTGGATTGTCTTTGCCAGGAACGAATCTCCATACGCTGTTTGGAGTTAGTTCTTGAATTGCTGACACTCGGTTCCTGACATAGTCCTTCCACTATGATGGGTGTGAGTTAATCCAGGTGAGCGTTACTGAGGAATCAGTCCACAGGAACGTTTGAGTGTTGGTGAGTTCCAAGGTTGTTTGCACATACTTCATGAGCTTTGCTAAGATCAGTGCTGCTGTGAGCTCGAGTCGAGGGATGGAGAGTCGCTTGAGTGGTGTTACTTTCGATTTCGCGCAGATGAGTGTAACCTTGGTTTCTTCCCCTGGAGTTGTTGTTTTGATAGAGATAGCAGCTGCCATTGCTATTTGAGATGCGTCGGAGAATCCGTGCAACTCCACAAGTGTTGAGCTTGTGAGTTGAATCCATCGTGGAATTGAGATTTGATCGACTTGAGTGAGCTCTTGTCTGAGCAACGTCCACTTGGTGTGTATTTGATCTGACACTTGATCGTTCCAGCTGACTTTCTCCAGCCATAATTCTTGTAATAATGATTTGGCCTCGATGATGAATGGTGAGAGAAACCCGAGTGGATCGTAGAGTTGTGCTGTTTCAGGCAAGATGATTCTCTTTGTGAGCTTGGAACTTGAGCATGGAGGCTTTGCGTGGAACTTAGATACGCCTTCACGAGGTATCCATGACAGGCCGAGTAACTTGGTGCTGCTATCTTCGAACGAGTGTAAGTTTGATGGTGAGTGGTGGTCGATATGCTCGATGAATTGCTCGGTGTTGCTGTGCCATTTTGCTAGAGGCAACTCGCCCGCCATGCAGAGCTGGGTGACTTGATTTGACATTTCGCTGAGTGTGTCAAGCTGATCAGCTCCTTCAAATATATCGTCAACATATCTGCCTTTCATGAGTGGTTCGATTGCGAGCGGGAAGCGATGACCTTCGTCTTCAACTAGTTGAAGCAATGATCTGATTGCTAAGAATGGTGCTGAGCGAGTTCCATAAGTCATTGTTGTTAGGTGATATGGCACCATATTGAGTTGGTCATCTCGCCATATGTTTCGTTGCAAGTCCCAATCGTCCGGATGGACTTTGATTTGTCTGTACATCTTTGTGATGTCTGTTGAAAAGATGAGTTTTTGCTGTCGGATCCATATAAGCACGTCTGAGATGTCACGTTGACATTTTGCTCTAACATGTTGGATGTCGTTGAGTGATACTTGCGACGTCGTTGGGCTGAATCCATTGAAGACAACTCTCAACTTTGTTGTGATTCGATCTTTTTTCAGTACACTATGATGAGGAAGATAATATGGAGGATGAGCATGAGTTTGTTCTGACAATCGATCTTCCGAGACCGTCAACCCTCCTGATGCTACATCATCATGTGCCAAGGTCGTCTCGGTTTCACAATAGCCATGAACAGATTCGCTCATTTGAGTTGACTGATGGTAGGATGGTACACGTATCATGTGACCTCACTCTTAATACTCTTTCATGAATGAGTTGTATAAATTGGTGTATGAGTTATTTGTTGAGAGTTTCTTCATGAGTCGTTGTAGACATCGTTAAGCAGTGAGTTTTGAGTCTCCTAGACTCGCTGGTGATGATTTGAGCGGGATTCGCACGATGTATCGTCCTTCTTCGTCTCAAGTGTGACTCGTTTGAAAATGCTGTTCACACGCTTCTTCGTCTGAGGTGAGCTTGTGATCTGTTGTCGATGGTGTTTCTTCTTGAACCCAGAACTGCGTGAGAAGATCTTGAATTTCCTTGTTTGATGATTCTACTGCTATGTGGTATGAGTTGCTTGGTGTTGAATAATTCTCTGGGACTGGACCAAGAATAATCCACCCAAAGATTGTTGATTGTGCAATCGGTAAGGCGTCTGAGTGTTTCTTGATGCCAGGCTGGATGATTAGTCCATACGAATCAGCCCCGATGATGATATCTACTGGTCGTGGTATTGAGAAGTCAGGGTCTGCCCATTGCAGTGATGTTACCGCCTTCATGCCGTCGTGGCTCTCCTCTCCTTTTCTACCACTCGCAATTTCTTTATGGTGTTACATACGAATGTTCCGATTGCGTTCCATCCCTGTTCGCTGGCTAGCATCAGGGGAACTATATTATCTGGTGATAGTCTGCTCAGCAGCTGCTGACTAAGTGTCGTCCTCTCCTCCTCGAAGCGGGGACAGGTAAACATCACATGCTCGACATCTTCCACCACGGATGGGCATGCTGGGCATACTGACGTGTCGTCTAGTTTAAATCGGAGTTGGTACGCTCGAAAGCAACCGTGCCCCGTTAGCATTTGGGTAAGGTAATGGTCTACCTCCCCATGTCGTCTCTTCACCCACACCTCGATTTCCGGGATAAGCCGGTGTGTCCACCGCCCGTTCATCGACATGTTCCACCTTTGTTGCCATTGCGCCATTGTATTTCGGGATTCCTCCATGGTCACCACTCGCTGATTGGCTCGGCTATCTTGCTTACCTCTCTGGTGGATGCGTGATCGCTCATCGGCCTTGAGCTCGATGGGCTGCATTCCGGCTATAACACACACTGCGTCGTACGATACCGTCCGGAATGCGCTGGATACCCTCAATGCCATCCTACGGTATACCGACACCATCTGGCGTCTGTAGGCCGCTGTCTGCATTGCTCCGGCCCATATCGGCGCTGCGTATAGCAATATCGAGGTGATCACCCCTGCGTAGAGTCTTCTCCGGCTTTGTCTCGGCCCCCCAATATTTGGCATCAGGCGCGACAGCGCCGCTGCCACCCGTTCTGCTTTCGCGCTTGCTTGCTCTAAATGTTCCTTAAACTTCAGCCTCTCGTCTACTATAGCGCCAAGGTACTTCAGAGACGGCCGTGATTCGATTTCGCGGTCGCCAACCGTGAGGGTGATAGTTTCTCTCACTTTCCTACTTGTAACCAGGACAACCTCGGTTTTGTGGTCCGCGAGCTCCAGTCCAACGGTTGCCATCCACTGCCGTACGCTGTTGATGGTTTCGTTGGCGATCTGCACCATTTCCTCCACATGCTTCGCGACGATTACCACGGCTACATCATCGGCAAATCCGATTAGCTTCGCTCCTTCTGCTACGGGGAGCCTCAGGAGCGCGTCGTACATGACGTTCCACAGCGTCGGTCCAAGGACTGATCCTTGTAAGACGCCCCTCGTTACTTCGTAGGCTTTTCGTCCCTCGTCTGTGCTGTAAGTCAGCGTTCTATCACTGAAGTAATCAGCGATGATCCGACATAAATACGCTGGGACTCCCAGGTACAGGAGCGCCTCCTTTATACAGCTCCACTTCGCTGAGTTGAATGCATTTTTCACATCTAGTGTAACGATCGCGCAGTACTTCTTGGCACCTCGCTTCCATCTTTTGCCGCTGATGGCCTCGCGTGCTATGTTTACGACCAGACCAATAGCATCTATCGTCGACCGTTGATTCCTGAAGCCATACTGGTTCTCCGATAGGCCCATCCTGCCTTCAGTTACCTCTTCTAGCCGATTGCAAATGATCCTTTACAGCGTTTTTCCCGATGAATCCAACAAGCATATGGGGCGGTACGATGATGGGTCTTCCGGAGGCTTATTCCCCTTCGGCAATAACACGAGACTCTGTTTTTTCCACCTACTTGGGAAGATTCCTTCGCGCAGGCATGCAGTGTAGACCTCTAGGAACATCTCGGGGCGGGCCTTGATTGCTGCCTTGAGCGCAATATTAGGTATGCCATCCGGACCCGGCGCTTTGTTGTCGCCTACCCTTTGGCAGGCTTTATTCAACTCGTCCAGTGTTACTGGTGGTACCGCTTCGTTGACAGCTATCTGCCCTTCCGTGTGGGTTATTTCCTGCTGCTGCGGAAAAAGGGTTTCTACGATCCTATTTAACATTTCTGCGCTCATTGGCATCACCATCGGGGAGCACCTCAGCTTGGTCATTACTGCCTTGTATGGCCTACCCTATGGATCGTTGTTTACCTCGTCGCACAACTTCGCCCAGCTTTTACGTTTGCTCTCCTTGATAGCACGCTTGAGATCCCGCCTAGCTTGCTTGAATCGCCTCTGAAGCTCGCCAAACTCCGGGCGCCCTCGTGCTCTCTGGTAGAGTCTCCTGCAGCGATGGCACGTTCTGCGGAGTTCAGCTATTGCTTCACTCCACCAATGCACCGGTATTCTGCAGCTACCACGGACGCTTCTCGGCATTGTCGCTTCGACCGCTCCAGTGATGAAGACCATCATCTGCTCAGTCTTATCCTCCGGAGATCCTGTAAGTACGACTTCGCCTTCCATGCAGGTGGCGAAGGACTCCTCATCGAACCCCGTTGCTTTCCACCTTGGGCCGGTTGCCGGGCACCTTCGATTGCTCGCCCTTGGAGGTTGCTTCACCACGCAAAGAATTGCTTGGTGATCGCTGTGGGTGTAACAGTCAGTCACTTCCCACGTAATGCCTTGTCTATATAAGCCCTCACTTAGGAATGTCAGGTCTACGATCGAATTTGTGCCAGCCCTTTCGAACGTTGGCTTGCCTCCCGTGTTTGCCAGGGTGATGTCGATTTGGGCGAAAGACTGCAGTAGGGTTTCCCCTCTCAGGTTTGTCTCCCTGCTTCCCCAGTCCGTGCTCCAGGCGTTGAAATCTCCCGCTATAATCAAAGGACTCTTTCCTTGAGCGTCTGTTACTAGCTGATCGAGCAGCGTCTCAAACTCCTCCAATGATGCATTAGGTGAGGCATAACAGCTATAGATGTATATTCCGTCCACCTTAGCCCAGACAAAGCCTGCCGTTGTTCTCGGACACTTCTTTTGAATCGTAAGCTTGCCACATACCCAGATAGCCGACCGTTTCGTGAGGTCGGCAGTCCAGCACGTACTATCGTGGTCCTTATACTGCTCACTTAGAATAGCGACATCTATTTTGAGCTCTCGGATAGTCTGCAGCAGCAGGTCTTGTGCCACCTCACAGTGGTTCAAGTTTAGCTGGAGAACTCTCATCTCTTGTTTTTCTTCGTGGCTTCTAGAGTGGCCCTCCGTAAGGCCAGACAATTACCTCTACCCACTTGGTGGTCACTATCACCTTTTCCTCGGCAAAGCACGCAGCATGGGACCTTAGTGCAGTCCTTAGCCACGTGGCCTTCCTCCCTACACCTGAGGCACCGCTCCAACCTGTCAGGCCCTCTGCAATTCCGTGCTATGTGGCCAAAGTCCCAGCACTTGAAACACCGTAGCACCTTAACCTTCTCCCTGATGCGGCAGACCACCCATCCGATCCGGACTTTCCCTGCCTCGATGGCCACTCTGGCTAAACCAGCTGGGAGGCTGGCGACGGCCGTTTGCGTGCCACCATACGCCTTCCTCATCGATTTTATCGCGTCAACGGTTACGGTCTCTGTATTCAGCAGCCCTGCCAGGGCCTCCGCTATCTCTTCCTGCGACGTTAGTTCATCCAGGTCCTTGATCTCGACTTCGGTCGATTGTCCTAAGACTCTCACCTCCGCCGTTTCATTAAGGATGCCTGCGACAGACTCCTTCAACTGCTGGGTCTTCTGATTCGCTGCTCGGTCGAGTTCGAGCAGCAGATCGCCTGCCTCCGTCTTCCGGATTTTGTTGACGCTTGCCCCGACTTCTTTCAGGGCTGAATCACTCTTAGTTTTCTTCAGGATTTCGGCATATATCCGGTCTTCTATTGGCTTGATGACTATCGCGTCCGGCTTGACCTGCCTGGGTCGCGGCTTAGCCTGCTTGGATCGCCGTTTTTTATAACTGCCCGTGCTAACCGTCTGCCACGCCGGTTCCGGCTGCGGCAAGGCTGCCTCCTCGAGTGGGTCGGTTGTTCTTAACCGGGCTGGGCTTCGATCATCCTCGGCCGATGCGTCGCCTCTCTTTTCCCCTTTTGCCCGATCCTGATCTCCCCCCTTCTTTGACCTCGCGCTGCTGTCGGGTGGGGATCCTTCTCTCTTCTTCTTCCAGGCACTGACCTGCTTAGGTGGAGATGGGGTCATCCTTCTCTTGGACGAAGGGGTGTCCCTTACTGCCGGTGCGGGCTGACGCGGCTTGGCGGTCACTGGCTTCTCTGGGACTGGCCTGTTGGCTATGTCGTAGCTGGATTTAACTGCTGCGACTAGCCTCTTGATCTCTGTATGGACGTTGTGCCTTCCCCTGATGTAATCGGCGAGTTCGCGGATCTTGTTGCCAAGCCTTTCAAAAGCCTCTGAACCTCTCTGCTGGTCGTTTAGTTGTGTTGTCGCTGCCTTCTCCTTAATAGATGAAGACAGAGAATCCTTCCCTGTGTCATCCTTCCCTGCACCGTTGGCTAGAGGTACTAGCGTCTCCGTTTGTTTATTTTTATTATTATCACTCATATTGGTTCCCACGAGTACCTAGGTCTTATATGTCCACCCCAGCAGAGCCTGGTTACTGGGGCAAGGCCACTTGAATACGCCTGGGGTTGGACCAGTTGCCCCAGGGGAACCGTTTGTGGCATCTCTCCCAGATGCCATGCAGCCCTCGGCACGGTATCTAACACCTTAGCTTGGGTTGTGTTTGGTCCGCGGGGGTTATAAGTGTAACGCCTGCCCGCCTTTGGTGACCGAAAGGCAGGCATCCCCCTATCCGCCACCTGGGGACGCGCCAGATGGCAGTAACGTCTCTGCACACTGGGCAGTGATGTTATGTGTGGCCACTCATGTGGTTGGGTGTGTACTGAAGGCAATATACTCGTCAACTTAGTGAGTATGTGAGCTGCGATGGTAACACCTCGTGATGAATGAATTGATCGTAATGTTAATGTGGTGGTACCTCTTGTTTGCGTTGATCTCGTGTTTCCAATGCCAATGACTGGAATTGATGAGTATTGGCGAGTAAGCCCATGATCTGATACGAGGTGTTCTGAGACGAAGGTGAGCTCTGATCCTGGATCAATGAGTAATCTGACTTGGTGAGTCCCGAAAGATGTGATGAGTAATGCTTGACACGTTGCTAGTAGAACTGCTGTTCTACCGTGTGAGTTGATGAGTTGGCAAAATGGCACGTCAATTTCTCATTGACGTGAGCTGGTGCTTGGATGGGCTGTGGCAGGTATACGTGATGTGCCTGGTTGATTTGACTTTGGTGTAGTTCGTGCTGTGGATGGCAAATGAATCATCGTGTGGTGTTTTGCACCGCACGTTTTGCAGTTGATGGTTGATTAGCACGAGTGGAGGTTGTGATGACCAAAGCAATTGAAGCACAGTCGGTGTTCAGTCACAACTTTGTGGTGATCTGCAGGTTGAAGATCTCTGAACTTGGCGCAGCTCACAATATAATGCGAACCACCACAATGGTCGCATGGATATTGGTGTGGCCTCGGTTGAGCGGACGCATGGTGAGCCGTTCTTGCTGGCAGAGGTGTTGAACGTGGCGGTTGTCTTGATGATGTGATGCTGGCCCTGTCAGCTGATTGATCTGGGTTGACCGGAATGACTTCTAGGGCTCTCGCTCTAGATTCGATGAATCCCATCAAGTCTTGGAATGATGTTGGTTGTCTGTGAGCGCTTCTCTTGTACTTCCATGCTTCACGCATGGACATGTCGAGGCGCTGAGCTACTACGAATATTAGTACATAGTTCCATGATTCGGTGTCAACTCCGAGAACATTTAGCGTGTTGATTATTTCTTTGGTTGAACTGATCAACGTGTTGAGTGCTGCTGCCGTTTTCGCCACCGGTCGAGTGTTGCTAAGGAGTTTCTCAACATAAGACAGGATGAGTCTTTTCTTGTTGTTAAATCTGTCTTTGATTATTTGCCACGATGAGTTGAATGAATCATTGTTGATCGACACATTGGAGATCAGTTGAGCGGCAGATCCTTTGAGGCTGATCTTTAAATAAAGAAGTTTCTCTACATCACTGATTTGTTCATTGTCGACCACCATTCAGGCAAACAAGTCTCTAAATGCCGGCCACTTTGTAAAGTCGCCGTCAAATTCCGGCAACGTTATTTTCGGCAATGTTGACCTATGCTGACTTGGTTGACTCTGTTGATCAGCTCTGTTTGATGTGGTCTCTTGAGTTTTTGCGATTGCCTTCTCTCGCAGAATGATTGTGAGTGCCTTGAAATAATTGTCAAAGCCTGATTCGTACACCTTATCTTTCACATAAGGGTGAGTGAGAAAAGCACGTTTACATGTTTCTCCCATTTGATTATGTTCATTACAAAAACACTCCCAAGTGCGATTTAAAATCTCTAAATGGCCGTTGAGTTCTTCGAAAACGCAGCCCGGTGAGTTTTGCAGGTGATCGTGTAGCTGATTGATCATTGCTATCCTCGCATGCTGTGATGCGACCTTATAATCCATGAGGTTAGTTTGATTGGTGCTTCGGGATGGCATTCTTGAACGTGGTCTTTGTACCACGGTTGGTACATTGAGTGTGTCAATAACGTCTGTTGCACCATCGGTTACTTCCACATTACCATCATGTGAGTCGCCTTCCTGTGAGGACTTGCTTTGGTCTGACAGCGCTTTCTTATTGTCAGCCATGATTTGAACTGGTTGAGCCTGTTGAATGGTTTATAATAAATGATTAGCACACTTGGGTGAGTATTTTATTATTGTTGAGCATTGTCTAGTATCGATGCATGCTTAGTTGCGCAATCTGTAGTGTATTACATGTGTTGATTGGTGATTTATGTGAGTATCGAGGCATAAATTTATACTTGACCAGGATCCGGCTCGAAGGACCAAAAAATGTATGATAATGATCGTGAGTGAGTTTGATGTATTGATAATGGTTCACATAAAATTATTCAGAACTCTAACAACTGAAAATTATCTGATGCGACAGAGCACAATAAGAGAAATTGAGAAGTGCGCAGAGTGAGCATCCCGGGGACGACGGAGTCGTTAGAGTCGCTACCGTCAAGACAATACAAGGAGAATACAAACGAAACTGTACTCAACTGTGTCCGTTACCAGAAAAAATTTAAAACAATATCGATTGTATCAGTACATAAGGTATTTACCTATTGCAGAATATACAATTATAAAAATAAAAATAATTTTTAAATAATAAAAAAATATACATATATAAAAAACATGCTTACTCGCTTTCCTCGCAACGGGGAGAGTCTGTTCAGTCGAACGAATGGTTCAAAGGTGCCTAGGTACCAACGATTGGTATGAGTTGCCAATGGTCGCTCGCGCGTGTGTGCAGGCACACACGTCGCTCGGCCGATTGTCTTTCTTGCATGTGTCTCGAGCGGGCATGAAGGTGAAAGGGATAGAGCAGACCGGGCCGAGTTGATCGAGCGGTCGTGTGATTAAAAAACAAACAGTCGTTTTTGTTTTTTCTGTGCGTTTCCCAGAGAACCGAATAAATAAAAAAAAGTATCAGTATACCACGATCGTTACTCAGGTCCATTGTGTTTTCGTTTTGTAAAACTCGGGTCCAGTGTTGTATGATAATGAGTGTGAGTGAGTTTGATGTATTGATAATGGTTCACATAAAATTATTCAGAAGTATAACAACTGAAAACTATCTGATGCGACAGAGCACTATAAGAGAAATTAATAAGTGCGCAGAGTGAGCACCTAGCCAGCCTGAGTAACACATAATAAATGGCAATGAATGTAGTGCTCTGTGTAGTGAACGTGTATCTTTTGAGTATGTTTAATCTGTCCGCCGATAGCAGGTCGATGCATTCGCACGTAGTATGCCAAGTGACAGATGCGAATAGTAAGGTTAAGGATCCTGGTCACAAGTATAAATAATTAAATGCGCTCAGTATGTAACAATAATAGATTCAATGTTTATTTAATGAATTAACACTGATTGCATAAAATACCTGGTAGATACACAAGAAATGTAATTTGATTTATTCTGCCCTGTGTGTTGATGTATTGGCGGTGAGTAGGTTCTCAGGCCTCTGAGTTGACGTATTCATTCCGTGTGGTTGATCCCGGTGATAAGGTCTGATTATAGAGCTCTCGTAAAGTCACACGGCAGGCTGGTGAGTGTTCTGACGCCAATGAACGGTGCGAGGCAGAATGGCGTCTCTGCTGCCAACGAACGAACCACGCCGTTGACGTTTATGTGAGTGCTGCACTAGTCCTGTTGGTTTGCTGTGATTTGTACTGACACTGATTTGACACACGGGTGATTTGACCAAGAATGTAATACACTATAATACTGAATGCACACTAAAGTGAGTGGAACGACTTAATATCTCTGTGAGTTTACGCGGGAACGTGTAGCGCGAGCGACTCTAGTGAGAACAATGGCCACATCCGTCGACCACGAGGCAGAGTATCAAGAGGGCAGACGTGCGTCACACCTTGGTTGAGTTGTGATTCGCCGCCAGCGATGGAAAGTGAGCCTTGTGAGTGGTCTTACCGCAGGGGCCACGCTAGGAGCGTTGGCTGCTTGAGTGAGCTTCGATCGAGGATGTGAGCTGATGGACAATGTGCTTGAGTGCGCGGTCGATATTTATATTTAGAATTTGTATTTAATAAACGTTTAAACATTATCATTGAAGTATAGTTTACCAAAGTCAATCGTTCAACACCTGTGTATAAACAATATTTTTTGTTGACTTATTTTCATCTGCCGGCACATATAAGTTTTTAGGTGTCTCCGCCCGTGACATTGCTACGTATAATTAACCATGACTGAAGCATTTATTCCTTAAATCAATTCCTACCACATTGAGTGACTGCCCTTGGGATTTATTGATCGTTATAGCGAACGCAAGACGTATCGGGAACTGAAGGCGTTTGAATTGAAAAGGTAGATCATTGGGAATAATTGGAATTCTGGGAATGAACACATTTTCCCTTTTAAATTGTCCAACCAAAATTGTTGCCTCAATTATATACGTGTTCATCGCCTTCACAACCAAACGCGTTCCATTGCATAGTTTTGGAGGATCCAAATTCCTTAACAACATAATAGGACTTCCAATCTTGAGTGTAATTTTATGTTGTGGTATGTCACTTGGATTGAGCGTATTTAAGAACTCAACTGGATAACTGGTGGCCTCTTCTTCGTC
This sequence comes from Cylloceria caligata, assembly GCA_963942595.1. Classification (NCBI taxonomy): domain Eukaryota; kingdom Metazoa; phylum Arthropoda; class Insecta; order Hymenoptera; family Ichneumonidae; genus Cylloceria; species Cylloceria caligata. Next base: position 41,590,483 of record OZ012703.1, on the reverse strand, counting down.
TACCATCTTGTCAATTGAGTAAAATGACTTCGATTCAACTGGAATCATTTCTTGAATGGTGAAATTGATTTCGTCGACTTTAGCATTAATTGGTGCAAGTATTGCTCGTTCTTGAAGCCAACCGTGATCTACAATGTGTTGTGTTAGATTTGGATACACGTGGTCAATCAGAATTTTAATGTTTTGACATGTGTAGCAAAAATCTTTATTCAATTTGATTTTTCCAGTTTCCACATCCAATTCTTCTTTTCCGTTGCCAACACTCAGCAGATACCTGGAAAATTGCAGTGAGTCGAATCCATTTGATTGTTTTACCCGCATGTTTGCTTGGAGCTTGATGTTTTTTACAAATCTCCACAGTTGTGATGATTTGATACAGGCTTTTATCTCGTCGTACATGTTACCTCTAGGAATGACTGGCAGTGTTTGACGAAAATCTCCAGCAAGGATAACTAACAATCCACCCATAATGTTATTATTTTCGCGAATGTCTTGCAGTGATCGATTTAAAGCTTCCAACCCATGTTTATGCATCATTGCTACTTCAACCCATAAAATCGCCTTACATTCTTTTAATACCTCCACTTTTCCAGTTTCTTTCTCAATTCCGCATACTGGCGTCTCGTTGTGTATGAGGTCAATTGGAAGCGATAATGTAGCATGAGCTGTCCGACCGCCAGCCATCAGGGTAGAAGCGATGCCTGAAGAGGCCATTGCGAGTGCAATTTTCTTTTCTCCTCTGATTCTAGCAAGTATTAAGTTGATAAGGAAAGTTTTGCCAGTTCCGCCAGGTGCATCTATGAAAATTATGCCACCTTTTTTGTCAACCAAACGCTGAAAGATTTCATTATAAATTTCTCGTTGCTCTGCATTCATAAGTGGTTCATTTATTTCGACGTATCTGTTCATTTTGTCAGTGTCATATGAAAGCTCACGCAACATCTCTCTATTCAAGCTGTCTGTTGTTTTACGCGATGGGCTTGGAATTCCAAATAATGATAAAAGTTTTCCTGACATATCAATAACTTTGTCTTCGATCATTATCAGTGCTTCGTTGTAGATTTCATCTGTGAAATCTAAGTTCAGATTGGGATTTTCTCGTTGCAGACGTCGCAGAATATCTTTAGACATGCAGTTCTTGTATTTTTCCCACAGAGCTTTTGGATTGGACACCTTGCAGCATGAGAGTAAGATAACAAAAAGAGTTCGAATTTTTGAAGGTGAATCTGATTCTTTTGCTTCGTTCAATGACTCATCCCACTGGTTGTCATTCTCTAAGAGCCCCATAGCCAAACATGCAGCGTGATATGTCTCACATAAATCTCCATTTACGGCCCGTAAATCATTAAAACTTGTAGGTCCCTTGATCTTATGAAGAAGCATTCGTATGTAGTAACATTCTAAGTTCCTCAAATAGACTGTATAAACGCGACCAAGTGCGTCACCAGAACGGACGCCGCCATGTCCTTCTACAATTGAGCCTTGTTTGCGACGATTGAAGACTTTCTTTGATTCGTCCCACGTAAAATATTTCGGCACTTCAAAATACAGCAATGTCTTTGCAAAGTCCTCTCTTTTGCACAGTTCAAAGAATTCTGTTAAAGTACTTTTTGGTGGATTTGCTAGGCGGTCTTCTAAATTGTTTTCATTAAAGTAAACTCTCTGGCCATTCTCCAAATGTACATCAAGGTGCATCACAGTTGGGTAGCGTTCGTGAATTGGAAATCCAAAAATACGCCACGCAGCTTCATTACTACTTATATACCGGCCCGCTTGATATTCAGCAATTTCATCCACACCATTGTTACACGATTGAGCGGCAAATACACCTTGGTCAGAGCCCTTGTGTACATATTTGAGAATGTACTTGATCGATTTCACTGAGTTGCAACACTCAACGTTAATATGGGCATCAAACATCTTCAAAAGTAATAAACTGTAGGGGACAATCCATCTATTGTCAAGCTCAACTTCTTGAGTTTCACGCCTTGACCTTAATTTAATGTATGCTGTAAATCCACCATCTTCAGGCTTACGGCAACGGTAGAGCGGATAACCATCAGTCGCTGTTTGCGTTTCGCTTATCAGTGGTCGCGGAAACATCTTTGTGCACTTTTCATCCTTCATGCATGGTGACTTTGGATTCAACGAACCGCACGGACCGTGCACCATATTTTTCATAACGATATCGTATAGGTTTTTATCGGTAAGTGGGTTGGGGATTTCAGCAGGAGATCGAAGTTGATCGATTTGATTTGGATTTAATTCTTTCAATAACCATATTAAAATATGAGCGTGTGGCAGACCTCTCTTTTGCCATTCAATTGAGTAAAGCCAGTATTTGACGGTTCCGAAGACTTCACCTTTAATAAGTGTATCTACAAATTTAATTACCTTTTGTCGGAAAATTCTTGCAACCGAATCGTGACGGTCCGTTCTTAATTGGCCGTTAATTAAATTTTCCTCCATTTCCTGGCAACTCGGGTTGAATGTGTAAGTAATGAAAAGAGATGCCTTACCTCCATGTCGAACATATGTAATTGCGTCTAGGGCATATTCGTGCATATTTCGTCGTCCCCCAGTGTATGTTGAAGGAAGTATCACCAGCTTTCCGTGATTTGTAGCAACTCCATCATTTGCTACTGCATCCTTTAAGTGAATATACTCATCGACACGAAGTTTCTTTTGGTTGAGGCGAATGTAGAGCAGCCGTTCATGTTCCATTTTCGCATACATATCCACCAGATACTGATGAAGTAGTTGCCGGTAGAGTAGAAGATGATTTATTTGATTTTGCCTCACCATTAAACGGTAAGAGTAGTAAGACATGGCTGATATAGTTTTGCTGACAGTATTATTTGTTCCGGGAATAACTTGGCTAATGTTTATTCCATAACCGTCTTCTCCTCTTGGAAACATGAGCAGATATTGCAGTGCATCATAAGATATGTGCGTTTCGCTGATTCTCTTAAGCTCATTGCTTCTCATCTATAAGACAATATCTCTGTTTTCGAAGTCATTTCCAGCAATGATAATGGCAACTTCATTAACTGTTGGTTCATTGAAAACTTTGGCATGTCCTGCGTGAGGTTTTTTATCAGCTTCGATCACTATTTTCATGTCATCTTGTATATTTTCGTCTAATGCAGTTTTGAATGTCCTCACGTAGTGATTGTGTTCATGTAACATCTTCTGAAGTGATATGATTAATTTTTTATCGATCCCAGGTATAATGGAGCAACGACGTTGAGCTTCTGCTTCTTCATCACCCAAAAAGTAAATCTGTAGGAATTTCGCATCTTCGTGAGACAGCGGAAGAAGTGAACTGCCTTTGTGATACACTTGGCCTTGTATGGAGAAAATTGGCATGAACACTTTGTTTTTATTCATTAGCACGGATGTACCGAAAGAAGTCATTTGAAAGCTTGAATTGTATTTTCGTATAAGATTGAGAAACTCCTTTAATTTTTGATGATCACCATTCATCAGACTGTTTAATGGCTCTGGTAACTTGTCGTAGTTGGGTAACTTGACTTTTCCGTTGGAATAACATAAACCGGGTGTTTCTCCTTTAAATTTGAGTGCTCCACAGAAATTACACTTATTGTCCATCTTACCAATAAGAACTTGCGGAAAATTCATGTATTCCAATGACGGATCATAATGAAATGCTTCTTCTTTCAGGTTAAGCCAGTTGTTGGCTCTCAATTTTCTTTGTCGCTCCCTTTTTATTTGTAGGCGGACATGAGTTACATCAGGTGTTTCGATTTGCCGTGACTTTATCTTCCTTTGTCTATTTGCTTTAAGACGGTCGGACTTTTCTTCAATAGTTTCGTTTTGAAATGAGGTTTGTTTTCTACGTCTGCCTGCTTCAAGCTCTTTTTCTTTCAGAGCTTCTGAAGCATTTTCGCTTGATACTTTTTTCTTTTTCGTATCAATACGGGTTGGATTAAACACGGCACGTCGCTTTCTGGGCGTTTTTCGTTTTTTCTTATTTTATTTCTAATGACTTGACTGTTTACTGCTTCACTAAAATGTAAATTGCATTTGAAAATTCATGTCAAACAAAAACAAAATTTCCGTTCACCGTATCATAGCAACCTTTTCTTTTTTTAAAAAGCGCAAGCTATACCTACTACGAAGAATAACTTTGCTTTTTTAAAAATTAAAATTAAACGTCAAAATTCAATAATACTCTTAGAGAATTTAAATGTCCGTAACTCCTTAAGGACTCAAGTTGAAGAGCTGAAATTAGTTGCGCTGACCTAGAAATCAGGAGACCTTTCCAAAATGTCCAAGATCACCTTCCTAGCACGCTCCGTCTAGGAGGAGTTTAAGGGACGGAAATCCACAGTTTAAGAATTATTGTATAGATTTCAGCCGGTTGACATGTACCGTTTGTGCTTTTCGTTCTTTCCGGACTACAAACTTGACGGGGGGCCTCTTCTCTAGAATCTCGTGAGGTCTCGTCCATTTCGGTCTCAGCTTAGCCGACCTCCGCCTGCGCACTGTCTCGTCATGTAAATAGTGGCACGCGTTCGTCGTCGTGGTACTCCTGTACCTGCGCACCGTGGTCGTACTCATGCGTCGACCTTCTTTTTGTGCCTTCCAGATTTTCACGTGCTACTGTCTATGCAGGTCGTAATCGCTTACGTAGCTCGTGGACGTAATCATTGAAGTCATAGGTGCTGCGGGGTTCTTGTCAGACGGCAATCGGTGAGTCAGCGTCGCGATCGAATACCAGCGTGTACGGGGGCGTTCCGGTTCCCGTGTGTGACCTGGTTTTGTACGTGAACATCGCGTATGGTAACCACTCATCCCATTTTCCCTGATCCTCATTTATGAAATTATTCAGGTATTCCGCGAGGGTCAGGTGCCACCTTTCTAAAGCTCCATTAGAATGTGGCTGGTATGGTGTGGTTTGTTTTTTTTCTATTTTCAGAAAGCGGAATACCTCCTTAAAAATAATGCTGAGGAAATTGGTACCCTGGTCAGAAATCTGTTGGGCATTCCATACCGGCAAATAATTTCCTATACCAGTGCCTTGGCCACGGTTGATGCTTCCTGATTCGGCACGGGCACTGCTGCACTGCATTTTGTAAGGGCATCCTGGAACGTGAGAATGTACTTGTTCCCAGCTGCTGTCTCTGGTAGCGGTCCTACTACTTTTATTATCTTTTACATGACTAACGCAGAGATTGTTGCGACTATGTTGACGTGAGTTATTTTGTATTATATGACTTCATTAAATTGATGCTTGGTAACTATTGTTTCGCTTAGGAGTGATTCTCGCTTTGGCCTGCCTGCGATTTTCAAGTTAAGAGATTCGAACAGGTAGATGCTTCGCGTACGTGACCTTCCGGCGTCCCGTAATTATAGAGTTATTTTGTGTGAGTGGGATTAGTGCGGTTTAGGCCGTATCGCGGGCAGAATTTCGAGGCGACCTGTTATTTTACTTTGTCCGGTCGTGTTTTGCCGCTTCCTGTGAATATTCGAAATCTGTGTCGAGTGTTGTTATTAATAGGGAGTAGGTATCGTATGAGAGTGAGAGAGACGATGCGAATGCCGGAATAATTCGTACTGCCAGAATAATTAAGTTTGCGAATTGTTAAAAAGTCAGAATTTATTTTACGGGATATTCTCTATTACGTTTCATTTGTTTATTATTGTGATATATTGCCAAATCAGTAATCATTTTCCTTTTCTTTCAAATAAATAAACGATCTGCCGAGTGGCATTTGTAAATCCCGTACTTGCGTTGTTGTCTATGTTATTTATTGGTTTTATTTATTGACTTTATTTTATTTTTATTGATTTAATTTTTTATTAACTGATGTTTTTTATTGACCTTACTTATCGACTTTATCTTATTGTTTTTATTTTGTTTAATTTTGTTTCATTTATTGATTCTATCTTCATTAGTTTTATTCATTGATTTTACTGACATATTACCACCTTGACAGTCTGAACCACCCACTCTGCCTTGAATAGCTGTAGCTAGCCTGGGCTGAGTCTGGTCAACCACCTCGTTATTTTTCCTCCCGGCGCATAAGCGCCTGGTGCCCAATTCAAAAGAGAAAAAAAGGGAGGAAAAATAGCTCGGACCAGCTATAGGTAACGTGTTGTGTTGAGATACAAATGTACGTTACAATATATATACCAGGTCTATAAATATGAAACCGGAATTTTTGTATAGAAAATACACGTTTATTGTATGAAATTGATAAAAAATATTTTATTCGAAGTATTGCCCATCACTAGCTATACATTTTTCCCCCCTGTCTGACAATTTGTGGATGCCACGCCAAAAAAACTGTTGCTCTTTTGAGGCAAGTAGTAATCGGACAGAGCCAAGTCTGGTGAGTAAGCTGCATGCGAAAGTATTTCCCAACTAAATGCCTCAATCGTTTCCTTGACCAGTTTTGCTGTGTGTAATGGTGCATTATCATGAAGCAAAATCACTTTGTGTTGCCTTTTTTGATATTCTGGTCGTTTTTCACGCAAAGCTTGATTCAAATCGATCATTTGTTATCGGTAGCGTTCAGTATTTATGGTTTCGCCAGGTTTTAGCAGCTCATAATAGATCACACCCTTCTGATCCCATCAAACACAGAGCATTCTTCCGCCCATAGCAATTTGGCCTTGCAGTCGATGTCGATGGTTCGCCTGGAGTTACCCATGATCTTTCACGCTTATGATTCTGAATATATATCCACTTTTCATCGCCAGTCACAATTCTATGGAGAAATGACTTTCTTTTGTACCTGGCGAGCAGCATTTCGCAAGTGGTTTTTCGGTTCTCCTGCTGTCTTTCATTCAGTTCATGTGGAACCCATTTTCTCATCTTCTGGATCTTTCCGATGGCTTTCAAACGTATGGAGACGGCTTCTTGTGTCACATTTAATTGATCCGCGAGTTGTTGTTGTCTTTGAGCGTCTTCCTCATCCAACAATGCATGCAATTCGCTGTCTTCAAACTTTTTCGGTTGTCTTCCACGTTCTTCGGTTTTCATGTAACAATCGCCACTTTTGAATTTTTGAAACCACTCAAAGCACTGTGATTTACCAAGAGCATGCTAACCGTAAGCTGCGACAAGTATTCGATGCGATTCTGCAGCAGTTTTCTTCAATTGGTAACAGAAAATCAATGCTGTCCGCAAATCGTAGTTTCCAGGCACAAAATTCGACATGTTCAACGCTATTACAAACTATGCTGTTGTATGAAACTTGTATTGTTGTGAGTTGAAAATCTTTGTCAGAGATGTCAACAAGGAAATGGCGCCAATGACGCGGTTTGACGGTAACTACATTGACCGCTAGGGCCAGCTATGGGCGAATTCCGGTTTCATATTTATAGACCTGGTATATATACCAGGTGGACTGAAAAGTTCGTAGGCTGACACATGGATGGCGCTAGTAGTATTAAATCCATATGATTTTCAATTTGCCCTAACCTTTAAAAGACACGTGTATAAATTTAACAGCTGTCGCACTATTAGTTTGTGAGATGTAGCATTTTGAGTGAGGCAACTTTTGTTAGTTTGAAAAAATGGATAAAAGGAATTTCGTGTGTTAATAAAGCATTGCTTTTTGGCAAAGAAAAATACTGTTGAAGCCAAGGCCTGGCTTGATAAACATTATTTGGACTCTGCACCAGGAAAATCAACCGTTGAGAAGTGGTTTGCTAAATTTAAACGAGGCGAAATGAGCACCGAGGACGATGCACGCAGTGGACGCCCCAAAGAGGCTGTTACCGATGAAAACATCAAAAAAGTCCACAAAATAATTTTGGATAACCGTAAAGTGAAGTTATTCGAGATAGCTGAGACCCTAAAGATATCAAAGGAACGTGTTGGACATATCGTGAAAGAATATTTGGGTATGCGAAAGCTCTGTTCAAAGTGGGTGCCACGCGAGCTCACAATCAACCAAAAACAACAACGAATTGATGATTCTGAGCAGTGTTTGGAGCTGTTCTATCGTAATAAACCGGAATTTTTGCGTCGATATGTGACAATAGATGAAACATGGCTCCATCATTTCACACCGGAGTCCAATCGACAGTCAGCCGAGTGGACTGCATGTGATGAACCGACTCCAAAGCGTCGAAAGAGGCAACAGTCGGCTGGCAAGGTTATGGCATCAGTATTTTGGGATGCGCATGGTATAATATTCATCGACTATCTTAAAAAGGGAAAAACCATCAACAGCGACTATTACGTAACGTTATTGGAGCGTTTAAAGGACGAAATCGAGGAAAAACGGCCCCATTTGAGGAAGAAGAAAGTGCTGTTTCATGAAGACAATGCACCGTGTCACAAATCAATGAAAACGATGGCAAAATTGCATGAATTGGGCTTCGAATTGCTTCCGCATCCACCGTATTTTCCAAATCTGGCCCCCAGCGACTTTTTCCTGTTCTCAGACCTCAAGAGAATGCTCGCTAGAAAGAAATTTAGCGCCGATGAAGAGGTAATTGCCGAAACTGAAGCCTATTTCGAGGCTAAAGACAAATCGTACTATAAAAATGGTATCGAAAAATGGTATGACTGCTATAATCGTTGTATCGCCCTCGAAGGCAACTATATTGAATAATAAAATCAAATTTTATAAAAAAAAAGATTTTTTCTATGTTAGCCTACGAAGTTTTCAGCCCACCTTTTATATATATTGGTGGCAGAAAAATGTGAGGATTGTTATCGGCAGAAATGAAAATATCGAAATCAAGGCGCAAGAGGCGTCGTTACGCGTTGATATGGACGTTAATTTGTAATTACTATAATTAATTTTGGTGTTGTTTGATAAAAAATTATCAATTTATGTCCGGTAACTGAGCATATTTCTGGTTATACGTTATAGTGAAAGCGGTATTCGTAACGGATGAATCGGGGGGTGTGAGGCGCGAATTTATAGCTGTAAAGAGACACGGCTGCTCGCTAGATTTCGATATATATGTGTGAGGATGCATGTGTGAAGAGACGGAGAGAGTGTACTTGGCGCGAGCAACTGCCCTGTCTCTTGCTATGATCGTGATTGAAAGTTGTACTCCATTCCCCCCGTCCTAGAAACGTGGAACTAAATTGCTATTCTTTCGCAATGGCTTACTTTTATTATTTTGTGCTGCTGTCGCACTATTATCTCGTGCTGGTCTATTACTATTTTCTTTTACTGGTTTTGTACTTTTTTTTACTCAGAACACGGGTTTTCTTTCATGTTGAATGCAGGGTCATTGGAATGGCGCATAGCCACTTGCATGGTATTCTTGTAGCTTCGTGACCTGAAGTGTATTACCCCCCCCCACTCTTTTTTTAGTTTACTACTGAGACCGTTTGCACTTAACTTCGAGTCTCCCCCATCCCTTACCGCTGGTCGTTACCACTTTTCTTTCGTTTTGATTTTCTTTCTTGGCTATTATTCTATTTATTTTTGTTATCGAATATCAATCTTTTTGTTGATTCAAGATACTTCATCTTTTGTTGTCAAGCGTTGAGAGTCGAACGTGGGTTCTTGTTCAACTGGCTTAATCGCTATTATTATTCGCTGTTATCATTATTATGAATCGCTATAATTATTGTTTTCGAGTATTTAGTTTGGTTTTCTTTCTTCACATTTAGTATTTTTATTTCGTTATTACCGACCACCGACCGTTCTTATTGATATAGGAGGAATCATTTTCATTATTGAGGGTTGTGAGTCAAACGAGGTTCCTCGTTTAACTACTAACCCCGAAATCGTTATTATTATTATTTATGGTTCTTCCTTAGATTTAACTATCCTTATGTTTCTACCGTTTTACTCTTGTTCGCAACGAATGAGACGTATCTTTTTCTTCACTTGCGTATACCTGCGGTACCTGTTGCCGCCTTTCTTCCCTCCCTATTTGGAGTAACCAAGAAAATTGGTCACAGTATTTACATAATTTCGGTAGTTGTAATTACTGCACCTGCGGTAAAAAAATGTGTCTTGTCCTTTTGCTCGATTGTGACAATACGTACCTTCTGACATATCACGCATGAGGCATGAATATGGTTCATGTAGAACTTGGTCTGCCTAGATATGGGTTCTGTAGCTTATATTGATATGCTTATATTGTCAGTGAATATTGTATATAGCAAAAAAATGAAGATAGTTCGTTATGCTTAATAGAATAGGTTCATTTAGTTTTTGTCAGGATGCGTACTTTATGCTTCATGTCAGAATTGGCGTTTATGTTTATAGTGAATATGAGCATACCTTTTATGCGAACTCCCTTATAAGCGAACGTGCGAGAGATGACAAAAAAGAACGCTCGTTCGCATCTCAAAACGTAAATAGAGACCATTATAAGAGACGTGCTGAAAAAATGTTCAAAAATGCCAGGTTGCGTATTAAAAATCCCTAATATGTCGTTAAGTCGCGATTTTGATATACCTGCGCAGCGCTAAACTGTGTTCCAAAGTCGTCAATTTAGCAAAAAATTAGCAAATCGGATCTGTGCGAAGATTCAGTGGATTTGGGACTATTTTAATGTTCCGTGTTCAGGTTTTCGTAGCATTTTCTTAGTCGGAGGTCTATAATATTCTCGGGAGATAATTGAACACTGTCTTACATTACGGCTAAGATTTCGAATTCGTACTAGATCTATCACAGTTGTACTAGCATACTGAATAGTAAGTATACAAAAGTATCAGTTCTTGTAGAATTATGCTAACACTGACGCATACGGGCAAAACCGCCCTGATCTAGTGCGTGAATACTTACTAAAGAAACTATACGCAAGAAAGATGCCGAGATTAACGACAAAAACAAAAAACAAGGTCTACGCTAGCTGATCCAAATCTCGCGAGCCCTGACTCAGTCCTGTAAGAAAAATTAGACATGTGCTAGGTGATGTTACTCTCGTTTATCGAAACTAAGACTCGCAATAGCGAGATAATATTAGACCGATGCTAGCTCATTTACCCAAGGATTTTGAGACTCGGTACAATCAAGTAATAATAGAATGAGGCTATGATTCTGTATCCAGACAATTCCAACTTTCATACTTCCGATAAGTTATAACCTTTCTCCGAAGAAGATATATTCTTTTTCGGAAGCTTCTTGGCTTTGAAGACGTTTTATTCTTTCTCCGAAGAATATGCACTCCAGACTGTGAAATATTTTGAAGGAGCGCGTTCATTCTTGGAAAGGTACTCGTAGTGAGGCATTAACTTCCGTGAACATGCCTGATAGGATTTGGTCCCGAGAACTCAATCGGAGATGAAGTTTTACGTATATATGGGCCATTCGAGGATTAAAAAATAGATTAAAACACATTGTGTTACGTTAGGAGCATGATGGTCAATGACTAGGCCTGAAGTAAATTTTTTTTTAGAAATGTTTTTATCCAGCAGAATTATTGATTTGCCAATAAGAAAATCGAGAGTTTTGTAACATTAACTCAATACATCTGAAAAACTGTGCGTTGAATAAAGGAAGGTTTCTCAGTTACATGTTCATTTCTTTCGTGAACCTTCGAGAAAGTATAAAAAAAAGTTATATTAATTATTTCCAAAACTATTAATTGTACATAAAATAATTAATACAAATTTAGTGTAACATAATGGATTCTCTCTTTTTGAATTTTTTTCTAATTTTTAATAAGGCTTAAGAAGCCGCTACGATTCTTAAATAGCTAAAATAAAACATTGATTATATTACATTCTAGTGGCAGAGTTGGATATCAAGAGACTCGGTAACAATAACAGTGCAATTGTCATGCTCCCGTGAGGTGCTGCCGCTTAGCAGCAACAGCGAGCGGTTTCCCCCGCTAGCCTGCCGTGCGTAGTCTAGCAACGCACAACAGAATGCTCAATCACTCTTAAACATAGTGCGTTCTGAATATATTTCGCGATACAGGTAGATGTCTAAGATGAATATCTTTAATTTGAAAATAAAATGAATTTTGCAGCTGTTTGTCTGTAATACTTATTTTGCATGTCCAGAAGTTAATCTAACCATTGGTTTGCATTGATCAAGGTTTCTTGTAAATATATATGGGTTCAACGATAAGTCATATCTCATATACTGGAATAATTCTTTAATATGAATATTCGATTATCTTTGAAAAAATATAATTGTCTCTCAGATGTTCGATAGTTGATCTATCTCAGGCTCGACGTAGGGAAAAACGTTACTTCGATTCTATTAATAGCATACCCTTGCATCACAACAATATCACTCGGACAAATTATTTTTAATGAAATTAATAAGTATGAGTTGCATCCAACATAGTTTCAGTTTACAATCCACACACGCTTTGATACCGAGATATATATATATATATATAAATTCGGATTAACTTAAGGACTCCGACAATTGTAATATATCATTCCTGTTCATACATAATCGCGAACGAATTCATCCCCGTCATCACAGGTAGATAATTCACAAATTTCAACGACGACACTCTTTAGTTCAGAATCGAGGTATTTACGTACAAATCACGAATATAAATCCAATGCAAACATGAGATACCATTACATATATCACAGACTATATAAAAGAAAGCACGACTTATCTGGGAGTTTCGTGTTTACATCGTCGCTCTTCGTTTAACAGCGTCAACGGTAACGCAAAGCCGCTTACTAGCAAACCGATGACAGAGGGACAACGATTGCGATCGCCATCGGTCCCGGAGTCAGACTCGCACATCGGGGCCTTCCAGAGGAGGCACGATGAGATACTAGAGGTAAATCGATCGGCGGGTCGTCTGCGCCATTTCGTGGCAGAATGGGAAAAAATTACAAGAGATCGTTTTGTCTTGGATTGCGTTGAGGGATATAAAATTGAATTCGACAGTTCGCCCTGTCAGACGGACCTGTCGGCAATTCCGCCATATGATTGCCCGCAAATGAAGCTGGCAATACAAAAAACTACTGGCGATAGACGCAGTACAACCATGTTTCCCCTGCGCAACTCAGTTTGTCTCCCCACATTTCCTCGTGCAAAAATCTAACGGCTCGATGAGATTCGTTCTCAACCTGAAAAATCTCAACATGTTTATTTCAACGGAGCATTTAAAAATGGAGAATGTTCGAACCGCGACAAAGCTAGTTCCACGGAATAATTTTATGTATAATATCGACCTACAAGATGCGTATTTCCTAGTGCCTATGCATACAGAAAGCCGTGAATACCTAAGATTTTTATTCGAAGATCGAGTGTACGAGTTCGTTTGCCTTCCATTTGGCTTATGTACAGCTCCCTTTGTACAGGGTGTCCGCCGGGAAGGTATACTACTTTGTTTTGCCGCCATTTTGGTAAACGTTAGTCTTGACAGTTCATATTTGGCAGTCGTGAAGTAGACACGTGGCAAATTTATTATGGAAAAATATTCGATAAACCAACGTGTTTTAATCGTTAAAACATTTTATCAAAATCAATCATCGATTACTGTGACGATGAGAAAGTTACGTGAAATTTTTGGGAGAAACAACGTGCCAACAAAACGCACTATTTATCGTGTAGTGAATGATTTCGAAGAAAGAGGGTCTGTAAGTGATAGGCCCAAGCATGGGCCACAACGTACTGCAAGATCGGCTGAAAACATTACTGCTGCTCAAGAAAGTGTTCAAAACAATCCATCAACCTTAATTCGACGCCGTGCTCAGGAGCTTGGTCTTCAAAGAACAAGTTTGGTCACAATTTTGCACAAGGATTTGCATTTGTTTCCATTTAAGATTCAGTTGACACAAGAGCTTCTTCCACAAGACCATTTACACCGCCGTACATATGCCAATAGGATGTTACAGCTCGCCCATGACAACCCCGATTTTCATGAAAAAATCATAATGAGTGACGAGGCATATTTTCATTTAAATGGATATGTGAATAAACAGAATAGTCGGTTCTGGGCAATGGAAAACCCTCAAATTATTCATCAGTCACCTTTACATCTATTAAAAGTGACAGTCTGGTGTGCAATTTGGTCAGGAGGAATCATTGGACCTTACTTCTTTGAAAATCAAAACGGCGTAACGGTAACTGTGAATGGGGAGCGATATCGTGATATGATTGAAAACTTTTTAACGCCACAACTGCATGCTTTGGGCTTGATTAACATGTGGTATCAACAAGACGGTGCCACATCGCATACAGCCAGGATTACAATGGAATTACTGCGAGACCTCTTTCCACAACAAGTTATTTAAAAAAATGGTGATGTTGATTGACCTCCACGGTCGCCTGATTTGACTGCTCCGGACTTCTTTTTGTGGGGATATCTAAAAAGCAAGGCTTATGCAAACAAACCAGAAACGCTTGAGCAACTCAAACAAAATATTCGTGATGAAATTAATGAAATACCGCGTGAAATGTGTGAGAATGTAATGAAAAATGTGCTCAAAAGGGCTCGCATTTGTGAGGCTAACAGAGGCGGACATTTATCTGATATTGTATTCCATACATAATTGCCGACATTAAATAAAACATTTATCAATATAACATCCATTCTCTTTCATTTAATCAAAAATTATAAACAAACAAAGTAGTATACCTTCCCGGCGGACACCCTGTATTTACAAGATTCTAAAACCCGTTGTTAACCTCTTGAGGAGGAAAGGTTTTATCTCGAGAATTTATCTGGACGATATCTTATGCATCGGGTCGAAATGTTGAAATAATAACGCGAACGCTTGAATCCTTTGGGTTTTTGATAAACTATAGGAAGAGCAATCTTATTACGAGTACAAGTTGCGTATTTTTGGGTTTTATAATTAATTCACAAAGAATGACGTTAGAGCTACCAGAGAAAAAGAGAGAACAAATTTTAGGATTGATTGAAACTTTTAGCAAAAGGACGTATTGCACTATTAGGGAATTCGCGCACGTTATCGGTAAATTAGTCGATGCTTGTAAAGCTATAGAATACGGGTGGCTATATACAAAAAAGTTCGAACGACAGAAATTTTTTGCCTTACTGATAAGCGGAGATTACGAGGCCAAACTCGTACTTTCGGAGGACCTGCAAGACGACTTAGCATGGTAGCGCGAAAATATACCGAGATCAGTTAATCCAATACGGAGTTTGAGATTCGAGAAAGAAATCTTCTCTGATGCGTCTAGGTCGGGCTGGGGTACCTTCTGTGGAAACGAGGGTACGCATGGTTTTTGGAGAACTTCCGAAAGAGGGCTCCATATAAATCGTTTAGAATTGATCGCTGTTTGGATGGCCTTGAAATGTTTCGCAAATGATTTGCGCGATTGCAAAATCCTCTTACGAGTCGACAATACGACGGCTATCGCTTACGTTAACCGCATGGGGGGCGTGCAATATGCAGGGCTCAGTAAAACAGCGTGAGATATCTGGCAGTGATGCGAGGCACGAAAAATTTGAATTTTTGCGTCTTACATACCATCTAAAGAAAACGTAGATGCCGATAGGGTGTCGCGTGTAAAAAACATCAATACGGAATCGGCGTTAGCAGATTCCGCTTTTAAAACCGTAGTAGCGAGTCTTGCAAGTCAAGCAATTCACCTGTTTGGGAGTAGGAGTAATGCAAAATGCGGTTTTTATTGCTCGTGGCACAGAGACCGGATGCGTTCGCTATTGACGCATTCACCCTTGACTGGGGAACGACCGATTTTTATGCATTTCCCCCTTTCTTTCTAGTATTAAGAGTCGTTAGAAAAATTATATCTGACCAGCCTTGTGGGATTGTAATCATGCCGAACTGGACGTCACAACCCTGGTTCCCCATATTTACGGAACTATTAGTCGAAGAACCGATTGTATTCAAACCCGCTAAATATCTATTGATATCGCTCTATAGGTCTCTTCTACACCGACTCGGGAAATCGTTGGGACTGATTGCCGGGAGATGGTCCGGGAAGCCTACCGCAGGAAGAAGTTGTCAGAATCAGCAATCAAGCTGTTGCTCGCCTCTCTTGCAGAGAGCACATGGAAACAGTATGCCAGATTTTTGAGTCAGTGGACTCAATTCTGTTATGAGACCCACAAGAATCCTTATGGCGCCGAAGCGAACGAGATTTTAAAGTTTCTTAAGGAACGATACAATGCGGGCGCGTCCTACGGTACTTTAAACTTGACGCGGGCAGCGATCTCTCCAATTTCAGTCAAAGACGTTACAAACGATAAGGTGATAAGTCGTTTTTTCAAGGGGATCTTTCGCCTTAGACCCATTAAGCCTAGGTACGACGAGACGTGGGACGTAGCCCCGGTTCTCTCGTTCGTCTCGAACTTATATCCCTTGGAGGAACTTAGCTTGCAAACATTATCGGAAAAGCTTGTAACGCTTTTAGCCCTGGGGAGAGCGCACAGGGCTCAGACATTCGCGATTATGAAAATCAAAGACATCACTCTTTCGTCAAAGGGTTTTGAGATAAAGGTATCGGATTTAATAAAAACATCCGCCCGGGTGCTTGTCAGCCTCCATTATTGCTACCGTTTTTTGAAGAAAAACCAGAGCTGTGCATAGAACGTACGCTAGAAAGATATTTAGAAGTGACCAAGTCGTTACGAGGCGATTGTACAAACGTCTTGATAACATCGAGAAAACCGTTTAAGGCTGCGTCTAGGGAGACTATTAGTCGATGGGTTCGGTCGATACTGGTAAAAAGCGGTATCAATTCAAAATTTAAAGCGCATAGTACAAGACACGCGTCCACTTCAGCCGCCCTAGCGACAGGTATCGATATAGCCGTAATTAAAAATACGGCCGGGTGTTCTCAAGGGTCGCACGTGTTTGCGAAATTTTATAATCGGCCGATTAAACCGACCGGAGCAGACTTCGCAGCTACGGCTCTGCGATAGGTTTCGCAGCCCAATACTTCATTTTATAGTTAACTTGTGTTTAACCAGTTTGAGTGTATTGCAAATAATAAAACTGTACTTTTGATACAAGATTTCTGAACATCTACATTTGTAATCTCGAGAACGAGACTCGTAGTATAATTAAACGATCAAACGAACTTACTTGTTGTGAAGTTCGATCGTAATTATATGTAGAGTCCCGTTCGAGATGATTACATCCCACCCGGAGAAACCCAGTGTGTTCTCCCTAACCCACCCTTTGAAAGGAATAAGATACAAGGATAGTTTTATTATTGGGACCCAGGAGTGGTACGTTAAACAATATGACGTAGGATGGGAAACGAACGGAGCGACAGGCTGAGGGGCTTCGCTTTTTTCTTTTTTTTATATAAGCTCTGAATACGTGGCTCTATCGCGTGGAAGTAGACGGTACTACATTTTTAATCATCTCGAACGAGACTCTACATATAATTACGATCGAACTTCACAACAGGTAAGTTCGTTTGATCGTTTAATTATATAATATCTGAAGTCTCGTTCGACAGATTACATAGGTAGTACCGTCTACTTCATGCACAAATCACACGAATATTCAGAGTTAACAAAATAAAATTCGGAACGACGGACCAGGACCTACTGTATCCACCGTTCCCTGCGTCAACCTCATAATGTTTATAGATTAATTAGTATGAGGGTGGGAATAGAAAGCAAAGTATGAAATATTTTTCTTCTTAAGGGTGGGATGTAATCTCTCGAACGAGACTTCAGATATAATTACGATAGAACTTCACAATAGGTAAGTTTGTTTAATCGTATAATTATATCATTGTCTCGTTCTCGAGATTACATAGGTAGATGTTTAGAGACCCACTGTTGGGATTCCGTCTGATGGAGTTGACCGATCTATGAATATATTGAATGCTCTTCGAACGTGAGTGCAATATCACCCACCGTCCGACGCAGATGAAATTTCACAGACTTTACAGCTGCTTCCCATTTGCCACCCATATGTGGCGCCGCAGGTGGATTAAACTTCCATGCAATCTGTTGAATTGCGAGAGAAGAAGCGATGAGATGATGCTCTTGCGAGGCCTTCCTAAACAGCTGACGTATGAATTTGTGTGCACCAATAAAGTTAGTGCCACAGTCAGAATAGATGGTGTGAGGAATGCCGCGCCTCGATGAGAATCGCCTGAACGTTGAGAGGAAGCCGTCAGCTGAGTAGTCACTGACGACCTCAAGATGCAGAGCCGAAGTGGCGAGGCACACAAAAACGCAGATCCAGCCTTCGTGTGTTTTACTGCCTCGCCCCTTCCAAGTTTTGAGCGTGAGAGGACCTGCGTAGTCTACTCCTGTGTGAGTAAATGCGCGCGATGGTGTGACTCGTGACAAAGAAAGCTGACCCATCAATTGTTGTGCCCGGACTCTCCTCTGTCGAGCACACACCACGCAATGTAATATATGAGATTTCACAGGAGCTCTACCGCCTACGATCCAATGAGTTAGCCGAACATGAGCTGTTGCGCTATTTCAGTGAATTGACGAGTTAAATCCGCCCCACCGAAGATGTCATCCACGTACCTGCCAAATTTTATAGCTGGCACTGCAAGCGGAAAACGATGGCTTTCATCTTCGGTGAGCTGCATGAGTGTTCGAACTGCCAAGTATGGCGCAGCCTTTGTACCATATGTAACTGTAGTTAGTTGAAAAGGCACAGGATTGAGTTGACTATCTTTCCATAGAATCCGTTGAAGATTCCAATCCTCAGGATGAACACGGATCTGACGATACATTTTTGTTATGTCAGTGGCAAAGATGTGTCTATGTTGCCGGATCCAAATGAGCACGTCCGAAATATTGAGCAATAAATTAGGTCCAGTGTGCATGATGTCATTGAGTGATTTTCCTGAAGATGTTGAGCTAAAACAATTGAATACCACACGTAATTTTGTGGTAGTGCTGTCTGGTCTGAGAATACCGTGGTGAGGCAAGTAATAATGTTTTTCACTTTGAGATGATTTTGACGCCTTCACCATATGACCTAGTTGCTCATATTCGTCCATGAACTGTGAGTAGAGCTGATCGTATTCAGCGTTTTTTGAGATTTTCCGGAGAGTGTGTTGCAGACACTGAAATGCTCGTGAGTGTGAACTTCCCAGATTCGCAGGTGATGATATGAGAGGAAGCCGAACGATGTACCGACCTGTTGAATCACGCTGATGCGTGTCGCGAAAATGATCCTCGCAAGCCTGCTCCTCTGGTGTGAGTTGACCAACTGTGTCCCTTGGTGGCTCTTCCTGAATCCAAAATTTCGTTAGGACGTTCTGTAATTCCTGATCATCACGTTGCACCGCAGCATGATGAACAGTGAGTGCGTCAGCTTGGCATGAGTTACTTTCGGCTCGAGCTTGTCCCAGGTTTGGGAGTGGCCTTTGCCATCTCCAAGGCTCTGACCTTGGTCTCGGCAAACTCCTCGAGCTCAGCAAACGCCAGGAAGCCCGATGAGCGACCCAGATTCGTCTCCCAGGCCTCGCGCGTGGTTTGGTCAAGCTGTTGACCCAGCAACCTCACCATCACGCAATCCCAGAGCTCTTCCTTCGTTGCCAGCGAAGATAGAACTCTGTAAGCCTCGGAGAACGAAGCTAGGATGGGTGCGAGCGACTTCGCATCCGATGAGCTGGTCCTTAACGAGAAGAGCTTGTCCAGGCGTTCCTGCACCAGCAGCCGCTTATTTTCGTAGCGGGAGACCAATGGATGACCAGCGACGTGAACACGTCATGAAACGCAGGCCATCCGGAATAATCCCCTCCAAACGTCGGCAGCTTTATCTCTGGCAGCTTTGTGCGAGGCTGCGGCGATGCTGCCGGTGGTGCAGGAAGACGCCCTTGAGCCAACCTCTCCATGGCCTCCCGAGCTGCGATCCTGCAATTGAGGGTTAATTGCACCTCAATGCTCTGGAGATCGTCTCCGAAATATTCATGATCAACGCAGGTCGGAGGCCACGAAGATTCCGTCAGCTCGTGTTCCTTTCGGAAGTCGCTGTGGATTTCCGCGACCTGCTCGACCATCGAGTCGAGCGAAGCCATAGAGAGGGAGTCTCCGCCCTCGTTCAGCAGAGCCACTATCGTGTGCAGATGATCAATCCGGCGTCGCTGCGACTGAACCTTTAGCACCATCTCGGTTGTCAATCGAGATGGTGATCGGGTCTTCCTCGGAATGACGCCAGCCCCAGGAACCACCAATGTCTTTTTCTCCTCGAGACCTCCAGGCGCCACCCCAGAGTCTGTCGGAGTGCCCTCAGACATAGTTGGTCCTGTTGCACACGACACAAGTAAGGAAAGTAAGATAGCAACGAATATTCTCCGCAGAGATGTACTTCACCCCACTTGTTGGTCCGCTTAACGAGGCGATGAGCTGATGAGGATCCTGTGACGGGCTACGCAGAGTCCTATCCCAAGATGAGCCGAAGAAGATGATGCGGTGAGCGCGGAAGGTAGAGAACCCTGGTTCTACCTTGTTAGAGTTGAGTATCCGGCTCGAAGGACCAAAATGTTGGGATTCCGTCTGATGGAGTTGACCGATCTGTGAATATATTGAATACACATGAAGACTCACTGTAGACAAGGTGATAAATAAAACCAGACATGTCGTTGTTATATTGTGAAAGTGGTTTATTCCACCTTCCGACAGGCGGTACAAAATACAAGCCAAATACATAATTTGTAAAAAACAATAAAAGTGAAAATAAGTTTAAAATAAGTTAAATTTAGAAAAAAATACAAATTATAACAACAAAAATAAACCAATTGAATTTTTGACTTTGCGTTTTGACCAGCACACAATTATATTAATTGTATTTCAATTAATTGTATAATCAATTATATTATCAGGAGTACAAATTGAAAATGCAGGATTTTTTTCTATTTTTGAACGTTTATTCTGAAAAAATGGTAACAAATGAATTATTCAAAGTATTGTCCATCGCTAGCCACAATTTTTTCCCATCTTTCTGGCAATTTACGGATACCGTCGCGAAAAAATTCGGCCGGCTTGGCTGCTATCCAGTCATCGACCCATTTTTGGGCTTCTTCGTAAGAATGGAAGCGCTGGTCAGCTAGGCCATGTGTCATCGATCGGAAAAGGTGGTAATCGGAAGGAGCAATATCTGGGCTATACGGCGGGTGGGGTAAGACTTCCCATTTCAGCGTTTGTAGGTATGTTTTGACCGGCGCTGCAACATGTGGCCGAGCGTTGTCATGTTGCAAAATTACTTTGTCGTGTCTTTGCTCGTATTGTGGCCGTTTTTCTTTGAGTGCGCGGCTCAAACGCATCAATTGAGTTCGGTATAGTGCTCCTGTGATGGTTTCGTTCGATTTCAATAGCTCATAATACACCACACCCAGCTGGTCCCACCAAATACAGAGCATGAGCTTGGCGCCGTGAATATTTGGTTTGGCCGTCGATGATGATGCATGGCCGGGGTAACCATATGATTTTTTGCGCTTCGGGTTATCGTAATGGATCTACTTTTCATCACCAGTGACAATGCGATGCAAAAAACCCTTCCGTTTTTGCCGTTCGAGCAGCAGTTCGCATGCAAAAAAACGGCGCTCGACGTCTCTCGGCTTCAGCTCATACGGCACCCAATGTCCTTGCTTTTGGATCATTCCGAGGGCTTTTATACGATGGGAAATGGCTTGTTGTGTCACTCCCAATGAATCTGCGAGCTCTTGTTGAGTTTGACACGAGTCTTCATTGAGTATTGCCTCCAATTCAGCATTCTCAAACTTTTTCACTTGGCCCGGCCGCTCTTTGTCCTCAACGTCAAAATCACCACTTCTAAACCGCACAAACCATCTCTCGCACGTTGAAACCGATGGAACATGACTCGGATAAGCCTCGGAGACCAATTGATGTGCTTCAGCAGCACTTTTCTTCAAATTAAAGAAGTAAATTAAAACTTCCCGCAAATGCTGTTTTGTTGGCACGAAACTCGACATATTGAGAGCTCAAAAAAACTATGAATTTGACACTGCGACAAATTGACACATACTGAAAATTAAAGCTATAAGACGTAGCTTTGACATGAACATAGTCACAGTACTGCCTGATGCGTATAGCGTTAGTAACGCCATCTGTTATCAAACCCGCATTTTCAATTTGTACCCCTGATAATTGAGTGTGACTGAGCTTGAGCATAGAGAGCGGTGCGCGTGCAGCAGTCAGTGCTGCGTAGCACGCCACGCTAGAGAAAAATGAGTGCGTTAGATTTTATCAACCATTCACCGCAAGCCCTCAGCAGTTTGGTGAAGAGAGGTTACAGTGAATAGATGAGAGCACTTGCAATTAAACTTGCTTGAGTGCTCTACATGTATGAGACAAGCTACGCAGGCAGCACTGCGTAGCACAATACAACATATACTGAGGATGCACGAGTGAACAGTGCATAGTCACTGTACTTTCCCAGCAGATTTTCTGGAGGAAAGTACAGTGAATATATAACACCTGCATAATTATATTAATTATACCGGCAAAACACAGTGAGGAGAGCGTTGTGCAGCATGTGCTGCAGCGCACGCCACAGAGTGAGACAAGACTAGTGATGTACCGATATTTCCTCCTCACTGACATTGAATGGCGCTGCATTATATCAGTGCACTCTTACCTGGAGTTTTGAGTCCTTGTGAGCGAGAGAGTTGAGTGATTCCGGTGAATAACGACCAAGAAACCGTCCAGGAGAGTCCTGCTGAGCGTGCTATTCTGCCGATGCGTAGCCAAAAAGTGTCTAAATTTTCAACATGGCTGCGAGTATGAAAGCGTCGTTGGGCGCTAAAGTCAGTTGAGCGAGATAGCCGGTGAGCGAAGCCGAAGTCAAGCGAGAGAGACATCCTCTCGCTCAACGCGGCGTGCCAACGAGGCACAGCCTCGGCTTCGCGAAGCCCTGCCTCGGCTATCTTCGGCCCAATCGAACGCAGTGTGCTAGGGCACCGCGACAGGTAGGCGCACGACGAATATCGATCGCTGTGCGCCAGCTGATTATCCAACACCCACACATTGCTTTGTTAACAAACTTGTTATTAATATTATGAATTGACTCGGTTACAAAGAAAAAACACACTCAATATTTAACAAACTGAAATAAACGCTTAACGATAAGTTCAGTCAAAAAACAGCAGCCGCGAAATTGCTTCTGTCAGGCTCGATCGGTCAATTGTAAAATCTTGCAAACACCTGGGACCATTTGGACCATTCTGCTGTCGATTTAATTATACGTAAATCTATTCCTTTGGCTAATGATGTCGAGGTTGCAGCATGTCTCGTACTATGAGGGATATAATCCTCACCTACGCCGCTAAGTTTGAGCATCGATTTTATCCACCTAGCTATGTTCTGTGTCAACGCCTGATGAAACGGCTTTCTCGATGTAATAAATAAGTTATCACAATTTTTTCTTAAATGCTCTGTTAAGACTAAATACCTCTTTAGAAACGATGTCACGCAAATCTCAGACTTTTCCTTAAAATAGAGGATTAATAATAAAGGCTGGGCACTGGTCTGGACGAGAAGTTTTGATTAGATCCGGTATTGCCATCTCAAAACCCTCACCAGTGGGTTTAATGTTATTAATTTTTATAAGCGATAAAGTCTGGATTCTATGTGCTGTTCCGAGTGCCATCAGAGTTCGAGTCTTCCAGAGAATAATGGCTTGTCAGTGTACGTAGTACAACTCCCGGGCCTCATGTCTTGTCCAACTTCGGCTTAGTCAGACGCAATCGAAACATTCCCTTGAAAAATATCGTAAAATCACTGTCTTTAGTGATGTCGTTCACTAAGATTAGTGATACAGCCGATCTCGTCGGATTAAGGGTTCCGTAGGAAACCCCTGCTTTGAATTTTTGAGTCAAGAAATTCAAAAGATCGTTCTTGATAGCGTTAAACGGATCGATCACCGTACTTGTATAGAAATCCCACCAAGCTTTCAATGGAATCGCATACTGTTTGATGGATGAATCCGCTAAAGATTCGACGAACACTTCTATCGTTGATCTTGGTAACCCCTTCTTCATGAAGACGTTCCTGATAACTTTCCGGAAACCAAACGCAAGTCTCTTCCCAACGGGTGAAGAAGTGCTCTGCATGGAGACAATAAAAGTTCGTCAGAAGGGGTGAAATTAATAGGACACTCAAATAAGCACGAATGGAATATAATCGGGTACTATCATAATCCCACAAGCTTGTTCCGCGATTATTTTTTGTCAAACCTTTTTAAATATTTAAATTTAAATTGCGGTCATATTATCTACGCGTAGTAAAACTTAAACCCCACGCAAGTCAGATACGAAACATCCAAGAGCTATGAACGCTGCTGTAAGCTCGAGATAATTGATATGCAAAGATATTTCGCTATCCTTCAAGAAACCGTGAGCCCCTTCCCCATTGCAGTAGGCACCCCATCCCGTCAAGGACGCGTCGGAAAAAATTTCCCGAACATATTCAGGACTTGCGATCAATCTCTTTGACGATTGCAGTTTCTTTTCCCACCAGTCGAAATCTTCGCGAAGGGAGTCTGGTATGCTTATGATTGCCTCATAATCGTTACCACTTTCTGAGAAAGCTTTAAGGTATACACGGCTATATTCTAATGTCGGACTATAAGCTACCAGTGTTCCGACAAATCGAGCGAACTCGTGAATTTTACATGTTCTTTTCCGCGAAAAAACGTGAACTAATGCTATTGCATTTTCTCTTTTTTCAATAGGAAGTTCTAACGACATATCAATCGAGTTGATGTTAAACCCTAAAAACGAACAGACTTGCGCCGGTTTTAAGATACTTTTTTCATAGTTAACAACGAATCCGAGTGATTCGAGTAATTCCATTGAAGCCATAACATAACGCGAACAACTATCGTAGTTTTTGCCAATACACAACAAGTCATCCAAATATATAACCGATACGAACCCTTTCGCTCTTAGCGAACTAACTACTGGCCTTAGGATTTTTGTGAAAATGTAAATAGCTGTCGATCGACCGTTTGGCAAGCACGTAAAGTCGTACAACTGATCTTTAAAAATAAACCGAAGAAGTTTTCGACTATCCGCATCTAATGGTACCGACTAATACGCGTTCTTCAAATCTACTTTTGCCATAAAGTCGTTCCTCGCGACAATTCGTGTCGCAGTTCTCCAATCTTACATTTTGAAATGCTCGTTTTTCAAAAACTCATTCAAATTCTTTAAGTTTAACACAAGTCTGTGAGAACCATCTTGTTTCGGGACCAAAAAATAGCTCGATATGAACTGGCCGTCTTTCGGAAGACAAGTTTCAACCGCGCCCATATTTAACAATTCATCTATTGCTCGTACTAAATCACGCTCTTCGGCCTGATTTTGTAACCCTGGACCGCCAGGTAATGTTCTTTGAATCACCGGATATGCGGTCATAATTTTATACTCGCTAACACAGCGAATAACGAAATTATTGGCAATTTTTTTTCCATTCGGCCACAAATTCTCGAAGCTTTTCTAGCGACTGACTCTTTGTGGTGCAGATCTGCTAGTAGTTTCCCTGAATCGCACATTCGTTTGAGGAGTTCGTTCCTGTCTACGCCCACTTTCTTCTCATTCAAGAGTAGCATGATCGCTGATCGTAACGCCGACATCGCTGAGCCGATAAGGCATTGCGAATCGACAAAGTGTTTGTCTCGCTTTACTGCTGTCTCGTTGACAGACGAGACGAATTCTGGATTTAGAATTGGCGGTTCCAATAAACACTTTCGTCCACGGGAATAACTTTTGAGCAAGCCGGAGACAATCCACGCTTTCCATCGAGCAGCCAAGTCCGGATGAATGATAGCATCCTTCGGTGCGCACAGCGATGGGTCTTCACCCAGAATCTGCAACGCTTCCTCATCTATCGACTCGGAGTGTACTGAATCCTGATCACTATCAGAATTTCCTTGCTTTTCCGACTCATTGTTCGGACAATCTGCAATAAATAATCGATATTAGTAATACAAACACGCTATGTCACAACGGACTTAACCTAAATATGTGGCTAAGCAAACATAACGGGCTATTGTCTTATTTCGGAAATAAGCTCCAGCCATACCAGGTATGCATAAGTTTTTTCCGGTTTTTTGGTAAAAAAAACACGTAATTTTCAAGGGAAATTAATTTTTGTTTTATTCAAAATATTAGCCATCGGTTTCTACGCATTTCGCCCATCTTTCAGGTAACTTATGAATACCATGCCAGAAAAACTGCTTGTCTTTTGCGGCAAACCATTCGTCGAGCCATTTTCCAACTTCCTCGAAATTGCTGAAGTGCTGCTCTGGGAGCGCGTGCCCCATTGATGCGAAGAGGTGATAGTCAGATGGCGCCAGGTCTGGCGAATACGGCGGGTGCGGAAGGATGTCCCATCCAAGCGATTTCAAGGCGTCTTTCACTGCTTTTGCTGTGTGAGACGGCGCATTGTCGTGTAACAAAATCACTTTGTCATGTCTTCTGGCCCATTCCGGTCGTCTTTCGATTAATGCGTGGTTTAAATTAATAATTTGTTGGCGATAGCGTTGTGTATTAACGGTTTCGCCGGGCTTCAAGAGTTCATAATACACAATACCGCTCTGGTCCCACCAGACACAGAGCATGGTCTTCTTGCCGAAGCGATTTGGCCTTGGTGTTGAAGGACCGGCTTCGCCAGGTGAAAGCCACGATTTTTTCCGCTTCGGGTTTTCAAAATAAATCCATTTTTCGTCACCCGTCACAATTCGATGCAAAAATGATTTCCTTTCGTGGCGTGGAAGCAGCACTTCACAAGTGACTTTGCGATTTTCTATTTGACGTTCATTCAAATCGTGTGGGACCCATTTACCGAGTTTATTGATCTTCCCCATTACTCGTAAACGTCTGCTGATTGTTTCTTGTGACACACGTAATGCTTCTGCTAATTGCCGTTGAGTTTGAGTTGGGTCCTCATCCAATAACTCCTGCGATTGCTCGTCGTCGCATTTTTGGGGTCTACCAGAGCGCTCACTGTCTTTCACATTGAAATCACCACTTTTAAATTGTCGAAACCATGTCTCACATGTTCTAATCGATGGAGCGTGTTCACCATATGTTCCTACCACCAAACGTTGACTTTCAGCAGCCTTTTTCTTTTGATTAAATAAGAAAAGCAATGCGTGCTGGCACAAAACTTTTTCAGGCACAAAACTCGACATGATCACTGAACGATAAAACAAAGACGCTAGTTTTTAGCGGACTCAACTTGTGTGTGTTTGTAGGTTAATGTCAGACGAACAAAATGACGTATGTGTCAAATTAATACGCTGCGTACTTTTCGCTGGCGCCATCTCTTAGTTAAACCGGAAAAAACTTATGCATACACCTGGTATGCCGCATGTACAACGCATGTATCGCCTCAAATGTGCGATCTCGTGGTCTCGAATAAATATAGCTTATTTTTTTCGAGGAGTTTCATAAGATCCATTAAATTCGGCGAATCTTGTTGAGGTGCGTCATCTTTGTTGAGGGGCCGAGATCATCTTGCGGCGTCTTCGCTGCCGATGTTTTCTTGATACTATAAAAATGATCCTCGAGCCTCCTAATCTTTTTATAGATTTTTTCTATTACGGATTCTTCCGCCTTTCTTTTTGTTTCATTTTCAGACATTTTTGCTTCACTGATTAAAGGAAAAAGTGAATTTTTTATCACGCAGTTATTAACTCTGGCATGACACCATTAGGCACGAAAAAACGTTATGAGGTTGACGAAGGGAAAGGTGGAACAGTAGGTCCTGGTCCGTCGTTCCGATTTTTATTTCATTAAATCTGAATATTCGTGTGATTTGGACATGGAGTAGATGGTACTACCTATGTAATCTCGAGAACGAGATAATAATATAATGGTCGCCAGACCGTGTATGATGGTTTATTGTAAAATTTATTCTACGCAATTCACTTTATAACCACATGAAACAGCCCTTCACAACTCATCGACTACGCTCTGCAAGAATTTCATGTACACATTCAGCTTCACTTATGCTTTCGCAGCAGCTACGCCATAGAGCGCATAAAAGAAGAGGTGTCGGTGGGACACCCGGTTGGAACAAAGTTCGTTTCACTATATATTATGTATTAAATAAGAGGCACAATTAAATAACTTAACAGCGTTGGAGAGTAATTAAATGAAAAAATAAAATAAACGAAGGACTGGTAATAAAATTGTAATTAATATATTTTTTAGCAATAAACTTTTTATTACTAATTATTGTACAAAAAATATAAACTAAATATGAACTTAATCTGTACAGTCAATCGTAGTGATGATTGGTTTGTGATAACTAAAATAGGAGACATAGGTTTGCGTTTGAATGTTATGTAAGTGTCTCGGAAAAACTGCGTCGATAAAGGTATTGTATCTTGTTGTAGATTCTGCTGGATCATTGTTAATTCTTAAATCAAATTCATCCAAAAGAAATTGTAACAATGGCTTTTACTTTTTATCAGAATAGTTGATGTTGAAATCGCCAGCCAAAATGAGTGGAAGATTATGTAAATTTTTGTTGTATCTGCTAAGCGTTTGAGATACATCTTTAGAATACTCTAACAGTGCTCTATGAATGAATTGTTGAATATCTATTATTTTGTTATTTGGTGATACGTAGATGACTGCCATGATTAAGGTGACACCGGTTTCCATGACACATTCTGCTGCTCATAAATCTGCAACACTTGTAGATCTTACGTGCAAGTCCCGAATATTGTTCATTATTACCTCCATATTTGGTGTTACAACATTAGCCGTGTCACTTTTGTTTTGATATATTGCCACTCCACCTGAACGAACAGAATCACGTTTAAAGTGAGTAATACAATTAAAATTTGGTACCTCACATTCCTTTTTATTGTCCAACCACGAGTTCACGAAGGGCGAAGCAAGTATCTGCCGTCGAATTTGTAAAGGCGACATTGAGAGATTCATAATTTTTATTATAGAAGAAAAGAAACACTTTCCGTCTGAAGGAATCTCCGTATCATGATGAAAAAGAACTTGTGGCTGTGCACAGTTGCTACGCTGCTGATATGGAGCTTGGAATGAATTATTTTGCTCTATTTGTTCTGGATGGTCACATACTCGTATTTGCATTTGTGAATTGCAATTCTCGGGAGATCTAAAAATAACCATACAAAAAAATATCGAACAAATATAAATCATATTTCACAGAGAATATACAGTAGAAAGATAAATAAATTACTTACGCATCTGAATGATGTTTTGCTAGCAAGGTATTTAATTGAATACTTTGATTTTTCTTATTTTCTTTTCCGTCGATATTCCTTCATATATTCAGTACGACTTGTAGTCGAGATGCTATAATATCAACATAAAATAAAACAATAAAATAAAATAATTAAAAAAATATTAATAAATATATATCAGCTAATAATGATGATAATCTTTAATAAATAAAATTAATAAGCGGTAAATGTAAATATTTATAATATGATATGTTACCTTGGAAGATGGTCTGTATTTTGCTGCTGTAATTCAATGTTTTGTATCTTTATTGTTATATCGTGTAATGTTTGTTGTGTATCAGTTGTAGGTTTTTTAATTTCTTCATTAGATCTTTGTCGAAGATGGTCAGTATTTTTCAGCTGTATTTCAATTAGTTTGTTTTTTGTTGTCACGATATTCTTTAGATCTTTGCTTATGCGTTTTAGGTTTTTTAATTTCTTCTAATTTTTCACTCTTACGACATTCATCAGATCTTTGTGCACTGATGTTTTGTACTCTTATATCCTGTATTTTTTTTCTCTCACGATATTCTTTACATGTTTGCGCATTTGTTTTTTTTGTCTTGTAGCTTGTATCTGTCTAGACGATGCTTTTGTTGATTCGCTATTGAAATAAAATATGTATATGTATATATAAATATATATATGAGGATATGATATGTATATAAATTCGTATATGTATTTAAACGTTTCACGATTTTGATACACTATTCAGCTTTTGCTATGACGCGCGTCTTATCAGGAGGCGGCGTGAAATCGCGTAGTTTTTTAATTTTGTTTCGAGCGATGTCGTCCGAGATCGTATGGAAGAGGGAGCTTGCTCGAAAACAGTTCGTGCTCTGGGCTGGATGGAGTGAGAAGTGTCTGTGGTTTTATGGATTTGTAATCAACCTATTCGGTTGTTGTTTTTATTGTTGTTGTTTGTGGGACCTCAGTTTAGGTTTTTGTTGCATCGCATTTGTCCGTGTAAGACATGCGGTTTTGTTACCCTTTCATCATTGGTCCTTTGACTGGTTGGGTAATTCTTTCTTTTCTTTATGGTGCTGAAGGCACGGAATCGTTTGATGAATCTCTGATTGATTGTTAGTTCAGACAAGGTAGGAAGGATGTTCGTGGGATGATCTCGTCGTTTGCACGATCTTCGCGTTCGCTTACAGAGTTTTTCCTAAAATCTACGCATGCGGAATTGCTTCGGTGTTTCTGGACTTTTGACTCTATAATTCGTAAAATAATGAGATATCACTTTACGGAGCTTAACACTCAATTTATCTGCCAATTGGTTGTCGCGTTTGCTAGAACGCGCTCTCCTTAATTCTACGCAAATGGAATAATTTCCAGTCTCAATTCGGGTTTTGATTCTACAATTCGTAAAGTGATTAGATATCACTTGTACGGAGCTTAACACTCACTTTATCTGTTTAAGGGTTGTGGCGTTTTTTGTTGACGCACGATTTTCCAAAACTACGTAAATGGAATAATTTCCAGTTTAACTTCGGGTTTTGACTCTACAATTCGTAAAGTGATTAGATATCTCTTGTACGGAGCTTAACACTCAATTTATCTGTTTAAGGGTTCTGGCGTTTTGTTGACGCTCGATTTTCTAAAACTACGTAAATGGAATAATTTCCAGTTTAATTTCGGGTTTTGACTCTACCATTCGTAAAGTGATGAGATATCACTTGTACGGAGCTTAACACTCAATTTATCTGTTTAAGGGTTATGGCGTTTTGTTGACGCTCGATTTTCTAAAACTACGTAAATGGAATAATTTCCAGTTTAACTTCGGGTTTTGACTCTACCATTCGTAAAGTGATGAGATGTCACTTTTACGGAGCTTAACATTCAATTGATCTGTTAATTGGTTGTCGCGTTTGCTAAAACGCACTCTCCTTAATTCTACGTACATGGAATAATTTCCAGTTTTCTTCCGGTAGTGAATTTAATATTCGTGAAGTGATGTGGTATCGCTTTCACGGAGCTCAACACTCAAGTTATCTAGGGAATTTATGCTGTTGTGATTTTAAATTTTGAAATACTAGGATACGGTTGGTCGAATCATGGGCTTCGCGTGTCTCTATGTGAGGCGTACGGTGTGTGGCCTATCCTTATTTGCTGCCGGCTTAGTCCTCATACGGGGCGTTCTTTAGTACCTTCGTTAGAAGTACTGGTCTGCCTCGTTTCTAATCATTGGACATCTAGCTAGGTATCATGCTAGGGGGTGTTATTGTTTTGTAGATGCCCGTACGCGTGATCTGCCGTGTAAGGCTACGCCCTTCTGATGGTCGCGCGGTGAGTGTATAGTAGGGACGCGAGTGTGGTGTGAAGAGGGGAGGTGTGTGAACTTACCTACCTATCTCTACTCGTCTTTGTTATTGTTTGGGTCCCTAGCTATAGCTCGCTGTTCGCAGCCGATACCGGGTTCGCAGCTTGACCAACTAGCTCTTCCTGTACCCCGGATACTGGAGCCTTTAGTCGCTCTCAATCAAGCCACCTTATTGCGCCTTAGAGGCTTTACAATTTGGTTTTTTAATTGGTGCAATTCGTTCAATTGGGTATTCGTTCGTCACAGGTGGTAGTTGGTGCTGGCCCTGACGTGGTGCCACCCACGCAGGTACACCTTACGAATCGATTGCGCGTGGTGCAACAAGCCGAGATGCCACTACCTAAACCTGGAGACACACGTGCTTCTTCACTCTGCAGAAGACATGTAGCCACGGCGCTACGCGTGGGGACACGTTAATGCAGAGTGCCCTAACGCTGCGATTGGGGGCGGCCAAGGCGCAATGCAGGGGAGCCCTTTCCTCGCAGTGTATCCTAGATAATTCGTTCACCCAACCGACGGCCAGGACGCAATGCTAGGGAATCGGTTAAGAGAAAGAATACTGTTTCTGACAAGATTTTTCCCAAACTGTTAGTCGTTATCGAGATAGCTGCGTTCGGTCAAACGATGGCCAAGGCGCGATGCAGGGGAATCGTTTGATCAAAAGACTACTATTTGTGTTACATTCTGAATTAAAAATGAGTTTAGTGTGGCTGTCGGGCAGCGCTTCGTCTTGAAGAACAGATTTTCAACAAGAGCCTCGAGGCTTGTCCGGTCGTGGTTTATATAGTTTAGTGGATGGGCCCTGAGGGGGTGTTTTTGGGTATGTCACGTGTTGTTTGTCGCCCGTCAATCACTAGGTGAAGGAGGTGCGGGGTGGTGTATTGGTGTACCGTTATTTCTATATTTAGCCGGGCTTTGTCTTCTCTGGGTTTGAACCGCGGTTCTAGCGAGGTTGAATTTGTTGGCCTGTGTTAAATTTCTACCCGCCGGAGGTTCAAACTTTTCCTGAGAGCTTTTTATTGTGTAATGCATGTTTTTACTACTTATTGTCATGTGTGGTTTTACTGATGCTTCGTATGTATTTCCTGGTCTACGTTCTGATTTGATTTGCGCTAGACGTGTTTAATGATTGTGAGTTTGGTGTTTTACCATGTGTTTTCTAGCTGTCTTTCCTGGTTTTTGTGTTATTTTTACTATAGAGTATTTTATCCGGTTAGGGCTTGCCCTAGTCTTGATTTGTTAATTGTTTTTTGTAATATTTAGGTTCGTTTTGTGTCTTTATTTCGTTATTAATGTTTGATCATTGAGTGGGGGTATGTGGTGAGGTTTCATATGGAATCCCCTTGTCGTTCACTCTTGAAAGTTTGTGGAATTTCAAGAGTTCCACAAATTCTTTTGTAATCTCGTCGTATCGTGGCGTTCTCTGCGCATCGTGTAGGTGTGGTGTGGTTGGCTTGAAAGGGTGAAGCGGACTATGTCTTCCTAGCTCGGTAAGGCGTTTGTTGTTACGCGTCGTTCCGCCTGCTTCCTAGTGGGGCGGGGGGTACTACGCTGGGGTCCGGTCTGTAGTGTGTGATTTTGCTGTTTTGGCCGGCCCCTCTTCTTACTTGTGCGAGCCTCTTGCGAACTGTGTTTGTTTTGATAGTGGTTTTTGTGCCTAGGTGGGGCCTGTATAGGACGCCATGCTGATTTAGGGTGGGTACTTGCGGTTGACCGTCTGTAACTATTTTTATGTTATGTTGTCCTAGTCTAGCCGGTGTTCGTCTGTTTTGTGTAGGCTGAATGTGTGAGTGGTAGTAAGTTTCTATGATAGTAGTGGCTCGCTGTAATGGCGTTCCGTTACAGTATATGTGTATTCTGTTGTCTGTTTGTGGAAAATTTATAGTTAATGTATTGATTATTAATTTAATTAAATATCGAGTTTAGTGATTGTTGCCTAATTTCAGCTTTTTAACTATAATTCACTGAATTTTCATTGCACACAAATGCGTTTTGTCTTCAATTTGAAGAATATTATTGAAAAAGTAGAAAAACTATATAAAAAAATGTTTTCCAACGATTTTTCTTCAATTTTTCGAATGTACTGGTAAATTGACTTTAAATTCACATTTTTCCAACTTTTTTCTACTATATACTCACATTTATGACTAAATATAGCTTTTGGTAAATAAAAAAGTTAAAATTTGGGAAAAGCCATAAAACGGCATAATTACCGTATATCTAATTATTTTTTTAGGTCTTTACCTATGGGCTTGCCCATCATGAAAAAATATGGAAAAATTTTGTTTTTTATCCAAGAATTAACTGTGAAATTTAAAACCAAAAAAAAAACGTCCTTTTTGAAAAATCACTATTTTGCTATCTGTGACCAAACTAATGACGAAAAAAATCTAAAAATTTGTGTACAGTGTTTTTTTATATTGCCCTACAACATACTAAAAGGAAAAAAAAATACAACGGAAAAAACAGGTCATTTTCACTAAGAATGCCTCATATAGAGGTTATGAAGCGCACGGTTTGTTAAACTTTGAATAGTGAACATAGGTTAGGACGCGCACGGCTTTGTAAACACATACGCATATGCGAATACAGATAACCGAGCAATAACTTGTGTTTTAATAAGACTAGTAATATTAAATTTTGTTGACAAAAAACATAACACATTGAAGCTGATTTTAACTAGATTTGTACTGTTGTATTTCTCATTATTGAAGTACAGAGTATAATGCCTGCAGTATAACACTGGTACTTACCTGACTCCATCATCACTATCCTCAACTATCATCACTGAATCATGTTCACAATTCATTGTTCATTATTTATTAATAACAATAACTACATACGCACACAAGAATACAACTGACGCGCACGCCGCTTGGCTTTCAGACTGCAGTAATATACCTATACATGACGCGCACACCGCGTGGCTTGTATAGCAGAGTGCCGTACGCAGCTGCCCGTCCCCACACCGAGCGCTGAGAGAAGAGAGAGAGAGAGAGAGAGAGAGAGAGAGAGAGAGAGAGAGAGAGAGAGAGAGGCATAGTATAGCCGTATACGCTACTGCGGCCCGCCCCTCTCTAAGCGGTAGAGAGAGAGAGAGAGAGAGAGAGAGAGAGAGCGTGCTAAAGTACCATAGCAAAACTGTCGTGACGTTTTGCTATAGTCCAAATGTTACACTTTTCTTGGTCTAGTCCCCATCTTGCCAAGCGTATACCGTGCGATAAGGAACTTCGTTCCAACAAGCGTTGATGGATATGCACCGGTAGCACATGATGATAGAGTTTTCGCGGTGGTGACACCGTACACTTAACAAGACCTTCGACAATCATGAGATCGTTGTTACTGGGTCCTGTTAACGCCATACACTCATCACCTACATATACTCTTGGGTGGCCCACGGGATATTTACCGTATTTACAAACATACGGATATAAAGAACATACGTCGACATTTCGTGTCTGTTCGGCATCCGTTACATCGTAGAGCGTAATCATGTTTTCCGCGCGACCTCTGAAGAAGGCATCGCGCGGACTCAGAGGTTCCGCTGTAACTAAAGCGTGATCCCGTACGAGAGTACGGATCTGCGCATTTGTCTCAGACGTACGATCATACTCGCACTCTCAAAATTTCGTCAGTGTGTAACCGCTATTCCGTATCTTATAAGCTATCGCTATCGTTCTCTCGTGACGCTCATTCATAGATATACCGCCACCCTGAATCCGATCTCTATTTAACAAAAAGCAGCGCGGACAGCTATTCCAGTAGCATTCCTGGAATTGTAATACATGTGTCGCGTCATGGGTTTCGTAGTAGCCTTCTACCATTAAATTCTGAGTCAACTTGAACACACTCGATCGACCTGCGTGAATAACGCGGTGTCCTAAGGAATATTCCATCCCCTCTTTTGTAGCCCCCTTTCGCTATGATCCCAACTGCGTCATCTTCGAAGAAACTTTTACGGAAAATCTGAAAGCAGGCTGATGCTATCGTCGTGCTCTCATCAAACGGAAAAAGACACCCTATGAACATTTTTCGAAAAACCATACACGCCTGCCTCAATATCGTAGTATCATTCTTGCAGTAGGCTACAATTTATTTTTAACAATCGAACATACAATTTGCGATTTACAATTCGCGATATCACGGATGGAATATATCGTTGCGTAGGGTCGCTGGCGATTAATATCGGGAGATTAATACTCCTTCGCTGGTAATACTTCTACATAATACTGATTTTCGGGCATATTGAATAAGTAAGGGAAAGTACCTTTCGCTATAGTATCAGTAAACCATAAGTATTTAGGTGATTTGCTCAGAGGTATATGAAAGTAGTGCAGACTGTCGAGAAAGACGAGTTTTCTAATACGCATGGTGATGATCTTTGTTCCGTTCATCACTAGCGCCGGCAACCGGGTCTTTTTTCCATCGACAAGATAGCGTAGAATGAACTGTGCATCGAACCCTCCTGCATTGTGAGTAATTTAGATTGTACGCGAAAATCTCATGCCCAAAACATCGTGCATAACGCTCTGCACCGATCCGAACAAGACACCAAGATCGGTTGCTATCTCCCTGATGATCACACAACGATCTTCGAGCACAATTTTCTTAACTTTTTCGATGTTTACGTCAGTCACAGAGGTGGATGGACGACCGGAACCAGACAAATCATCAATCACAGTACGGCCCGCTTTAAACTCATTGCACCACTTGTATGCTTGTGTTTTCGACATTGTCGAGTTTCCGTAGGCTCCGTTAACATTTTCAACGCTTCCGCAGATGATATTTTGTTAGGAACACAAAATTTCAGGCATACTCTTTGCTCAACTAAATTCGATCTTTCGGGCAATTTGTGAATACTACGCTAGAAAAAATCTTCTCCTTTTGCTGCAAACCATTCATCGTGCCATTTTTCACATCTTCCTATGAACCAAAGCGCTGCTCAGGAAGTGCGTGACCCATCGATGCAAACTAGTGGTAATCGGAAGAAGCCAAATCTGGTGAGTAAGCCGCATGAGGTAGAACTTCCCAGCTAAGTGCTTCCAACGTGTCGCGAACAGGTTTTGCCGTATGTGATGAAGCATTGTCATGAAGAAAAATGACTTTGTGTTGCCTCTTTCGGTATTCTGGCCTTTTTCCAAGCAGCGAACGGTTCAAATCGGTCAATTGTTGTTAGTAACGTTTAGTATTAACCGTTTCCCTAGGTTTTAGCAGCGCATAATAGACCACGCCTCTCTGGTCCCACCAAACACAGAGCATCGTCTTTCTGCCAAAGCGATTCGGTCTTGCGGTCGATGTGGATGGTGCGCCCGGGTCTACCCATGATTTTTACACTTTGGATTATCAAAATGAATCCACTTTTCATCTCCTGTAACTATAGGATGCAAAAACGACTTCCTTTTGTACCAAGCGAGCAAAATGTCACATGTGTTTGTGCGCTTTTCTATTTGCCTGTCGTTCAAGTCATGTCGTACCCATCTAGCGGTCTTCTGAATCTTTCCCATCTCTCGTAGCTGATTGGAAACCGCTTGTTGACTAACGCCCAATTGCTCGGCGAATTGTTTTTGTGTTTGCGAATCATCTTCGTCCAACAATGCTTGCAATTCCACATCTTCGTATTATTTTGGCGGCTTTCCACGTTCCTTGTCTGCAACATCGAAGTCACCACTTTTGAAGGGCCGAAACCATCGTTCACACATATCTAGCGATGGAGCATATTCACCATAAGCTTCTCGACGTAATCGGTATGATTCAGCAGTAGATTTCTTTAAATGAAAACAAAAAAATAATGCTGTCCGCGAACGCTTCTTGTTCGGTATAAATTTCGACATATTGAACACAACAACACAACACTATGCACACAATTTTCCAATTTATCACTCGTGCGGACGTGACACTTGTTGATAACACAACAAAATGGCATGGTGTCAAATCCTTATAGCAGAAACTGCATTTGTGCGCCATCTGTTGTCTGAAATCCGCATTTCATACTTGTACACTTGGTACAAAGCTATTACGCTCAAACTATCTCACACTGCGCTCAAAAAGGACATGAAATAGCTGACCGATGTACCAACCTAAAAAAAAATATTTCGACAATATCTCAAGGCTGATTCGTTTAAATGATAAATTCCGGGTACTTTTTGATCGTAAGTGTTCGAGAATTCAGTTGTCGGAGAGGTAGTGGACTGTAAATATTTGTAGATTGAATTAAAACGCAGTACACGGATGTTAACAATAATAGCATTTATTTGCTCCACCTGTCAAATAACAGTGGACACATAAATATACATAAATAAACAAATAAAATAGCAAATAAAATAGAAAAAGCGTATAGAGAAGGGAATAGATGAGGCGTTCGGAAAAAAGTAAGTAATGAGGTGTTCGTCTTACCGCACACGATTATATTAATCGTGTGCAATTGCTGAGAAGATCTGTCACGACCAGGCCTTGCGGTGAAGCTGACACTGGGTGCATGACAAGATGAGCCAAATGTGTATGTACTGGTGTGCCGACGTCGATATATCACTGCTGATATGATGGCTGAGTTGTAGGGACTGTAGGTCGGCCGAGCTGAACGATGAGAACTTTAATTAAGATGCACAGAACTTTGATGAGCACGCACGAACACGGTGGAGAAGAGAGCTGTCCGAGAGCAAAACGCAAGATGGCTGCGTTATACGAAGCAGCCGTTTTCTCGCCAAGCAGTCGTAGTGCGCTTGCGCGCAGCGACCTGTGCTTGGCATGCTTACCTAGTGTAGGATCCACAGCTCCTGCGTGGTGCTGCCGCTGAGTGGCAACAGCAAGCAGTTGCCCATGCTAGCCTGCAGTGCGCAGTCTCGCTACGCTCAGCAAAACGTTCAAGCATTCTCAAACAGTAAGGTATGCAAATATCTTATTTCATTTTTACCCGAATCATCGACGATGAGGTGATCAAATAACGCGTCACCTTTTC
The DNA here is from genome assembly GCA_963942595.1 of Cylloceria caligata. Classification (NCBI taxonomy): domain Eukaryota; kingdom Metazoa; phylum Arthropoda; class Insecta; order Hymenoptera; family Ichneumonidae; genus Cylloceria; species Cylloceria caligata. Next base: position 41,552,113 of record OZ012703.1, on the reverse strand, counting down.
CAAGGGATGGTCGCTACGGTAATATTTTCATTTTATGAGGTTGTTGCTCTGGTATCATTTCCATTGACAGCTCTTGTAATTGGCTTTCTGATAATTGGTTTTCCCTGTCTATGATTGACACATTTTTTATTGCATTACTTCTGTCATCATCATCGTTATCGTCTTGCTGACTGTTTTCAGGGGTCTTCGCTGTTCTTGATTCAGGACCGTTGATGAGGGGATCGTTGCTTCCATTGCATAAGCTTGATGACCCTGTCACTGGACCATCTTTTTCTCCACGCTCGTGTCGAGATGACGCGACTTGAACGAACATTTTTATTATCCATAATATATTTTGAAGTTCGTTTAAGATTTTAAAGTTTGTTCATGATATTAAAGTTTGTTCAAGATTTTTTATTTCTTTTAAGATTTTTCGAGTGCTTACGATTTGCTGCATGTTGCTTCTGTTCCGCCTCATCCACAGCACGAGCTGCTTCCATGACGGCAACTATCACAGAGTCATCATCATCACCATTGAGGTTGAATTAGGATGAAGTTCCTGATTCTGTTGGAATTTACCTAATTATTCGTATACAATATACGGCGCAACAGTTTTTTCAATACTTACGGCTTTCGGGGTGTATTCGATGCCACAAGTCCTGTTCTTCCACAACGCGCGTCTCTTCTATGAGAGCTGATTTCTCATCATGTGTGGTCTTTGACAGCTGTCTATATACTATCGCGATGGATTTATTTTAATAAATAATACTCAAATAATACCCGCATAGAATTGATTATGAAAGATAATACTCACATTGAATTTCGTTGTGTATCTCTCTGACGGCTAGAGAATCTTAGAGTTCTCGTCGTTGTGATTCTTCAAACACACACGCTAATACTTGCTGATCTCTGAGAATATCTCTATTAAAAGCTACCTCAATGACACGCAAAGGTGTCTACCATAAAATATATTTTAAACGGTTTACGAGTCTATCAGTCGATAAATCTCTAAAACTCATACGCCATGTAGAATTACAGCGACGCCTAATATACGCGCTGTGAGTTATAGTTAATTTCAAACGAGCGAGAATACACGAGCGAAGGACGCGGTACTGCATTATATCCAGGAGACTGATACACTTAGATCGTCACCCGACTGTCAAGTGACGGTCGGTCTTCTGTATTTCCGGAACATATTAATTCCTGATATATAAACGATATTCCCAGCAAGCTCTGGAGGATAGCTATGTTTCACTAGATTGCAGATTTCAGAGCGTCCGTGCTCTTAGCAACATCGTTACCACTGGCTTTACATATTAACCGTACGACACACGTTCTTTTAAACGATTTTAATTTTACTGCTACAAAGAGGTGAAAATGTTTAATAAATTTCAGAGATATCGAACTCTTGCAACATTTTAGATCGCTCAGTCCCGTAATTTTTGGTAATACCATAAAGACGGCGCACTTGCGTTTTCTATCCTTACTCACTTGGTGCACTCCCATGATCACTCTATCTTCTTTCTCTCTTGCGATGCAGCAAAATAAGCTGCTCTCTATTTTTCTTATTGAGAATAAAGGCATGACTCGTATGTTCACTCAGAGGAGGTACCCCCTTTTGCTTTTCTACCCTCAAGATAGCAATATCTCGGTTACGGTAAGAGATACGAAAAGCGGATAAACTTTGAGAGTTTACTAAAGGGTGTGGCGCTCGGTGAGATGAAGCTGATCCCTCCATTGAAAAATTTAGTACCAATAACGCTCGGTAGAGCGTGAACACATCATTCTCTAGCGAGTGATGGTATAACATGTATGCATAATCAACGGACATACGCTTTTCTGTCTTTCCTCGAAATGTAGGTCTACGCTTTAGACATCCTATGATCAGTGCCTCGAGCCATTCTTGTAAACGCCTGCACGTGCAATTACATAGCTGACACTATGTACGGCAGTAGCGGCTTCGCGGCAAAGTGCATGCTACTGTCATTCAATACGAAGTATTCATTACCTCCAGCGCGTCATCAGCGAAGTAGCATCTCCGCGATTATGGCATCTCGCAGTAGCAGTCAGTATGTCTTCGTAGCTTTCAGAGTGCACACCAAAAAAATGTATCCGCGCTATAGCCCCAGTGTTTTATAAATCGTGTTATTTTTGTAAGGTGGTGCAACTATATACTGTACGTAGTGTATTTGTTCGCACGTCAAAATTGCACACGGTTTACGAGCAATTGCAAGCCGTCCTGCAAGACTTAAACCTAGTAGGTAACAGGGGTACACGTGAAGACTTGAATTGCGTGCGACCCTGAATACTCTCGTGTGCGTGGTGATGCCCGTATATTGCCAAACTCTGCCGAGTATTCGGCTGTATAATCAAGAGCGCCGTGATGTTGGCGCTCTTATAAGTGAGTATCTCGATACCGATTTCGGCTACGATAATTCAGTTTTTCGGTCGTGACGACGGCGACCCCGTTATCGTCGCTCTGTAACCGTGTACCGCTCATTCGTGTCTGGGCGTGTGTGGCTTTTTATGTGTGTGTGTGCGCGCTGACGACTATAATTTAGGCCCTTGTCGCCGACACACAACATCGAAAGCTGGTAAAAACATTGGGAGGAACTCATACATTATGATAAAACTGACTCTAGAGGTATAGAAATTAAAAAAAAGCACTGAACTTCATATTTTAACGATATCTCGAACGCGGTAAGAGATACGGCTAAGCGGACAAAATTTTGAGGGTCATCAAAAGGGTCACTCATACCAGCCAGTGCAGCTAACCCCATAGGTAAAAATAAAAAATAATAATAATCAAAAATATATATACATATATTCATAGACAGTGCACTGTAACAACTGCTCCCCCCACCTCTACCCTCACTCACCGCGGACCGAGAGCTCTCAGCAGGCCGAAAGAGTGGAGATAGGAGTGGCAATAGGAGTGGGGATAGGAGTGGAAATAAGAGTGGGGATAGGAATGGGGGCCGCATTAGAGCACCGTATACTACGAACGGAGGATTTATCTGTAATTGCCGAGAAAATCCACCGTCGGAACCCGGCATTCGAGTTTCCTTTACCAATCCAGTGCTTGCGTTGTGATTTGCTAGTAAGAATATTTCGCATGGACCTCGTCTTCTGCAAGCGGTGGCTATTAATTGTGGTACAAGTGCCTCTCCTGGACTGTTCACGCTATCATCTGTTACGCATCCACGCGTGGACAACGCGCCAAAGAATGAACTACGCCGTATCGGCATACGTCAGTCCCAGCAGTCAATACCTAGCCTTGTCCGAGGACTAAAGAACATATTTCCTTGCCGACGCTCTTTTACGTAGCCCCCAGCATTCGCATCGATTACAAAAGCATATGCACTATGGAAACACCACTAAAGAACGTGTCGTTATCGGATGATAGCAAATTAGAAATGCTAGTGAGATCCTACATTGATGCTTATCGGCTGTGCCACGTCCGCATATGCACACAGCACAGCTCATTCTTTACGGGTTGGCCATACTCGCTAGTAGAACCTGAGATGATTACGTGCTCTGCCTGGGTCTCATTGATATCACCACGACGCTCAGAGAAGCTGGGGTATTTCATCTAAGCACGAATTGCGTGGGCAGAGCACGTACTACATCACTTACTGGAATTCGGACCTATGACAGCCCGGAACAATATTTCTGTGCTCCTGACATCAGTGTCAACATCTCGTTGCTGATCTCGACGCTGGAAAATGAACAGGAGGGCCAACAAGTAATGAAAACACTGGCAAAAAACCCTGAGAGGAATCTATCGCAGTGGAAAAATGAAGAAGGATAATCACCCTTTAACATCGAAGAGAAGATGATCGGGATCGAGAGAGAGAGAAAGTGAGAGAGAGAGAGAGAGAGAGAGAGAGAGAGAGAGCACCAGCTGCATCGGTTATTAATCATAAGCGGTGTCGCTACCCAGGCAGTCAATGTCGCGTTCCTCGCTGCACTCTGCGGGCGGATGAGAATAGGAAAGGGGATATTAGGCCTCGCGCTATTATGCAGACGAGGAACGGAGAAGAACGCGACAGAAGAAAAACAGTACGAAGTAACCGCCTCAGAAGCACTACGAGCACGAGTGCACCTTCCCAACGATAAGGAAGCTGCAAGAAGGAACACTGATGGAAGAACGGAGCCCCCGCCCGGATGCACGCCGACCCGCTCAATCAGTGGACTTCACCAACTTCATCGACAAAACGCTGTAATAGATTATTAGCAGAACAAGGAAACATAACCCCCGATGAAGCCCCGAACAAAAGAAAGAAAAACCTAATAATAATAAAAAAGAGAACAATTATAATTGAATAAATACGTTTATTATGCAAACTAAATGACAAGTGTAATGTAATTATAAACAAATATTATATAGAGTAATTGTTTGAAAAAATATTATACAGTGTAATTATGAAAAAAAATGTACTTATTATATCATTATGAAAATTTCAAACAGAGAAGGCAGGGCGGGCCACCAAACGACGAACGAGCCATTTACAGATGCCGCATGAAAAAAGGAAGCGGATGCCAGGTAGTCTTCTTCGTCATCCATGGCAAGAGACAAGTCGCCGGTATCACCCCACAAAATGTCCCCGGACCGCCCCAGGTATTCCCGATACCGGCGAAAGCTTTCGGCCCATGCCCTGTAGGGGTGCTTGAGACCGCGGGAGGATTGCTGATGCCGAGACGGAATTATTTATTCACTCTAAAAAAAAAAAATAGTTTAAATAGATAACTCGCTACAAACAATAACACCAATAGTAAAAGCCTCTTCATAATTATCTGTGCCTCCTCGGACGGAAGGCCCTGGCAGATCACAACGCTGTAGATACCATCGCGTACTCAGAAGCACGACATTTTTTTACGTAATTTGCCAGTAATAAAAGAAAAATATAGCTGTGGACTCGTTGGTGGCCTGGCAAGCAAAACCGTACACGGGTTTTTCTTTAGTTAACCCGCAGAAGCGACTCTAAGAACCCCACCTACTAGTACGAATCGACGAGGACATCGATAATTAAGAGGGGGCGTTGTCACGTGCCGTGTTTTTGCCACTCGATTTTGTTTATTACATTATAGTATTATTGATTATATTTTATTAGTCATCATAGTATTGTACTGGTATATTTAATATTATACCTTATATAAAAATAAGGTATCAATTGTGGTTATAGGTTTAATGTTGTAATACTATTAAAGTCACTGCTATACGCACATGTATATGTGTTTATATATATAATATATATGCGCAGAGATGCGTGTGTAGGCAAATTATACATGTACAATATTAATTATTGTTGGCTTATCGCTCTGTGCACTTAGGTAACAGCATGGCGTACGGGGGAGATTGTGAGAATTCTTTAGCCGGACAACACTGCTGACACTATAAGAACTGCCCCTGCTTGCTCGTCCATCGCTCACGGTAGAATCGGAAGAGCAAGCAGGAGAAGAAAGCAGTCTCCATATAGATACTAGAGCGCACTGCTCGGACTGGAGTAAACTCCTCACAGTCCAATCACGCGACGGCAATAATTCTCGAGGGAGTTTCGCGTTTTATTGCAAGATCGCCGTTTGTAATTCGAGAAAACCGTATAAACCAATGTGAGTTAATATTTAGTCATTATAAATATCAAGTTCTGCCACGAACAATATGTCGTGTATTGTTAAGTGTTGAATGAGCGAACGCGTGAACGGTTGAGATTGTGAACGAGAACGAAGTGCGTATGAGACAGCGATACTCGATAGCGAACCAGACGGTAAACAGCCGTGTGAAGAACGACGAAGAAGTAAAAGGGACAGAGTACAACTGAGCGAACGAAAGACGACGGTCAATCGTCGAGCGATAACAACCGGCTCGAGCGTTACAGATAAAATGAAGGACGAAGGGGAAAGAATATTGTAACCAGCGAAAGAGTGAGTACGAAAGATTGAGTGTGAGAGAAAGAGAGCGAAAACACCCGCGATAATATTGTAACAGTTCTGTGCACGGCCAATTAACCATTAATTTAATATTCTTATTTTGCCATTCAGATTATAACAACATATACGAGTATTTTACCAGTTTAAAGAGAACTTCAGATCCTTTGATTTAAATAACCCAAACACACCAAATCCTGATCTTCGATATCTCACGGACTGCGCCTGTAGAGGACGGACGTTAGAAGCTTACCCAGAATAAAAATAATAATAAACTGGCGCTTGTACGTCACACCGTTACCGTCTTAAGGTCTGCTAGCTCCTGAAGTGCCTCCCTGCAGTCCCTCACTAGGTGTGAGTTCATCTTGTACTGCATTTAGTAGGGTCTGGCTATCTGCAGACATGCATAGCTTATTGCATCTGTACCCTTCAGAGCGGTTCTCTAGCGCTCCCGCTAGTATATCTGTAATTTCCGCGTCGAAATCTATAAAAATTTCGTCAGTGTGATAAATGTCTCCTTTCTTAAACCACCTAGCCACACTCCCGCACCCGATCCTTTCTCAGTTTTGGAGCTGTCTGTGTACCAAATCAGCTCTTTCCCTTGTGGCGGTCCTGTTTCGGCAGTCTAGCTTGCTCGTTCCGGGTATACGGAATATCTTATATGTATTGTTGAATAGGTATCTAACTGAACCCTGGTCTTGCTTCATAAATGCTGCGGGTTTTGCCTCTTTAAGCATCTCTCCAATATGTGTATGGCTCTTTTATAGCAGTTCTCTCTGCCACTGAACCGACCTCATCAGCCTGTAGGCTGTCGTTGCTGTAGTACTCTGTACCACTATATAGAGTGATGGCCAGTTAATTGGGGGTTCCAGGCCTATATTGGGAGGGGTCTTCAAGGAACTTATATTACTTCTGCTTGCCAGTCTCTGGATCTGTGTGTGCGAATTCTTTGCTGTATTTAGCCTAGACCTGATCCACCATACCACGGCTCCGTATATCGCCACCTAAGTCATGCCATCTGTTGTATATACGACTAGCCAGTTAAGCTTAGCATCGAGGATAACTCCCAGGTGCTCACTTTATCCGTTGGTTTGATAGGTATCTCTCGAAATGTCGGGATCCTTCACCCTTCAAACTTCCGTTTGCAGATGAAGGGGATAATATCGGTTTTCTCCAGATTGACATTCAAGTGCCCTTTACGCCAGGGTCGATGCTGCGTTGACATCTTTTATCCATGTTACTACTGCTAGGTCATCCGTATAACATTGTACATATATTCCTGCTCTGTATAGTCGGACCAATAGTTAACCGATCACCATGCACTAAAGGAGTGGCGAACGCTCTCCCTCCATGCGAGCATCCGCAGCCGATTGACAGGTTTACCATTCCTTTGCACATGGGGTATTATGAGCAGGCGTTTAGAGAGCATATTTTTAATCCACTTAATACCAGTGGGTTCTAGGTCATACCTTTCTGCCGCCCCGCATATCGATTACACCATGGTATAGTTAAAGGCCTCTTCGATATCCAGAAACAGTTCTACCGCTATGCAGCCTTTATTCCATGCATCCTCAAATCCGTATGCCACACTGGGTTATGCCATTTCCACTGATTTATCTCCTTGATAGGAGAAATTCAGTGGATCTAAGGGTTGTGCCCTCAACGGTCCATTCAACACACACCAGTCAATCAATCTCTTCAGTGTCTTGAGTAGAAAAGAGGTTACACTGATGGGTATATACGCCTCCGACTGATAGTAGTTGATCCGGTTTGGGTCAGGATTGATACCACACTCGTTATTCGTCACAGATCTGGTGTATGAGGTGTGTTAAAAAAATAACGGAAATTTTAGTTTTTTGGATAGAATTTAATCTATTTGTCTACAACAATGTTATCCCCTTCAAAATAGTCCCCATTAGATATTATACACTTATGACAGCGCTTTGTCCAATCCCCGAAACACTTCTGGAACTCGTTCTGTTATATAGTTTTTAGCTCTGTCAGTGATCCGTTTTTAATCTCATCTATGCTTGCAAAACGACGGCTCCTTAAGATTTTCTTTATTTTTGAGAATAGAAAAAAGTCATACGGAGCCATGTCCGGTCAATATGGAGGCTGGGGCATCATTATAGTGTTGTTTTTGGCCAAAAATTATGAACAAGCAATGAAGTGTGAGCAGGTGCATTATCGTGGTGTAAAATCCATGAATTGTTTCACCACAAATCCGGGCGTTAAATTCGGATTGCTTTACGCAAATGGCGTTGAACTTGTAAGTAGTACTCCTTATTGACCGTTTGACCTTGTGGCCAGAACTCATGGTGCACTATACCCTTAAAATCGAAGAACACAATGAGCATAACCTTCACATTCGATCGCACTTGTTGAGCTTTTCCGGTCTCCGCGATCCAGAATGCCTCTACTGGGAAGATTGGGCCTTAGTTTCGACGTTATATGCATAAATCCATATTTCGTCACCTATTATAACACGTTTCGATAGTTCTGCATCGTTGATGACTTTATTTACGACTCCTAAGCGACTTCCATTCGCCGCTGTTTTATATTATACATAGCTACACCGAAGATATAGCAGTCCATCCAGTCGTCGGTCCGTGTAGGGAAATTGCTTCCCCAGCATGACCTTTATCAGTAGTAGTAGTTAGTTTCTCTCTCCAGGATCACGCGGTGCTCACCGTGCCCATACATGTGCCATATCAATTTGCTCTGCATTAATGCGTCTGCTAAGCACAGCTGCGTGTAGCATATGCTTCATGCAGCTGTATCTGCATGAGCCAAGGTGTACTTACCATTTTGGGTTCTATCCTCCTCCATCTCTATCCGCTCCTCCTGTACTATGCCGGGATATGCATCCAGCAGCCTAAAGCTAGCTCTGCTCATCCCCAGGTACGGTTTCGTCCCCTGGGATTGCAGCACTGTTATGGCTCGGTCTTTGACTCGCAATACGAGGTGCACCCCCCTGCTGGATGTCTCCGCAAGTCGCCCTTCTCCGATCGAGGGCTCGTTTTGTTCATCTGGTTCTGTTGCGTTCTTAGTTTTCTCAACTGTTGCATTTTGTTTTTATTGCCGTCTTCCATGTTTAATCTCACGAGTATCTACGGAAATGAAGGACGGCCCCGACAGCATCCCGATTATTGGGTTAAGGTCTAGATACTCTGGAATTTGATCTGGTGTTCGAGAGGTGGCATTTGTGACACAATCAGTGAGTACAGTAGCTCACGCCTTGATTTGGGTTGGCTACTACAAGGGACATCCTCCTCAATTCCGGGATCGGCTCTGTATTCACTCTAGCGAGTGGAGTGGTTATTTTCCTTTTTTTTACAAAGTATCGTAGCTATAGAATTTTATGTAAGTAAGTGCGAACACTATTTTTCTAGTTTTATTCGGTACTGAATACTGAATTTTGGTTACTTCAACCCGATTTCATTCAAAATTTATAATATTATATGTGACTTAACCTTTAAACGCTCAAAATAAAATTCGTAAATGTTTTTAGTTCTGCTTGAATAAGTAAATTTGCATTATACTCTCTATCTTCATCATCGTTCTTAACAGGTCATAAACTTATTTAATAGTTCATCAGCTTACTTACAGTAATAGCAGAAAAGCAATCATATGTGTTTCAGATTGAAATATTTTCACTTTTATCGCTAAAAATCAGGTGGTTAAACTTTTCCTCGAGGTACGCATGATAACAACCATGCCTCGTCGTAATGTAACTGCTCATTATGCTTTAGCGCTTCGGAGACAGCTTCTTTTATACTACAAGATGACCATCACTATTTGTAGCTGTAAGACACCAATCTGATTTCTAGTGGCAAAAATTATCCCATATCATAACGCCGCTGTTTATGAAGGCTTGCCGTTTCATGCAGCATCGTCAAGAGCAGGAAGGACTTGACACCATATGCAGCTATCATAAAAGTATCCTTACTTGGATATTAGTAACGAAATGTCACCCTTAATACCCTGAGCTAGATTGGGATCTTTATTATTTACTAACAATTAGTTATGAATTTTATACCGCTGCATTATACATCATGAATAGCTGGATCTCGATTTACCTAGAACAACGAAAGTGATATTTCATTTAACCCATTTTTAGGAACGAGTGTTGAGTCGTGTGGTCTTTTTTTAGCCTACCCTCGCGGGCAAAAGCTCCAGAAAGAAGAGAGAGAGTGTGTTTCTTATTATTTTTAATTAATTATATAATTACTTACTCGGTGTTGGTGAAGTAGTTAGGCTGATTCGCTGAGTGTAGAAATGAGCAGCCAATCTTGATTTGAATCAAGACTCGGGACCCCGCGGGTTCGTGTATCAAGTAGGCTCTCTAAGATAATGGTGCTGGCTCCTTGGGAGGAGCAGATTACTGCTCTGTAAAGTACGTGGATCCAGTACTGACAAGGCCATTTATTGAAATTTATCTGAAGTGGACAAATCCCCACACGATTATATCGGAAAACTGACTCTCTAAATGCATGAAAGACAATGCCTATCACAGATAGATCGCAATATAAGGTGCCGATAGCTGCTGAAATTTGAATCAGGCAGTGGTCTCTATTGCCAGAAGCGAATAATGAGCCTCACTCACGTTATATATAACCATGAGTATAAACCTGGAGCTACTTGCATCATGGTAAGGATGATTACGAGTACAGCTGGGAAGTGCATGATCATTAAAGAAAAAAAAAGTATAGATATAGGCTGATACACATAGGTAGACATACGCTAAGTGTACCGTAACTTTAACCACATCAATTATGTAATATAAAGAATGATGAATGAGAGTTACGCGCAACGATAACTAAATGTACTTGAGTTTGGGAAATTAATCTACTCCCAAGTGATCGTCCGCATCAAGGACCAACGTTTAAAAGCACGAAGTAAAACATGTCTTGCGTGATGCTTTTTTTTTCGTCAAGAGAGATGTTTCGCCTGGAATTATTTGCAATTACCTTTCTCAATCGCGATTAGGGCGATGGTGAATCGAGGCCATTTACCCATGGAGTTGAATGCGCTGAAGCAGCATGAGACAATGTGATATACTCTAATTGAGTGTAACCCAGATGAATACACAAATATTGAGAGAGCAAGCTCATCAATTATCGGTGTACAAAACGAAATATAGTATAATACGAAAATCGTTCAAATTTTAACGTTAACTTGAACGGTAGATTGTAAGGGTATTTTTCCGTGATAATTCAATTTCAATACCCAGAGTATATACGGCATGAACTCGAGCAAGGAGAAAGATAATCGAGGCTTCAGTAGTAGGTAAGAGTATAGTTTATTCAAGAAAATAGAGGAAGTTAGCGATACTGATTTCAAGAAAACAAGTAAAGCATTACTCGTAAACCCTTAATGTCGTGGATTTTTCTTATCCTCCACACTTATACACAATTTCGCGGGCTCACACATGCCTTTATAATTGTATCCACATTACAGTAGAATTTTTGTGTGAACTTCTTGATGAATATTTCGTTATTCTGAAATTTAATCTATTTCTGCCGTATCGGCCTTCCCGGTTGTGTATATTTAATATCAATGGCTCTTCTGGTGTCGCCTACCTTTTATAGCTGATCTATCTGACTCACTATCGCCCTGTGCTAAAAGCTCGTATACGCATGAGTTGCCAGTCTATCTAACACGGATCCACTATCTTGCGCGAATTGCAATAAGTAGCGAGCCACTGTTTGTAGTCGCTCCTACCTACCATGCACTGACCAGTGGGTGGGGCCAAAATCTCGTGCGCATTTTGCTTCTAGCCTGATTGATTGCTAGATCCACCGCCGCTTGCCGACAAGCGTTAGCGAGGCGCAATCGGTGCGCATCTGCAGACACTGAAAGAGCAGGGGTGTCGTGCTACGCGATTCGATAATATAATTAGCATTTTTGGAGTTTTCTACATGCTTTTTGTAAGTTGAATGTGGGTAGATCTTGCTGGTTCTGGTCAGTCGACGTCCTGGATTATATCTGGCAATTTATCATGACCGAACTGAGAGTAATATTTACATTCTTAAAATGTGTGCGACGCCTATTCTTTCCTATCACTCTATTTATCTGCACTTCTTGTTACCATTCCAGAATCCGGATCAACCGTATAACAGCTCTGTTAAACTATCCGAAAAACAACTGTATAATAACCTTTTTTTTTACTGGTACTATTCATTCTGTGATTGGACCGACATAACACCTACTCTACGGTTGCTTTCGGAACTACGGAGCAATAAGTGCTATTTATAAGGCAGAGGGTTATTGGTAGAGCTTAGAGTTGATTCTAAGAAAATGAGAGGTTAAAGATAAGTAGAGGGGAGGTCAGCCATAGGTGCAGGAAAGGTTAATTATTGTCGGCAAAAGTAATAAATTATCGAGACAGGGGTCAATAAAACGATAGGGGATCGTAATAGATAGGGGCATTTCCATACGCTAATAAATTTAACTTTCCCTTGCAGGTCGTCTAGATGTTGATAAAAGAGAACAATTGCTGATAGAATTTAGACGAATCGCTATGTTCATTGTCAATGGTTAAGAGGAAGCGTAGAACTCACTTTACCGCATCTTATTTCCGGAATACACTTCCTCGTACTGCGCTGAACAGAATTAAACGAAATTTGGTCAGTAGACTGGAAGAACGCGAATCTCTTTGGTGATGTATGCAGAATAGTTAAAATTATTTTTAGAAATTACAAATGAACTATCCGCAGTTGCCGTTAATGGAAAAATCATTATTAAAAGAGAAGCAACAGATATATGTAAGTATGGAGGCTTCACTTCATCTGAATTCCGTGAGAGGCACTGGTAGTGAATCATACCGCTGTCTCCCTCAATCACCGGCAGAGTGGAGTGAGTCTTTCGCCTCTCTTAAAGTATTTATAGCTTTTTGCTAGTACGTGGGTCAGCAATTACTTTTTTTCGTAAGGAATGCGAGTATCGACGAAAAGCAGACAAACCACAGTAGTAATAGTGTCAAAAACTACTACTGAGAGAGTATGGAAACCTTTCTCAAACGAAGGTCTCGATGCCAGCACAAGTTCAATGTGGCACCTAAGGTATTTTATATTGCATTGACCTTTTAGATATTATTTTTTGGTCCTCGTTATATTGAACAAAAATAAATGGAATGTACCTCATCTAGGTGCACATCATTACGTTTCAGAATGAAGCGAATGGAATGCGTGAACCGATGTGCACACGTGCAATGTCACTAGGAATAGTCAACATAGCCTGCCAGAGAAATATAATACTTAACATTAGAAGTGGCGAACGTAAAGCTAAGCGTGCCATCTGTAAGCTGAGTCAGCTGACCACCCAACAGCTGGCTGCCCGGTTGCCGACCACGCAATGCTGTTAACGTGATCGCGACCATCACTCTGCTCGAAATTAAATAATTTCGGTGTAAACCGGTCCGATCTAGGTTCTAGGAGGGTGATAGGTTGTCAAGCCATATAAATAAATATGAAATGTCAGGTTTCATGCGAAACTGAGAGAATAATTTTATACTTCACGTTAGGTTATTGAGACGGTAATTTGCTTAAGATAAGTCTGGCACCTCTATAGGCCACAATGAGCATCGATTGATCTCAAAATCATATGGAAAATACGCAAAAATAATCAAAGATATGAATTCTTTTATGCATGCAGTATTTGTTGCGGCGATTGCGCATCTCGAGGGCTCGATGACAAGCGACAGTCGACCTAGCAATCAATCAGGCCAGATGGAAAAGTATACGCTACCACCTCATTCATACACCGTTGAATCATTTCACTATCAAGCTCTAGTGTTTGTATGTGAATATCAATTCGTCGAATCGAGGCACAAAGCAGCTCGGGTGAAACTTAACAGAGCTATAAATAAAAGCAAAGGTGATAGCTGGCGTGAACGCCTCAATGAAGTGGACAGTGGTCCTTGGGGCCGACCTTACAAGACGGACATGACCCGGCTGAAAAGCCAACCAATTCGATCACCATCGTGTCTGCATCTGTTGAAAAACATTGTCTCCCATCTTTTCCCGCAACAACTTGACCTTAACTACCAGACTGATTATGATGAGCCAAAGTGGGTAACACCAAAGCTCCAGGTTTGGAGGAATCCACAATGTAACACTCAAGACGACTATCAAAACAGTGCCGAGGATGTTCCTCGACATGAATAATACATGCTTAAAAGAGGGCATCTTCCTAAGGAAATGGAAGTTGAAGAGACTCGTCCTACTTTCCAAGGAGAAAAGCTACCGGATGAGCCGTCATCGTATCGTCCTCTTTGCATGATAGATACGGTAGACAAGATCCTTAAGCGCATAGATCATAACAGGATAGAAAAAGCCGTCGAGGGGTTCCTAGTGGACAATCAATATGGATTCAGGAAGTCGCGATCAACCTTGGATGCCATTAATCTGGTAGTGAATACCGCCAGAGAAGCAATCTCGGGGAAAAGATGTAGCAGAGGGTCAAAGGAGTACCCTGATTGTCACGCTTGACATTGAGAATGCCTCAATTCTGCAAGATTGCAAGACTGCAAGACTGCACCTTGGAAGCAATGGAGCGGATAAACGTGCCACAGTACCTTCGAAAAATAGTGACAAACTATTTTAGCGAACGGTACTTCGCATATGACTCGGCAGAAGGACCACAACAATACAGAGGGCCTTTCCTGTGGATCATCCTGTACAACGCGCTGTTGAACATGGAACTACCGAAAGGTGTAAAACTCATCAGATTTGCCGATAACCTAGCACTGGTAATCACGGGAAAACTCCTGGAGATTATCAAAATGCTGTTTGAAAAATCGTTCTCGAAGATCCAAAAATAGCTATGTTCAGTCGGTCTACAGCTCGCTGAACACAAGACTGAGACAGTGCTAGTGACGAGCAGAAAAGTAGTGGAAACCATCTCGATCACAGTTGGGGATTACGAGATGATACCTTACAGCCGTTCCTTCAGTACCTGGGCGTGATAATTGATGCAAAGCTGAGCTTCAAGGAAAAAATCAGCCAACTTAGCAGAAAAGCATGTAGAGTTGTGACCACACTTGCATGGCTTATGCAGAACGTTGGAGGACCCAGACAAAAAAGAATTATGCTACTATCATCCGTAATGACTTCAGTGCTCACCTACGGCATCGCTGTATGGGCCGACAGATTGAAAACCCAGGAGTACAGAAGAATGGCAGCTGCCGTCTGCCGTGTTAGCGCTTTGAGGGTAGCCTTTGCCTTTCGCACAGTCTTTGAGGATACAACTAAGGTCATATCAGGAATGTTACCCATCGAAGTGCTGGCGGAAGCACGGAAAACTCTGTACCAGCAAAGAGCTACTCCAGCGCGCGACCATGAGGAGGCGAAAAAAGCAGCGAGGAGAGCAAGTCTGCGTCGATGGCAGAGAAGCTGAGACATTTCCACCAAAGGACGATGAACCCACAGATTAATACCTCGAGTAGAAACTTGGATGAACCGCCAATACAGGTGCTTTCAGGTCACGGATGCTTTCGGGAGTATCTACACAAGTTTAAATATGAAGACTCACCGGAGAGCTCAGCCTGCAAAGGAGTCAACGAAAATGCGGAACATGCATTCTTTTACTGTCCGCGTTTTAGTGAGCGTCGAGAAGTCCTGCAAGAGTTCCTAGATGCACACTTAACCCCAGACAACATGATAGAGCTTATGATAACATCAACCTCAGCGTGGGATGCAATTGGCGGATTTGCGACTGAGATTATGAAGGAGTTACGCGTCGCTGAGCGTGGAAGAATCAAGACGATAACACCAGGAGAACCAGAAAATGGCACGGTCTCGTGAGCGGTTGTTTGCAGGATGGCGGAGGTAAGGCCATTTAGTCACATCGGATGAAGAGCTGTGGCTACGATCTCTCCCGCGAAGTAATACTTAACGGTGGTCCCGTGGGAGAATGAAACGACGAAAGACGAGAGGTTAGGGTTTTAGTCGGTGTGAGTCCGACACACGGGGAAGTTGCAACTTCCCTATGGTGCATAATGCATCATATGTCCTCCTCGAATAAAAAAATACACACATACTGAGACGACAAGTACGTCTCATATACACGATACTAGAACACGACACACACACAGCGAAGCATCAGGCTCATCTACTATAAAATATAAACATAGAGTAGTAAACCGTAGTACGCCCCACACACACAGCCAGAGGAACCTGTAGTACATACAACCAACACGAAGAAAGATAGAAATTCCAGGAAAACCAACAGCAATCACGTGAACGACTATAGTATCAGAATATGTACAAAAAGATATTCACAAGGGATACGTTAAATACGATTATCAAAAGTATGGACTAAGAAGAAATGGTCTACAGGAGATGGGCTGCAGGACGACTACGGAATATAGATATACCAAGAACATGGGCGAAGAGTGGGAAAATCGGGTATAAAAGAACACGAAACTCGACGATCGGAAAGTAGTTTTTCTGTCCACAGAGTCTCACCAACATCCAGGACCAGCCAGCAAGCCAAAGGAAGATCAGCCAGCAAGCGAAAGGAAGACCAGCCAGCAAGCCAAAGGAAGACCAGCCAGTAAGCCAAAGGAAGACCAGCTAAGCAGCCAAAGGAGGACCACCTAGCCAACAAAAGAAGGAGCATGCGAACAGCACCACTCCAAGGACCGGGCCTGATACTTCTGAGCTTCTCAATACGAACATCTTCCAAGTCCAACAGCTGACCTACCCGACAATGACGAAGTCCAGCAGCTGAGTTACCGAGAGTTAACACCTAAAAGAGACCTATATGGTATAATAAAATACACACGATCCAATAGATAAAAATATCGGATAAATGCGCTCCAAAGACAAGGAGTGATAGCAGAGCCAACATAGATGGCAAGCCCTGTACGCTAAACACTCTCTCATACCTTGCATATAAAAACTATTATACCCTTTAGGGAAATATTTTTATAAAATTCATATAAAAATTTCATTCTTGCGGACACGATTATATGAGCGTGCGTAAGCTCGGGTCTCGTTTTTGTATAATATATAATCCTCAGAATTAACGAAGAAAAGGAGTTTCAAGAAAAATATATATAACAAGCATAATCAATAAATGTATCTGTATAAATAATAATAATTAACAAATAAACCCTACTTTTACCCGATACTGAAGTCTGTATTAATTTCCTCCCTGCTCGAGTCCGAACTCAAACCCTTCAAGAGAAATGATAACGAGAAATACCGTTACAATACACACACACAAGCACACACAGATAGAGACAAACAGACAGACAGGCAGAGGAATAAACTTAAAAATAATTCTAAAAATTCTACAAATAAAAGTAATAATAAAAATAAAGATAAGACTAGGACTAGGTCTAACTTACAGGTAGCAGATTAACTTTACAGAATTTTCGAATTAGATGGTATATATATATTGCTCTCACTATACTACCGTAAACAAAAAAAAATAAAAACTATCTGATAATTTAAAAACTAATTTAAAAAAAAACTAATTTAAAAAGGTGAGTATAGAGACGAATCTGAAACTGATCTAGACTGGAAGTAGAAGTGATATGGAATGGTAAGGTCTCCCAAAAATAGATGCGAGAGAGAGAAAATGCATTTCTATAAGTGGTTGTGCGATGCATTGGCACAGAAAAAGTCGATCGCGGTCTCCTCAGCTGACGTTCAGGAGTATCACTCTGGTGATTGAATAGACTCAATAAATATGTTGGTGCTTTTTGATGAATAATGTTATACATTCAAATGCCAAGAAAATATAGACGTCGCGTTTCAACTGTAAGCCAGCCAAGTTGTTGCCTGTACTGAGTGATATGAGTATCGCATCGAAGATCGAAAACATAACGTATTGTAACGGTATTTTACGTTAACATCACCCTTTAAAGGGTTTTAGTTCGGACTCGAGCAGGGAGGAAATTAATAGAGGCTTCAGTATTAGGTAAAAGTATTATTTATTAAACACATGAGACAGATAAATAATTTATATGGTAATTAAATAAACTCCGTTTTAGTTTTGGTGATTATGCACCTTATAAAAAAGACTTGACCTGGGCTTACGCATGCCGTTATAATCGTGTTCGCATGAAGTAGGAGATTTCTATTGAATAGCTTAAATATTTTCGTTATAAGCTAGTATAGTTCCTACACATAGGAAGCGCCTGTGGAGCTTGCTATCGTTTGTATATCTATATCGGCTCTGTTATTATTCCTCGGTGTTCGGAGGTAGCCTATTCTATACCTATAGCGCGTGGACTGTAGTGGAGACAGAGCTCTCACTCGAGCTCTCCTGGCTGAGCGATCTACTCCCTGGTCCCGCCACTGTTCCGGTGGAGGCGTCAGCGCGGTGCAGCCACGGTGCATCGGCGCATCAGAAATGCGACAGGAGCGGCTCTAGCTAGTTTCTATGGTGTTTTTTAGTCCCTATGGATTTTAATATATTTTTGATCCATACCACTTGGCTTAATTTTGATGGGAGATCTCGTCGGCTGGGATGCTGGACTCCTTGGATGACTGATGGCTTTTTAGTTGGCCTTGGAGATGTTCGTTTTTCCCTGGGCCAGCGGTTTCAGGCCAGATCCTTGGAGTGGTGCAGTTGAAGATGCTTCTCCTTGGGTTGACTAGGTGGTCCTCCTTTGATAGATTCCGGATGTTGGCGAAAGTCTGTGAACAGAATGCTCTCCGACTGTGGTTTGTCGTGGCCTTTTATACCGGCTTCCCCGCTCTTCTTTCCTTTCCGTCGGTATAGCAGGGTATTACTATATCTTCTAGTCGTCCTGTAGCCCATCTCCTGTAGCTCATTTGTCCCGTTAATATCCTCTTCTTGGGTATAATAATTTAGCGTGTTCCTTATAGATGCTTCTTCATCCATTACTTGAGACTTTAGTCTTACTGCTTGTCAGTATAACTATAGCTCGAGTAACGGTAGTTGGTCTTTATATGTGTGCGTGCTGTGTGGTATGGCTCTCTGTGTTTGTGTGTGTGTGGGTCTCGTTTAGGCGGTATATTTAATTATAAGACGAGTATGTCGTCTTAGTATACAGTAATTAATGAGACGTTCTAATTTTTAATTCAATTTCTCAGTCAGATTGTGATAAGCTATTAATTAAGGAAATTATTAATGAAGATCTTAATTCTTGAGAAAGAGCCATACGATGAAATTTTAACCTATAGACAGCAAAGTGTACTTTTTGAGAGATATGTAAAACATGAGATTTCCAAGATAAATTACAGTGCATGATCACTCCTAGGTTCCTAGCTTCACTAACGAACGGAATATTCACCCCGTTTAAAGAAACCGGTGGTAACATTGAAAAATCGAATTGCTACCAAATATAAGGAGTTTTGATTTGGCGATATTTAACTTTAGACCGTTTGAAACTGCGAAGTTGGCAATAGCTTGAACGTCTTCGGTAATCAACCTTATACCTTCATTTATTTGAGACGGGAGGCAACTTAGATATATTTCCGTATCGTCAGCAAATATGATGTGCTGTCAGTATTAAAGTGCAGTGCTAATGTCATTGATATAAAGAGAGAAAAGAAGAGGACCCAGGACGGAACCTCGCGGTACGCCCGCTGTAGTAGGTAACCAAGAGGAGAAAGTCCCATGGTCATCAATAACTTTTTGAGTTCTTCCAGTCAAATATGAAAAAATCCAATCAAGAACTGGTTCCGCAAGGCCCACTTTTTTTAATTTTGCAAGAAGTTGAAGGTGTGGTACCGTGTCAAATGCCTTACTAAAATCAAATAGGGTGGGAATGGTAATACGCCTTTCATCCGTATTGCACCTCACGTCGTCACGCACACGTAGTAATGCTGATTGAGTACTGTGGCCCTTACGATAACCTGATTGGCGTGGATAAAAAACTTGGTTCAATTCAATCCAGTCAGTGATCTGCTTATGAACCAATCTCTCAAGCACTTTCGAAAGTTCACTAAGGTTGGCTATCGGCCTAGTATCGGACGGAAAAAGCGGTGTTTTAATCTTAGATAAAGATCGAAGGAAAGCTTTTTTCCAACACTGAGGGAACTTAGATGACTGCAAAGAATGGTTGAACATAGCTGTTAGCAATGAGCACGAAACCTCAATAGACTTGTTTATTAGGAACAAAGAAATTCCATCTGGACCAGCTGCATATGACTTTGAACTAGAGTTGGTAGAGATAATGAATCGTACTTGGTTGGACGTGATTTCCCCAAAGTTAAATAATGGGCGAACTGGTTGAATTAAAAAACGCATCGTGCGAAACTCATCGTATGAACAAGGTGGTAATAGGCTGGATACAGCAGAATAAAACGAATTAAGCTCATCTGGTTGAAAGAAATTAAGTGGAGATGCAAAAGACGACTTGGCTAAACCAAGAGTCGCCAGCTCTTTCCACAATTTATTCGGATCTGTTATGGTTGACAATCTCTGAAAGTACTCATTTTTCGCATGTCTTAAGTCATTTCTAAGTCCGTCTCTGTACTCTCTAAAGATTGCAAGGTCTAGTACGCTTCCAGATCACCGTGCGCGCGTATACAATAAATTTCGCTGAGCTATGCGTTCTCTCAAATTTTGTGTGAGCCAGGGTGCCGGAGGGCGACGAACACAGAAAGTACGTAATGGCGCAGATTTATTCAGAGACTCTAGAAATGCCCCAGACAATAGATCAACTATCGTGTTTATATCATCAGGTATCGTACCCGAATTTCCACTTGAATTGGAGCTGAATCTCGAGTTAAAATCACTAAGTCCCGAAGAATTCAATTTATTCGATAAAAAATTCAGAAAGCCTCTATCATTGAAATTATTGTAGACTCGCCGTGTAATGTTATGCTCGATTGTAGGTTCCACCTCAAAGACATAATGTAGTTCTAATAGGTCATGTCCAGCTATAAACGGAGCCCTGGATTTAACATAAGATAGTTTTTTTTCTTCACTATCGATTAGGAATACATCTATCCAGGAATCCGAAGTCGCCGTGTGGTGAGTTGTAGCGGATTCAACAATGTGTAGTGAAATGGAAAAAGCTAATTGGCGTTGATAAATTGATTCATAATCATTACTGGCTAGATTACAATTAAGATCACCTGCCATTATAATATTTTCATGGTTGTGAGAGAAATTACATAAAGCTTCGACAAAATTCCCTTGCATTGATGCTTTTGGTGGTCTGTATACTGAGGCAAAAAGAAGCTTCTTGGCGTTTGATCCAGTTATTTCGATAATTAGATATTCAGGAGCATTTGAATATTGACTTCATGTATGAAGCAAGCAACTTCTCTACCTTCTTTTCCTTCTCGATCGTTGCGAATGAGGAAATATCCTTCTGCCCGTAACAAGTTATCAGATACAAACGAATGGAGCTACGTTTCACTCAACGAGATAATATGAAATTTGCGCTCGAGTATGGTTGATTGATTTAGTTCCATATGCCCTCGTAAGGAATTAACATTCAACTGAGCTATTTCCAAATGCGATATTCAGTGTGAGAGGGGTAAGCAATTTTGACTATTTGGAGACAGTTAGATCAGTTTATCTAGATCAGCCTCAGTTGAAACGATGATTGGTGGTATCGTTTTTGCGAACAAATATGGAATCAGAACGAGACCATACGTATTTATAATTACGTTCAGAAGTACGAGCTTTTACGAGACGTATTAGATGAAAGAGTGCGGGTGGAAGAAACTCATTAACATACACGAGCCCATGTTGTTCAAGGCCAAACACTTTTCTGAGAGTCAAATTTTCCTTAACTCTCTTTATTTTGATAATGTGTTCTCTGACTTGGTGCGATTTGAGAGCGATTATGAAAGATTTTGAAGTGATTTGTCTCGAGTTATCAGTATTGACATTACTTGGCTCATTATGTGGACGATTTTTCTTTTTGTCGAGATTTCGAATTTCAAGAATATTGCTTAGGAGGTTCGGTATTCCAAGGGCCTTGAAAACTTTCTCCACTACTCGCTCCGCAGAATCACTTATTACTAAAGGTACACCAGATACTGTGATTTCAGTAGGGAGTAGAACCGCGGTACTAGCCCTAGTCGAGTGAAGCTCATGTGATAGATCAATATTTTGCTGTAATAATTGCGCGTAATTTGCTTCAAGATGTGCAATTCTTTCATCATGGGCCGTCTGTATACTTGTATGCTTTTCAATACAATTGAGTTTTGCTGTATGATCAATATTGTCTGCAGTTTGTTCAGCAATAAAGGTTAGTGCCTTGATTTTTATTTAAGGCAAGTAATAAATCTCTTTCTGACACATGGGGATTTAGATGTTGAGCTTTGGGCGGTTGCGATGTAACAGCAGATTCAGCAGCTAATAAATCAGCTGATGAATCATGATTTAATTTTGTACTCTGGTGTGTCAGCTGTTGAGAGATAAGCGTACCGGTAGAGGAAGACATTGAAGATAATACAAGTGGCGACGACGGCGGCGAACGTGTTAAATTGGGCATTTTAAATAGATTTAAGATGCAACAAGCATTAGCTGATCTAAATGAAAGATATGTTCTGCCACAACCTGGGTGAAATGATTTGGAGCAAGTTATGCACGAAACCCTATTATTATGATAGCAATAGCTTTTTTGAATTTATTGCACTTTAAATTTAAATTCGACATACAGATAAATAAGATCGACAATCGCACATTTAACAATCAGCTATTATAAAATAAACTAACGTTTGAAGTCAGAACGGTGCGATGATTGTATATAATTTATCATTCTATAGTGTAGGAGAAAGAGCTCGAAAGATGTACACAATATTACAGAGTCAGTATGTACATGCGAGAGCGCAGATCAAAATACCTGAGGTAAACACCACCACATAGGCTCTGCGATAGTCCTACAAGGCTATGAGATGCGTATGCGTGCTGGAAGCAGACGGTAGAATGCTGTCAACGATAATCGCTTCAGTGGTGTCAGTGGTGTAGCGGAAAAGTAATGAGTTCGAGCGATGACAACAAACTTGCGCGATAGATGAGCTGCCGTGGGTTCGAGAAAGAAAGAGCACATGCGCAGTGTACAAGACCTTGAGATCGGCTCACCGAAAAATCAGTGTTCCCGTGAGAAATCGAAAAATCCATCAAACTCTTCATCGAGTTTCGTCAGTGTACATTTGTTAATGAGTGAATTTCTAATTGTGTTCGATGAAAAGCAAATTAGTGCGTGCTTACGTCGGTAAGAGAGAAAGAGGGAGGGATGGAGGGAGGGAGGGAGGGAGGAAGAGAGAGAGAGAGAGAGAGAGAGAGAGAGAGAGAGAGAGAGAGAGAGAGAGAGAGAGAGAGAGAGAGAGAGAGAGAGAGAGATTTCAATTATAATTCTCTAATTATTACGCTATAAAAATAAGCGACACAGAAAGATCGCTATTTTTTACTAATTAATCAATATTATATGGAAAGCACTTTACACATTTACCATCGTATGCAACATCCCTGCAAACACGGTAATGCGCGCTCGGAGATTTCTGCACCATTATATTTATTTTTATCAACGTACAGAATTCATTTTTATTATCACTCGTAATATTACTATTAAATTTCTTTTGACTGGCGGGCATTGTCATCATAGTGTACTTCTGAAAAAAGAATAAAAGAAGTATTTAATTGATCACGCGGGCCAATAAAGACAACGTACACAGAATAATCGGTACTGTCTTACCTGATATGCCTCGACTCATTATATTATTCTCTCAATATAAAGTTGGCAGCTTTGATGATCTGTGGCCACCCACGTCAACTGCGGATGAGGATGGTGGGTCACACGTCTCTTTCTTGTTCTGCAAAAAATTATTTTTTATTATAAAAAATAAATATTACATGCTTTTAAACTACGATTTTGAAATTATTTTTTATTTTTTACTTTCCAAGTTCCGCTGTTTCACTGCTAATCGACATCGGCACGTATTCCATGATCTGCTGTGTCAATGAAACAAAGACGAGAGCTCCGTCTTCTTTCTGTCACATAACTTTGCTGATGCTTCGGTTTTGGGATTGTGACAGCTCACATTTTTTTTCTTCTCTTTATGACTGTCCTCAGCCTATGCTTTTTAATATCTCGAGCGAAATGTACACTATATACCAATATTTACAACTGTGTCTTTATCACAAATAGCTGTACCCACGAAGAATTATTACGTTCGCAGTACAACACCCGATGCATGATCAGCGATATGACCACTGTACAGCACGATTATTTCGGACAAAATATTTTTCATAAGCTTCATATCCTTCGGCGCTATTTCATCACTGAAGTAAGACACGCAGAGCTTAACTCGAGACCAGCGACGATTATTTTACCAAAGGAATTATTTAAACCCTGGTTCACTACCGTATCGTGTGAGCCGTTTTTGCCATTTTTATTGCTTTCTCGTCGACTGTAACTTTTTGAATGAATCGTTGGCGGTGTTCATACCCCGTTTTCTACAGATTACCCCCACCGTCTAATTGCATCGCCGCTACTTTTGATACTGGAAATCATACCACTAAAAATGACTCACAAATACCCTTTGATATTTGTCGCATTCTCCTTAACAGCCTAGCAACTGCAGTAGCGAATATTGGGTCCAGGAAAAAGTTCGTGGCGTTTTTCTCGATAGATGGCATCAATTGCAAATAAGTCAGGAAACACAGATCGCAGCGAAACCGCAAAACGCTCGCTGGAAAGGTGACACTTCAAGCGTTACTTTGAGTGTATAAACATCGGAATTGTTGCAGTGGTTGGAAAATCGTTTGCGTTTGAAAATGCAGAAAAGTAATGAAAAATTGCGCTATATTTTGCAATATTATTATGACAAAGGGAAGAACTCTGCGCAGGCTTGTGAAAAAATTTGTGCTGTGTACGGTGAAGGTACTTTATCAAAATCTGCTGCGCGGAAATGGTTCGCTCACTTTCGTTCTGGTTTTTTTTTTTTGATTGTGAATTTTCATGTGAAAGATGAGTCACGCTCTGGTCGTCCAATCACTGAAAAAGTCGATGAAATTCTTGAAAAAGTCCAGCAAGATAAGCAGACCAGCAGTGTCGATATCGGTATGACCGAATTAACATCTGCGATGCGCTGCCGAAACGCAATGAAATCGAGCCATTTCTGAAACGTGTCATAACCGGTGATGAAAAATGGTTCACGTACGACAATCGGAAGCGTCAAAGATCGTGGACAAGGGATGATGAGCCGTCACAAGCATTCGCGAAGCCAGGATTGACGGCGAAAAAGGTGATGTTGTGTGTGTGGTGGGACTGGAAGGGAATCGTCCATCATGAGCTACTTCCAGTTGGTCAGACGATTGATTCTCAACTCTAATGTGGACAACTAGAGAGATTACGCCAAGCAATTGAAAGAAAACGGCCCGAATTCATTAATAGGAAAGGTGTTGTCTTCCATCATGACACGCCCGACCACACACTTCTTTGATGACCCGTCAAAAATTCCGAGAGCTTGGTTGGGAAGTTTTAATGCATTTACCGTATAGTCCAGATATAGCACCCTCTGACTATCACTTATTCTGATCTCTGCAGAACTCTCTCAATTGAATTAAGCTGCTTTCAAAAGAAGCCTGTGAAAACCAGTTGGTTTAGTTTTTCAACCAGAAATCATAGAAGTTCTTCACCGATGGCATCATGGCTCTGCCCGAAAAATGGCGAAACATTGTCGATAATAATGAAGCATATTTGGTTTAAATAAATTAATTTTCACACTATAAGAAAACCAATTGAATTTTACTAAAAAACGCCACGAACTTTTTTCCAGACCCAATATGTATGTACCGGCCAGTAGTATCACGCTGATGCGTGTTGCGAAAATGATCTTTCCAAGCCTGCTCTTCTGGTGTGAGTTGATCGATCTTGTCCTTTCGTGGTTCTTCTTGAAGCCAGAATTTCGTGAGCACCTCCTGTAATGTCTGTTCATCGTGTACACGACAGCATTATGAACAGTGAGTGCTTCAGGTAGGCATGAGTTTATTGGTCCAATGATAAGCCATCCAAATATTGATATTTATGCAATAGGCGATGATGGTGTGCCCTTGATGATGTTAGGCTTGATAATCTGCACCAATTATGATATCAATCGACCGTCGTTTGAGGAAGTCCGTATCCGCCCACTGCAGTTTCACTATGTCCATGTCCGTGCTGGTGACTCAAATGATGGTAAATTAGTTATGAATGCGTTGAGTATGTTAGCCAGTACCGTGACATTCTCCTTGGTGTGAGTGGCGTAGATGATAAGTTGAACTGAGCCACGTGTCTGCGTTGAGTTTCCTCCGCCAATCCCAGTGATCGAAATTGATCAGTGCTTGCATGGTGTATTGAGTTTTCAGAAGAGCTCTTCCGTAATGAAAGTCAATTCCGACCCTGGATCGATGAGAAAACATGCCTGATGAGTTGCTAGTAGCGTTGAGCATGTGTTTGTGAGTTGAACTGATGAGTGAACGACTGCGTGAATACCCTAGTGTGTTGAGTGTTTAGAGTTGTTGAGTGTTTAGAGTGTCTAGAGTGTTGAGACTGTGCAGCGGTTTCCTGAGTTGCTCCTGGTCGAACCCAATGTTTATTCCAAGTACTTTAAACAATTACATATAATTTATTGAATTGAATAAAAATGAATTAATAAATAAATGCTCCACAAACCAGGACGGTGCTTCAGGACGAAGATGTTGGACTGCATCGAGCTGAAAGATGCACATAGCTGGTAGTGCGGAATCGTGATTGCTCGCCTGATTATGAGCGTTTATGTATATTTCATTCGCGCTAAACGCTCCAGATAGATTTGAGTCGGGCACGTATCTGCGACCATTCTCCGATTCTAATCTGAATCCAATTCTGAAATTATGCCTTGCCGACTGTGTATGATGTGGTTGAGCGGCAACTTGGCCTCAACCATTTGCAAATTATTTGCAAAGTAGTCATAATCCATGTACGTTGTTAGCCAAGAGTTCTCCAGGAGGAGGCCATGGAGAAGGATTGCAATCCCTCGTCAAGAGATGTCCAGATGTCGTGCAAGCTTCGATCCATCGTTGCTGCGATTGGACCTTCAACGCCAGCTCAGTTGCCAGGCGAGCCGGTGATCGGGTGCTTTTCGCAGCTACGGTGGCCTCAGGTACCAGCAATGCCTTTTTCTCCTCAGAATTACCGGGTGCCACCCCGGCGTCTGACGAGTCACGCTCAGACGTTACTGACCCAAGAACCACGTTCTAGTGATAGGAAAAGAAAAACAACGAAGTTGCTTCGTAAAGCGCTACGTTGCCACACTGCCACTTGACGAGTACAGATGAGCCGATGAGGATACTGCTATGTGGTATCCGCAGAGTCCCACGTCGAGATGAGCCGAGATATGTGTGCCGAAGGTAGAAAACCCTCGTATTCTCTTCGCGTGAGTCGAAATCCGGGTCGAAGGACCAAAATGTTGAGAATTACTGGTGTTGTCGAATCTGCAAGATATCGAAAAAGGATGAGTTTTCACTCACGGCAGGGGTGAAATAGCCAGACGAAAAGATGTAGGTATAGAAAGTGGTTTATTCTACCGTCAATTAGCAAACTACAAAAAATATATAAAAAATAACGTAAATAAATTTAGAGTGAATTTTGGGTGATGAGCACATACAATTGTATTAATTGTGTGCTGAAATTTGTGAGGTGAACGTGGTGCAGCCCTCGCTGCAGAGCACGTTACGAAATGAGACTTATGATGATGCACAATTGAGATTTCCCCACCTCACCATCATTGAATTTATGTAAATTGCAACGGTGCATTTTTACCGTGTATTCTGAGTCCAGTTGAGCACTCCTGGGTTGAGTATACCCTGAGAAATGGATAAAAAATTTCCGAGGTGACAGCAGTGTGTTGGAGCTGTCCAAGCGGTTTTCATGAGAAGTGTCATAATATTCAAGATGGCTGAGTAGTACAAAAGCGTCGTTGTGAGATGCTGTAGTCAAGCGAGAGAGACAGCCTCTAGCTTGAGTAGCATGCCTGCGAGGCGCTGCTTCGGCTATCTTTGCGACAGCCGATCGCAGCACACCACCCAGCAGCAACAGGTCGACCTACGGCGAATATCGATCGCCGTGCATTAGCTGATATTCCAACATTATCTTATAATTTTATCTATATATAACTGAAGTCGCTCTGCAGAGCAAGCGCTTCGCGAGGAGTGCAGCGCAAAGCGATACGCACGTGCAAAACCGCTGTCGTTGCATTCATACGCTGTACACTTAGTTATGATTCAGAGGGCGTTGTTATCTTTAATTCCCGTGATGCCCACCAGCAGCATGCTGAACATACAGTCTGTCATTAATTTCGTGATCCGTCAGTCTTTTTATTATTCGCAATGTATGCTCGGTATAACGCGAGAGTTTTGGGTGCTACATCTTAGTGTGCAGTAGTGTACATAGAAATGTATATGGTGGTTCACCTGCGCACGTTCGGCATGTGGGCTTCATTTGAGGAGCTGAAGACAATACTCCACCAAATCTTCTTCGTGTTGGATAGTCATGGCTTTGTTGTTGCCCTGGAGCAACTTTACGCTGAAAAGTCGTGCGTGGTTGTGTGGCATGGGCATGCGGATCGCTGCGAACTGGTCCATGCAGACGCTGAAGGATACTCGGAGGTACTTCTGATCGACCAGGTGTACACCGTATTCGTTAATGGGGATCAGCTCTATTATCCGGACACCCTCTGCGCGATGATGCTCACATTGTGCATAAAGTGCCGTCTGTATGGGCTAGAGAATGTGGACTCTGTTTGACTGTTACAGCTCCTCGAATCGTTATGGAGCACCAGCGTATCAATCATCGGCGTGGTAGTGAGGAGCGAGAGTCACCCAGCGTACGGCTAGTGACGAGGGCAACGTGGATGTAGGGGGTCTGGTGATTGAGGCCCTCGGCGCCGAAATCAACATCGGCTGCAATGTCAGCGACGTAGACGAGGGCTTCGTGGACCCCAAGCTTGCCGCGGACGGTGCTTGGGTGTGAGAGTGTGCACGTATGCCTGTGCGCATGCTTGAGATTGTGTATATATATATAGTATATATGTGTGTGTGTGTGCATTCGCGAGAGACAGGAGTTTAAATTCGCCGTAAAAGGAACGTGGAAGACAACAACAGCTGAGATGGTGAGTTCCAAATGTTATTCCTTTTTTCAAGTATACGGACGCGTTTGCTCCATTATGCTTTTATCTCTGCTCTTTCTTTATCATATTTTCATAATGTTCGTTCTTCCTTCTCAGTATCACTTTAACTACAGCATTCCTTTCCACTTCAAAATATTGCAAATGATTTTCCGTATCAGTGAAAACTGCTTCTCTGTACGCCTCGTCCCATCTACCCACCGCTACCGTTATATTATTTGATAACCATTTTCTCCCTCTCATACTATTGGAATATCAAATATTTTATAGTATTTAACCGGTCTAGTGTGCCTACTATCTTCTCGGAAAAAATCTTTGCTCTCCGACTTAAGTAGACATCCTGATTTCCCTTTGTTGTAGTTCTCAAAGCCATTATATATTCATTCACAATAATTTTACTGTAATTCCTTGCTCTATATTGTGATGCAATCACAGTCAACATAGAAATGATCACATAATAAAACCCAAATCAATATATAATAAGAGGAAAAAACACTTTATCAAATAAGCCGGATACGCGGTAGGCGTTATATGGCATTCTTCTGGTTTTTCGAAACTGAAACCGCGTCCGGACACGCATGACATCACCACCACGGAATGTTCCCTCACTGTCGAAAAGCAGCGGGCCAGCGACCAGCTGACCCCACTCAAGCACCGAGGGGAACACCAGGGCACGTCGGCGGGAACTTGCAACGAGACCAAAATGTATTAAAATCCGAAATGAGAGGAGAAAAGAGAATAGATTGGGAAAGGAAAGGCAAGAGATATAAAAGAGGCTGCGACCAGAAAGGAGGGCTCTTCTCTAGAAAACTACCATTCGAGATAGTTCTTTCTGTTGCGCAGTAGCAATTCATTTTTAAATTGTGGATCTGTCACGGAACAATAAGGATCAAGGTACCAGAAGGTATAAATTACCAAGTAGACGTGTTAAACGGTTTCAAAGAATCAACTAAATCCAGTCTAAGCTAGGAAAATATTAGGATAAATCAAGTACTAGAGTAAAATAGGAATCAGATGGTAGAGAATAAGGAAATAGACAATAAGAAGCCGAGTAGTCGATAGAAAGAGGGAATTATCAAGTGACTGACTCAATCAAGTGTAAGAGGACTAAAGAAAATTTTCTAGGGAAAATTTGAGTAAAAGAATTAGAAATAAGTATGATAATATAATAGTAAATAAAAATATTGTTGACACAACGGAATGGTTACTGCGATTAGACTAACTACTAGAACCCACGGGGTACGTGTTAGAAATTGGCGAAAGAAAGCAGGAGTGGATTGCAGAAAAAGAAGGAATGGAGATCGGCGACATCCACGGCGAATTACAGTGATAATTAGGCCACGGTGGACCCCATAATATCGGAATAAGTATTCGCAGTAAAGAAAGAGAGACTTTTTCGAGTAAACTTTGGGAAATTGTTAAGGAAGATCAGTTGGTGAGTGAAATGTGAGGCTCACCGTCAAACAAAATCCCAGGAAAAGTAATTAGAGAACCAGAGGCCAGTAAAACAACCAGAGTGAGGAAAACAAATCTACCGGCTCCGTCAAGTACATCGGACCGGAGCGACACAGCGTCCCAGGACGATACGAAAAAAGAGCAAGGGAACAACTCACCTAGGCAGAAATGCAACGGGAATCATCCAGGGTGTCAAACCATCTCACCTGCCATGGATTTCAATAATAGTCACAAATAAATAAATAAAACCACTTTAAAACAGTATTCCGGGTCAAGACACGTCACGGCCTAAGATAAAGATCACTCGCGACTCGAGAGTACGATCGACACGAGAAGGCCCACAAAAGGTCTACGGAGACGGAACAAACACCACGGACAGAAGATCCGGACGGAAAACAACGTAGAAATCGACAGAATTCCAATTTTCTAAAAGCGAGCTGACGCGAACACGGACTCAGTGGCCACAACAGCCGACAGGCACGCCAGCAACAGGTCTCCGAACACAGCAGACGGCACACTTCAGCCGCCAGGAGGCTGCATATCGAGACGGACGAACTCGATTCCGCCTAGTTGTGGAGTTCGCCGCCGCTCCTTAGAGCGTACGAGTGGAAGGCCTCCCATCGCCGAGGATAAAGAAGAGCGAGGAACTTTGTACATATTATCACGTCGGAAATTGATTGTACGGCCAACGGCGCCAACAAGCCGACCATCGCATAATTTTTCTAATTGTTAAATATACCATACTTATACCTCCTTAAGAAGTCTATACTAATTTTCTTCGTGTTCGAGCCCGAATTCTTCCCCCCAGAAGATAAAAAATGAATGATAACAGGAAAATACCGTTACAATATTCTCTGTATTTATTCTCCTATTTGCACGTACCTAATATGCCTTTGATCCTTGCATGATCCGTTATTTTCGGTTCGTTTTCTACCTACACTTGAGCGTTCATATTAGCATATAAAAGATCTATAGTTATTCAACTATCCTGCGTTATTCTCGTCTGCTTATTAAGATATCGTTTCATCTCTAAGCTCAACATTCCCGTTAGTAGTTTCTTTTTGTAGAATAAGTCCACCCTAAAGTATATATTAAAATCTCCTATAATTAAACAGTTGCCTTTTATTGTTAGTTTCTCGTGTTATGCCGTTAAACGCGTATTTTGAGATACGAGACGTTCGTGATACGGCCGTAGGTATGATATTTAATTAAAAGCTAGTAATTGGGATCGATTGCCGTTGAGGAGTTGACACTGGCGTCAACGGGAATAGGACGCAGAGATGAAGTTAAACAAGTTAAATAGATTTTATTATAATTTACGGTCGATGACTGTCAAATTATTATATGTGAAATCGCTGCAACAATTTTATTGCGATCTCTTGAGTCCTTGACGAGGAACTAACTATTCAGTTTCGAGTTTTTCTAAGAGTTTAATATTTTCGACGAATCCGATCCGAGATCAACCTGAACGGTTGACGTGAAAATTAAGACTGATTCTGGTAAGGTTGTTACTCTATCTACCTTTGCCGAAATTGATGAATTGCTCTAAGTGCGGATCGTTGATCGCGACTCGATTCGTGCATCAGCACATTCTTTCTATTCTCGAGTGAGCGATAGAAAAAAAATGTCAAAATTAATGAATGGAATTTGATTGAAAATTCAGCAGCATAACAACAGCGAGTTTTCACACTGAAATCTCGGGCGGTTACTAAACGTACACCTAACAAGGCTAGTATGCCCGAGTTGTTAAGTATTTCGTGTTTCACTGTGTGATTTTTGCATGTTATTCCGGTCGGCTCGTCTGTGGAGGCTACGTATAGCCACTTCCCCGGCTATTGAATAGATATGAGCAGTATGCGTATTAAGTTTATTACCCGCTTCGCGCAGTACCGACAGTTTCCTGTTGTGATTTTTGCAATATCAATATCTCACAGGGAGTGTTCTTGGTTAGGACCGTTGATGGGTGCATGAATGAGCAGACGTACAACCCTGCGAGTCTTTTGCACTGTCCTAAATCAAAGTTAAACGCGTGGTTAAACGGAAAAAAAAGTTGATTTTTGCTGTCGACAATCACGTAGTCCTCTGTGCTTTCGATGATTTAGTATTCTCCGCTGCTGGTCCATATGGGCAGCGAATATACCTTGTAGACGTCGTACTTCTGCTGACCGATTAGGGGTGTTTCCAGCATGTGCACTATAGCGTGGCCATGCTCTAGGCCTTGATGTTGACCAGGCGCATAAGTATTACCGCTTGGCGAAGCTCTATGCCGACTAGGAAACTGCTATCCAGTGGTAGGAATGGTAAGGCGTCGGTGAGGTATCGTCTGAGTGTTCGCGGCGACAATACCGCGCTTACTCCTCCATTCGTGATATCCACAATGAGCCACACTAACACCTTCATGTCGCTGAGCAGGGACTTCACTACTATCCTAATGGCATTCAGACTTTCGTCTAAGTAGTAGCGAAGTGTTAATAGGCGTGCACATGGTGAGCACTCTCATTGAACATGCCTAATGCCGACATTACCAACTGGAGTTGGTTTTTTAACCCTTCCTTGAGTGCCTGATGAGAAGCCTGTATGGCCGAGATTTCCTCGTGCAGTTCGTTAATATCGGCATCGCCTATATTACTCGTTATCGATTTGATGATCCGACCCAGCCTATCTACTGGCAACGTCCTCGCAGTTTTCCAAGTCGGTAATTCTGAAAAAATTGTTGTAGCTCTAGGCCCGTTATTCGCTTTCTATTCAACTTTGGGGCTAGATTGCTTATGCGTACCTTCTTCCTTCTTCTAAGGCTTTATATGATGTTTAAGGGGTCACATCTACTCAGCGGCCGAAAAAAGGCGTGTTTTTGTGATTTTTTTTTTGGAAAATGGTTGCAGGTCTCGAACTTTTTTTTTCACAGTAAGGGGAATATCTTTGAGTATGTTTCATAATTTTTTTTATTGGAAAAAATTTTTAAATGTATATGATATAGTGTATCCATCCGGACCGCTGTTCAAAAAAGGCCTTCCGCGGTGACCACTGTAACTGCACATCATCTGAAATAAAAAAAACCAAATAAATTAAGTTTTTGTATAGCATTATCTAGTCTTTAATCGAAGGATTTTTTTTTAGATGCGTACTTTTTTTAATATTGAGGAAAAATGGAGTGATTTTTTGGTAAAAAATGTTCAGTAAAAAAAAATGTTCGTTGTCTGCAAAACCGATTATCGTTGCCTCCTTTGGAAGTTCCATGTTCAATAATCCGTTGTACATCAGGTTCCACAGGAAAGGCCTAAGGACCGATCCTTGTGGAACTCCTGCTGTAACGTTGTACTCCACCGAGCCATTTTCCGTCTCGTAGATAAGGATTCTATCTTTCAGGTAACTGTCTATAACCCTCCTCAGGTATTCGGGCGTCTGCCTTGCTGTTAAGGCACCCATGAAACGATCCCATCTTGCGGCGTTGAGTACGTTTTTGACGTCTCACGTAACCAGCGCACAAAAACCCTTAGTTTTCCAGTTCCCCTGTTTTACAGTTTTCGCTGCCTCGATAACTTTGGTTATGGCGTCCACCGTTGATCGCCCTTTCCAGAAACCGTACTGGCGGTTTGATAGACCCCCTATGTCCTCGATGTGCTTCTTGAGCCTCCGAAGGAGCAATCTTTCGAACAGTTTCCCTAAGTTGTGAAGGAGACAGATCGGGCGGTATGACGGCAGCTCGTCTAGTGGCTTGTCACCCTTTCGTAGAAGAACAAGCTTTTGCCTTTTCCATCACTTGTGGAAAGACCCTTTGCGAAGACACACATTGTACGTTTCCAGCAACAGTTCTGTCCAGGCCCCGACAACCCTTCGCACGATTTCATTTGGGATGTTGTCTGAGCCTGGCGCGTTCCCGTTTTTGAGCCGTTCTTGTGCCACCTGGAGTTCCTCTATAGTCAAGGGTTCGATCCTCTATTCTTCGACGAGCCTTGCTGCTGCTGGTCGTCGTTTTTCTTGGACCGGGAACAGAGTGTCTACGATTTCTCGCATCCGCTCCGGGCATGCTAGTTTGGGTTTTGGCCGTTGTTCCACCAATTTTTTCGTTACCAACCGATATGGCAGTCCCCAGGGATCTTTGTCAATGGTGCGACAGAGTTCTATCCAGCACCTCCTTTTGCTGCTCCTTATGGCCTCTTTCAGCTTCTTTCTTGCTTCTCTGAACTTCGATTGCGGAGACTCGTATGTTTGACCATCTTCATCCTGCCTTCTCCGTCTTTGAGCCGCCCGACGTGCTGCCATACATGTTCGCCTTAGGTTCGCTATCTCCAGTTTCCACCAGTATACTGACCTTCTTGTCTGGGCCGGTTTTCTCCTGCGTGGCACGACCTAGTCGCATGCGGCTGTGACCAGGCTCACCAAATAGTCCATGAGTGCATCTGGATCACGGGCCTCTGCTAGCCTTTGTAGGTCACCTTGCCGCTTCGTCGTCTCTAACACCTCTCTAAACTGAAGCCGGTCGAATTTCTGGAGAACCCATCCGGATACCTCTGTTGGATCGCCAGCTGGGTTACCTTGTCGCCCTCTTGGTTTGTCCCGAACGCGAAATTTCAGATACTGGTGGTCGCTGAGTGTAGCATCCTCCAATACTTTCCACCCCTCGATCCTGGCAGCTACTCCAACTGACGCTATGGTGATATCTACGACTAAGCCCTTGTGCCCGCGGCGAAAGGTAAACGTGTCTCCATCATTGAGAACAACCAGGTCCAGTCGCGTAATCGCACAACGCTTCTCCCCTGCGGTCTAATCTTCTACAGCCCCATTCTGGCGACTTGCTGTTAAAATCTGCGGTGACGAAAAC
Source organism: Cylloceria caligata (assembly GCA_963942595.1). NCBI lineage: Eukaryota > Metazoa > Arthropoda > Insecta > Hymenoptera > Ichneumonidae > Cylloceria > Cylloceria caligata. The sequence continues at coordinate 41,516,836 of OZ012703.1, read as the reverse complement.
TTCTCCCGTTACTGTTCTGAGACTCTCCTCCAGATGATCCAGTTGCCGCACGTAGTCATCGTAGTCGCAGTTTGGTGAGAAATAGCAATTGTATATTCTCACCCCTCCTACCTCAATCCACACGAAACCTGCGGTAGGTTTCCCGACCTCTCTGATCCTTGTGTTGGTATTTAACACTGCGATTGCGGCTCTTCCGGTTGTGTCTTGAAATGAAGTGCCTGTATCTGGCTTCTTGTATTGCTCGCTAATGAGAAGTATATCCACCTTTTTCGCCGCGGCCACTTGCATCAAAAGATCTTGAGCTTCGCGGCCTCTGCCCAGATTGATCTGTAAGAAACTAGCCATATGGCTTCAGTTTGCTAGCCTTCTGGAAGGCGGGGCACTTCGCGCTATCGAGGATATGGGCTGCACCACCTGGTTCTTCTGTTTCAGCTTCACTGCATATCACGCAGAGCGGATCTTTTTTGCAGTCATTTGCGATATGACCCTCCTGCCCATAATTATAACATTTTTTGGGCCTATCTGGTCCTGTACAACTGCGTGCAGCGTGGCCGTACCCCAGGCATTTGAAACACCGCAGGATGTCGAACTTCTGTCTGACGCGACACACCATCCAGCCTAATTTCAGCTTCCCTGTTTCAAGTAACTTTTCTGCAACTTTAGTTAGGACCGTAACTACCGCCATTTCGGTCCCTCTAAAAGCTTTCCTCAAAGCCCTTGCCTTGATGGATTCTTTTTCTGCGCTTTCGACAGCCGATATTATCGCTTCCACTACCTCTTCTCATCGAGGTGACCTCATCAAGGTGACCACATCGAGGTGACCTCATCGAGGTGACCTCATCGAGGTGACCTCATCGAGGTGACCTCATCGAGAAGACCTCATCGAGAAGACCTCATCGAGAAGACCTCATCGAGGTGGCCTCATCGAGGTGACCTCATCGAGGTGACCTCATCGAGGTGACCTCATTGATGTCTCGATTTTGCAGGGTATAGCTCTGACCCATCGTCCTCACAGTAGCCCCGTCCTCTAGTGCAGTAGCCACGGCTCTTCGTAGGCCTTCAGCGCTTCCACTTCCTTTTTTAATCTCGACGAGGATTTTGCCACCACAGGTGCACCTTATCGCAGACATTTCCGCTCCACATTTTTCTAAATCGACCTTCGTCTTTATTTGTCGGAGAATATCCGCGTATGAGGATTGCCCAGGGACTTTGACCGCCATGGCTTCGGGTATTCGTCCGCGTATCCCTCTCGCTGGAGTATTTTCCCAGCCTCCTTGCTCCTAGCCGTTCGCTTCTTTCGCTCTACTTTTCTCCAGTTTTCTCTCTGTGATTGCCGCTCTTCTAGCTGGGGCCCGCTTCTGGGTGTTTTGCGTGCTGTCATATCGGTACCTCATCCTCGGATCTTTTTTCCGGGCGTTAGGACCTGCGGAGTTGACGAAGCCACTCGTTTCTTGTTCTCAGTGGTCGTATTGATCCTTCTGAGCGCTTTGATGCTTGCCTTAAGCGGAGGCTGCTTTCTTGTACTTCCTTCGTCCGACTGCATGCTGATTCCGGCTCCCTCTGAGACGTCGCGTTGATCGATCTGCGATGCTGCTGCCGAACCAGTTCTTTGCTGAGCTTCCTCATATGCCCGCTCCAATTCTTTCCTTTCTTGGCGATGGTCCTTCATTCGCCTCCACAGGGTGACCGCCTCATCGTTAGCGGTGCGAATCGACTTATGTACATTCGTGTAATCTTTCAGGACGCTCTCGAGTTTTAGAATGCGTTTCCCGATCTCGGCGAACGCTTCCGCTTCCTCCTTTTTCAGCTGTTCTAGCTGCTGTTTTAGTTTCTAAAACGAGCTCCTGTCTCGCCTCTGCTTCTTCCGTCGCAGTTTCTGTCTCCTTTTCGTCTTCCTGTTTGTTTTTAGAAATCTGGTCGTTCATGTTTATTCTCGCGAGTATCTAGGTATTGGAGTCCGCCCCATTAGAGCCTGGTTACTGGGGTAAGGCCGCCTAAACACACCTGGGGTGGGACTAGTTGCCCCAGGGGAACCGTTTGAGACATCTCTCCCAGATGCCATTTCACCCCTACCCGCCAACCGCGATCCGACGGCGAGCATTCCCCCATCCACCACCTGAAGACGCGTCATGTGGCAGTACACCTTGGCCCAATGGTCTCTCTGTCTCTCCGATGAGAATGTCCGCTTTGCGCTTCTTTATAAATTCGATTCCTAGCATCCCGTCTACGTCTAGTTGCACGTCGTCTGGCAGTACGTAGAATGTGTTGCCGCGACTATTGGGCCTTCGGAGACGAGCTCAGCCCTGTATAGGGGCGTGACTTCCATACTCCCGATGCCCTGTAGTTCGACGTCACTGTCCTCGATGACTATGACTGACCGCAGGCAGCCTTCCTTAACTATGCTACACTGACCTTCAGGGTTAGTACTCCCTGGATACCGAGCAGCGATTCGATTTCCAAATCATTTCCAGTTCCGGTCGGTGCTGGCAGTGTTACCTAGAGCACACGCTGCGTCGCTTTCTTAGAACAGTGTCCCCAGTGTTTGCCTTCCATCATTGCCGCTGCTTGATTTTGGGCCTGCGTCATTTGGAGTATATCCGTCTTTGTCGACGTACTGCCTACTGCTGTTGGACTGCTGCTGCTGCTACATCTGTTTTTGGCCACTTTCTCAGTTTCTCCATAGCCTCTTCTTATACTCCTTCTAGAAGTGTCACCTTTTCTTAAAATAGCTGTAAATATTGTTAATTTCATTTACTGTCCGGTTTTCATTTGGAGCTGGTAGACTTACGCGCCCTGATGCGGTACCCGTCACCGACTCGTGAAGGTGGCGTAATTTCGAGACCGCACCAGGATCTAGACCTGCCCATGTAGTCTATTTTCGAAATTGGCATTGGCGCATCTCCGAGTCGCGGCTATCTCTGCCCGCTTCTTGAACTCGGCAGGGGCTGTCTTACAGCATTTTTCCAATTCGTCCACAGCTATTCTTTCGGACCGAATCACGTACGCGGCGATGTCCTCATGCCGACGTTGTTGGGGAAAGTTGAATTCCAACTGCAGGGCAACTATCGATTTTCGCTGCCCATACAGAGCCTCGAGCTCGCTCTTGAGCTGCCCCAACGTAGTGACGGTTTTATTCTTTAATTCCCGCGTAACTCGCTCAGCTTTATTACTACGCACAAACTCCAATAGAATATCGTGATCCTTGTCAGCCACCCGCCGGAACACGGTCTCACAGCATTCTTCGAATCCATCCATAGTTCATTAGCGTTGCTACCGTTGAAAGTCTTGATGTTCTTCAAAGCCAGGCCGAGGTCCCATGTCCGTCTACGTGGAATCTGTGACCTTATTTGATCCTTGAGATGCACGCTATCCGCCGAAGAATAACTCTCCTTCTCAAATCGTGCGAGCCTCTGTGGTCGCAGTGATGGCACAGGGTCACTTAAACCCGACCCCTCTCGCCGCTGTTCCAGATCTGCGACGCGATCTGTGGGCATCTGGATGAGTTCGTAATCACTCGCTCTCACCTCGATTAGCGTATCAGCGAGATTCCACGTGGCAATTGGAGTTTCTGTTTGCCGAGACCCGAGCTCCTGCGTGAACTCGCTCGGCTTCTTCTCAAACTCACGCTGACTCTACTCGAACTGAAGCCAGCTTCTGTCAAGCTTATGCTGACTCCTCTCAAGCTTCAATGTCGTACCCGATCCGGCAAAGAGCGCTACATCGTACATGTAGCCTCCAGTTAACCCACGCGGTTTATTGTACATAAGTAGTATATTTCCCGGTGCGCCATGCCTTCGGTGATGTGTGTCGGGGTCTGATTTCCAGTGGCCATGTCGCCAGTCCAATTATCTTCGTTCTCGCCAAACGACGTACCCCTGATTCGGTTTATACCGAATTGTTCATCCAATCAGCCTGCGATTACCGCCTGTCTATCGTCCGAAATTCCTTCCCTCGACAAAAGCCCCTGTAATGCCCTACGTGTTTGGTACGAAATATCGCCTCCTGCTGTCTCCAGATTGGTCGTGGTGGCAATCTCTTAGCTAGGCAAAGTCGAATCGAACGAATTTCTCCGGCGTACTGCGTCGCTTCTTTACTTCCCGGCACATGGTAACTCGCTTGAATGTCCTCAATACGATTTGAGCGAAATTTTGTTTTTTATCCAATGTTATTTCAATGAAAGGAATTTTGACATGTAATTTCCCGTTTTTTTACTAGCGCGATCTACTGGTTTTGAATTACAGGTTGTATATTGTAGTATTAAAGCAAATGCCACTTACGGACTGATGATCTCTTAGAGGGTCCTGGCGTGGTGTTCTTTGGAGCGCTCCTGCGGTGAAGATCGTTTGTTGCCGTGCTGCTCTCGTCTGTTGGTAATTGACGTCTTTCTCGGTACCGTTGACCCTCTGATTTGGTTGTTATCTGTTACCGTACCTATGCGTCGCTAACACTCACGCCACGGTTTCTGCAATCGCACTTCCGGCTTGCACTCGTGTGCATTATTGTCCGCGTCCCGACGTATCACGTAGACCCGAACTTTGGACAATTCGGCTTCTGCTGGTCGAATTGCACCGTTTGTTTACCTTGACGACTGTGTCAGGTTTTAACCAGATTTCCACAATACACAGTTGACTCCCGCATGGGTGGTAGTTGTCACTTAATTGTCAGTGTCTGTAAAACTTCATGTTGTCTATCCGTACATATTCATACTAAAAGCTCTCCCGGCGTGTCACGATCACTTAGGCATATCCCACGCTACCAACAAAATGTTATTCGATTAACCGCGTATTTTAAGATAATACGATCGTAGGTAAAATATTTAATTAAAAGTTAGTAATTAGGATCGATTGGTGTTAAGGAGTTAGCGCTCGCGTAAACAAGAGTAAAATGCAGATTTAAAGTTAAACAAATTAAATAGATTTTATAAAATATTACGGTAGATGGCCGTCCTATTATTAGATGTGAAATCTTATTACATAAACGTTTATTGCTATCTTTTATTTATATTTTATATAAATAATATTTATATTTTATTGCAATCTCTCGAGTCCTTGATGAGGAACCAATCATTCAGTGTCGAGTTTCTGTAAAACTTCAATATTTTGGACGAGTCCGTCCCGGGATTAACCGTTCAGGTTGATGTGAAAATTAAGGCTTATTTTGGTAAGGTAGTTATTATCGATCTTTGCCGAAATTGATGTATGGCGCTAATCGCGGATCGTTGATTGCGACTCGCTTCATGCATCAGTTTATTCTTTATATTCGCGAGTAATTATACCACTCGCGACCGAGCAATGCAGAAATAATGTCGAAATTAATTAATGGAATGTTGTTGAAAATTTCGTGGCATAACACTCGGTTATATCCTCTAAGTGCCTTGTAAATTCAGCATCTGACGCACTTGGTAAATAATACACAACCATTATCATTGCTTTATATCGTTTATCGTTGACCTCTATTGCAACACACCACCAATTTGATTCTATTTTATTCATCAGTATCAACTCATACTAAATATCGGCTCTTACGTATCACATAGCACCGCCTGGATTCCTATTTTCCGCATGAGATCAGATTGCACTATAGCCTGGCATATATATCATATATACCTAATCTTCTCTTCTCATCTCGAATCACTATATTGTACATTGCGCATTCCCAATTGATTGCGTTATGTTCAGCATTTAATTTCAGGTTAAATGTTGGGTTCTTAAACATAAAATTTACACACTTACATTTTTCGGCTTTGCACTTACTTGCTTTGTCATTTCCTGCATATGTATAATATGTTTCGTCTGTTTCACAATTCTTTGCAGCACGATAATGGCCCCAATCTTTGAAACACCATTTAAAATTAACATGATTGAATACAGGGCATTTTTCCATCCCACATTGAAGTTTTCTTTTTTCATTATCATCTTATGCGTATCTTCATCTGCTTAAATTATTACAGAATCGTCCTTGCCTCTGCTTTTGAATTGACTATCAGTTCTCTTTTCTTTAACTATTTTCTTCACTATTCGTATATGGAATTCATCATCCACTGTATCAATTCTATTCTGCTTCTTGATTGTAGTTGTCAGCTCAACATCATCCAATTCCATTACTTCTTCGCCGATTTTAATAATTTTAATCTTAGGTTTCATTTGTTGTAACTCACAGTGAGTCAGTGGCTTTGAAATTTGCTCTGAGGTCGGCCTATACTGTAGCTTTTTAAGTTTTCATTTTTTCTCCAGTCGCACAACGCAGTATCAGAGTTCCCTTGCTCTCCTTCTTTAGTTCCGTCGTTCCCATAAGTATTTTTTAATATCAACTTTTTCTTGTCTTATTTTTTTTGTAACTTCATTCTCTTGTTCTGTCGTAGGTTTGATAATTAAGATATTCTATTCCCTTTTTTCTTTACAGCTTTACTATAGCTCTTTTGCGTTCCTCATTCTAGTCCACAAGCTCCTTTCTGTATTATTCTTCTTAAATCTTCCCGCTCTTGCTTAATAATTTCGAGATCTTCTGTGACTTCCTTTATAATCATTTTTGCTTCTTTCCTACATACCATTTCATCATTTATTTCTTGCAGAGTACTCACGACACAATCAATTTTTATATCAATACTGGCTGGCACATTCGTATCTGATACGCGGTTTCCATAACCTGGTATCATAACCGATCCTACCGCTCCTGTAGATTCTCGTCTGTCTCCGCTATAATCCGCTGCCTTCGTCACGACACGAATTTCTGATTATTAAAAAAATCCTATTTTTGCCTGAAATCCCAAGTGGTAAGAAAGTTTGTTTAGTTTTCGCATCACTCACGCACACAACTCATTCATATACACACTACACTCACGATATGACGCCTCGCATCTTATGGCACGGCTCACAGGCATACCCTACCGACGAGCAGACGCAGCTCAGTCAGGCGCGTCTTCGATCAGCTTGTTTTCTCGATTTGAAAACACCCTAGCGGCTAATGCCACGCAGTGTGGCTCTAGCGGCATGACCACTTACAGGACGCACATTCCATTGCGGGCAGCGAATCGTCATTCAAGCGAGCTGTGAAGCACGTCCGCGTACAGGACGCTCTCAGCCTAGTGGTCGACGGAAGTAGCCATTATTCATGTAAGTACACACTACGTGTATATACTTTCAACTCAGCAATAATCAAATACCTGTTAACAATTTCACGCATCATTGGCAGGATAGCCACCACTTAACCTTGTGGTTTACACAAGGAACTGTCAACTCACCAGTACGTTGTGTGGATATTAAAACGAGCTCTACATCAGGTCGAATCAACAGAATCACCTGCACGACGTCAACTCAGCAGCCAGCTAGACAATTCACCTACCAGTGCATAAATAAGTACAGGCTTGCAATAATCATTAAATTGTCGCTACTCAACAGGTATTCATCATCATTTTTATACACGATAAATAAAGACTGATTTTATATTGTTGAACCATGTGCATTTAATTTCAATACACTTGTCACCGGGTCCATAATATCCAGTCAGCCTCACCTGTCTACTCGAATTACTCAGTGCTCAAGTATTATTCATTTTGCTCTCCGGCAACTGGATTCAGATAATCACTGAATATAATATTATTAATCAATTATTCTTAGATAACTGCAGAAAGTATTATTATTCTTACATGTAAGTTATTTTGACTCAGTGTGATCCTTCGACTACTATATAGGTACACTGGTCAATTAATTTTCTATTTTTGTTGTCTTTCACATCAGATAAATTCATAAGCTCTGTTATACCGGTACCACGTAATTGGATTACTTGGTAATCGGTATAATATTAAAAAGTTATTATTTTTGGGATCGTTTGCCGATTAGGAGATGGATCTTGAGTAATAAGTGTAAACACGAATTTATGTAAAATGGTGGTATTTATTATAAGCAACGGCAACTTTCCGTTGTCTATTTAAAATCAATAAAAGCATGTACAATAATTCTGTTGTTTGGAGCCCGTCATGAGTAACCAAGCTCTCTTGATTGAATCTACTAATAGACTCTGATATTTCGGGTGAGCCCGACCCGTGATCAACCGTTCATGTTGATGTTAAACTTTTGACCGAGTTCGTCAAAGCAGTCTCACTCCTTTGACCGAAATCGAATGTCGCAATGAATTTCACAATAAGCATCGCTTGCAAATTCCAGCAAGTCGTAGCTCGAGCTCGTAGCGGTCATTGCTCGCAGCTCGTTGCTTACGTTTGCACATTTTTTCTACTTCGGTGAGTGGCCTCACGCGAGGAAGGAACAATAGCGAAATAATGCACAATTAATTAATTCGCGGCACAACAGCTCTTTTCATAATTTCTCGATCTATTGAGCCGGATATACTTATTAATTTCATATACATTTATGTCACGATACTCACCCAAATTAAAAACAGTACACGTCATACACTACAGACTGTGCAACTCAGCGTGTGGAAAAGAAAATCCGCAATAACCGTAAAATAACAAGCCAAGTGCGCTAATCATTTGTTGTGAATTACTCACAATGCTCTTCCGGTACACATTGTGGCTGGTGATAAGAAATCGCTATCCAACCAAAGCAAATCCTCACACGACGGTGACTCTGACCATGGCACAGTGGAAGTCACCGATGGTATATCGGAGACCTTCGACACACTCAACGTACCAACCACGGTACAACAAGTGCGCTCACATTCATTCACACTATCACCACGTGCCACTTAAGCTGACCTGATGAATTTCAAACTCGCTTCGCAGCACTCAAGCCACTCAGAGCTTCTCAACCGCACTTGGGACAACTTTTATAGCGAAAACGATCAAATGGGGACGATGTGCGAGTGAAAAATGTTCACTCATCCTTATGTTACAGGAAAGGAGTACGAGAAATGCTTCGATATTGTTACAAGTCCCTCTCGGCCATCCTGAAGAGCAAAGCACTCGCGAAAGCTCAGGAGTCGATATCAACCAGACTCGATGAACCAAATCAACCAAGTCAACACCGCTCAACATTGATAAAAATAAAGCTGCCGGAATTCAACGGTGATTTCACAGATTGGCCTGCGTTCCGAGACATGTTCGCCTCTATGGTGGTCGTTAACGAGAAAACCAGTGATGTTGCGAAGCTGCATTACTGTTGGATAATCCTGATGTTCCGATGTTGTGAACTGAAATATATTGAGATGGAATGAGTACTGTTTTGTGGCAGGCGGAATATAACCAGACAAAACGACGTTGGTAGAAAAATGTCTATATTCACTCGTAATACTACGGAAATAACAAAAATAAAGAAACTGAGTGCTGAATGAACATGGTGAGCTGCACGTACAATTATATTAATTGTGTGCTGAATTAACAAGCTACTGCACAGCGACCATAATTGTAGCATGCCAGCTGTTTTCTCAACAATTACCTTAAAACCACCCTCAAACGATCAGCAGCTCAACTCATCTTGAACGTACCAATCAGCAGTGACTCCTTGGTCTCCTCACGGCGCATTATCAAAGAGCGATTCAACGACAATGAAAGACTCATCGTCTCGTAAATTGAAAAGCTCATGAGCATCGCACGACAAATGGCGAAAACGACAGCAGCACTCAAATACAAAATAAGTGCTTACAAACAGTCGACCTCATACTATGATGTGATAGAATTTATCAAGTACAGAGCAAGACCCCTCCAGGTTGTGCCAATCAACCCAGACCAATCAGCTGACAGAGCTAGCACAGCTTCATCGAGACTACCATCACGCTCAACAATTCACACAGCAAGAACCACTCACCATGCATCTACTCAACCGAGGCCATATCAATACCCGTGCAATCACTGTGGTGGATCACACTACATCGTCAGCTGTGCCAAGCTTAGAGATACCTTACCTGTTGAACAACACAAGGTCGCGATCGAATATAAGCTGTATTTTAGCTGCTTTGGTCATCACAACCTACGCGTGCCAATCAACAATCGGCTGTAAAACATACGGTGCGAAGCACTATACTATGATGCACTTGCCGTCCACAACCAGAGCCACATCACAATCAACTCAACCAGGCACTCGACCAAACCAGCTACATCTTACCCAAGTACCAGCTCGCGTCAGTGAGGAGATGATGTGCTACTCTACCAACCCACCAGCTCACAAGGTCGAACAGTTGTTCTACTAACGACGTGTTAAGAACTACTCATCACATCATTCAGCACTCAACAATTCAGATTATTCATTGATCCGAGATCAGAACTCACCTTTGTTTCAAAGCATCTTGTAACATATTATGGGCTAACTCGTCAAGACTCGTCAATTCCAGTCATAGGCATTGGAAACATGAGATCAGCACAAGCAAGTGTTATTACCACATTAACATTACAATCAAATCGCTCATCACACGGTGGTACCATCACAGCTCACATACTCACAAGTTGACGAGTACACTGCCATCAGTTCACATACAATGACAGAAGTAGCCGCATATTTTATCATTGCAATTGGATTCATATGGACTTATCATCCAGCCTGGCATCACGAAACATTCTCATGTCTCACCAATTGCACGATCAGCCATCTTTGGGTAGATTATTTTTGGTCCAGTCCCAGAGAATTATTCATCACCGAGCAACTCATACTACATCGCGGTCGACTCATCAAACAAAGAACTCCAAGATCTTCTCTCGCGATTCTGAGTCCAAGAAGAAACACCACCGACAGCAGATCACCAACTCACCCCAGAAGAAGAAGCATGTGAGATGCATTTTAGAACAACTCAAATGGGTGACGAAGAAGGAAGATACATCGTGCGAACCCAACTCAAATCATCACCATCGAGTCTTGGAAACTCACAACGTATTACTCAACGATGTCTACAATGACGCATGGAGAAGCTCTCAACAAATTACTCATACACGAATTTGTACTACTCATTCATGGAAGAGTACGAGGAATGTAGTTACATGACACGTGCACCACTTCACCATCAACCAACTCAAAGAAGCGATCCTGTTCATGATTATTGTGAAGCCGAGACGACCTTGGCACATGATACTGCAGCATCAGAAAGGTTAAGGGTCTCGAAAGATCGATTATCAGAATAAACGCACGCTTATTCTCTATACCACCTTCCTCATTCTGGTGTACTACGAGAAGACCGAATCACCACAAAGTTGAGAGTTGTCTTCAACGGATCCAGCCCAACAATGTCGAAAGTATTGCTCAACGACATCCAACATGTTACAGCAAAATGTCATCGTGACATATCAGACGTGCTCATATGGATCCGACAGCATAAGCTCATATTCTCAACAGACATCACAAAGATCTATAGACAAATCAAAGTCCATCAGAACGACTGGGATTTACAACGAATCATGTGGCTAGATGACCAACTCAACATGGTGCCATATCACTTAATGACATTAACGTAGGGGACCTGCTCGGCACCATTTCTCGCAATCAGATCACTACACTCAACTTTTTAAAGACGGTGGTCATCGCTTGTCGCTTGCAATCGAACCACTCGTCAAAGGCACATACGTTGACGACATATTTTGAGGTGCAGATCAGCTTGACACGCTTATTGAAATATCAAATCAAGTCACCCAGCTCTACATGGCGGGTGGGTTGCCTCTCGTAAAATGGCACAGCAACAATGAACAATTTATAGAGCATTGCGACAACCACTCATCAGTACCATCATACTTATTTGAAGATAGCAGCACCAAACTACTCGGCCTGTCATGGATATCTCAACATGACGTATTCAAGTTCAGCTCAAAGCCACCATGCCCAAGGTCCAAACTCACGAAGTGCATCATCTTGTCTGAAACAACACAACTCTACGTCCCACTCAGACTTCTCACACCATTCATCATTAAGGCCAAATTACTGTTACGAGAATTGTGGCTTGAGAAACTCAGCTGATGATCAGGTTCCAGATCAAATATACACCAAGTGTACACTGCTCAGATAAAAGCTCACTCTAGTCGATCGAATCTCAATTCCATGATGGATTCAATTCACAAGCTCAACAAGCGTGGAGTTGCACGGATTCTCCGACCCATCTCAAATAGCAATGGCTGCTGCTATCTACATCAAAACAAAAACTCCAGGTGAAGAAACCAAGGTCACACTCATTTGTGCTAAATCGAAATTAGCACCACTCAAGCGACTCTCCATCCCTTGACTCGAGCTCACATCAGCACTGTTCTTAGCCAAGCTTATGAAGTATGTACAAGCAACCTTGGCACTCAACACTACTCATACGTTCCTGTGGACTGACTCTCCAGTAACGCTCACCTGGATCAAATCATACTCATCACGGTGGAATGACTTTATCAAGAATCGACTGGCAGCAATTCAAGAAGTTATTCCTAATAGCGTATGGAGATTTGTTTCTGGGAAAGACAATCCAGCCGATTATGCTTCACGGACATCAACATCTCCCAGCTCCACAAGCACCTCCTGTGGTGGAAAGGACTACAGTAGCTCACCAGGGATCAATATTGATAGCCAACTCAATACTATCATCAAGACTCACAGAATCATCAGGAAGAGCAACCGGGGCTCGCACTCACAGTGGCAACAAATGAAGTTGTATATCAATGGATATGATATATAGACACTCCTCCCTCAGGCGACTCTCAGAGCAACCTCAATATGCTTTCGAGTCAGTCAACTCATCAAGAAATCACCAAACTCAACACTCTTTAACCCTCTTTTGCTACAAGATATCGAGAGAGCAAGAGTATTTTGGATCAAAGCAACGCAAGCAGTATATTCTTCAACAAAACTTAAATTGATTACCACAGCACAACTACCACCGGCTCATCTTTTTAATCGCATGACTGCTTATATCGACACTCAAGGCATCATTCGGGTTGAAGGAAAATTAACCAACTCACAATTGGAACTTGAGGCAATTCATTCAGCAACACTCCCACCTCAGTCACACTTCACCACACTCATTATAGCACATGCACATAACAGAATAATGCATAGTGGCCCTCAACTCGCCCTGAACCACACAAGGCAACCTTACTGGATTAACGGTGGTAGAGCTCTACTACGATCGCACATACTCAGATGCATCAAATGTGCTCGACAACGTGGCGTCAGAGCACAACAACTCATGGGTCAACTGCCAACCAAGAGAGTCTCACCATCACGAAAATTCTACTACTCAGATGTAGACTACGCTGGTCCACTGACCATCAAAACCTGGAAAGGAAGAGGCAATACAAGGGATGATTGTGTATTTTCGTGTGCTTTTTCACCTCAGCCTTGCATCTGGAGGCCGTGAGCGACTGCTCAACTGACTCATTCATCGCCGCATGCGGACGGTTCACTAGACGCAGAGGCATCTGCAATACCTTACATAGTGATTTCGGCATAAATTTCATTGGAGCAGATGTCACACTGACCAAACTCTTTACTCAAGGCATGAACGAATCATACTCACTGCATTGCTCATTCACAAACAACGGAACCACGTCGAAGTTCAACCCCCCAGCATCTTCACATATGGGAAGGAAGGGAAAAACAGCAGTAAAATCAATAAAATATCACCTGAATCAAACAGTAAGAGGAATCGCACTTACATTCAAGGAATTAACCACTTTGCTCATCAAGATCGAAGCATGCTCAACTCACGACCATTGGAACCATTCACAGAGGGCCCTTAAGACATCTCAGTACTCACACCAGCTCATTTCACTGCCATACCAGAGCCATCACTCGCAGACTTCAACATCGCCAGATTATCACGATGGCAGCGCATGCAACAGATACTTCAATACTTTTGGTCTAAATGGTAATCACAATATCTCCAGCGCGAACTCTCCACATCGAAGTAACATCATCGATCGGACATCATCAAGGTCGGTTCATAAGTACTGATTGACGAGAGGTTCCCACTATCGAAATAGCCAGAGTCACCAAACTCCATCCCGGAAAGAGTGGACTGACTAGGATAGTATCGCTCAAAACTGCGACAACAACACTCGTCCGACCAATCACCAAGCTCGCCATCTTGCTAGCTCAGATTGAATGAAAAGCAGATCACACTCAATCACCAACACCATTACTGATGGCGGTCGGAATGTTCAGTTTTCGCATCACTCACGCACACAACTCATTCATACACGCGCTACACTGACGCGACTATGACGCCTCGCATGATATGGCATGGCTTACAGGCATACAGTGCCATCGAGTAGACGCAGCCTATTTAGGCGCATCTTCGATTAGCCTTTTTTCTCGATCTGAGCTAACCCCAGCGGCTAACGCCACGCAGTGTGGCCCCAGCGGCATGACCACTCACAGAACTGTCATTCCATCGCGGGCATAGCTTATAACTCAGCTTCGTGGTTTACACAAGGAATTGTCGACTCACCAGTACATTGTGTATATATAAAAACGAGCTCTACATCATGTCGAATCAATAGGATCACCTACACGACTTAACACGTCAGCTCAGCAGCCTGCTAGATAACTCATCCACCAGTACAGGCTAGCAATAATCATTCGATTGTCACTCATCACTTATTCATCATCATGTTTATACACGATACATAAATACTGATTTTATACTGTTGAATCGTGTGCATTTAATTTCAATACACGTGTTACCAGGTCCATAATATCCAGTCAGTCTCACCTGTCGACTCGAATTACTCAGTGCTCAAGTATTATTCATTTCATTAATCAATTGTTATTAGATAACTGCTCAAAGTATTATTATTCATATTATACATGTTAGTTATTTTTACTCAGCCTGATCGTTCGACTACTGTATACACTTGTTAATTTATTTTCTATTTTTATTATCTGTTTTCATATATTTCTTAGTCCTTTGATCCGGATATGCTTATCAATTTCAAACAACTCGTATACAGTGATATTTAATATTATAAATTAAAAACAAAAAAAATATGATTTGAACCGAAATTTTTTTTTATGAATTTGTATTTCTTTTTATTAGCCCTGAGTACTTGGCGAGTTCGTACGCCAATATGAATATTCAATAATAAAACGATTTACTGCATTCCAAAAAATCTATTTTTTCGAATTCAAATGCATGAATAAAAAATTTCGTTCTATATGATGATTTTTTTTAAATACGAATACGTACTGCAGATGATTTCAGTTCATTTCACAACTTTTTAAACAAATATAATATAGCTGAATTAAATGTATTTGTCTCCACTTTTTCTAACCTTTTCCAAAAACAGCACGTAACAATGTTTGGTATATCTCGGCCAACTTTGTTTCTCAATTTTCATATCGTCTGCAAATCCCAAGCAGTTGTACCAAACCTTAGCATACTTGTATAATGACCTGTGTACACGTCTTAACTATGACGAAATTAATCACTTTTTACTGTATACTAGTGGTTGAAAACTGTAATGATAGTAGCAGTAGCCGCTTTAGAGTCACAATGAATCTTCGGAATTTGTGAAGTATATTTGTGAACAGATGTTAATATAGATTGTGCAATTAAAACTTCTTTAACTGTCGATACGCTGGTTTTAATAATTTTCTTTCTTAACGCTACAGCGGTACCACTGCCCTCGAATGGAGTTCCATAATGACAAACTATGGTTAATTATCTCCTGCAGTGTTCAATTTTGCTTCGTCTGTGGTACCATCAGTAACATTAAATTATTTGGTTGCTCTTCAATAGTTATCATTTATTGCGTTTTCGTTATTAATTTAAGTTCAACTGCATTTTAAAAAAGAAAATTTCGTTGCGTCTTATTGCTTGCTTTCGATAAATGGGTCACCTGCTTTGTTCATAGAATTTGCTATTACAGCAAATGAATCTAAGTCTTCATTTCATCCTCTATATACATGAAAAAGAACTGCTAATTCATTGTCTTGGTAGTGGGTTCTATTTATTAGTTGGTTTCGGACATTTTGACAATTGAACATATACTATAGAATGGCGTTGGCATAGCAAAATATATCATGTATATTTTTAAGTCCATTAATATACCGGACATTCTAATCTGACCTGGCTTCATTCTGTAGTTGGTGGCATTCTAGTTGAACATTCTTGCTTAAATATTGCCTAAATAAAATCTGGAACTTGGTCTACTTAAACAGAAACTTTTATTCGCGCAAGGTCTGGAAAGCTGCCTTAAGCGATTATATTCTATCACGGATTGTTCATTCGTTTAGACAGATTGAGGATCATAATTTATTAAGTGTAGACCGTCTAGAGAAGTGACGCGTGAGAAAGCAACGTAAGTCTGCCCGTAAGTAAATATCGAATTTCCATTATCTATCACAGCATTCTTTAAACTTAAACCTTGTCTCTTATGGATTGTAATGCTATAGCTTAGACATAAAAGAAATTGTTTACGGATTAACATAAACTCCATCCGATTCTTGACACATCACACTTACACGTTCATTTAATATCTTTCTTGTGTCACTAAATATAATTTTAATCTTATCTCTATCATTCTTATCGAGTGCTCGAGAAACAGATGTTACTGTACCAATTGCACCATTAACGAGAACTAATGCAACGTTAATATTTCGCGTAAGCATAACTTTTGCTCCGATTTTAATTATTCTAATTCTAGCAAGACCACCAGTAGAATAGCTGTCTTCTTCATCACGGGCTAATATCTTTCAAGCTTTCTTTTTATTGTATGGCGCATAATCAATGAAATCACGAGCAATCAAATTTAGTCTCTGTTAAGAACGTAAGACTTAGCATACTACGAAGGTTTTATGATATGTACCTGGCCTCGATCAGAAAAAATCTTTTTTCGGGCAAAATTCATTTTATTTCTCAATATAGTCTTCCTTTTAGCTTGATACATTTAGTAAAATGTTTTTCAAATCATTAGATCCTTACTGAATAATACGGTTTTTCTAACCTTTTAAAATAAGCAATCGTTTGAAGAATTACCTCCTTGTTAGAGCCAAATTTCTTTCCGCCAAGCGATTTCTTCTAGTTTGAAAACAGGAAATAGTCGCAGGGGGCTAAATCTGGATAATATAGTGGATATGAAAGCAATTCGTATCCTAATTCATGGAATCTTGCCATCGCAGCGATACACGCATGCACCTGTGCATTGGCTTGGTGGAAGAGAATTTTTTTGTTTTTTGCCAAATGCGAACGTTTTTCCTTCAAAACGTCGTTAAAACGGTCCAATAATTTGGAACAATATTCCCTGGTATTGGTTTTTCTCTTTTGAAAGTAATCGTTGTGGATTATGGCGCGTGCATCCCAAGAAACTGTGGTCATAACCATGTTGGCCGATGTGGTGGCCTTAGCCTTCGTCGGTGCCGATTCGCCACGAGAAGTCCACTGTTTCGACTGTCCCTTGACCTTTCGATGGATCCATGTTTCATGTGCAGTTATGAAACGATGCCAAAGTCCTTCGGATTGCGCTTTAACTTCACCAGACATTCCATTGAAAATGTCACATGCGTGTGTTTACGGTCGACTGTGAGAAATCTCAGCACCCATCTTGCGTAAACCTTTTTCATATCCATATGATGTTTCTAAATTTTCTGTACTAGTCGGGGCACGCTGGACGTTAAAACGTTAAAATCTTAGAAAGGCAGGAGTAAATTTTATGTCACCGATAACACGTCCACTAATAACAAAAGGTGCAGATGAGAGACATTAGAAATATAAATAAACCGCCCAGGATTGTTGGTTAACGAAATATGTTTGAATAGCGTAACTCTTTATTTTATAATTCATTACGAAGAAGTTATGTAATATAAGTAGTCAAGCAAGCGTTACAAATCAAATATCTATCGATACTTCATACAATATTTAAAAAAGCAGGTATCTTTAACGTACACACACATCATCCATTCGAACCAAGTCTGGTTTGTACACGACAATTATCTTTGTTCATTCTTGTTATATAAAATTGGGGGCGTATCGCCGAGTGCTTATTTTATTATTATAGTTAGCGAGAAATAAAATTCTTTTGTCATATACAATTATGGAAGCTTTATACTCATCCTTCAAATGGTCCGAGAAATCGAGATATAGATCATTTAGAACTCCAGCCCTGGATACTGCATGGCTTTCGTCAGACGGATATTGGGAGTCGAATATTCTCCAGCATGTCGAATAATAATTTGTTGTTGATGACTCGAACGTTTCGAAAGGGATAAAGCTCGTGGCTCCCAAAAGGTGGGCCTCACTCGACGGCAGCCCGTGGACTACTAACTTCTCAAGGATCTAATATGAATTTGGTTTCTGTCGCGTATCTTTCACGAAGAGCACCGTAAACACTCGAATTCCCCCCATCAAACCCATTCGTGCACACATTTCACGGCGAATAATACTATTCTTAATAAATTCGTTACAAAGCTGAGCCACACTTCTTTTAGTAGTTGCAAAAAAAAGTTTTTAAGATATTGTCTGGGACTGGTTGTTGGTTGGACAATGGGGTATTGTAATGGGTCACAAACGTCACAAGTTCTCGATCATAGTTCCAACCCCATTCCTGTGGAGAGATCTTATTTCCGAGTCATAACTTGAAGATACATCATTGGTAGATGGCAAAGCAGCTGATTGAGCAGGTCTAGTATTTTTCATAATCGCTTCAATAAAACTCTCGTACCTAGATTGAGATACGAAAAAATTTCATTATGATGAATATCGCTAGGATATGAATATTTTCAGTCTTCGAACTAAATATACTCCTAAATTCGTCCAATGATTCCTTTGTTCCAATAAGCATTAGGAGTTCCGGTGACAAACAGTAAGGAATTTATCGTAGAAATCTCGAAATACTTACTGTCAACATTTCCATAAAGCCTGTAAGAAAATATTGTTACCAGCCCCGCCGGGGTCTCGATAACGATAAGCGAAACATTATCTTTAAGCATTATGGTATTATTTTTAGCATTAAGAAATCCCCCCCCCCTTCCTTGCAATTATCGCGCCAGGCTCGAGGGCGAAAATCAACACCATTCAATGAACACGACGAAGCCACAAGGACTCCAGGAGGTGAAAGTTATCGTGCTGAAGCTGCGGAAGGCGTGAAGAATGTGGGCAAAGGGAAAGCTGCCCTTCGATACAGCTAAAGCCGTCGACGCCGCACTATATGAAAACCGCCAATACCCGTCGAAATGCCGCCTGCTGAGATCCTAGCTACACACTATCGAGCGACGATTTAGACAGAACATTGTCGACCTGCGCATCGCACTCTCTCCCACCTTGGTCAATCACCGGCGACTAGCTACGAGGAAGAAGACGACGACGAGAATCTCCAGAGCTTCGAGCCGAGCGTTCCCCGCGATTGCACGTATAAGTGTGTCATCGGATAATCGTAGTACCTTTGTACAGTGTGTGAGTTGAGAGATCGGATTTAATCCATAAGTTTTTGTTTGAGTTTTCCCTTTCCATTGACCCTCGTTTCTCTTCCCCACGATCGGTATTAATTAGAGATTGTGAGTGGTAATAGAGTGTATCTGATTAGATCATCGAGTGTTCTGTTCCCTTCGAATCCTCCGTTCCGTACCTTATTTGCTTAATCATTAATCATCCCTCCCCCACACCCTGTCCGTCAAGAAACCAAGGTAATACTTAAGTAGTGGTCGAGTTTGGGAATTCGCGCCTCAGAGATACCCACCCCCTCCCACCGCTAGCTAGTCCATCCGTTATTGACTACTGTATATTGCTTTAGCTACGCCGTTACGCAGCCTGCACCTTACCAAATATAAAAACTTATTCTATTTTATTATCGTGCACTATATTTTGAGTTTGTAGTGATTATTGCACTCACTCTCACCTAGTTATTTTTGCGTTACATTATCAGCTAGTATTGAGTATTATATTTTCAACCGTCTTTTTTAAAATTATATTTCGAGTTGTATCAAATATTGTATTTCCGACCGTTCCTTTTTCATTATATTTCGAGTTGTATCAAGTATCATATTATATTTTCGCCCTCCTCCCACCTTTTGCCGTATATTTGAGAAAGCATGCCACCGTATATTGTATTTCAGTTCGTTGCGTCATAATTTGCCCTTATATTTTGACCTTGTGTTTGAGAAAGGCTCTGCTGTTTAGATGTAGTTATCTACATTATATTGAAAAGGAACAAGACTTGACTCGTGACAGGTGGAAAAATAAAGGAGGCAGTTATCATAGACAGAAAAATCCTATATTCACTATACACGACACACATGAAATTTTTATTGAGCAGTCACTGAATTAACATGATAGGCACACACAATTGTATTAATTAAGTTCCGCTTGGACTTAATTGTCCAGAGAGCGGGTGAGCAACCCGAGATGCAAAGCACGCCACGAGGTGAGCCAAAATGTAGAAGTACGTGTTGAGCATTGCCGTACGCGCATTGAGGAAAATTATATTCGTTATCATTGCGTCACCTTACCAGATGAAATTGAGTTCAGTAGAACACGAATTGATGTTGAGAAGATCCTAGTTGAGGTGAAAATATATCCAAGATGAGCAGATGGCACTTGTTCCACGCTTGGCGTTCCGGAAGAAAGTCAAAATGGCTGCGCGTTTATATGTGCCGTTAAGCGACGTTACTGCCTACATAGAGTGCCATCGTCGCCCCTTGCATGAACAGTGTGTCCGTGCGGTGCTGCCACCTGGCCGCACTCATGGCTGCGGAACGCAGCGAGGCAGTGGCCACAGCGAGCTACCGCGCAGCAATGATTGTCGCCGCATGTCAGCTGAATTTCCGCCCGCGATCACCAACGGAGTTGTTGATTATCCTCCTCAGGTTGTTTGTTAAATGAGATGGGCACAATTGCCCGTTTTAAGATTGGCCAAGTGAGCGTCGTAGTAGCAGGTCTCAGTCTCACTACCCTTGTGAGCCCATTGTTGCCTGAATGCAACGCCGTGCCCTGTGCAACTTGCCACTTACACGGTGCGAAGCGCTTATCCGTGAATAGAACAAGAGAACCGATTGGAAAATTATTGTGGGAGTGGTGCCACTTCGAGATTGACTATTTCCGCTGGAGATAGTGAGCCGACTATTGACTCCATTACTGCTACATATTTTGCCATAGTAGCTATTATCTGGATAATCGTGAGATTGCTAGGTCCTCCGAGGATGGTTCAGGGACCGTTGTGAATGTTCCTCCGATGAGAAAATGCCCATGTGTCAGTGATGATGTCTATGACGTAGAGCGCGTGCGTGCAGCGACCTGTTGCTTGGCACGATGACCCAGTGCGAGTTATACTGCTTCTGAGCGGTGCTGCCGCTAAGTAGCAACAGCATGCAGTTGCCCACGCTAGCCTGCAGTGCTCAATCCCGCAACGCGTAACAGAATGCTCAAGTTTTCTCCAACACACAGCTAATTAAGACACATCAGAGAAGCCGTGAAGTTCCACTGTTGAGTTTCTCTATGTGTTAAACCATCTTGGGATTGAGAGCTTGGCTAGGCTTGTGAGATCCGCTCTTATGGCAATCCCGCGAGACGAGACCTAGGAAAGCAGGAGATCATCCTAGTTGAGCTTGCGGAGCCAAAGTTTTTGCAGCAGTATTTTGACTCTAATCGCAACCAGTGAGACAAAACCGAGTGAATTAAATAATTGATTCACCTCAGACAAGATGAGACATTTGGTGAGATTGCCTAGAGTTGAGTTGAACCTTGAAGAGAACGTGAACTTGTCTTCGCAAAGAAGCCAAGTCGGACCGATAATATTGGTTTCACCGTTATCCATTGAGAGAAATGAGCTCGAGATTGATGTTGAAATGCTAGCAAGGACCTGGAACCCAACGAGTGCCACTTGGCAAGTGGAAACCCGCCCGCCATGCACAAGTCCGTGAACTATTGAGCAATCTTGGTGAGCTGATGTACTGTGTACGCCCCTCCGAAAATGATACCCACGTATCTGCCATAAGTGATAGCAGTGACAGCAAATGGAAAGCCAATTCCCTCATCCTCGGTGAGATAAATGAGAGTTTTAAGTACCGAAAGTAGAGCAGCTTTGGTACCGTACCTCACAGTTGTTAGGTGGTAGGGTACTTGATTAAGCTGATCATCTTTCCACCAAATCCGTTGAAGATTCCAGTCTTCATGATGTACTCGAATTTGACGATACATTTAAGTGATGTCAGTGGCGAAGATGGGTCTGTGGTGGCGAATCCAAATGAGTACATCCAGTATGCATGATGTCGTTGAGAGATTGTTCAGATGAGGTTGGGCTTGAGCCAATGAATACCACTCGGAGTTTGGTGGTGGCTCTGTCTGGCCTGAAAACGCTATGATGGGGCAGATAATAATGTGCCTCGCCTGATGTGTTTATTAGAACTTTTACCATGTGCGCTAGTTGCTCATATTT
This sequence comes from Cylloceria caligata, assembly GCA_963942595.1. NCBI lineage: Eukaryota > Metazoa > Arthropoda > Insecta > Hymenoptera > Ichneumonidae > Cylloceria > Cylloceria caligata. The sequence continues at coordinate 41,494,557 of OZ012703.1, read as the reverse complement.
ATCCATGAACTGAGCGTAGAGTTGCCCATACTCCACGTCCCTCGAGATTCTTCGAATGATGTGTTGCAAACACGGATGAGCCTTTGAATACGAGCTATCCAGGTTTGCAGGCGGTGATGTGAGGGGAAACCAAACTATGTATCTTCGAGCAGGATTACGTTGGTGTGTGCTACGAAAGTGATCTTCACATGGACCCAAAACTTTGTGAGCAACTCTTGCAGGGTTTGATTATCATACTGTATGGTAGCGTGATGAATGGTGAGTGCTTCTGGTTGGTATTGGTTGACAGGTCCAATAATGACCCATCTTAATATTGATAGTTGTGCGATGGGCATAAATGCTGAGCCCTTTTTGATGTTTGGCTTGATAATCTGCCCGTAGATATCCGCACTGGCGGTCGATTGGCCGAGGTTTGAGAAAGTCCGGATCAGCCAGCATTAGCTTAGCAATGTGTGACCATGTTTACGCTGGTGCCTTGATGGCAAAAGAGTGGTTACAGTTCTGAGCATGTGGGCCTGAACCGCTACTTTCTTCTTAGTATGAGCAGAGCATAAAATGAGTTGAACCGATTCGCGTGTCTGCGAAGAGTATCGAGATATTCTCGTGAGCACTCCTTGCAGGTGTGAGCAGACCGGTACTCTCCTTTAAAATTTAGAAGCTTAATGTCAGGCAGTTTGGATTCAGAGCGTGGTGTTGAGTTTCGAGTGGCTCCAGGAGGTTGATCTGCCCCCGACTTGCCTCTTAACATCCTCAGAGCACTCTTTGTATCAAGGGTGAGGTTGTCTTCCTCCATCTGCAGGTTCTCTGCGAAGTACTAGTGGCCAATGAAGACGATGGGCCACGTCCGTTCAAAATACTCTTCTTGCGAAACAGTCTCGCTGCTCTGTCAAGGCATCGAGGGTTCAGTTGTAGCGACAAGAGAATAATAATGTTGAGAGATGTAAGCGGCCGTGTGACAATTAGGTGGAGCGACTAGCTGCGGCTACGATAGTTGCGCCTATAATTGAGTAGAGTCGTTCTCCCTTGCAAATTAAGTCATGTCAACAACGTCTTTATGAATACAATTTACCACTAGTTCCTATAACGGAGCTGTAAATAACGCTGAGGTTATCAATGTTAGTTGTGTAGTTTTTTGCATTTGGATGTTTTTTAATCTGTAACATTTCGAGGATAAGACGCTTGTACAAATTCTTTTCTTTATTCAAAACGTATGTTTGACTGAAATTAAAATTATGACTAAGATCCATAACATGTGTAGCTAACGCTGTATGGTGCGAATTTAAATACTTTAAACTGTTTTTATGTTCACATATTCTTAACGTTCACATATTATAACGTATTGTTTGTCCAATATATACCGCATCGCAATATTTATAATATATTCCGTATACTCTGTTGAATTGTAGAGAAATATTAATTTTATCTTTGGTAGACTTCATAATCGATAGTATGTTATGTTTGTTATTAGTAGCACCATGAAATATGCCAGAAAGATGGTGCTTATTCCTCATGATAACATACATAGCCTCGCGGGTCTCGCTACTGCAACCACTACTACAGAGCAGTCGCCCTCCGTACTGTGACATAGTCACGCTTCACAGTATCTCCCATCCGGAGAATGGTATAATATACGTCTCATCAGGCATTGAACGGTACCGTGGTTCGACCCAACACAGTCGTCATCGTAGCGAAATGTTCCCTTGCTGTCAAAAACAGTAGGTCAGCGACTAGTTGACCTCGCACAGGTAGCGAGGAGAGCGCCAGGGCAAGGCGGCTAAAACCTGTAACAATATGAAAATTAGGTCAGATATTACGAAAAAAAGAGAATTTGAAAGAAGGGGAGAGGTGGCCGGAATAGATATATATAAAAGAAGCTGCAAATGCGCAGAGCTCTTCTCCGGCAGAAACTTTCATCCGGAACAGATCTCTTTTATGCGCAACAGTTGTTCGCTCAAGAATTGTAAACTAACTCTAACGAAGCGATAGGGTATATGATCGAGTAAGGTAAAAATTGTCAAGTTAACGGTATAAGCCGTTTTAAATAATACTATGAAATCAAATTCAAGCTAGCAAATATATTGGGAAAGATTAAGCTGAAATCGCAATATTCTTTATACATTTCTGAATAAACCCTATTTTTACGTCCCCAAGAAAACTAAATTAATTTTCTCACTGTTTGAGTCCGAATCTTTCACCCCAGAAGATAAAAATTTAATGATAATACGAAAATACCATTACAGTACAGACAGTTGGTACACCGGTATCACACCTCGACTCTGAGCTGAGTGAAATTCCAAACTCTCACTTGTACAAGAGCGAGAGAGAGAAATGGGCAGCGTACCAGGAAGTTCGACACCGTTATCTTTACTCGGTCTAGTACGATAATACAGTACCAAGAATTCCGTTAAAATGAGTAGTAGCAGTACTCGATAGGTGTGAGAATAAAATCGATGAAGTCTCAATGAACGTAGTAAAATCTTGGCTCAATGAAACAATTATCGATAGCGTACCAAAAACATTTCAATCTAAAGCGATATCGATGCTTTGCAATTTGCATCGCAGTGCAGTCGGTAAAAGATATGAGATCGTAACGGTGTTGTTTCCATACACGGCAGAAGAATATCAAATTCCAATATTGTAAGATGCACTATTGAAGGTAGTTGAAGGATTTCAACAGAAGCATTGCACACAGAATGCTATGAAAATAGTCCTTTATTTTAAGAAAAGTGGTCTCGTGGTACGACTGATCGACTCGCATGAGTATTAGCGACTGCTTCGCGGCATTCTCTCTCATTGTTCCTTAAAATCTAGTTCCTTCGCTAATACGTCACGTCCGGCTTCGAGAATATTTAGTGCATCGCAGCGCCGAAAATCCTCGCACCTTGTATAAGCGAAAGTATGTACATATATAGGCATATATATAGATCTATATGTATAGGGAACTCACAGTTTCGGCTGTCCTGACTTTTGGTCCGCCTTGGACTAACAGACTATAAAGTAAAATTATATCTCTTATCTTAAATACAAATGAAATATTATTTTCGCCCAGTCTCTCGCCACAGTCTTATATTACAAGGTTCCTATACACCCTCGTAAGGTTGTCAGGTCACAGGACAATTGTCCACGTCACCGATGACGTAATGACCGAACCGCAAGCATTTTTTGACTACATATGGTCCCTTGAACAGAGAGATCAGATTTTTAGAGACACCTGAGGCGTTTTTGATATTTCTAATCATCACGTAATTTCCTTCTTTATACTCGTATGGTTCCTTCCGATGTTCGTCAACGTATTCTTTATTATAACTTTGACTCTTGACAATATTCTCCGCGGCTTTGGCTTGAAGTACTTCCCGGTTTCGAGGCTCTACAGGGACAGTATCTTCGAGAAAGTCGCCAATGCCATCTACGACCTCGCCACGTTGCCTCTGTCAGAAACCAACATTCGAGGTCTACTGTTGTTTGTGAAATATGGAGAGAGACAATCAATGGACTCTTGTCGTCGATTTTACAGCGTATAATTTCGTGAACTTCGTGAATGAATCAACTATCAAGAGTACGTGCTGTTTGAGTCGATGCTTTTCGACAGGGCCACAATAATCAACGTGAACTGTTTGAAATAGCGTGTCATCCTTGGGAATATTTTGAAGCATCCCCTCGACATTTCAGACAATTGCGAACATGTTCTTTTATTTTGTTTCTCATTCGAGGAAATCAATAATTTTGTTTTAATACGTCACGTGGTTTTTCAGGACTCAAGTGCCTCATATAATTATGGTACCATCGAATAACATGACTTTCCGTGGCCACAGGCACGTAAAACAATATTTTATCGGACTTTTTGTGGTAAACAATCCCGTTCCTCATCTCATATAGTTTGTCTTTTAATTTTTCGAATTTGTTTCTGATAGCTACAATATCGAGGTCTTCATTTTGACTCAATACGAGATTAATACGAGGTTCTATCGGATTATCCTGAATCACGTGGATTATGTTATGTTCTCGACTTAATGCATCGACATGTTTTATTCGATCGTCACTCCGATGTTCGATTTGGTAATCGAAATTTTCCATTTCTCGCGCTCAACGCGATATTCGAGGATTGATATGCTTTTTATTAAGCGTCATAGTGTCAGAGTTACGATCGGTAATAATTTTAAATCGAAGACCCTGTAGGTAAACTCGGAGTCTGCGCAAGGCATAGATTATTGCAATCGTCTCTAACTTGAAGCTATGTATTTTACTATCGTGTTCCGATGTTCGTTTTGAAAAGTAGAAAACCGGATGAAGTTGCTTATCAGCTTTCCGCTGTAATAGAATCGCACCAAAGCCTAAAGAGCTTTGGTCCGTGTGCAACTCGGTCTCGTCACGTGGGCTATAAATAGCTACAACTGGTTCGCTCATAAGCTTACTCTTAAGTGTACTGAAAGAGTCAAGTTCTTCTTGTCCGAAATTGAACGGAGCATTTTTTTTAACACTGTATTGTAACGTAATGGTCGCTAATAACGCGCGGTGCACATAACGAAGCACCGCTACTGCGCGTTACTCACACCGGATAGACATGCCTATATCTGTCATCTCATGACGCGCAGTGCACACAACGAAGCACCGCTACCACGCGTCACTCACACCATGTAGGCCGGCACGTCGGAGACCAAGTCCCATTATTCGGTTAAAAAATCACGACTAGGGAAGCGCTCTCTGAAACCAGTGGAAATTAAAAACCATCGTTAAAGACACATGACGAATTTTAAAGAGGATTAAGGCTATCGATGGACTGAAGGAGATGGGCCGTCACCAGAAATAGAAGTATAAAAAATATAGGGTGAATGGAGCGGATGGCGGTATAAAACCACCGGAAATTTGGCATTCCAGGAGCAGTTTCGTTTGCAGATCCCGCCGATGACGAAGCCCAGCTACCAGGAAGGAAGACCAGATGAGCCATCGATAGTCTGCAGCCGCACTGATATTAACGAGACCCAGCTGTGACGTCAGACCCACACTAGACGGATAGCAGCTGAGCCTATGCTGCGTCCAAGTCCAGCGAACCGCATAGCTATCAAAATAACAACAAAGCGGTCTCACTCTGGTAGCCGAGGATAGACGATCCGGCGAGTTATTATACCCAACAAAATCGAGAGAATACAGTAAATCGAGCATTTAAAATGACCAACCGAATATATACAATTACGGCATCTGAGAGAAAATATAAAATGATATCAAATTATACGAAGCCCGGCCCTGACATGTGCTACCTATGCGAATGCACTCCGAATGTATCTCGCTGACGCCAGACTGCAGCGGCGGTCGGGCGAGCAAGCGGGTAAGCTACCACGGAAATCTCAGGTGGGAGCTCCACTCTCACTACAGGTCCCATGACGTAGGAAGCGTATATCGATCGGCGGAATGAAGATCTAGTGGACACCATAGGTCATACGAATTATCGACTGCCACTCATAATTTCACTCTAAAGCGAATCGCATCATAACACATTTTGAAATTCTCCATCGCAACCATTTGTAAGGTGCGTAGTAACCAGAAATACCAGAAAGAGATATTGAAGTAGTACAACTGAATTCAATATTTATTCTCTTTCGCTTATGTATCGCAACAATTAACGTCATGTTTTCTTGAATAAACCCTGCTTCTACTATTGAAGCCTACATCAATGTCCTCCCTGCTCGAGTCTGAACTAAACCCTTTCAGGGTAATGAAATTTAATGTTAATGGGAAATACCGTTTCTTTTAGTATATAGCGGAGCTGCAATAATCGAGAATCCTTACATAAACTTGCGAAAGTACGACGACATTCCTAAGAACGAATGCACGCCCTTGACATTTTGAGTCCATAGTCGTCCATATACACAACTATTTCTTCTCTTCTGATCAGATCTCATAATACCTCGTTACCATACCTCTGGCATTTCGATGGAGCCGTTTTTAGCCCGAATGACATTTTAACATATTCAAACTGACCATTCGGTATTGTAAACGATGTGAATTTTATGGACTCTTCAGTCATCGCTATGTGTAGGAAGCCATCTCGTAGATGAAGTGAGCCAAAATACTCTATTTCGTTAAGCGTGTCTATCAAATCTTCGATTAGCGTAAGTGGATAGTTGTCGCGCACGAAATCCTTATTGAGTGTACGATAATCGACACATAATCTGAATTCCCCGGTTTTTTTTTAATAGTGCTATACGCGAGGTGTAATCTGAATCACTTTTTCGAACGATGTCCTTCGTCAGCAGTTTATCGATAGTTTCTGTGACTTCCTTCTTTCGTTGTATGATAGACAGCGCGGTGCAAAATGGAATGGACTCGAATCTTTCAGTTCTAAGTTACCAGTGTCGCTTAAATCTTGGACACCATGGTCTTCGTGGCTTAACATAATCTTTGAAAGCCGTACGTATAACTCCACAAATTTCCGGCGCGATTTTTAAATTAATTTTCAACTCATCAGATATTCGTTTCTCGTTAATGTCGTCGATATTCATTATTTCACTTATCGTCACTTCTAGAGACGGGTTTATCAGCATCGTGGGTTTAATACCGAACTTTCGTAACGTGTCTCGCCCTATCACAGCAGCGCTCTGCATCGTCTCGTTTGGCACTACATAGAAGTCGATGTGATGTTGTGTAACATTGTCGAATGTTAAGCTTACTTATACCGTATCTTTGACATCGAGTCTCGTGTTATTGATTCCACTACACCTGGTTGATATTCCGCCGCTTTTACACGTTACCGAAGGTGGAACAAGAGATATTTTCAGAACATTTGTGGGACTACCAGTGTCGCATAGCGCTTCGAGATAAACTGGTGGAGTTACTCCTGCTGTATCGAAGCGGAATTCGACGACCTTCCAAAATTCGTCAATGTTCGGCGTCTCGTAGACATTGTGGATCTCTTGCACCCTCTTCTCCGTAGTTGAAGACCCCGATAAACATTCTCTCGAAAAATGTCCAGGCTACTTAAATTTGTAACAAATCTGTTCTTTCGACTTTTTTTTGCATTCAGCGGCAACCTGACCGGATTGGCTGCAATTGTAACAGCGCAACGCATCCCGTTGATTTTTTGTATCCATCTTTCCATCAAACTGCCGGTGTCGAGATACCCCGTCGACGGAAAAATCGAACAGCGATTTCAGTTCACTCAGAAGAGCGTCCACATTCATTTTAATATATTCCGGCTTAAAGTGGAACCATCGCTAAGTTTTTCCCTTAAGTTTTGTCGCTACCAAAATTCTCGTGGAGTTTACATCAAGGTTGTAAGTTGATTTTAACAACCGCACTTGTTTCTCCCAGTTTTGGAATGCACAATTTTTTCCATAAAAATCCGCAAGTAAATCACGTACTTTCGTGACACTAAACCCTGATCGCGGAAGATCACTTCGTGGTACTTCTTGACGATGAAATATCACAGGCAATCGATGCGATTCTCGTTCGGCATTCGACTGTTGCCGTAAAAATTCATTTTTCCGTCTGACTACCTCTAGCTCTCGAGCGACATGCCCGGACTCCCTACGCGTGAGCTCCAACTCATTATGTAGAGTATCTGACTCGACTCTTGACAAAGTCATAATTTAGTCTGGTGGGATCTGTTCAGCTCTATTTTCACTGTCTTTTGGTGTATCGCTCGTCAGACCACTATCATTTACAGCAACCAACTGATCCACCCACATTCCATCCGGTTCGAATTCTGCCAACCGAGATATGAGTTCCGCTTTTGTTCCCGACATTTTCAAATTATTTTTCGTCAAAACGTCCTTGAGTATCGATACTTTAAGGGTGTTTAGATCCATAATGTCCAACCTGTCGTAAGCACCAAATACGGGCAACCGAAAAACTCGTCCGAACTAGAAATACTGATTATAACGAGTATATCATATTTCAGATACGATACGGTACCTAACGTACATAAAGGTTTTCAAGCACTATACATTGCCTATGCGTATATATGTATATATAGTCTTTCGCACAACAATTCGCGTCCGACCTCGCATATCTAATACACATAGTATATGGTATGTTCAACCTTTGTACGCGACTCTGTGTACCGCGTATTCTATTAGGTCTCTCTCTCTCTCTTTCTTGCCCATACTTCTCGTGCTGTTCGGTCAACCAACACAGGTAGAAACACTCCGAAATTTAACTAGCTAGACCGACTCGACGTACAAACATTCATACGATTCGTATTACTTCCAAGAAGAATCACACTCACAGCAACAAGTAGATTCACATATACGACTATTTGGGCCTCGACTAATATCTCGTTGATTTTATTCCTAAGCGAAATTCCCCGAAATTTCACGCGGTTTTTTACACAAAACTAAAGTAGTAAAAAGCGTTCTCGAAGTGGTAACTCATCATTTTTTTACCGACTTCCTCGACAACAGAAAACAGCCTGCCGTCCTTCTAGCCTACGGCTAGTTCTCGAATATTCCCAATCGTTTCTCGTGGCTGCAAAATTTCACTTTAAGATGTTTTATGACGTAGATATTACAGGGCATTCTTCTCCACTAAACGCAGTCCCGCCGCGCGAAGCACACTATGACACGATTTGTTTTTCACTCACTACGCATATCGTTCTTGCGTTACAGTTCACCCGTAATTCCCGTTATCGATCGCCATTTTTACCGCGTAGTCGAGCTGCGATCTCGCCACTTAGCACGAATGTTTTCGTGAGCTAATTGTCGTAGAATCCCACTTCTGAAGTTGTAAGCTGTACTTTTGAGGGTAGTTCAAGGATTTCAACAGAAGCATTGCACACAAAACGTTATCAAGATAGTCGTTTATTTTAAGAAAAATGGTCACATCGTATGACTGATCAACTCGCGTGAGTGTTAACGACTTCCTCGCGGCATTCTAAAGGATGGTTAAATTTTAAGGGCCGATGTTGAATGTGAACCAGACCTAAACGTCAAGTTTTTTTCTGCATTTCATTTGACATTTCTCAATTTCAGACTAACTCAATTTGAACCATGGAAAGATACACAATCGAGCGACGCGTTAAAGTTATTCAGGCTTATTATGAAAATGGGCGTTCAAATCAAAATGCATATCGTGCACTTCGTGATTTTTTCGGTCAATTTAATCGTCCAAATGTGCGTACAATCGGAAAAATCGTGCAAAAATTTGAGCAAACCGGGTCTGTAGGAGATATTAAAACACCAGTGCATGCTCGTACAGCTCGTACTGCAGAAAGGATTGCTGCTGTTCGCGATAGTGTGGCTGAAGAGCCGTCCACCTCAACTCGTCGTCGTGCCCAACAATTGCACCTCTCACGCTCGTCGTTGATGAACATTATGCATAAAGACTTGCATTTACACGCTTATAAGGTGCAATTGACTCAAGAACTAAAGCCTCTTAACCATTCCAAACGTCGTTAATAGTCAGAATGGTGGCAAGAAATGGCAACAGTGGATGATCAATTTTCGAAGAAAATCATCTTCAGTGATGAGGCACATTTTCACCTCAGTGGATTCGTCAATAAGCAGAATTGCCGCATTTGGGCAAATCATAATCCAAGAGTGATTGTCGAAAAACCAATGCACCCACAAAGAGTGACTGTTTGGTGCGGTTTATGGGCTGGCGGCATCATCGGGCCGTATTTTTTCCAAAATGAGGCTGGTCAGGCAGTTACTGTGAATGGTGTTCGCTATCGTGAGATGATAACGAACTTTTTATGGCCCGAATTGGAAGATATGGATGTGGGCGATATGTGGTTTCAACAGGACGGTGCCACGGAATACGATGCACAATTGTCCACACACATCCGACGTATTATTCTGTAGCTGCTCGAGGCCGTACCGATAGAACTTGCAGTTTCTTCGTAGTCGTGCGATATGTTGCGGTATAACCGGTGGTAGCCCATAGCTATCAAAGTACATTCCTTTTCCATGATGGTTAACGTACATGGCGATCCAATGCTCTCCAGGTCCGTCGTGGTTATCCGTGTTAACTACGAGTCCGGCAGGTAACGACCATACACGAGGAATTCTGTCAGCCGGGTATACGCCAACGGTTGGAAGTGGTAGATACTGTAGACTCTCGTAGATTTGTCTAGTGTTCATGCAAAACACGTAGTCAATGATTAAATGATGACCGATACGCTTTGAAAGACGTATATATATATGCAAAATTTATTTCACAGCATCGTCGATCGTGTCACGACTACATGATGAAGATTTCTCCTCTTTCTTATTCTCTTCCTCTTCGTCTGCTAACGAAACATCCATGTATGATTCTCTTTTAAACGGGTGCTCGCGAAGCCAATTTTTTATTTGAAAAGCCTGGCGCATTGCACAATGCGAAGACACTGTATCATTTATCATAACGTGTCTGAAGCATTTTCGCAAAGATTTCGGCATAAATGTGTACGACGGGGCACCCTCCTCATCCTCCAGGTTGGAAATTTCATGACTCGTGATATCGCAAAGAAGTATAGCCTTCTCGTGACCGCGAGTATAGATACGTCTTGATTTTCGCAAAATTTCACGGAAGTTAGCGTATGCCTGTTTACAGCTCACATCGCCCTCGTACCACTCCAGACCGTGAAAATATTTCGAGAGAAAATTATTCTGACTTCTCGAATGCTGTGGTAATTCGGCAAAGTGACACGGCGGTGCGACGATCCAATGAGCAGAGTACGGTCTATCCACTGCTACCACGGCAATTTCTTAAATTCCAAGTCATTACCACGCATTCCCTGTATATCCACGACGATATCCATTTTTACGTCTAATCCGTAAAGATGCTCGAGTTCGACTGATTAGTTACTCACAGACACGCTTCTACGTCTCTTAACACGAAATAATTTTATGCCGACATCAGCACATTTTTCGATTATCCGGTAAAATCCACCATTACTTGCCGAGAGGCATCAATTTCAAGGACAATATCATATTCCGCGTAGACCTCACAATTTATCGTTGAAGCAAGCGCATCCTCAAATCGTACCTCTATTCTCACACTACCGTGCTTTATTGAATTCCAATGTGTATTGCTGTTCGCCGAAAGATCGAGTGTCAAATCAAAAGCAAACAGACAGTATCAATCGCGATAATTATCGCGATCGATCGAATTACCGTCGTTCAAGAAATGTATTCCAGTTCCCGAAAACAACGTTTGAAACCCATCCACATATAGATGATTTTTCGTGATATCAGGTTGTAACGGTTTCGAAGGTATTTGAGCACGATCTACATACAACGAGAAATAATTTATCTTGTAATTTTGGAAATTGGATGGATTCATACTGAAGTCGCCGTTAAACGCTTTGTTATCGACAAAACCGATAATTATACGGTTCGGCAATTGACCTAACACGATATTATCGATAGTCTCTCCATGAACACCAGAGTGTATTGAAACGGCTTTTACCTCGACTCTCGTAAGAGGATATTTAGCCGTAGATTTTGCCAGAGTTCTAGCATGCGAGAGCAGCACACCAGGAGCTATTTTTGTTCTACGAACGAGAAGCGATGCCTTGAGAATCTTTAAGCCGCATTGACCATTCTTTGTATCCCCCACAAGACAAAATGAATCGCTAGACCGCACCAACCGTAGTCGCATCTCGACGCCGTTTAATAGAAACCGCTCCTGATTGAATATATCGCAATGCAGATGACCGAGCAAGTCTACAGTTTTTTCGACATTTAAAAATTGTTTTCTCTTCACAAGACCCGTATTTTCCGATGTTATATCATCCATTTTTCCAGGGGTATCGTCGTACCAGAGAACACTCGTGAGATACGAATTTTTCGCTGCTGGACCGTAATTCAAAAGTGTTTCTATTTACACTCGATAAGCGTAGGCATTATTTGGAGGTGAAACTAATTTTTGATTCAGGTATACATCCACCTGATTAAACATAGAATGCAAGAGATTGTTTATAGGGCCGGCACTTACTTTCGATGCTGTACCCGCAGCATTTTCCGCAGTAGGAAATGTTATTTTCATTCTCAGACTAAGCATAGTACGCGCGAGATCGATATACTAATCACGCTGTCCAGGAATAACAAATTCAATCGGTGAATTATCTGTTAGCGCAGATATTGGTTTGTAATACACCCAATTGGAGCCTTCGATAGTAGTTTGCGTCGGTAGGAGTGAAAATAATTCAAGTTCCGATTTAAGACACTCGCACGAGTCCGCATGTAGAAAAGCCATCTTGTTTCAGCTATCCAAAAATATCTGCAGCTGTTCGTTGACGAGTCTTCTTCTTCTTCTTATTGTTCTTATTATTCTTCTACTTTTTTATGTTTTTTCTCTTTATTACACTTTTATTTTTACGGGAGATACGTCGTGATTTACGTTCGTCCGATGAATGAGGAGTTCGCGAAATTTTGCGCTTATTATAACCAGACCCCCCCATGAGAGTGTCAATTTTTTCAGAGGCTTTGCGTTTGAGATTACTGCCTGATTCTCTCGCTCTCTCGCGAATAGCATCTTTCACAGCTATATTTCTATCGAGGATATCACCGGCTACGTTTACACCAGCGCGCAATGCCTCTTTACCAACTGGTTTAGCGCCCTTTTTTAAAAGTGGTAACACTCGACGAAACACGCCCGAGAAAGCTGCCGATACCGTGTCCTCGTTGATTAGGTGTTCCGATATAAACATGGCTAATACCGCCGTACCCGCGACGGTCCCATCCGTGCTGCACACTGTCAATATCATCCATAGCGATGTAATCAATCGTGGGACCTTTTGAAATGTAGTGTCACAGTCAACATTCCCTGCTCGAATGGTATAGGATCCCCAAATTCGTCTCTTATATCGATCTCGATAGTGTGTAAATTATTGCGCAAGAGAGGTATATATCGTGGCGTTGAAAACGATTTAATTTTCATCGAACCATACTGACAGTCATCAGTATCAATAGGGACAACTCGTAAGAGGGGTGTTTGTACATCGCCTGTAATATAGCTCTCGCAGATATCTGTGTATAGAAACATGCTACCTGATATAGCACCGGTGAGAGATGCTGCCCTCGACCGTGTGTATTCGCAATGCGGCTCTATCATTACAGACCTACAAGCCTCTTCCGAGAATCCTAAGAACCTCGCGATAGCGGATGATACGCGAAAGTCATGGTATCGTAGATCGTCGCATACGCGGGCCACTTCGATCTGCCCGCTTGGAAGCGCTTCAAAGCGCAAATGACCGGCCACGTGAGGTATTTTATTTATACTCTCCAAAAGAGCGTCTATAGAGCGATATACACCAGGTGGAACTTGGTCTCTATCAGAGCGTCTCCGTGTTAAAAGATTTAAACCCGATAAATCATAATCACCATCCTCAAAAGTTATGAGATTTCCTACAGTAGGAACATGTAAAAGAGTCATCGGATAAGCAATTTCCACAAGAGAAACAGACCATTCTCCGTGCAAACGTGTCTGACGCGGTAGTTTTGTAATAAATTTTGTCGTCGTATTATTCGGAAAATACTGCATACTACTGTTGCTCGGTAGTACGACAAAAAAAGAGCTATCCTCGGAGCTCATATTTATCAGGGACGGTGATTCCGTGCGTCCTTCCTCTTTGTCCTCTTCTCCTTCTCTTTCGTCTTCTCAGATGACGGAGGTACTCGTACTCGCGATAATTCTGCCTCGTAGAAAATACCGTCGATAGTCTCGTTATTCAGATCGTGTAAAATATACACGAATGGTTCTCGATTCACTGATATTCGTTGAATCTTGAATAATTCTCCAGTTACTCCAACCACACTCATATCCTTTCACGAAAGCTACTTTAGCTGTACTGATACGTACCAAGTCACCGACGCTGTATTTAGGCTTTTTATTTTTTTTCGCATTACGCTCGTAACGCCGTGCTAAATTGTCTCGGGCTATAGAGGCGTTTTCGAGAGTTACTTCGCTCGGGGGAATACGCGTTCCGCTGTGTCTAGTGTGGTTATAAGCATATAAAAAATTTTGTAAAACATCGATGTAACGCTTATTTCGCGTGTATGTGAAGTAGCGCCACATTCGCTCTTTTATATCAGGGTTACGAGTAGCGCGGAAATCGATTTTCTTTTTCTTGAGAATTTGCTGAAATGGAGTGCCGATAAATTGTTTGCCTCGATCAGTTTGCAATTGCTGCGGGCGACGATTATTACTGCGCGCGAGTATGCGTGTGAGACCGCAGGCCACACTTGCACTCGTTTTGTCACGCAAGGCCTCGACCCACGCGTATTTGCTCAACACGTCGATAACAACAAGCAGATATGCGTACCCATCGTTGTACGTGGCGATCGAACGAAGATCAGCTAAATCAGCATCCCATACATCGTCTATGTTACTGACGTTGTACATACGACGGGGAAATCGTCGTCGCACAAGACGATGCATGTTATATGAATCCTGTGTCTCGAGCCATGGTAAAATATTTTTTCGCGCTACTCTTCGATCCACCAGGGCCAAATTTTTTGCTCGAGAATAGGACGCAGGATGAGTGGTGTCATAATAGATTTTTTGAAGAATTTTCATAATTTTAACGATGACCAGTTAAATGGATTCTTTTTCTTTTTCTTTTCTAACGGTGCGCGAGATCGATATTCTACTTGCGCGATGTTTTGCAATTGTTCGTCCTCTTCTTCACCCCCCTCCTGCCCCTCGATGATGTCGTTTTCAGCCGTGAGCATTAAATCTCTGTTTGAGTGTGCGGTCTCGGCTTCGTTGTTTTTGCTACTGTTGCTGCTGTTGCTGCTGCTACTATCGCTTTCGCGTGGTAAAATAAGACGCCGCTGCGGTGTCGAGGATGATGTAGGTGTAGGCTCGTGTAGTAACTCGGGATTGCTGATAAATTCGCGTGGCATCTGTATCGCTTGCAGGAGTTTGGCAAAGTGAGATCGTCCGATGGGTTTCTCGCGTTTTCTAGCTCGCATAGCATCGTTAACAAGATCAACGATATTGGAATTTGAAATACTTCTACCGTCTATGGCAACAACACCATTACGATCCCATGTCATTTTTTTTATCAACGGCGCTGCGATGCAAATTGCGAAGCAACGATATTGCTTGAGATTATAATTTTTTTGGTACAGTATCGAAAATAAGTGTGTCATTGAGTCGAGATTTAACTTAGTTCATTAAAACGTCGTCGGATTTATTCTCTTGACTATTGTTGTACCGCGACCTAATTCTTTGCACATTATTTCGCCATTGTCCTCCTTTCGTGAGGACCGCTCACCAAAGTAGAACAATGTGCAAACGTAAGCATCGAGCTGCCCGAAATGACTGCAATGAGCTCGAGCTTGGAATTTGCAAGCTAAGATTATTATGAAATTATTACGAATGCATTCGACACTCGACTTCGGTCAATGGGGCAAATTAACTGCTTTGCCGAAATCAGTCTACAGTTAGACATCAACCTGAACGGTTGATCGCGAATGATAAATTCGAACGGTAGGTTCACACACGAGAGGTTGGTTCCTCGTATGGTCTCGTAACCACAGTTTTATTGTATTAAAATCTTTTTACTTTTAAATAGACAACGGGAAGTAGCCGTTGCCTATAATAAACATTTCCATTTTTACATAAATTCACGTCTACACGAATTACTCGAGTTTCTACTCCTTATCGGCAAACGATCCCAAAAATAATATCAGGAGTACAAATTGAAAATGCGGGATTTTTTTCTATTTTTGAACGTTTATTCTGAAAAAATGGTAACAAATGAATTATTCAAAGTATTGTCCATCGCTAGCCACAACTTTTTCCCATCTTTCTGGCAATTTACGGATACCGTCGCGAAAAAATTCGGCCGGCTTGGCTGCTATCCAGTCATCGACCCATTTTTGGGCTTCTTCGTAAGAATGGAAGCGCTGGTCAGCTAGGCCATGTGTCATCGATCGGAAAAGGTGGTAATCGGAAGGAGCAATATCTGGGCTATACGGCGGGTGGAGTAAGACTTCCCATTTCAGCGTTTGTAGGTATGTTTTGACCGGCGCTGCAACATGTGGCCGAGCGTTGTCATGTTGCAAAATTACTTTGTCGTGTCTTTGCTCGTATTGTGGCCGTTTTTCTTTGAGTGCGCGGCTCAAACGCATCAATTGAGTTCGGTATAGTGCTCCTGTGATGGTTTCGTTCGATTTCAATAGCTCATAATACACCACACCCAGCTGGTCCCACCAAATACAGAGCATGAGCTTGGCGCCGTGAATATTTGGTTTGGCCGTCGATGATGATGCATGGCCGGGGTAACCATATGATTTTTTGCGCTTCGGGTTATCGTAATGGATCCACTTTTCATCACCAGTGACAATGCGATGCAAAAAACCCTTCCGTTTTTGCCGTTCGAGCAGCAGTTCGCATGCAAAAAAACGGCGCTCGACGTCTCTCGGCTTCAGCTCATACGGCACCCAATGTCCTTGCTTTTGGATCATTCCGAGGGCTTTTATACGATGGGAAATGGCTTGTTGTGTCACTCCCAATGAATCTGCGAGCTCTTGTTGAGTTTGACACGAGTCTTCATTGAGTATTGCCTCCAATTCAGCATTCTCAAACTTTTTCACTTGGCCCGGCCGCTCTTTGTCCTCAACGTCAAAATCACCACTTCTAAACCGCACAAACCATCTCTCGCACGTTGAAACCGATGGAACATGACTCGGATAAGCCTCGGAGACCAATCGATGTGCTTCAGCAGCACTTTTCTTCAAATTAAAGAAGTAAATTAAAACTTCCCGCAAATGCTGTTTTGTTGGCACGAAACTCGACATATTGAGAGCTCAAAAAAACTATGAATTTGACACTGCGACAAATTGACACATACTGAAAATTAAAGCTATAAGACGTAGCTTTGACATGAACATAGTCACAGTACTGCCTGATGCGTATAGCGTTAGTAACGCCATCTGTTATCAAACCCGCATTTTCAATTTGTACCCCTGATAACTTTTTAATATTATACCGATTACCGAGTTATCCAATAACGCGGTACCGGCATAACACTATCGAGTATTGCTATTTTACGTTTTGACGAAATATTCGGTACTGCATTATCGTACTCGACCATATGAAGATAACGCTGTAAAACCTGCTGGTACGCTATCCATTTCTCTCTCTCGCTCTTATACGAGTGAGAGTTCAGAATTTCACTCAGTTCAGAGTCGAGGCGCGATAATGGTGTACCGGTAGTCTGTACGGAGGGCAATGGGTCTGCACTAGTCGTAGTCGTAGTAGTAGCAGCAGTAGTGGCGAGTCCAGCGAGACGATGTATGTTATCATGAGGTATAAGTACCATCTTTCTGGCATATTCCATGGCTCGTGTAGGCCGACACAGGCCTAAGAAGCCACTTGAGAAATCCGACACAGTGCTCGACGATGATCTTCCTCTTACCGCTCCAATTTCCCCTTTTGGCGGCTAGCCGTCGAAGAATTGTCGCGTGCGTCCGAAGATGATTCTTTTGCACGTTGTTCAGACTCACGTTTCCCTGTAAAACGTTTAGAGCACACTCGCATATACAGCGTACGAGTGCTACATCTGCTTTGCGCAAAATTGCACGTCGTTGCTCTTGCTTCGGATAACACAGCGCTTGCAATATAATTATTTGCTTTTTTCGAGAGGTTCGCGCAACGCCATTACAAGCGCATTACTGGTACATCGCGCGTCGCATTGCGACCTTTTATTGCTTTTTGAGGCACGTAAACGTATTGGTCATCGGGAAATATACAGGCGCGAAATCGACAATTATCAGGCGTCGATTGTTTCAAGTCGAATAATAGATAGCCGTGCGGTGCAGCCGTTGCATCGAAATATACCTCCTGCAAAAATCGCGGATGCTCGGGACATACCTGACGGGCTAGGTGCTGAATTTGCGCGCGATTTCGCGGATTTTTGAAGACAACGATATAATTAGCGTTTAAGGAGATATCGCGTTGCCCGTGACCCTGATGGAAGAGATTTTGCGTGATGAAAATGACACTAAGATTTTTATGATGGCTACCCTTGGTGAAAAGATCGACCACAGTATTGTTGGATGCCTCGCACATTAGATCTGATAATTGACGATTGATAATTGTCAGACGCCTGATAATTGTCGATTTCGCGCCTGTATATTTCCCGATGACCAATACCATTACGTTTACGTGCCTCAAAAAGCAATAAAAGTTCGAGATGCGACGCGCGATGTACCAGTAATGCGCTTGTAATGGCGTTGCGCGGACCTGTCGATAAAAAGCGAATAATTATATTGCAAGCGCTGTGTTATCCGAAGCAAGAGCAACGACGTGCAATTTTGCGCAAAGCAGATGTAGCACTCGTACGCTGTATATGCGAGTGTGCTCTGAACGATTTACAGGGAAACGTGAGTCTGAACAACGTACAAAAGAATCATCTTCGGAGGCACGCGACAATTCTTCGACGGCTAGCCGCCAAAAGGGGAAATTGGAGCGGTAAGAGGAAGATCATCGTCGAGCACTGTGTCGGATTTCCCAAGTTGCTTCTTGTGCCTGTCTTGGCCTACACGAGCCATGGAATATGCCAGCAAGATGGTACTTATACCTCATGATAACATACATCGTCGCGCTGGACTCGCCACTACGGCTGCTACTACAACTACTACTACTAGTGCAGACCCGTTGCCCTCCGTACAGACTACCGGTACGCCAAATCCGACGACGTTTTAATGAACAATGTCAAATCTCGACTCAACGACATACTTATTATCGATAGCGTACCAAAAATTTTTTATCTAAAGCAATATCGTTGCTTCGCAATTTGCATCGCAGCGCCGTTGATAAAAAAATGACATGGGATCGTAATGGTGTTGTTTCCATAGACGGTAGAAGAATTTCAAATTCCAATATCGTTGATCTTGTTAACGATGCTATGCGAGCTAGAAAACGCGAGAAACCCATCGGACGATCTCACTTTGCAAAAACTCCTTCGAGCGATACAGATGCCACGCGAATTTATCGGCAATCCCGAGTTACTACACGAGCCTACACCTACATCATCCTCGACACCGCAGCGGCGTCTCATTTTACCACGCGAAAGCGATAGTAAAGGGTGATTTTTTAAGAGCTTGAGAACTTTTTTTAAAAAAAAAACGCATAAAATTTGCAAAATCTCATCGGTTCTTTATTTGAAACGTTAGATTGGTCCATGACATTTACTTTTTGAAGATAATTTCATTTAAATGTTGACCGCGGCTGCGTCTTAGGTGGTCCATTCGGAAAGTCCAATTTTGGGCAACTTTTTCGAGCATTTCGGCCGGAATAGCCCGAATTTCTTCGGAAATGTTGTCTTCCAAAACTGGAATAGTTGCTGGCTTATTTCTGTAGACTTTAGACTTGACGTAGCCCCACAAAAAATAGTCTAAAGGCGTCAAATCGCATGATCTTGGTGGCCAACTTACCGGGCCATTTCTTGAGATGAATTGTTCTCCGAAGTTTTCGCTCAAAATGGCCATAGAATCGCGAGCTGTGTGGCATGTAGCGCCATCTTGTTGAAACCACATGTCAACTAAGTTCAGTTCTTCCATTTTTGGCAACAAAAAGTTTGTTAGCATCGAACGATAGCGATCGCCATTCACCGTAACGTTGCGTCCAACAGCATCTTTGAAAAAATACGGTCCAATGATTCCACCAGCGTACAAACCACACCAAACAGTGCATTTTTCGGGATGCATGGGCAGTTCTTGAACGGCTTCTGGTTGCTCTTCACTACAAATGCGGCAATTTTGCCTATTTACGTAGCCATTCAACCAGAAATGAGCCTCATCGCTGAACAAAATTTGTCGATAAAAAAGCGGATTTTCTGCCAACTTTTCTAGGGCCCATTCACTGAAAATTCGACGTTGTGGCAGATCGTTCGGCTTCAGTTGTTGCAGGAGCTGTATTTTATACGGTTTTACACCAAGATCTTTGCGTAAAATCTTCCATGTCGTCGAATAACACAAACCCAATTGCTGCGAACGGCGACGAATCGACATTTCACGGTCTTCAGCAACACTCTCAGAAACAGACGCAATATTCTCTTCTGTACGCACTGTACGCATTCGTGTGGTTGGTTTAATGTCCAATAAAGTAAACTGAGTGCGAAACTTGGTCACAATCGCATTAATTGTTTGCTCACTTGGTCGATTATGTAGACCATAAATCGGACGTAAATCGCGAAACACTTTTCGAACCGAACACTGATTTTTGTAATAAAATTCAATTATTTGCAAGCGTTGCTCGTTAGTAAGTCTATTCATTATGAAATGTCAAAGCATACTGAGCATCTTTCTCTTTGACACCTTGTCTGAAATCCCGCGTGATCTGTCAAATACTAATGCATGAAAATCCTAACCTCAAAAAAATCACCCTTTAGCAGCAGCAACAGCAGCAACAGTAGCAAAAACAACGAGGCCGAGACCGCACACTCAAACAGAGATTTAATGCTCGCGGCTGAAAACGACATCATCGAGGGGGAAGAGCGGGACGAAGAAGAGGACGAACAATTGCAAAACATCGCGCAAGTAGAATATCGATCTCGCGCACCGTTAGAAAAGAAAAAGAAAAAGAATCCATTTAACTGGTCATCGTTAAAATTATAAAAATTCTTCAAAAAATCTATTATGACACCACTGCGTCTTATTCTCGAGTAAAAAATTAACCCTGGTGGAACGAAAATTAACGCGAAAAAATGTTTTGCCATGGCTCGAGGCACAGGATTCATATAACATGCATCGTCTCGTGCGACGACGATTTCCCCGTCGTATGTACAACGTGAGTAATATAGACGATGTATGGGAGGCTGATTTAGCTGATCTTCGCTCGATAGCCACGTACAACGATGGGTACGCATATCTGCTTGTTGTTATCGATGTGTTGAGCAAATACGTGTGGGTCGAGGCCTTGCGTGACAAAACGAGTGCAAGTGTGGCCCGCGGTCTCACACGCATACTCGCACGCAGTAACAATCGTCGCCCGCAGCCATTGCAAACCGATCGAGGCAAAGAACTTATCGGCACTCCATTTCAGCAAATTCTCAAGAAAAAGTATATCGATTTTCGCGCTGCTCGTAACCCTGATATAAAAGCTTCGATTGCCGAACGCTTTAATCGAATAATAAAAGAGCGAATGTGGCGCTACTTTACATACACGCGAAAAAAGCGTTACATCGATGTTTTACAAAATTTTTTAAATGCTTATAATCACACTAGACACAGCGGAACGCGTATTCCCCCGAGCGAAGTAACTCTCGAAAACGCCTCTGTAGCCCGAGACAATTTAGCACGGCGTTACGAGCGTAATGCGAAAAAAATTTAAAAGCCTAAATACAGCGTCGGTGACTTGGTACGTATCAGTACAGATACAGCAGCTTTCGTGAAAGGATATGAGCGTGGTTGGAGTAACGAATTATTCAAGATTCAACGAATATCAGTGAATCGAGAACCATTCGTGTATATTTTACACGATCTGAATAACGAGACTATCGACGGTATTTTCTACGAGGCAGAATTATCGCGAGTACGAGTACCTCCGTCATCTGAGAAGACGAAAGAGAAGAAGAAGTGGACAAAGAGGAAGAACGCACGGAATCACCGTCCCTGATAAATATGAGCTCCAAGGATAGCTCTTTTTTTGTCGTACTACCAAGCAACAGTAGTATACAGTATTTTCCGAATAATACGACGACAAAATTTATTACAAAACTACCGCGTCAGACACGTTTGCACGGAGAATGGTCTGTTTCTCTTGTGGAAATTGCTTATCCGATGACTCTTTTACATGTTACTACTGTAGGAAATCTCGTAACTTTTGAGGATGGTGATTATGATTTATCGGGTTTAAATCTTTTAACACGGAAACGCTCTGATAGAGACCAAGTTCCACCTGGTGTATATTGCTCTATAGACGCTCTTTTGGAGAGTATAAATAAGCTACCTCACGTGGCCGGTCATTTGCGCTTTAAAGCGCTTCCGAGTGGGCAGATCGAAGTGGCCCGCGTATGCGACGATCAACGATACCATGACTTTCGCGTATCACCTGCTATAGCGAGGATCTTAGGATTTTCGGAAGAGGCTTGTAGGTCTGTAATGATAGAGCCGCATTGCGAATACACAGGGTTGAGGGCAGCATCTCTCACCGGTGCTATACCAGGTAGCATGTTTCTATACACAGATATCTGCGAGAGCTATATTACAGGCGATGTACAAACACCCCTGTTACGAGTTGTGCCTATTGATACTGATGACTGTCAGTATGGTTCGATAAAAATTAAATCGTTTTCAACGTCACGATATATACCTCTCTTGCGCAATAATTTACACACTATCGAGATCGATAAAACAGACGAATTTGGGGATCCTATACTATTCGAGCAGGGAACGTTGACTGTGACACTACATTTCAAAAGGTCCCACGATTGATAACACCACTATGGATGATATTGACAGTGTGCAGCACGGATGGGGTCGTCGCGGGTACGGTGGTATTAGTCATGTTTATATCAGAACACCTAATCAACGAGGACACGGTATCGGCAGCTTTCTCGGGCCTGTTTCGTCGAGTGTTACCACTTTTAAAGAAGGGCACTAAAGCAGTTGGTAAAGAGGCATTGCGCTCTGGTGTAAACGTAGCCGGTGATATCCTCGATAGAAATATAGTTGTGAAAGATGCTATTCGCGAGAGAGCGAGAGAATCAGGCAGTAATCTCAAATGCAAAGCCTCTGAAAAAATTCACACTCTCATGCGGGGGTCTGGTTATAAAAAGCGCAAAATTTCGCAAACTCTTCATTCATCGGACGAACGTAAATCACGACGTATCTCCCGTAAAAATAAAAGTGTAATAAAGAGAAAAGTAATGGAGAAGTAGAAGAATAATAAGAACAATAAGAAGAAGAAGAAGACTCGTCAACGAACAGTTGCAGATATTTTTGGATAGCTGAAACAAGATAGCTTTTCTACATGCGCACTCGTGCGAGTGTCTTAAATCGGGACTTGAATTATTTTCACTCCCACCGACGCAAACTACTATCGAAGGCTCCAATTGGGTGTATTACAAACCAATATCTGCGCTAACAGATGATTCACCGATTGAATTTGTTATTCCTCGACAGGGTGATGAGTATATCGATCTCGCGCATACTATGCTTAGTCTGAGAGTGAAAATAACATTTCCTACTGCGGGAAATGCCGCGGGTACAGCATCGAAAGTAAGTGCCGGCCCTGTAAACAATCTCTTGCATTCTATGTTTAACCAGGTGGATGTATACCTGAATCAAAAATTAGTTTCACCCCCAAATAATGCCTACGCTTATCGAGCGTACATAGAAACACTTTTGAATTACGGTCCAGCAGCAAAAAATTCGCATCTCACGAGTGTTCTCTGGTACGACGATACCCCTGGAAAAAATGGATGATATAACATCGGAAAATACGGGTCTTGTGAAGAGAAAACAATTTTTAAATGTCGAAAAAACTGTAGACTTGCTCGGTCATGTGCATTGCGATATATTTAATCAGGAGCGGTACCTATTAAACGGCGTCGAGATGCGACTACGGTTGGTGCGCTCTAGAGATTCATTTTGTCTTGTGGGGGATACAAAGAATGGTCAATGCGGCTTAAAGATTCTCGAGGCATCGCTTTTCGTTCGTATAACAAAAATAGCTCCTGGTGTGCTGCTCTCGCATGCTAGAACTCTGGCAAAATCTACGGCTAAATATCCCCTTACGAGAGTCGAGGTAAAAGCCGTTTCTATACACTCTGGTGTTCATGGATAGACTATCGATAATATCGTGTTAGGTCAATTGCCGAACCGTATAATTATCGGTTTTGTCGATAACACAGCGGTTAACAGCGTCTTCAGTATGAATCTATTCAATTTCCAAAATTACAAGATAAATTATCTCTCGTTGTATGTAGATGTAGGTGCTCAAATACCTTCGAAACCGTTACAACCTGATCTCACGAAAAATCATCTATATGTGGATGGTTTTCAATCGTTGTTTTCGGGAACTGGAATACATTTCTTGAACGACGGTAATTCGATCGATCGCGATAATTATCGCGATGGATACTGTCTGTTTGCTTTTGATTTGACACCCGATCTTTCGGCGAACAGCAATACACGTTGGAATTTAATAAAGCACGGTAGTGTGAGAATAGAGGTACGATTTGAGGATGCGCTTGCTTTAACGATAAATTGTGTAGTCTACGCGGAATATGATAATGTCCTTGAAATTGATGCCTCTCGGCAAGTAACGGTGGATTTTACCGGATAAGCGAAAAATGTGCTGATGTCGGCATAAAATTATTTCGTGTTAAGAGACGTAGAAGTGTGTCTGTGAGTAACTAATCAGTCGAACTCGAGCATCTGTACGGATTAGACGTGAAAATGGATATCGTCGTGGATATACAGGGAATGCGTGGTAAAGACTCAGAATTTATTCCGAAAGAAATTGCCGTGGTAGCAGTGGATAGACCGTACTCTGCTCATTGGATCGTCGCACCGCCGTGTCACTTTGCCGAATTACCACAGCATTCGAGAAGCCAGAATAATTTTCTCTCGAAATATTTTCACGGTCTGGAGCGGTACGAGGGCGATGTGCTGTAAACAGGCATACGCTAACTTGCGTGAAATTTCGCGAAAATCAAGACGTATCTATACTCGCGGTCACGAGAAGGCTATACTTCTTTGCGATATCACGAGTCGTGAAATTTCCAACCTGGAGCATGAGGAGGGTGCCCCGTCGTACACATTTATGCCGAAATCTTTGCGAAAATGCTTCAGACACGTTATGATAAACGATACAGCGTCTTCGCATTGTGCAATGCGCCAGGCTTTCCGAATAAAAAATTGGCTTCGCGAGCACACCATTAAAGGAGAATCATACATGGATGTTTCGTCAGCAGACGAAGAGGAAGAGAATAAAAAAGAGGAGAAATCTTCATCATGTCGTCGTGACACGATCGACGATGCTGTGAAATAAATTCTGCATATATATACGTCTTTCAAAGCATATCGTTCATCATTTAATCATTGACTATGTGTTCAGCATGAACACTAGACAAATCTACGAGAGTCTGCAGTATCTACCACTTTCAACTGCTGGCGTATACCCGGCTGACTGAATTCCTCGTGTATGGTCGTTACCTGCCGGACTCGTAGTTAACACGGATAACCACGACGGACCTGGAGAGCATTGGATCGCCATGTACGTTAACCATCATGGAAAAGGAATGTACTTTGATAGCTACGGGCTACCACCGGTTATACCGCAACATATCGCACGACTACGAAGAAGAGTAATACGTCGGATGTGTGTGGACAATTTTGCATCGTATTCCTACATCTTATGTCGTGCGGCTTCACCATGTCGCGATTTAATAATCTCTTTAGCGATAATGTAATGAAAAACGACAGATTAGTGCGTGAATATTACAATGATTTGCCTCTCGACGATCAGACAGTGATAAAAATAAATTTAACGGCGGAGGAGTCTCCGAGCAAAGATTGCCGTGTTTACAGGAATGTTGCATACGACGGTAAATATGTGTAAAGTGATTTAAATAAAATACATCGTCTTACTGTGCCTCTTATTTTATAATTATATATAAATTATAATCGAGGTCTCTCGCGGTACGGTATCATATTCTGCGCCTTTTACTGCAGAGCAAGCGTATCGCGAGGAGCACAGCGCAAAGCGGTACGCACGTGCAAAACCGCTGTCGCTGCATTCAGAGCGCTGGACACCTTAGTTATGATTCAGAGGGCGGTTTGCTATCTTCAAACCCCGTGATACCAACCAGCAGCATCCTGAGCATTCAGTCTGTCTTCAACTTCGTGATCGCGCAGTCAAAAACGTATTTTTCGCAATGTATCCTCGTTACGACGCTAGCGGGTTTTCGGAGTCCTCAGTGCCGAAATAAACATCGGGTACGATGGCAGCGACGTGGACGAGGGCTTCGAGATACCCGAGCTTCCTGAAGCAGACGATGCTAGGTTATGAAAGTGTCGACGAGCGCGCGAGCGTGTGTGAGTGTCTTTGTGTGAGTGAGATAGTCAGAGACAGGAGTTTAAAATCGCCGTCGAAGGAACGTGGACGTCAACAACAACAGAGGTAAGTACCTTATTTTTTTCCTTTTTTCAAGTATGTGTACACCTTTGCTCCATCCTGCTCTTATCTCTAGTCTTTCTTGTTCACCAGAGTACCCATACCACCTCACTTTACCATCTCCACGTTACCGACACTGATTAAGCAGAGTGGGTAGCGCGACGGTGGAAAAGTGGGGTGGTGGGGGTAGCCGCGTGGTGGGGGAAGGAGTGGGGATAGAAGGGGGATGGAGTAAAGTTGTACACATACTACTCTCGTTGATTGATCGCGTTAACCGTCACTTGACTCGATTCACTATGTCTGTAAATTAACCCGCGCAGGAAGGGGTATTATGGGGAAGGGAAATGGCAGGTTACTTTCACTTGGGGAAAACTTTACGGAGACATCAAACAACATAAAATAAAAGAATTGTGTTTATAACCGTCACTTGATTTGATACACTATGTTTATAAATTAACCCGTGGAGGAAGGGGTATTAGGGGGAAGGAAAATGGCAGGTTACTTTCACTTGGGGAAAAACTCACGGAGACATCAAACAACATAAAATAAAAGAATTGTATTTATACTTACAGTTTATTTTCTCGTGAAATTTTTTCGCTGGTGACCACTGCGTTGACGGGGGAGATAGCAACCGTTCGTTAGAATAAAAATGCTAGACTCGATGATCCGTGGAATAGTTAAAATTTATTTAAATAACCGAATAATTGAATTACGTACGTTCGATATTGCTGTGCGCGAGCGACCGTTATTTCGGCGCGATACTCTTAACGTGATAACTTACGATTCGGTAAAAACAATCAAACGAAATCAACTAGGTGGACTAGTACAAAAACGGTGGAACGCAATTAAATTCAAAGTTTTATAGATGCTCTCCTCAAGCTTGAAACAAATTCCGAATGGCTCTCAATTGAATTAAAACCGAGAAAAGTGAAATTGAAAAGAAAAATATCTCTAAATCTGAACTGAATTTAGACTGTTCAACCGTTTTTTTTCTAAGTACGTACTCCGAATTTTAGCTGACTCTACAGGGTGGGGTTCCTCCATGGTGGGAGCCTTTTTAGCTTTCCAGTTTCCATCACGACTGATCGAACGCTTGACACTGTGAGTCTACACTGCTGTGAGCGCTGCACTGTTTGAACTCTAAGCTGTACTGAGCTCTATGCTGCTAACTGGCTACTCGCCTCGACTCTGTAGCTTTTTCAAGCATTTTCCTGGCCTTATATGCAAGTTCTCTTCTAATCGTGGTCTCACTCGATTCTTGTTCTGAGGTGCTCCGGATAAGGTGCCACATCCTATGTAAACTGATTCTATTTCGTTTAAAACTATAGTCCTTATTCTCTTCCGAGTTGACCTGGGTAAGGTGCGACATGTCGCGAGGTAGTGGGGGAATTACTCCTCGCTTCGGCGGCACGTGCCGAAATACGAAGAGAGGGGAAAAATGCATTGGACATCGGTTAAGCCAATATTCTTATCTGGTTATAAAGGGTGGTTAAATTTTAAGGGCCGATGTTGATTTTGAATAAAACACAAATTATTTAGGAAATTATTGTTAATTCTTTTTATTATGATAATATGGTATGGTTCAATTATGTATGGAACAAAATATCGGCCAAATGGCCACCGCGACCTCGGCGGCACACCTCCATCCGATGGTCCAAATTTTCGATGACGCTTAGGCATAATTGAGGTTCTGTGCCGTTAATGTGCCGAATTATCTCATCCTTTAGCTCTTGAATTGTTGCTGGCTTATCGACGTACACCTTTTCTTTCAAATAACCCCAAAGAAAGAAGTCCAACGGTGTCAAATCACATGATCTTGGCGGCCAATTGACATCGCCACCACGTGAGATAACACGGCCATTGAATTTGTCGCGCAAAAGAGCCATTGTTTCGTTAGCTGTGTGGCAAGTGGCACCATCCTGTTGAAACCACATATCGACCACATCCATATCTTCCAATTCGGGCCATAAAAAGTTCGTTATCATCTCACGATAGCGAACACCATTCACAGTAACTGCCTGACCGGCCTCATTTTGGAAAAAATACGGCCCGATGATGCCGCCAGCCCATAAACCGCACCAAACAGTAACTCTTTGTAGGTGCATTGGTTTTTCGACAATCACTATTGGATTATGATTCGCCCAAATGCGGCAATTCTGCTTATTGACGAATCCACTGAGGTGAAAATGTGCCTCATCACTGAAGATGATTTTCTTCGAAAATTGATCATCCACTGTTGCCATTTCTTGTCACCATTCTGACCATTGACAACGTTTGGAATGGTCAAGAGGCTTTAGTTCTTGAGTCAATTGCACCTTATAAGCGTGTAAATGCAAGTCTTTATGCATAATGTTCATCAACGACGAGCGTGAGAGGTGCAATTGTTGGGCACGACGACGAGTTGAGGTGGACGGCTCTTCAGCCACACTATCGCGAACAGCAGCAATATTTTCTGCAGTACGAGCTGTACGAGCATGCACTGGTGTTTTAATATTTCCTACAGACCCGGTGTGCTCAAATTTTTGCACGATTTTTCCGATTGTACGCACATTTGGACGATTAAATTGACCGAAAAAATCACGAAGTGCACGATATGCATTTTGATTTGAACGCCCATTTTTATCAGGAGTACAAATTGAAAATGCGGGATTTTTTTCTATTTTTGAACGTTTATTCTGAAAAAATGGTAACAAATGAATTATTCAAAGTATTGTCCATCGCTAGCCACAACTTTTTCCCATCTTTCTGGCAATTTACGGATACCGTCGCGAAAAAATTCGGCCGGCTTGGCTGCTATCCAGTCATCGACCCATTTTTGGGCTTCTTCGTAAGAATGGAAGCGCTGGTCAGCTAGGCCATGTGTCATCGATCGGAAAAGGTGGTAATCGGAAGGAGCAATATCTGGGCTATACGGCGGGTGGGGTAAGACTTCCCATTTCAGCGTTTGTAGGTATGTTTTGACCGGCGCTGCAACATGTGGCCGAGCGTTGTCATGTTGCAAAATTACTTTGTCGTGTCTTTGCTCGTATTGTGGCCGTTTTTCTTTGAGTGCGCGGCTCAAACGCATCAATTGAGTTCGGTATAGTGCTCCTGTGATGGTTTCGTTCGATTTCAATAGCTCATAATACACCACACCCAGCTGGTCCCACCAAATACAGAGCATGAGCTTGGCGCCGTGAATATTTGGTTTGGCCGTCGATGATGATGCATGGCCGGGGTAACCATATGATTTTTTGCGCTTCGGGTTATCGTAATGGATCCACTTTTCATCACCAGTGACAATGCGATGCAAAAAACCCTTCCGTTTTTGCCGTTCGAGCAGCAGTTCGCATGCAAAAAAACGGCGCTCGACGTCTCTCGGCTTCAGCTCATACGGCACCCAATGTCCTTGCTTTTGGATCATTCCGAGGGCTTTTATACGATGGGAAATGGCTTGTTGTGTCACTCCCAATGAATCTGCGAGCTCTTGTTGAGTTTGACACGAGTCTTCATTGAGTATTGCCTCCAATTCAGCATTCTCAAACTTTTTCACTTGGCCCGGCCGCTCTTTGTCCTCAACGTCAAAATCACCACTTCTAAACCGCACAAACCATCTCTCGCACGTTGAAACCGATGGAACATGACTCGGATAAGCCTCGGAGACCAATCGATGTGCTTCAGCAGCACTTTTCTTCAAATTAAAGAAGTAAATTAAAACTTCCCGCAAATGCTGTTTTGTTGGCACGAAACTCGACATATTGAGAGCTCAAAAAAACTATGAATTTGACACTGCGACAAATTGACACATACTGAAAATTAAAGCTATAAGACGTAGCTTTGACATGAACATAGTCACAGTACTGCCTGATGCGTATAGCGTTAGTAACGCCATCTGTTATCAAACCCGCATTTTCAATTTGTACCCCTGATATAATAAGCCTGAATAACTTTAACGCGTTGCTCGATTGTGTATCTTTCCATGGTTCAAATTGAGTTGGTCTGAAATTGAGAAATGTCAAATGAAATGCAGAAAAAAACTTGACGTTTAGGTGTGGTTCACATTCAACATCGGCCCTTAAAATTTAACCACCCTTCAGATATAATATGGATTATCAATCTCTTGTTTCTTTTCCATTAATTTATTTATTATTCCTGTTGACTTCAAATTTAATACTATCATACGAGTATAGGTGTGTGTTAGGGATTCTCTGGCGTTCTTCAATCTGAAATATATTGGAATGGGATGAGTTTTCACTCACGGCAGGTGTGAAATAACCAGACCAAAGATATTGGTAGAGAAAGTAGCCTTTATTCCACCTTTGACTCGATTTGACTACAAAAAACATATAAATAAAATATACTAATGAATTTGAAGTGAGCTGTACATACAATTCTATTAATTGCGTGCCGAGATGTGTGAGGTGAAACGTGAAGCAGCCCGTGCTGCAACGCACGCTACGAGATGAGACTTATGAGGATGCACAATTGAGATTTTCCTACCTCACCGTTATTGAATTTATGTAAATTGTGACGGTGCACTCTTACCGTATATTTTGAGTTCTGTTAAGCACTTCTAGGCTGAGTAGATCCTGAGAAATCGGTGAAAATTGTTCGAGGTGAGAGCAGTGGTTGGAGCTGTCCAAACGGTTTTCACGAGAAGTGTTAAAAATCTTCAACATAGCTCAGTATTATGAACGTGTATTATGATAACCGAGCGCAGCACATCACCTAGTAGCAACAGGTCGACGCACGGCGATCGATATTCAGTCAGCTGATTTTCCAACATTTCTTGATTTCTATGCGAGAATCGATATTCTTTTTCTTGAGAATTTGCTGAAATGGAGTGCCGATAAATTCTTTGCTTCGATTAGTTTGCAATTGCTGCGGGCGACGATTGTTACTGCATGCGAGTATTCGTGTGAGACTGGGTCTACGTTTGTGCTCGTTTTGTCACGCAAAGCCTCGACCCACGCGTATTTGCTCAACATGTCGATAACAACAAGCATATATGCGTACCCATCGTTGTACGTAGATATTGAACGAAGTTCATCTAAATCAGCCTCCCATACATCGTCTATATTACTCACGTTGTACATACTACGGGGAAATCGTCGTTGCACGAGACTATGCATGTTATATGAATCCCGTGTCTCGATCCATGCTAAAACATTTTTTCGCACTACTCTTCGATCCACCTGGGCCAAATTTTTTGCTCCAGAATAGGAGGCAGGATGAGCGGTGTCATAATAGATTTTTTCAGAATCTTCATAATTTGAACGATGGATTCTTTTTCTTTTTGTTTTCTAACTGTGTGGGGGATCGATATTCACTGAGGTGTCGTTGGCTCTCTACTTGTGCGATGTTTTTAAATTGTTCCTCCTCTTCTTCCTCCCTCTCGATGATGTCGTTCTCTGCCGTGAGCATTAAATCTCTGTTTGAGTGTGCGGTCTCGGCCTCGTTGTTGTTGTTGCTACTGTTGCTGCTGCTGCTGCTACTATCACCATCGCGTGGTAAAATAAGATGCCGCTGCGGTGTTGAGGATGATGTAGGTGTAGGCTCGTGTAGTAATTCGGGATTGCCTATAAATTCGAGTGGCATATGTATCGTTCGCAGGACTTTGGCAAAGTAAAATCGACCGATGGGTTTCTCGCGTTTTCTAGCTCGCATAGCAACGTTAACAAGATCAACGATATTGGAATTTGAAATTCTTCTGCCGCTTATGGAAACAACACCGTTACGATCACACGTCATTTTTTCACCGACTGTGCTGCGATGCAAATTGCGAAGCAACGATATTGCTTTAGATAAATTTTTTGTTGGTACGCTATCGATAATAAGTGTATCATTGAGTCGAGGTTTATCTTTGTTTATTAAAACGTCATCGATTTTATTCTCGCAGCTATCGAGTATTGCTATTTTTCGTTTTGACGAAATACCCGGTACTGTATTATCGTACTCGACCAAGTGTAGATAACGCTGTAGATCCTGTTGGTACGCTGTCTATTTCTCTCTCTCGCTCTTGTATGATTGAGAGTTTAGAATTTCACTCAACTCAGAGTCGAGTGCGCGATAATGGCGTACCGGTAGTCTGTACGGAGGGCGACGGGTCTGTAATAGCAGTAGCAGTAGCAGTAGCAGTAGCAGTAGCAGTAGCAGTATCAGTATCAGTAGCAGTAGCAGTAGCAGTAGCAGTAGCAGTAGCAGTAGCAGTAGCAGTAGCAGTAGCAGTAGCAGTAGCAGTAGCAGTAGCAGTAGCAGTAGCAGTAGCAGTAGCAGTAGCAGTAGCAGTAGTAGTAGTAGTAGTAGTAGTAGTAGTAGTAGTAGTAGTAGTAGTAGTAGTAGTTTTTTTTTTTTGGCAGGTGGAAATGCCTATTTATGCACGAAGTGTGGGACTCCTCCATTCCTCTTGGAATGGTGCTACCCACTAAAACCACCTGCCCGTCTCCAACCCATGACCCCGGAACCGCTTACGCATTACTTCAAGGCCTTGGGCTATCCAGCGCTCTATTGCACTCCTGTTATTCTGGGGGTTGTGCCCTCTCAATGGCTTGTCGACTCACGTCGGAGTCGCCTCTCTGCCTCCCGTTCCTGGTCCTCTCGCTTTTTGGTGCGCAAGATCTTCTCGACGTACCTAGTGACCGCATCCCAGTTGTCTTGGGACCCGAGCATAAAGCCGACGATGTTGTCGGGTGTGGCGACAGATTCATTGATGTTGTTGAGCTCGTCCCGATTTGTAGCCCACCTGTTGCACATGAAAAATTTGTGCTCCACATCGTCAACTTCCCCGTCGTTGTAGTCACACAGTGCGCTACTTCTTCGGTTGCATCGGTGAAGGTATGCATTGAATAGCCCGTGACCCGTCAGAAATTGCGTGAGGAAGTAATTCACTTCCCCATGTTTCCTTTCGAACCACGACACTATGTGATCGATCAGTCTTGCCGTCCATCGCCCTGTACTGGTTTGTTGCCAGCGATCCTCCCATTCTTGCAGAACTGCTGTTCTCTCAGTACGACGGACCCTTTCGCGGTCCACTTCGGCTCTTCTTTCGTATATCCGCTGTCTCTCCTTGGCAAGCAGATCAATCGGTATAACGCTCGCTACCATAAGAACTGCTGCCTCAGAAACCGTACGGTACGCAGATGATATCCTCAGCGCTCCCCTTCGTTGAACCGATGCGACCTTTTTCCGATATTTTTCGATGACTAGTGCGCCAGCCCAGACTTCAGCTCCGTGGAGCATGATAGAGTGTATTATCCCCATCATGATACGCCGTTTACTGCTTTTTGGACCGAGCACGTTCGGCATAAGCAGACTGAGCATGGCCACTGTTGTTGCTGCTTTATCCGCCGCCCTCTGTATATGCACCCAGTACGTGAGTTTCACGTCAAGCTGCATGCCCAAGTACTTGACGTGTCTGGCTGCGACAATGTCCGACCCACAAACTTCGGCATGGAACGGGTTCTCAAAATTTCTCGGCCTCGTGAGTACCACCATTTCCGTCTTGCTGGCTGCCAAAGCCAGACTGTGGTCTCGTAGCCAGTCACCCACTCTCCTCGTGACCTGGCTGACCCGTCTTCTTGCCTCCTCCTCATTCCTCGCACATACAGTGACGGCGATGTCGTCAGCAAATCCGACCAGTTTGGTGCCTTCCGGCGGTTCAATGTTCAGTATACCGTCGTAGACCGCATTCCACAGATCCGGACCGAGAGCGGATCCTTGGGCAACTCCTGCAGTTAGGGTTTTGCTTCGGGGGCCCTCTGTAGTATCATAGAGGAGCTTCCTATTATCTAGGTAGTCCTCTATGACGTTTAGCAGATATCTCGGTACCCCGAATCTATCTCTCAGCGCCACCACGATGTCGGCCCACCTGATTGAGCTGGAGGCGTTCCTGACATCAAGTGTGAGCAGTACACATACGCTACGCGTTCTGTGGTTTCCCGCCCACGCTCTGTTCGCTACTTTAACTACTTCCTCGATAGCCCCCACGGTAGACCTTTTCTCTCGGAAGCCGTGCTGGGAGTCGGAGAGTCCTCCCGCCCGATCGATGGCCACTCGGAGTCTGCCACGTATCAGCTTCTCGAGTGTCTTACCCGTTGTGTCGAGCATACACAGCGGGCGGTACGACGAGCTGGTGGTAGATGGTCCCTTTCCTTTGTCCAATAGCACGAGGCGCTGCTTTTTCCATCTGACGCTGAAGGTTCCCGCTTTGAGGCACGCATTGTACATATTTAATAGCAGGAACGGGTGTTTTCCGGCTACCGCCCTTATAACCTCGTTTGGTACGAGATCAGGGCCTGGCGCCTTTCTGTTCCCTAGCGTCTTCACCACCTTACTCAGTTCTTCGAGTGTGAAAAGTGGAATGCACTCTGGTGTAATGGTTTCCCCCCTTTCACATGGCTGATGCTCTGGGAACAGAGCACTGACGATCTCGTCCATAGTTTGTGGGTCCTTCGGTCCTTCTGGTCCTAGCCGTCCAAGCTTGCGCGTCACTATCTGGTAGCCTCGCCCCCAGACGTCGGCGTCGACCTCCTTACATAGCTCTTTCCAGCACGCGGATTTCCTGCGTTTAACCGCGATCGTCAGCTCCTTTTTTGCGGCCTTATATGTAGCGTTGTCAGTTTCCCTTCCGGCGTCATTCCTCCTTCGTGCCCTTTGGGCCTTGCGTCTTGCTTTAAAGCACTTTCTCCGCAGTTCTGCAATTCCATCGGTCCACCAGTACGCTGGGTTCCCGCGCCGCCTACGTTGCTTCTTCGGCATTGCAGCCGCGCATCCCTTCTCGATGAGTTTCATCGTTCGTGCGACGAGGTCTTCGGCTTCTTGTCTGCAAGTCGGGGCATCCGCAGCTTCTGTGAGCGGAGAGGACTCCCGAGATAGGGTGCTGAGAAGCGCTTCAACGTCGAGCCTTGCCACGTTTCAGCCTCTGTTGCCCAGCTGTCGTTGCTCGGCTGTGGTCGGCCTAGCCGCGGGGCTAATAATATAGCTGATTTGCTGATGGTCACTAGCTGTGAAGTCTTCCAGAACCTGCCATCGGGCAACGCGCGTTGCTACTTTTGGACTTGCGAGCGTGATATCGATGATCGTTCCTCGATAGCCACATCTCCTGAACGTGGTCGTATTCCCTTGATTTAAAGCAGTCGGGTCAAGTCTGGATATCATCTCAGCCATCTCATTCCCCCGCGTATCAGACCGGTCCATGCCCCATTCGTGGGACTTGGCGTTGAAGTCGCCGGCGACTAAAAACTCCCCCCCGATAGTCCGGCAGGAATCTTCTATGGCCGCAAGCTTTCGTCGGAAGGTGGCGATACCCTCATTTGGAGAGAGTTAGCAGCTCACGTAGGTCACTTCGTTGCTGGTGATCCATATGTAGCCCTCCCCGTTTCCCAGGTTCGCCACAGGGAAAGCGTTTGGGTTTCTTACCCATATAGCCACGGTGTTGGACTCGTCTGAGAACCATCCTCGTGCTTCTGGAACGCTGTATTGCTCTGAGATGATCGCCAGGCCAACGTTTCTCTCAAATGCCTGCTGAGTCAGGAGATTCTGGGCCAGCTTGCAGCGGCTCAGGTTTCCCTGCAATATCACCGCCATCGCGAACCGGTGTTCTTGCCGCGGGCGGCCTCCTGGTACACCTTGCATCGGTTTATGCCCGGGACGTGGTCCACACTGCACTTATCTGTCCTTTCTGCGCAGAGGTAACAGCGAGGACTGCTTTCGCAGTGCGCTGCCTTGTGGCCTCCCATCCCGCATTTCCAGCACATCTTCCCGCGGTCAACCGATTTGCATTCCACAGCCTGGTGTCCAAAGCCATGGCACCGGTAGCAGCGATTAATCCTTAGGTGCTGTCGGACGCGACAGTTGACCCATCCAATTTTAATGCGGCCAGCCTTCACCATTTTTGCCGCAGCCATGGCAGCCATTTCGACGAAGGCGATTCGGCTCCCTCGTAGGGACGTTTTCGATAGATTTATCTTCAAGCCGCTTCCTGCATCCTCATCTAGGGCGCTTTCGACGGCCTCATTTATGTCCTCGATTTCCACAGCTGCGTCTAGGTCGCGGATCTCGATGCTCGCTCTGGGAGCAAGCTGGCACACGTCACCCTCTTCGCCGACAGCAGCCTGGAGCGCGTTCCCGAAAGCATTTTTATTTCCGCCAGTGGCGCCCAGTTCCACGAGGACATTGCCACTCTTCGTCTCCCTGATGGCCTTAATCGTGACGCCTAGCTCGTCCGGTTTGACCTTTTTACGGACAGCTTTAAGAACTTCTGCGTAGTTTTTGCCCTTGACTGGTCGGATTAACATAGCCTCCGGGCGTACTCTCGGTAGCTTCGGCCTCGTGACAGCCTTATTGTTGGTATCGATGCGTCCACTGCGTTTTTCATCAGCGTCGTCATTGCGGGGAGGCTTCAGGGTTTCGGCGCGGCGATTTCCCACCTTAATCCAGCCTTCTTCGATCTCCTTCGGCTTCTTCGACTTCGGTTACGAGCAGCCTGCCCATCAGGGCTCGGTGTCGCCTCGGCATGCCGCTTTCTTTTCGGAGTCGGGTTACCATTTGGGTAGTCAACAGAGCACGCGTAGACTCCCGTGCTCGCTTCCATCCTTTCCGGCTTCGACTTGCCAGGTCAATGAGATCTTCCGCCCTTTCCAGGCCTTCTGTAACAGTCTTCTGCATGTTTTGAACTTCTAGCAGAAGGACCTCATCGACTGAATCGTTTCTAAGAGGGTGCTGAGGTGCTTCTCTTCTTCCTCCTCATACTCATGGCCGTTGGCCCGAGAGGACGCTGTGCATTCCCGAGAGGACTCTGCGCGCGCCCGAGCGACCGCGGTGGCGCCGGGTTTGACAGATGTCTCACGCCTGGATGTTTCCTTCTCCGTACGCAGCCCCTTCGTTGCGACTATCGGGGCCTCGCTTCGCACTTCCGAACATGCAGGTGTCCCCGTGCTCGAGCTTGTTACCTCCGCTAGACCATTCACTTTTGCCTCTTGGAAGGACCCAATCCTCTTTCGTGACAGCTTCACCATGTTTTCCGGAGGCGTGCGAGGAGTTCGGCTTCCACCGGCAAACGGATTTACCTCGCTTCCACTCGGCGTCTTCGCTGTTTCGATACGAGTGTGGTCCATTTTCTTGGCGCGTCCTGAGCTCGCGCTTGCCTCCAGGACACTTTCCATCTCCATGTTCTTTTTGACGCGTGATTGACCCTCCCCAAAATCCGTAGGGCCAGTGCCGGCCACCGGGGCTATCACCCGATAGGAACTGGCAGTGAGATTTCCCTTGCTAGGGCTGCTCACCTGGGGTATGTTGTTTTTTTGACACTGAATGTCTATTATTCATTGTTGCAACTGGTTTTGGTCCGCCCCAGGTATTTATGTTTTATTTTTATTTCCCTGATACCTGCCATATCTGACAGGCTCTCCCCTATCCGCCACCCGGGGAGGCGCCCAATGGGGGACCAGCAACCCCACATGGGAGGAGGAGGAGGAGGAGGAGGAGGAGGAGGAGGAGGAGGAGGAGGAGGAGGAGGAGGAGGAGGAGGAGGAGGAGGAGGAGGAGGAGGAGGAGGAGGAGGAGGAGGAGGAAGAAGAGGAAGAGGAGGAGGAGGAGGAGGAGGAGGAGGAGGAGGAGGAGGAGGAGGAGGAGGAGGAGAAGGAGGAGGAGAAGGAGGAGGAGGAGGAAGAAGAAGAGGAAGAGGAGGAGGAGGAGGAGGAGGAGGAGGAGGAGGAGGAGGAGGAGGAGGAGGAGGAGGAGGAGGAGGAGGAGGAGGAGGAGGAGGAGGAGGAGGAGGAGGAGGAGTAGTAGTAGTAGTAGTAGTAGTAGTAGTAGTAGTAGTAGTAGTAGTAGTAGTAGTAGTAGTAGTAGTAGTAGTAGTAGTAGTAGTAGTAGTAGTAGTAGTAGTAGTAGTAGTAGTAGTAGTAGTAGTAGTAGTAGTAGTAGTAGTAGTAGTAGTAGTAGTAGTAGTAGTAGTAGTAGTAGTAGTAGTAGTAGTAGTAGTAGTAGTAGTAGTAAAATCGCGGATTCTCAAGACATCCCTGATGGGCTAAATGCTGAATTTGCGCGCGATTTCCCGGCTTTTTGAGGACAACGATATAGTTAGCGTTTAAGGAGATATCGCGCTGCCCGTGACCCTGATGGAAGAGATTTTGCGTGATGAATATGACACTAAGATTTTTATGATGGCTACCCTTAGTGAAGAGATCGACTACGGTATTGTTCGATGCCTCGCGCATTAGATCGTCAATGACCACAAGTTTAGGTCGTGTATCATTCGAGTAGTCTGCTGCTTGCGGTAAACCCTCGCAAAATTCAATTTTATCACCGTACTCTGAATACCCTGACTGCCACTCTGAGTAATAAAAAGTATACGCTCGAACGGGACATCCGTCATTTCGTGCTGGTATTCAAAAAATTTTTTGACAAAATGTGTTTTACCACAACCCGTAGGACCGCTTATCACGGCTGTCCATGGATGTTTCCAACGCGTATCCATATCGATGAGTGTCTATCAGAATCAATCAGCTGACTCTTACCATAAATGAGCTTTACCGCGACGGCGGCAGCGGCATCAGCTATTTTCGCGGCCTTGTTGAGCTGATGAAGCGCGGCGCGCCTGTACTAGCTGATGTTTACACCGTATGTAAATTAAATAACGATAGTTTTCATATTTCTCACAAATAAAGCAATATTTTTATTTCACTATGCATACATCTCTATGTGCAAATTTTACGAATCATGTAATTCTAAACTTTGAAATTTATAATCGACGCGACTCGATTCTTCCTCATACCATTTTAAAGATCGCTCGCGATCCGTCGAGAACATGGTATCGGGTGAGTAAAAATGCAGAGCCGGCAGAGGACCTGTGTAATTCCGATATTCCGATGTGTTGGATAAATGCGGAAATGTACCTTTTGCCACCTCATCAGCGAAACCAAAGATCTTAGGTAAAGCGCTAAGACCCATGGGTAAATAGTTTAGACTATCGAGAAAAACGACATCGACAATCTTCATCGAAACAATCTTCGTACCATTCATAATCGGAGAGGGCAACTGTGTTTTTTTCGCATTTCGATTAAATACCGTAGAATAAATTGCGCGTCAAAGTCGCATTATGAGCAATACAGATGGTCTTTTTTAATTTTTGCGATAATGCCAATTCCACAAACTTCCCAATAGGATCATTGATAAACATGAATTCATGTTTACCACAGTCAGCACAATCGATATCTATTGAGACGACAAATTCGTCTTATACTTAATTACACAACCAGAGTAACTAGCCAGAAATATATCTACACATACAAACACAAGACTCCATACCATACTGTACCCACACTTATGAAGACTAGCGATAAACTACCGTTACTCAAGCTATAGTTATACTGCCAAGCAGTAAGAATATAGTCTTAAGGAACGTATGAAGAACAATCTACGTAAAAGAAACACGCTAAATCACTATAGCCAAGGAGAGGAGATTAACGGGACAAATGGGCTACAGGAGATGGGCTACAGGATGACTAGCAGATATAGTAATACCCTGCTATACCGGCAGAACTAGGAAGAAGAGCGGGGAAGTCGGTATAAAAGGACAAGACATACCACAGTCGGAGAGCATTCTGTTCACAGACTTTCGCTAACATCCGGAATCTACCAAAGGAAGACCACCTAGCCAACCCAAGGAGAAGCATCTTCAACTGCACCACTCCAAGGACCAGGCCTGCTACCTCCGAGCCAGCTAAGACGGATATCTCCCAAGGCCAACTACTGAGCCACCAGCCGTCCAAGCAGCCCAGCATCCAAGCCGACAAGATCTCCCATCGAAAACAAACCCAGTGGTATGGATAAAAAATATATTAAATCCATAGGGACTTAAAAAACACCCTAAAAATTAGCTAGAGCCGCTCCTTTCGCATTTCCGATGCGCCGATGCACCAAGGATGCACCGCGCTAACAGCCAGGAGAGCTCGAGCGAGGGCTCCGTCCCCACTACAGTCCACTCAATATAGATATAGAATAGGCTACCTCCGAAAGCGAAGAATAATAACAGAGCCGATATAGATATATTAACGATGGCAAGCCCAGCAGACTCTTTCCTTGTGTACAAACTATGCTACCATATAACTAATATTTCAATAATTCAATATAAATTCTCCCTCTTCGTACGGACACGATTATAACGGCATGCGTAAGCCCGGGTCAAGTTTTTTGTAAGGTGCATAATCACCAAAACTAAAAAGGAGTATATTTAATTATCATACAAATTATTTATCTGTCTAATGTGTCTAATAAATCATACTTTTACCTAATACTGAAGCCGATATTAATTTCCTCCCTGCTCGAGTTCGAACTAAAACCCTTTAAGGGTGATGAACACGTAAAATACCGTTACACTATATCTGTGATATCCAGACATGTCATACATACGCATTTTGTAACAGATAAATTCGGCTCGTGAATTCGTGTCGATTTATCATCGTGCAATTCTTCGTGTTGTTGCGTCTCAAAATCCTAAAACAAAAATCCCGTGGAATGCTTGTCTTTTTTCCTCCCTTTGGCGTCTCTGGTTTCTTAAGAGGTGCTATAAAACACGCATGCGTAGTCGGTCGAGTTTGCCTGCATGCCATACAAAACGATATACCACATACATGCATCTTTTTACGTGTGGTTTTAATCATACGCGAGCAGCGTCTACAGATTTTCAATGCTTTACAGACGTTGTACCGTCAATATTTACGAGACGTAATAACCGCGGAGCCCTCACCCTTGTGATGAACAAGGCAAAAAACACCAAAGAACGAACGATTACAGTCTGTGCAATACTCAGGCTCAGAGTCTTTATTGCCGTTGCAAAAAGTGGATTTACATCGAGCACATTCATAGCTACAGCGATGCTCGAGTACTCGATTATACTTGGAATTACACTCTGTGCAGAACCCCCGACTACTTAGCGCACCAGCGAGGTTTAATATTGGCTGGTAATGATGAGAGCGTTCGTAATAGAGAATAAAGAGTGAATGATTAATTTTACCTATTGCAGAGCGTACGTATTTTCGCCTATCGTACAGAGCCGGTACGCGTTTTCCGAAGGTGAGAAATTCATAAACAACAATCGCTATACCCTCGTGAGCCAAGTACACCTGAAAGAGCTGAATCTCGCGCACATCGCACCCTCTAGATGGTGTCATTACCCCTGCATTACGCGTAAGCTCTATCGCTGCTGTATATTGCGCTCCTCGAAGCCCGTTTCGAACTTGACACCATCGTCTATGTAGCTCGCCCATACGTATTTGACCGCGTTTAGCATGCGCTCGGGTTGTGACAAAAGATCGTTGTAGACACAAATTATCGCTATTACTTATGCATAAAATTGATTTTCTTGCTATAGCCTCGTGTGTAAGCCCGGTGCCCACACCGGCGCATCCGACGCCTTCTACTATACATGTCGTCATTCTGCATGTAAAGGGTGGTTAAATTGTAAGGGCCGATGGTGAATGTGAACCACACCTAAACGTCAAGTTTTTTTCTGCATTTCATTTGACATTTGTCAATTTCAGACTAACTCAATTTGAACCATGGAAAGATACACAATCGAGCAACGCGTTAAAGTTATTCAGGCTTATTATGAAAATGGGCGATCAAATCAAAATGCATATCGTGCACTTCGTGATTTTTTCGGTCAATTTAATCGTCCAAATGTGCATACAATCGGAAAAATCGTGCAAAAATTTGAGCAAACCGGGTCTGTAGGAGATTTTAAAACACCAGTGCATGCTCGTACAGCTCGTACTGCAGAAAATATTGCTGCTGTTCGCGATAGTGTGGCTGAAGAGCCGTCCACCTCAGCTCGTCGTCGTGCCCAACAATTGCACCTCTCACGCTCGTCGTTGATGAACATTATGCAGAAAGACTTGCATTTACACGCTTATAAGGTGCAATTGACTCAAGAACTAAAGCCTCTTGACCATTCCAAACGTCGTCAATGGTCAGAATGGTGGCAAGAAATGGCAACAGTGGATGATCAATTTTCGAAGAAAATCATCTTCAGTGATGAGGCACATTTTCACCTCAGTGGATTCGTCAATAAGCAGAATTGCCGCATTTGGGCGAATCATAATCCAAGAGTGATTGTCGAAAAACCAATGCACCCACAAAGAGTGACTATTTGGTGCGGTTTATGAGCTGGCAGCATCATCGGGCCGTATTTTTTCCAAAATGAGGCCGGTTAGGCAGTTACTGTGAATGGTGTTCGCTATCGTGAGATGATGACGAACTTTTTATGGCCCGAATTAGAAGATATGGATGTGGGCGATATGTGGTTTCAACAGGACGGTGCCACTTGCCACACAGCTAACGAAACAATGGCTCTTTTGCGCGACAAATTCAATGGCCGTGTTATCTCACGTGGTGGCGATGTCAATTGGCCGCCAAGATCATGTGATTTGACACCGTTGGACTTCTTTCTTTGGGGTTATTTGAAAGAAAAGGTGTACGTCGATAAGCCAGCAACAATTCAAGAGCTAAAGGATGAGATAATTCGGCACATTAACGGCATAGAACCTCAATTATGCCTAAGCGTCATCGAAAATTTGGACCAACGGATGGAGGTGTGCCGCCGAGATCGCGGCGGCCATTTGGCCGATATTTTGTTCCATACATAATTGAACCATACCATATTATCATAATAAAAAGAATTGACAATAATTTCCTAAATAATTTGTGTTTTATTCAAAATCAACATCGGCCCTTAAAATTTAACCACCCTTTACCAGTGTCAATTCGAAATTCGCTCACGCTCTGAGCTACACTCTTAATAAGTCGTCATATATCGTCAGGAACGACCCTTGCGCGAAAGACGGCGCGCTCCGAGTCATACCGACATAATCATGTCCTTCGCACGATTCTGTGAGACGTGTGAGAACATCTCGTACACCGCCCTCGAACCAAGTCAGATGATTGATACCGTCCAGTGGCTGACGAAAATAAAAATCTGTCTGTCGACCCTGCATCCTAAAGCGTGGACAATATCGGCTCAGCTCAGTGTCGATACCGAAGCGTTCACCAGGAGGCAAAATATCACATCCCCTTATAGCAATCCTTCCATCGCCAGTCTGTCCACCTGCAAGCATAATTAAACCATTTATTAGAATTTTTATTTCGTTTAATTAAATTTTTTGTTTGTCGCTAGCTTTATACTATGTCTTATAACGTGGCGGAATATTCGGGCTGCGTCCTCCTCGCTCGACGGCTGCCAACGTGATCTCACAGGGCTGTAGAGGATAGTTGGCGTACTTTATTTAATTATTTTTATTTTTATTTTTTTTTCCTTTTTTTTATATATTTCGATTTGTATGACCGAGGAACGGAGAGAGAGTACGAGGAGGAGAGTAACACATCCAGCAACTGCAGGCTTCGGGATTCGGCATTTTACGACGGCCGATATTTCACATCTTTCTCGGTCAGGATATATCGCTCTCCCGCTCGACGTGTCTTTCCGAACGATACGTTGATTTCTATCTCCAGATATCGTCTACCGGCGAAAATTTATATATCTCATGGGGTTCATCTGCTGAACTGGGCTATGCACCGTTGGTATTATCTGTCGCTAATTTATACATCGTCCAGCTGAGGCGTTAGTCGCGGTCATCGACCGACACCGGTTCCCCCAATTAATCGAGTACGGCTCGTTAAGAGGGGATCATAGTTCATGGGCACGCATGCTGGCAGGACCTCAGAGCTTTTATTCTTGGTCGCAAGGGACTAGTACGGTCCGAAGCGTATCTCGATTTGTCAAACTGCTCGCTGCTTTTATTATTTCTATTATTATTATTATTGTTTCTTTTTATGGTAATTACTATTTTTCACATCGGTTATTTATTTATGGTTTCTTTCTTTTCTTTATGGGATATAACTAGTGCTTTTCATCGATTATTGCGTCCCGAATTTATTCTCGGCTTTGCCTTCATGCGATTTGCGAGTTAGAAGACTCGAAAGAGTAACAGCGTCGCGTACGTGACCTTCAGACGTCCCGTTGTTATAGTTGTTGGAGATATGTGGGACTAGCTCGGTGTAGGCCGTATTGCTAGCGAAATTTTGAGGCGACCTATTGTCTAACTTTGCCTGGTCGTGTTTTGATCGTTTCCTGCAACCGTTTGGATATAAATAGCGTATGAGAGAGAATGAGAGGCGGGGCGAATGTCGGGATAACATAATCTGCCAGAATAATTAGGTGGATGAATTGTTAAAGCGTTAATTTTACGGGATATTTTATTCATATTTTTCTTTGTTTCTCTTGTTGACGAATCTATGGTCATTTTGATCAAATAAGCGAACTACCTTAGTGGCTTTTGTAAATCCCGTATTTGAAGTGGGGTCTGTTTTATTCATTGATTTTATTTATGGATTCTACTTTATTTATATTATTTATTTGTTTCATTCCTTGACTCTATTTATTGGTTATTGATTTTATTTTTATTGGTTTTATCCTTTGACTTATTGTTAGTCTTATTGTTTTGTGTTGTTTTAATTGGTTAT
This sequence comes from Cylloceria caligata, assembly GCA_963942595.1. Classification (NCBI taxonomy): domain Eukaryota; kingdom Metazoa; phylum Arthropoda; class Insecta; order Hymenoptera; family Ichneumonidae; genus Cylloceria; species Cylloceria caligata. The sequence continues at coordinate 41,450,007 of OZ012703.1, read as the reverse complement.
TGAATTTATTTATTAATTTTATCCACTGATTTTATTGGTCGATTTCATTATATTTATTGGTTTTATCTCTTAATTTTATTTATTTGTTATTTATGTTATTTCGTGACTTTATCCTATTGTTCTGTTTTAAAGTTTATGGATTGTGAGAAATTATAACCGCCTTGACAATCCGAACCACCCACTCTGCCTTGAACAGCTGTAGGCAGCCCGGGTTGAGTGTGGCCGAACATCTCGTTATTTTTCCTTCCGGCGCCTATCTCGAAAGAGTAAATTAAAGGAAGGAAAAATAGCTTGGGCCAGCTATAGGTAACGTGGTGCGTTAGAGTGTAAAATTTACGGCACAGTATATAAATTGTGTAACGTAAGAATTACAAACTTATATTTGCTTCTCGTCCTCAAATCTGTCGACTGCATCCTGGAAACGCCGACGCATTTCGTAAACCAACTCGATTGTCGGCGGTCTCGGCACAGTGAATTGTGCAAAGCGAAAAACGTTTAGGTCCGACTCGTACCCTGTTTTTTCATTTTACTATTATTATCCCCGTAATTTTAAAAATTTTTGTCAGCGTAATGGTATTATTAAAAGCTTACTTGAATCTACCGGTTCTTCCTCCTCCTCCTCCTCCTCCGCCTCCTCCTCGTTGTTTGAATTGCTACTGGTATCATCGCTTGAACAGTATTGTCGCGATGGACCTGCGACGGCTCCATCTGGTTCTCGCGCAGGACCGACCATGAAAAGAACGTTTGTTGGTTTATACCCGCAGAACGGCTGGGTAAAATTTATCCAACGACTCCCTGCGGTGCTGTCACCATTGTTGTCCCTGCTATGAGCATCTAAATCGGTTCTACCCTCCTTATCGAAATCATAGGTGTCGGATCCCATTTCTTCTTCTTCATACCGTCGAACTATATAAAAATCTTATGAAATAAAGGAAAGAAAATAAAAGTAAATAACGCAGTATATTACTTACGTCTTTCATTGAGTATGGATTACTAAATCACGCTGATGACACTCGCACAGCATACCACGAATTTTATGAACAACCGCTTGTGTCGGAAGTTCCCATAGGGTGATCTGTAAATTTCTTCTCCCCCGCCGCGAACTCAACGACGGTCTACGCTTCAACATAAACTATATCAATTTTCTTATCAATGAGCGCTTAACCACTCTGACCATGATTGTGCTGCCAGAGTAGTAGTAACCACAGTAAATCAGATAATTAACTAGAGATTTTTCAATGCGGCGCGCTTTTATATATATTCCTTTAATACGCTCTTTCTCTCTTTATCTCTCTGCATATACTGCAGCGATATAATGATTACGAATAACCAAGAAAATGGCCGCACACGATCACACAGCACAAAAGCAAGACCTAGGGAAATATTTTGCGATGGCGATGTAAATGTCAGACCCGTCATGTACTGTAACGGTAATTTTTCACGTTAGCATATATTTTTATTTTTCGTGGGAATTCGGGCTCGATCACAGGACTAATTAATTTAGACTTCTTAGTGGTTGACAATAGGCTTTTATTCCAGGAAAAACAATTTCGTGAAAACGGCACTTTTTTAATTTCGGGCACTCGATTCTTATATGATGTTCGTCTAATTTCGGAATTTCAGCGATTATTTCGACGATTATACTTGGTTTAATGTTTACCTCCCACGGAATTCTCGTATGCTTCCTATTTCTCTTGCACCGTAGTGTTGTCGTACGCTTGGTGCACAGATATTTTACATCCGTAGCTCTTACGCTTCACATTCACTCTTTTTATAGGGTGTATAAACCATATTTACAATTCTTTGTCAGTCACCCGTCTTTCACTCATTCGCGCGTACTTATCCTTCCTATGTTTTATACGACTTATTCTATCTTTAATTACAATTATCCTATCTCTGTATTTCTTAATTCGATCTTTCGGTCTCGAAAATCAGGGAGTTCCCTCGATTTTAGTTATTATGATTTCCACTTATTTGCACAGCAATTCGCGGAATTTCGGTGCTCGGGCTCCGGTTGCGTCGCTACGCTTCGGTGTTTCACTTCCCACACACACACCTCAGATTCTCAGTGTACAGAGTGTATGAACTCTGTTTATAATTCTTTCCCTTTCGCTCTTATTCTGTGCTCGCTCTTTCTCACTTCCACTCGCACAACGGATTCGGTCCCTGGACTTTCGCTCGTTTAAAGACCGCACTGTTCAATTTATACTTATATAACCGGTTTTCTTATTTCTATGCACTATTCTAGATTATTAATACTTATCAGCTACCGAATTCTATGTATTAATTTATCTATAAATCCACTAGATTATCCCGTTTAACGTCCTAATGAGTAATCATGTAATGCTACACACTGTTCGCAGATATTTCTATGCACTCATTAGCTTTCAATCGACAAATTCTCTCACAATCTATACCCTGTTAAGCTTTACTAAACTGCCTAAAAGACAAGAGAGCCCCTCTGTCCCCGCACCGGCCTTTTATATGCCTCCCCTTACCTCAGTCCCCTCTGTACATTTTTCATCATAATTTTTGAATCTAACGCCTTCCTTGGCTGACGCGGTGCGCTGTTGCCCCGCTCTCCGCCTTCCCCTCACCGCTTGGCGAAATCCGTTGGTCGCTGCCTGCTGTCGACCTGCTGTTCGGGTCAGCGAGGGAATTTCGGAGATAGCTCGAGTTTTTCTATCTCGAGGCAATGGCCTATGGCCCGCCAGCCTCGGTACTTGTGTACCGAGTCTTTCGCTGAGGTGTTTTTATATGACTTGAGTATACTTTTGGGTTCCCCTAGTCGCTTGAATAACGATCGATGCTCTAGCCGTGTTCGTTTAATGTATTTCGTGCTATCTCGTCGCTAATCATTTCATGAGTACCTACGATGATATGTGTGAATATGCCACATTATCCCCCCTTTTTGAAGAAGCTGCCGACGCAACTTCTTCCAAAATTCCCTACCAGCTAAATGCCTATTCACTTCTATTATGTTTATTATTATTATTCATTATTATTTTTCTTTTATACCTACCAAGTTCTCTCTTTTGGCGCCTTGTTTCCTCGACCGACTTTTCCTGGCTTCTGCTTATCAACTAGGACAGCACAATTTCTTATTGCTAATATTAAATTCTAGTCGGTTTCCTATATTCTACTTATAGCTAAACAAAACGCTCTCTTATTTTAAAAACAAAACACAAATGAATTTCAACACGAGCATGTTATCTTTTTTATTTTATTTTATTTATTTTATTATTATTATTATTTTTTTTTTTATTGTCCATCGCTGTCATTTTCTTTGTCCTCGTCTCCGTCCGTCTCGTCAGTCTCGTTTCCTTCCAACACTCCCCATTCAATCAAGGCCATTTCTGTCGCCTCGTCTGGTTCTGGTGTCGCCAACCATTGCATTACTTCCTCGTCCTCTTCCTCACGCCCAGCGTCCGTCTCCGACCATTCGTCCTCTGTCTCGTATCCCGACTCCTCCGTAGAATCCCGTTCTTCACCAACTGTCATTGTCGGACCGCCCTCGGTCGCCTCCCGTCTCTCTCTTCGTCGTTCCTCTCGAAAATGTTTTCCAAAGAACCCTCCGTCGCTGCCAAAATCGTACTTTGGGTTCCTCTCGCTCGTCCTCGCTTCGCCCATCTGAATCAACGTCTCTCCGACATCATATCCTTCGTTGTTGGCAGTCACGTGTATATCCACCCAGATGGCCTCGACCGTCGGATCCAGTTCATCCACATACAGATCGATGGTCTCCGATGTGGTCAACTCGATGAACCGATCCGTGGCCTTTTTTGACCATTCGGCCCCCTTCGGACTCAGTCGATCCATGCCACAGGCGACGGCAAAATAAGGCTCCCCCAAATAAAGTGGCGGCGGGGTATAGAGCGTGTCCATGTTCACCGCTATTCTCCGAGCGAGGTCGCCCAACCAGATCCAGTATCTCCCATCGCTCCTTCTCCTCATAACCGTACCCCGGAAGAACGAGTGCTTCCGTGGGTCTTCTTCGTCCACCAGTAAGAAAAGCACCGCTCTCCCGGGATATGCTTCCTCCTCCAGAATGGCGTGGACTTGACGGTGGTCCCGTGGGGTCTCCGCCACGCTTCGCAGGAATGCCTCCCGCCGATGCTCTTCGTCTCCTCTCCAAATATAGAAACGGCTTGGGCTGTCCACCCTTATCACCTCTGCGGTGTTCGGCTCCCCAGGGATCAAATATTCCACCAGGTTTTCGATGTATCGAGCCATATTTTTTTTTTTTTTTTTTTTTTTTTTTTTTTTTTTTTTTTTTTAAACTGTATTAATTTCGCACTGGTAATCACTTTATCTTCGCTTCTGCTAATCGTTCGATTGTTCTGTGGAGCGGTGGTAGGGTCCCTTCCTTTTATATCCATCCCCGTGCACGGATTCCTTCTGATGGTTACATTCCCCTCAAGTTGTTCGTACGAGCCAATTAGGTGTTCTATTTTTCGTTCCTCTTCATTCGAGTCACCCTACTTCCTTGGAAACCGGAGCATTCTTCTTGGGAATACCGTTGACCGTGACGTCAGAGCTCGATCCCGAGTCCGAGGCTTCCCGATCGCTGTTTTGGTGTCGACTCTATTTGAACTAGCATTACCCCGTTGTTATTGTTTCGCGTACTTGTCTCTCGTGCTGTCTCCCTTCTTTCCATGCTAGCTGACCTGGTTGTGTCCTCGTCTTTCTTCTCTGTCTTTTCTGTCTCTGTCCGATATCTTTGAAACATGCTCGCGTGAAATCTACCACGCTCTTTCTTATTATCTAAATCTATAACTAAATAAGTTGCTACACCTACGCATCTCTTAATTCTATATGGCCCTTCGTATAAGGGCATGAACTTGGATGTTAACTGTTTTAATGGATCTGATACATTTAGCGCTTTTACAAGCACCAGATCGCCTACTTCATAATTCGTTAACCTATGTGTTGCATCGAATTTTTCTGCCCGACGCAGGCCTTTCTTTCTCATTCTCTCTCTCACAATTTCGATTTTCGTTTCGTATGTTATCCTGTCATCTTCGTCTCGCAATATGCCCATTTGTTTATTCCAGTCCCGTAGCGGCTTCCTCTTGCATTGTAGTTCCAACGGTGTAAATTCTGTTGTGTCGTGATGGCTCTCGTTGATACAATTTTCGATTACTCTTATCCACTTAAACCAACCTGCATGGTTATTTGTTAAGAAAACTCGGAAAAATCTTCCCAGTTCTCGATTCACTCGTTCGACGATATTTCCTTGGGGGTGTCGTATTGAGGAAAATACAGCCATGATACCCTCGTCCTTGAGTTTTTGTAACCAGTTTTCAGCCGTGAATTGCGTTCCGTGATCGAACTGAATTCTCCGTGGCTTGCCATATTTCGGAATATAATCGTCGAATATTCGTTTAATCACAGTCGACGTGTTCGCTTTCTTCATGGGATATAGAGCGACGAATTTGCTAAATGCATCCAGTGTCACCAGGATATGCTTCACCCCACCCACCGAGACAGGTAGAGGCCCGTAAAAATCGATGGACACTAGATCTCCCGGTCCTTCTGGTATTATATTTTGCATCGCAGCGTAACTAGTCTGCACCGCGATTTTATTTCTCTGGCACACATCGCAAGTAGCTAGAAAATTCCGGACCATCTTTGCTAGATGTGGATATGTGAAATCCTCCTCTAGTATTCGTGAACACTTCTTCGCACCCAGATGTCCATACATGGTGTGGCACGTCTTTACCATCTCTTGAATCATACTTTTTGGTATTATCACCCGCCAAGTTCCGGTCTTTGATTTTTTTTGTAAAATTCCTTTTTTCAGTCGGTACTTCTGTTCTTCTGCCTCTTCTCTTCCGACGGCCAGTAAATCAATGATGATCCGTAAATCCTCCTGCTCTTTCTGTATGCTTTTTATGTTCTTCAATTTTTTCGCTAATTCGCGTGGAATTCTTTCGGCCAAAATTCCCGCGATCTGCACAATTCTATCCTTCTCAGTCAGGGATGCGTCCCCGTTGTCTCTCATTCGGCTCAATACGTCCGCCACCACATTCGTTTTTCCTGAGACATGATCGACTTGTAGATCGTAGTCCTGTATAGCTAATGCCCATCGCATTAGTCTTTCAGCGGTGAATCGGCATGTCTTCAAAAAAATTAACGCTTTGTGGTCCGTCTTAATGAATATCCGTGCTCCTTTCAAGTATGTTCTAAATTTTTGTAGTCCCCACACAATTGCTAGTAATTCTTTTTCGGTGGTCATATATCCCATCTCTGCTCCTTTCAATGTTCGACTGGCAAAAGTCACCACTCTTACTTCTCCGTCCTCGTCTTCCTGTGACAGAATCGCCCCAAGCGCGTAGCCACTCGCGTCCGTAGTAAGAGTATACGGTTTTCTTGTGTCCGGAAATCTGAGTACCACATCTTGACAAAATAATTCTTTCACTTTTTTAAATGTATTTTCCATGGCCTCATTCCACTCCCACCGTATCCCCTTCCGTAGGAGATTCAATAATGGGGCTGTCTCATGCGCGTGTCGATTTGTAAATTTAGTGTAGAAATTTATAAGCCCTAGAAATCCTCTTAATTGCTTTATCGTCCGAGGTTGTGGGTATTCGTGTATCGCTCTTATCTTCTCAGGGTCCGGCTTTAGTCCCTCCGTGGTAAGGATATGCCCGAGAAAAATCACTTCTTTCCGGAAAAAATGTGATTTACTAAATTTTAAGGTCATTCCATGCAGATGAAATCTCTCAAATAATTTCTGTAGATGATCCAGGTGTTCTTCATACGATGTTGACATGACTAATAAGTCATCGACAAAATTAATAACAAAATCCAGGCCTTCGAGAACGACATCAAGGGCTCTTATTAGACTAGCCGTACTAGTTTTCAAACCGAACGGTGTAACTGTAAACTCATAGCACTTTCCGTTGTGTTGAAATGCTGTATATTTTCGCGATTCCGGATGAAGCGGTATTTGCCAGAAACTACTAGTTAAATCTAGCGTTGACATTATTGTTTTTCCACCACACCGTTGAAAAATTTCCTCAATGGGGGGTGCATTATTATAATCATTTATTAAATAATTATTCAGCTCCCGAGCATCTAAACAGAGGCGAACCGAATTATCGCTCTTCGCGACCGGCATCAAAGGATTTATGTAGACACTTTCGGACTTTTGGATAACCCCCATCTTGAGCATTCTTTCGATCTCCCTCTGTACTCTCTCCCGTTGGGCCAATGAGACCGGATACGCACGGTGGAAATACGGTTTCGGATCTTTTAACACCAGTCGGTGCTCATATTTCGTCATCCTTCCAGGGATCTTATCAAAAATCTCTCTTCTCTCTTCGACGATTCTTTTGAAGTTTTCCTTGACTTGCGGATCCAAATCCCGACACTCTTTCATTTTTTCTTCAAACTCCTCCTCTGTCAAGCTGATGGTCTCTTCCCCTTCAGGGTTATCCTCTCTCTCCACGCCGGCACATATCTTACTTGGTATACCTGAATGAAAAATTCCCGGATCTATATGTCGCCATCTTCCCTCCTTCAATTCTGCAACGACTCGGTCCTTTACTGCCAGAATCCTCTGTTGAGCGTCAATCGATATTTTCAAAACTAACATCCCATCGATCCCGATCAACACTGGTCTCACCAATTTCGGCACAACCAGTACCTGCAGATCACCACTCGACCCATACGTTTGCATATTTACCATGATCTGTTTCTTAATTCGGGCAGTCTCCCCACCAAACGCACCAACCACCTGCGTCGACGTCACAGGTAGCATCGGACATTTTTTAAATAATTCCTCGTTTTCTTTTAAAAACAATTCTGAGATACAGGATACCTCACTACCACTATCTATTAAACTCATCTTCGATATCCCCGCAACTGTGATCGGTATTTCTGGACATCTCGGATGCTCCTCGTCGTACCATTTTCTCGAGACACCTTCCGCCTTCTCGCACAAAATTTCCCGTGGATTTTCCATGAGTGTGGAACACGTCACCTGCTTTGCCTCTTCCTCATATACCACCCTCGGTGCTGGCCCTCTGATATCCGGTACTCTCAGAATTCTAGCATCGTTTTCAGGACACACGTTTCCTTTATCTTCACGTGTGCTTTTACCGACTTCCAGAACTCTGCTTTCCACGTATTCAGCCTGCCCTCGCCGTCCGGTGTTCACTCCTTCATCTTCCTCCACTTCTTGTCCGCTACGCCTGCACTGTTCGTCTCTTCTCCGCTGATTCCTCACTCTCTTCTTCTCTCTCTTCCTCGCGTTCATCTTCTGTCTGATACTCTTCCTTTCTTCATTTTTAAACGTTGCGCTCCGTTCCTCTATGTTGTTGTTTATTTTTCTTTTTTCCTCGGGCGCAACGCTTATGCGTTTCCCGAATTGCTATTTACTACTCCCGAGCATTCTGGTACTGGTTCTCTCGGGATCGTGTGTGCCACGAACGGACCCTGTATCCCACGATTTAAATTGTGCACTTGACTCGCCGGCTGCTGCTCCTGTCTCGGCAACTCCGGTCCCGCCGGCCTGTTGTTTTCCGGCCTCTGAAATCCTCCTGAACGATTTTCTGGCCAACCCGGTCTCGATGGTTGCCATGGCCCGCTATTTTGCCATGGTGGTCTATCCCCCCCACCACTTGGCCGTTCTGGCGACCATGGACCACCGTTGCCGCCATTGTTTGCAGCATTTGCTCGATTTCCAGAACGATTATATGGGTGTGCCGTCTGCTCTCGCACCGCTCCTCTATTAAAGTTCCTCTGCGGCTCTCGAGACGCGTATCCCCCGGTACGACCAGTCACTCTTCGGTAATTTAGTGGGCCTGCCACGTCCGTGCTCTCTAGGAGTTCCAAAAATTCGTCGATATCGCAGATTTGTCGAACTCTTACAGCACTTCGTACCTCTCCATCAAAATGTTTCGCAAGACGACGTATTATATCTTCGTCGCTCAATTTTTCACTCAGATCCCGCGCATTTCCGATAACCCGCGTTGCATATTCGGCCCGTGTTAACGACTGGCCTTCGGTATAAAAAGATCCAAATTCCAAATTCTTCTTTACCTTGTCTTGCATATCACGAGCCCAGTACCTCGCACGGAATTTTTCTTCAAATGTTTGAAGGTCATGTACTGCGCCCTCCATCACGAGCCACCAATCGTTCGCCACTCCCTTCAAAGCAGTTCCGATGGCGTGCCGAATTTCCGTATCCTCGATCCCACCCGCGATACAAAATTCGCGAAATTCCTTCAAAAATCTCATCGGTCTTTCCTTCCCATCACCATTATAGGTCGGTGGTTTTTGAGCTGTCGTATATAATCGTGTGACATTCAAACCTCCTCTGATAGTTTGTCCGAAACTCATCGATCTATTCGTTCTTCGTGTCGACTCTTCTAATTTTTCGATCCTTCTATTTTGGTTCTCGGTAATTTCTTGTGCTGCTCGGATTTCGGGCATCATTTCCTGTGTCCTTTTTTCCAATTTTTCCATAGTCACCTTCTGACCCGCGACCTTTTGTTGGATATAGTTATGCGTGACGTTTTGATTTTCCAGTATGTTTTCCTGCGCTTCTCTGATTTTTCTATCCGTCCGGCACTCTACTGCTGCGATCCCTTCTTTCAAAGCATCCTTCGTGGCCTCCTTCAGACTCGTTATCTTACTTAGACACTCGTCTCGAATCTCCTGCTGCGTCTTGATTATTTCTGCGAATTTCCCGTCGCTTTTCTCCTCCATTTTCTGCAGAAATTGCATCAAATCCCCGACACCAATCGGGTCCGGCGGAATAATTTCAGTCCTGTCGTTGGGCCTCGGTGTACTACCGTCTTCCCTGTTCATCTGGTTATCCGAAATCTCTTCTAATGCATCCTCGTTTTCCACACACGGTCTAATCGCAGAAAACCGCTGGATGTTCCTTCTATCTCTCCGCCGCCTGTCCTCTAATAGATTTTCCGCCGTCGTAGACTCCCACTCATATGTTGGGCCTACTCCAGCCTCCCCCTCAGGCCGATGCTGTTCCTCCATGCTCTCCATCATTCGCAACTCTTCGAGCTCTGTCGAGAGATTCGCTTGATCGCCTGTTTCCATACTTCAATTTTGCTGAATTTATTCTTCTAACGCACGCCCTATGTAACCACTGCAGTTCTTCTTAGTTGTGTCGAGCCCCACGTTGGGCGCCAAATGTAACGGTAATTTTTCACGTTAGCATATATTTTTATTTTTCGTGGGAATTCGGGCTCGATCACAGGACTAATTAATTTAGACTTCTTAGTGGTTGACAATAGGCTTTTATTCCAGGAAAAACAATTTCGTGAAAACGGCACTTTTTTAATTTCGGGCACTCGATTCTTATATGATGTTCGTCTAATTTCGGAATTTCAGCGATTATTTCGACGATTATACTTGGTTTAATGTTTACCTCCCACGGAATTCTCGTATGCTTCCTATTTCTCTTGCACCGTAGTGTTGTCGTACGCTTGGTGCACAGATATTTTACATCCGTAGCTCTTACGCTTCACATTCACTCTTTTTATAGGGTGTATAAACCCTATTTACAATTCTTTGTCAGTCACCCGTCTTTCACTCATTCGCGCGTACTTATCCTTCCTATGTTTTATACGACTTATTCTATCTTTAATTACAATTATCCTATCTCTGTATTTCTTAATTCGATCTTTCGGTCTCGAAAATCAGGGAGTTCCCTCGATTTTAGTTATTATGATTTCCACTTATTTGCACAGCAATTCGCGGAATTTCGGTGCTCGGGCTCCGGTTGCGTCGCTACGCTTCGGTGTTTCACTTCCCACACACACACCTCAGATTCTCAGTGTACAGAGTGTATGAACTCTGTTTATAATTCTTTCCCTTTCGCTCTTATTCTGTGCTCGCTCTTTCTCACTTCCACTCGCACAACGGATTCGGTCCCTGGACTTTCGCTCGTTTAAAGACCGCACTGTTCAATTTATACTTATATAACCGGTTTTCTTATTTCTATGCACTATTCTAGATTATTAATACTTATCAGCTACCGAATTCTATGTATTAATTTATCTATAAATCCACTAGATTATCCCGTTTAACGTCCTAATGAGTAATCATGTAATGCTACACACTGTTCGCAGATATTTCTATGCACTCATTAGCTTTCAATCGACAAATTCTCTCACAATCTATACCCTGTTAAGCTTTACTAAACTGCCTAAAAGACAAGAGAGCCCCTCTGTCCCCGCACCGGCCTTTTATATGCCTCCCCTTACCTCAGTCCCCTCTGTACATTTTTCATCATAATTTTTGAATCTAACGCCTTCCTTGGCTGACGCGGTGCGCTGTTGCCCCGCTCTCCGCCTTCCCCTCACCGCTTGGCGAAATCCGTTGGTCGCTGCCTGCTGTCGACCTGCTGTTCGGGTCAGCGAGGGAATTTCGGAGATAGCTCGAGTTTTTCTATCTCGAGGCAATGGCCTATGGCCCGCCAGCCTCGGTACTTGTGTACCGAGTCTTTCGCTGAGGTGTTTTTATATGACTTGAGTATACTTTTGGGTTCCCCTAGTCGCTTGAATAACGATCGATGCTCTAGCCGTGTTCGTTTAATGTATTTCGTGCTATCTCGTCGCTAATCATTTCATGAGTACCTACGATGATATGTGTGAATATGCCACAGTACTAAGTTATCGAGTTTCGCTGATGAATGTCATATTGTTTTCATCTAATTTCAAGGCACTCGGCCATGAGGAAAATCATCAAATTTCGTCGACGAATATTATTTAGTTTTCATGACACATCTTATCGGTATTTCAACGTGTGCGTATGCACATACTCGTGCGAGAGTATGCAAGAGTCTTGGGATATATTTGTTGCTGCTGTTACGAGGCTGTTAAAGAGAATGCAACAAATATCACGGGATATTTGTGAGCAATTTTCAGTCGTATAATTTGCAGTATCAAAAGAAGAGGCGATGCAACTAGATGGTGGGGGAAATATGTATAAAACGGAGTATGAACACTAACGACGATTCATTCGAAAAGTCACAGTCTACACGAAAGCAATAAAAATAGCAAATAACGGTGCTACGTCTCACACGATATCGCCATATATAGCGAATCCCGTTATGTACGGTTTAAATAAATCATTTGGTAAAATAATCGTCGCCGGGCTCGAGTTGAACTTTACGTGTACTCTTACACCAGTGGTGAAAATATTATCGCATACTTTTACCGGAATTACACTCGGTGCGGACGAGTGACGAGTGTTTAAAAGTGATTTTTCTCGCGTACAACGATATTTCGGAGCTCATGGGGCTGATGTCGAGAAAATGTGTAATACCCGCATAGAGCACACAGCGCATTACACACTTTTAACCTCATGTTACCAGCACAGAGCTGTCTCATTCGGTAAAATAAGCGGTAGTATTAATGAGGAATACGCGAATCAAGAAGAATCTGGAGAATCGAAACGGAAACACTTCCGAAAATCCTCTCCAAACATTGTTCTGCAGCGGCCGACATTTGATATGCTCGTCGAAATAAGTAAAAGAGTTGATATTCATATGCAGGCTCTAGAGAGCAAAAGTGAAACGATTCAGAGGTGTATGAACGAGGTGGTATCATATTCCCGTGAAAAGATAGTTGTCAGTGAAACTCCTCGTGCAGCAGCGTATGAGATCATCGGTTTCAAGGAATTATTTCAAGAAGCGCTCGAACACATCACGACCTTGCTAGCGCCGGAGGATACGGAGCTTATGAAAACTATTTTGTCCGAAATAATTGTTCTGTATCGTGGTCATATCGCTGATCATGCATGGGGTGTTACGTTGCGAACGCAATAATTCTCCGCATGTGTAGCTATTTGTGATAAAGACGCAGTTGTAAATAATTGTATATAGTGTACATTTCGCTCGAAATATTATAAAGTATACACTGAGGACAGTCATAGAGAGAGAAAGAGAAAATGTGAGTTATCGCAGTCTTAAACCCGAAGCATCAGCAAAGGTCTGCGACAGAAAGAAAACGGAGCTCTCGTCTTTGTTTCATTAATGCAGCAGATCGTTGAATACGTGCCGATGTCGATTAGCAGCGCGGCAGCTTGGTAAGAATAAAATAAAAAATAATTAAAAAATCGTGACTTAAAAGCATGTCATATTTATTTTTAATTATAAAAAATAATGTCTTGTAGAGCGAGCAGCCCCTGCATATAAACCGACACCGAGGATTCATTATTCGTGTTATGGAGAGCGAGAGAAGGATACATACACTATACGGATAGATCTGGCTTCGGAAAAGAAAAGTGTCACCCGCCATCCTCATCCGTAGTTGCGTCGGTGGTAGCAGATCATCAACGCTGCCAATTTCGTATAATGAGACGAGGCATATCAGGTAAGATAGTATCGATTATTCTGTACACGTTGTTTTTATCGACCAGTGCGCTTAATCAAATACTTGTTTTATTCTTTTTTCGGAAGTACACTGCGATGACACCACCCACAGCGAAAAATAATTGAGAAGCAATGTTACGAGTGATAATACCAATTAATTCCGTATAGCGATAAAAATAAAATTAATGGTGGAGGAATCTCCAAGCGCGAATTACCGTGTTTGCAGGGCTGTTGCATAGGACGGTAAATATGTAAAGCGCTTTCCATAAAATATTCATTAATTTTTTTTAAATACCTGATCCTACTGTTTCTCTTATTTTTATAGCGTAATAATTCGAGTATTATAATTGGAGTCTCTCTCTCTCTCTCTTTCTGTGAGGGATCATATTCCATGTTTTTTACTGCAAAGCAAGCGCTTTGCGAGAAGCATACGGACATGCATGCTCGAAAACCGCTTTCGTTGTATTCAAAGTGATGGATACCTAGTTATGGTTCATAGGAGGTTGTTGTCTTTATTCCCGTGTTACTCTCTAGCAGCATCTCGAGCATTAAGTCTGTTTTTGGCATCCTACACGCAAAGAATAAAAAGCAATATATATCCGCGATACAGCAAGGAGATTTTAAGCGACGCGTTTTGGTGTCGCGTAATTTTAGTCGAGAGTGTAATGGGCGTGTTCCTGCGTACACAGGAAATGTGCGATGCGTACGACGAGCTGGAACAGCACCTACGTAGCGTGTATAGAGTGGAGCGTCGAGAAATACCCGTTGGACTTGGCGAACTCTACATCGGAATTTGCCTCGTTTCAATAGAGTTGTCCGGGCTAAAGTAATTTACCCGGATTTTGATGGGTACTACGAGGCGTTGTTAGTCGATTTCGGCGCGACCATTTATATCGACTGGTGTCACCTATTTCATCCGGAGCCTCTAGCAAGTATGCTACCGGCTCTTGTCATGGAGTGTTCAACATACGGACTCGAACGCGTGGATGTTGTAGATATTGAGCATCTCATCGAAGAAGCGTGCGGCAGCGATGCCTTGATCGCTGTAATGATGCGACCTCTTGCCAGCGATAATGCTCCGCGGGTTCGATTAACGAACGGGGAACGCGCAGATGTGGCAGCGGATATTATAGAGGCCTTCGGTGATGAGATAGATATCGGCTACGATATCGATGGCGTGGACGAGGGCTTCAACGAAGACGTAGTAATAAATTGAAGAAACGGTGCTGCGTGTGTACGTGTGTGTATGTGTGCGTGTGAGTGTGAGAGAGTACATAATTTTATTCACTACTGAACCTACTGAATTTATACTACGAGTCGCCGTTTGTTTTTTACGTACATCAGTAATAAGAGCATTCCCATTTCTAAGTATTCCTGAGATGTGTAATTTTTGACAGGCATTCCGTGACAAATCTGATAAATATTCTAACTGCCCATGTGCTACAATTGACACATGCGAACTCATTCCGCAATAATAAATGATTCGATGTATTGCTACGTTACATTGGATAACCTTGTTGTGTGTAAATTCCTTTAATTGTAGTAATTGAATATAGATTGGGTCTGCGATGACTTCAGGTTCGGCTATATCGCACTGGCCCACATCTATTAGTGATACAGTAGTCATATTTAAATTTGACGATCTGCAGTCGTATCCGATAATCGCGGATGTTTGTACTACTGCCCATAATAATAATGTTAGGCTTAACATGCCCATAATTATTTTAAGATCTTAGCAGTTTTTTTTATTAAGTAGTTGAAGTACACGTAATTAATTGTTCAATATTTTTCTTTCGCCTTTTCCGTCCGTTGGAGTTGAAATTTTTTTTTTATTATTATGCTGAAAATAAAAGAGTTAAATGACTTTTATTTCTTTGGTATTATTGAATTTACTGGAAAGTTTTTATGGTGTGATATGAGAGAGACGCAATCTATTAATGTTTACAGCTCGAGATTTGTTTTTAATTTGAATTTTTATATTTCCTTTTGGATTTGTCTCTAGAACCTCATGAGAGCCAGTATAATGGTCTTTTAATTATCCAGGTTTAGGCCCCTTCTGAAAAAATACAAAATCACCGATCTTTAAGGTCTGAGGTTCGATTTTTTTATCATAACATACCTTGGATTTGATTTTAGTACTTATTAAATTATCTCAAGCTGGAATTTGAAGTTCATGTAAACGAGTTACTAAATTTGTGAGATAATCATCGTACGTGATCTCGAATTCGTCAATTAGGGGATCACTGGATGGGATTCTTGCTAATTTCCCGGAAATTAATTCGAATGGAGTGTGTCTAGTTCCCTCTTGGGTGATTGTGTTATATAAGAAAGTAGCAAGTTCCAACCAATCATCCCAATCCTGTTCCCGATTTGCAAATTGTAAATATTCCCCCCAGGACATGATGGGATCTTTCAATGGAACCATTGGATTGAGGATAAAGTGATGTAGCTTTGAATTGCTGGAATTTGAATTGTGTTGCAAGACTTTTCAATACCTTACTGAGAAAGTTGCTACCTTGATCGGTAAAAACAAATCTTGGTGCTCCGAAAATGCAAATAAATCTTTTTACAAAGGCATTGCCTATCGTGACTGCTGTTGCGTTTGGAAGAGCGATTGCTAATGAATACTTTGTTAGTTGGTCTTGGATTGTCAATATATATTCGATATTATCTTTTTTTCTGTCTAGAGGCACTAGGTATATACATAGTGATGGATAATCAGCTGGCGCATGGCGATCGATATTCACCGTGCGTCGACCTGTTGCTACTGTGTTGCATGCTGCGCTCGGCTATGCCGGAGATGGCCGAGGCAGTACCTCGCGGAGCCGCGGCTGTGCCTCGCAGGCGTGCCGCGTTAAGCGAAAGGCTATCTCTCTCGCTTGACTTCGGCTTCGCTCACCGGGTATCTCACTCAGTTGACTTCAGCGCACAACGACTCGTTTGTAAAACGCAGCCATATTGTAAAATCTGGCACTTCTGTGAAAAACCCGCTTTGGACAGCGCACACATCCTCGGTACACTCGCTCGGACTTTTCACCATCTCACCGGATCTTTTTAACATTTTCGTGCTCACCAGGACTCATATATACGGCAAGAGTACATCGTTACAATTTCTCTAAATTCAATGACGGTGAAGCATGTAAATCTCATCAGTACATCAACATTAAGTTCTCATTCTGTGGCGTGCTCCACGGGCTGTACCACGTTTTCCTCATAACATTTTGCATGCTCGATTAATATAATTGCGCGTGTGCCCATTATTCACTGTACTTTCCCTCAACTTAACTTGCTCGGAATTTACTGTGTATATATTCTAATCATTTGTGCATCCTCAACTTCTCACTTTGACGTGCTCTGCAGCACTGGCTGCATCATGCTCTTTCACATTACATTTCAGCACTCAATCAGTTCAAGTGCTAGTACTCTCACTCACTCTCTGTATTTTCTCTTATTTAAATCTACTGAGAATTTATTGGGAACGAGTGACATGTTCTGCACTCTTACACTTCTCATTCCGTGGCGTGCTCTGCAGCGCTGGCTGTACCACGTACACTACACTCAATAGAAGATAGCACACAATTAATATAATTATGTGCTGGCACTCAGACCTGCATTTAAGTTCTTTGGTATTTATTTTTATATTTATTATGTTGCATTTTTTTTAAATATATTTTGTAGTATTTGCGGTCGATGGTAGAATAAAACCATTTTCTCTACCAACATCTGTCAGTCTGGTTATTTATCCCCTGCCGTGAGTGAAAACTCATTAGTATCAATATGTTACAGATTTGTTCCGCGAACAGCAAGGAAGGAATTCTCAACACATAGCAACCTTGACGAATGCCGATTTAGGCGTATCTGTAATTATCATTGGATTTTTGTTTTTCACTTGAACTAATTTTTTTAATTGACACGCTAAACTATTTCTTATCAATTGTTGTGTATCTAACTTCATGTTTTCCCAACAATAACGCTGCCTGATTCTACTATAAATTTTTGAAACTCCTTGTGTCGACCAATAGCAAAGGAGTGCATCTCCTTCATTACTTTCTTACGCGTTGATGGCTCTACATGTTGAATCGTTCCAGTACAAATAATTATTTTAGTCGTTGTCACATCTCTGTTCTCACATCAAATTCGCTGCATTATTTTCCAGTCTATCGTCTCTATTTCGTTTGATTTGGCAATACTGATCGTCTTTATATCTTTTTGATTTACGATTTCCACTAGACTCCGCAATAGTTTTTCTATGTCAGCCATTACGATTGATAGTCCCTACTTGAATCTTCGTATCGGCAAACCGATATGGATATCATTTTTGTGCTCTTTGGCTTGAGCGACTCCTAATTTTACATTTTCGAATTTTGGAAAGTCATTCTGTTCTTTTAACTGTGACGATCCTCGATCGCATGGTTCTCCGGTTTCTGAGATAAAATACGCATAAATATCCCTTCTCATGAATAATTGGTTCTTGGATTCTAATATATTACGCGGATATCGAATTTTCCCTACTGCATTGTACTCGCTGATTCCTATTGCCTTTGTTCCTCCTCCTTCATCTTCTTCTTTTTGTCCCTGTTTTTCGTCATTGCTACTATCGTTCGCGAATTCTGAATTATTCGATCCATTTATTATTTCGTCGTAACTTGTCTGCACTGCTTGTTGAGTTTATTTTGAACGATCGTTTTTATCTGTGAGTTCTTAATTTTTTAATTTAGCTTTAGTTTTGATAGCTGCATCAACCTGATCGTCTACTCATCTTGCAACCTCCGGGGTTCCCTTCTATTTCGCGTATTTTTTTTTAACCGTAATTAGCTTTCTTTGGATTTTGGCTCTTCGTGAATGACAGCTTGAGTAACTATTTTGTTTGTTAAATTTTCGTTATTTTGAATAGCATGAACGTTTAATTCTACTGGATTGCGAGATAAAGCGTCTGCATTTACGTTCATTTTTCGTGCTTTATAGATTATATAATTTCATACTCGTGATCCTTTGATTTGAATCTCCATTTCGTTTCTCTAAAGGTTGGATCTTTAGAATTTTTGAACCAAACTAGTGGTTTATGGTCAGTGATTATTGTGAATTTTCTCCCGTAACTATATGGATAAAATTGTTTACCGGCGTTATAATAAAAATGCTAGACTCGATCATCCGTACAGTTGTTGAAATTTATTTAAATAACTTAATAATTGATAGACGTACGTTCGCTATTTCCGTACGCGAGCGATCATTGCGTTCGGCGCGATACTCTTAACGTGATAACTTATAATTCGGTACAAACAGTGAAATGAAATCATTTGGGTGGAATAGTACAAAAACGGCAGAATGCAATTAAATTCAATGTTTTATAGATTCTCTCGTTAAACTTGAAACACATTCCGAATGGTTTTTAATTGAATTAAAACCGAAAAAAATTAAATTGAATACGAAAATATCTCTAAATCCGAACTGAATTTAGGCTGTTCAACCAAGTACTCACTCTGAATTTTAGCTGACTCTACAGGGTGGGGTTCCTCTGCGGTGGGAGCCTTTTTAGCTCTACAGTTGCGATCGCAACTCATCGAACGCTTGACACTCCGGCTCTACACCGCTGTGAGCTTCATCGGGCATTTTCCCATTCTTATATAGGTTCTGGATGATCCAATTTTCTTTGCGAAGGTTCTTAGAATTACTCTTTTTTTCTTTTCGTTATAGTCTACGTATTATTATTTTTATTTTAATGTATATTTAGAATTTCACTTAAACGATTTATGATTAAGGTTTTAAAATGCCTTCTTGAATCAGCATCTCTCGATAGTCTTTCCTCAAATCTCTTCGGTTGGATATCGTTTGTGACATGTTTAGACATCGGTGTGACAAGTTTTTACTCTATTGTTAAAGCCGTTTATGAACAAAAACTCTTCTTATTCATTTAAAGGGAATGCATTCGATAAGTATATATTGTAACCAATTTTTCCAACTCAACCGCTTCCCGCTCCTGCGGATGGTTACAAAAGCCCGTGCTCCCACGTGCTCGGCGCTAGTTCCGGGAAATAAACTATTTCCCGAGAAAAATTCAATTCACACGCGGAATACACGGGGCCAGTTCGGCTTCGCTGCAGCCTTGGTAATTGGTAAATGGGATGGGTCAGTCAGAGGTGTCTCGTGAAGAAAATCTCAACACGGCAGTTTGGGAATCAAAAAAAAATAAACTTATTGCAGTTAGTGAACAAAATGATTAGCCGAGAGCCAAGGTGGTACACTCTGAAGTATGGTCGGGAAGCGACAATGGTAACCTGCTAGATTCCGTCAATTCAATTTTCCTTACATAGTTTAACAAGATCTTCCGGACTGGTGACTATCATAAGCATTTACGTCAGTCTCCACACATACAACTACTCGCCTTATTCGGTACGCGCGAAACAAAATACAATAAAAGCTCATCCGAAGAGCGGCTAGAAAAATGAGTCTACAAAGCTCATTAGATAACACCGTATAAATAAATCAAAAGAAATAACTGTATGAGAATGATTGAATGTGAATTAGAAATATTTGATAATGTTCCAAAAAAAAAAATGATTAAGAATTCTAAGATGAAAACTAACTCATGCGACAAAGCACTATGAGAGAAATTAACAAGTGCGCAGAGTGAGCGCCTAGTCAGCCTGAGTAAAACATAATAAATAGCAATGAATATAGTGCTCTGTGCAGTGAGTATGTATCACTTGAGTATTTCTATTCTGTCGACAGATAGCAAGTCGATGCATTCGCACTTAGCATGTCGAGTGACAGCTGCAAATATTAATATTAAGGATCCTGGTGACAAGCATAATCAATCGAATGCACTCAGTAGTTAACAATAATAACTCAACGTTTATTTAATTAATTAACAATGATTGCCAAAAAATACCTGTTGAATACACAAAAAATGTCATTTGATTTGTCTGGTCTGTGTGATGATGTACTAATGTTGAGTGGGTTCTCAGGCTGTTGAGTTGACTTGTTGAACCGTGTGGATGATCCTGGTGATGTGGTCTGTCTGTAGAGCTCTATATTGAAGCCACACGGTGGGCTGGTGAGTGAGCTATATACCAGGTCTATAAATATGAAACCGGAATTTTTGTATAGAAAATACACGTTTATTGTATGAAAATGATAAAAAAATATTTTATTCGAAGTATTGCCCATCGCTAGCTATACATTTTTCCCACCTGTCTGACAATTTGTGGATGCCACGCCAAAAAAACTGTTGCTCTTTTGAGGCAAACCAGTCATCGAGCCATTTTCGTACATTTTCGTAAGAAGTAAAGCGTTGCTCAGCAAGTGCGTGTCCCATCGATGCAAATAAGTAGTAATCGGACGGAGCCAAGTCTGGTGAGTAAGCCGCATGCGAAAGTATTTCCCAACTAAACGGCTCAATCGTTTCCTTGACCAGTTGTGCTGTGTGTAATGGTGCATTATCATGAAACAAAATCACTTTGTGTTGCTTTTTTGATATTCTGGTCGTTTTTCACGCAAAGCTTGATTCAAATCGATCATTTGTTGTCGGTAGCGTTCAGTATTAACGGTTTCGCCAGGTTTTAGCAGCTCATAATAGATCACACCCTTCTGATCCCACCAAACACAGAGCATTGTCTTCCGTCTATAGCGATTTGGCCTTGCAGTCGATGTCGATGCTTCGCCCGGACTTACTCATGATCTTTTACGCTTATGATTCTCAAAATATATCCACTATTCATCGCCGGTCACAATTCGATGGAGAAATGACTTTCTTTTGTACCTGGCGAGCAGCATTTCGCAAGTCGTTTTTTGGTTTTCCTGCTGTCTTTCATTCAGTTCATGTGGAACCCATTTTCCCATCTTCTGGATCTTTCCCATGGCTTTGCCGCCGCTCCAGTAACCAATATGCAACGTCAATTTTATTTCATCCTATTCCATCTCTGGCCATCTATATGATATTATTGCTCAATTTTCATACCAAAATTGACTTTATATGTTTTATTCCTTTCGAATTATTAATTATCTAGTATATATATATATATATATTGTAACGGTATTTTCACGTTATCATTAATTTTTATCTTCCGAGGGGAAGAATTCGGGCTCGAACACTAAGATAATTAGTAATAGACTTCTGAATGAGGTATAAGTAAGGTTTATTTAACAAATAATATGAAAATATGCGGTGTTCGGCTTGTTGGCGCCGTTGGCCGTACAATTAGTTTGCGACGTAAAAATAGATATGGAGGCTCCTTGCTCTTCTTTATCCGCGACGATATTGGACTTCGACTTGTGCGCTCTCCGGATCGGCGGCGAACGTCCCAACTAGGCGGAATCGAGCTCGTCCTTCTTGATATGCGCCCTCCTGGCTGCTGAGATGTGTAGTGTGCCTGGCTCGGATACCTGTTCCTGGCGCGTCGGTCAGCTGATATAGACGCTGGGTCTGTGTTCGCGTCCGGGTTGTTTCCAAAATAGTTAATGTCCTTCGGTTTTCCGGTTATTTCTTGACCGGGTTTTCTGTTTGTAGTGTTTGTGCCGTCTCCGGGGATCCGGTGTATATTTTTCCGTAAGAATATTCTCCCTGTATCGCGAGTGACGTACCTTTTTGTATGCGATGCGTCGCCTATGGATTTTATTTTGCAGTTATTTATTTTTAAAAAAAATTATTTATTCAATAGATTCACAAACAATCCTCGGTGACATGAATAGTTCCTGTTATACTTCTATCTTGGTAAGTTGTTCTATTATTTTTTCTTCTTTGTCCTTAATGTCCCGTTGAGTGGTATCATTCCGATCCGACGCGCTTGACCGGGGTGGTAAAATTGTTTCTCTCCCAATTCTTGTTCTACCGGCTTTTAAATTCTTAATTTCTTTTTTCTGGTTTCGGTTGGGCAGTGAGCCCCTAATTTCTCTTACTAACTAATTTTCCTAGCTCTTTTCCAAAATTTTACTCCAAGAGTCTCTCTCTTCTTGGTACAGAGGCTTATTGCAGTATTTTGAGTCTACCGTAGCTTTAATTTGTGTTACAATTTTCTTGGATGTTGTAGATTTCTATTTCTTCTTTTTCTGCGTTCCACTACTATTTTCTTTCACCAGATTCTGTTGAGAACCCTCTTGGTTTTTATAAAAGTTCTAACGCTTTGACTGATACGTTGCGCTAATAATTTCTCTTACATACTATTATTCTACTTATTCTAATTCATCTATTAATACTTTCCTTCTGATATTTTTCTTAATACTCTTAAGCTAACTATATTCCTACGGTTAATAATTCCTACTTTCTGTCCCCTATTTAGTTTTTTAGAATTATTTTCTTACTTTCTATGGTCCGATTCTGTTTTATTCTACTATTAATTTTTCGTTAGTCTCTCCACTCCCTTTAACTGAATTTCTCTTTCTTTATAAAATTTCCAACACATTAATGGGCTAATTCACACCCTTTTCTATCAAGATCCTTAATCTTTATATAGAATCCCAGATACCTTAAAGTTTTACTGTTGCGCACAAAAAAGTTCTGTTTCGGTTGATTGTTTGACCGGAGAAGAGAGCTCTCTCTTTTCGCAGTCGCCTTTTATATCCTTCACACTTCTTTCCCACTCTCTTAGTCAGACTCCTCTTATTACAATTTCTTATGTAATTTTGTCTGTTTCAGATTCCCCGCCACCGTGCCCTGCAGTTCCCCTCACTGCTTGAGCGAGGTCAGCCGGTCGCTGACCCGCTGTTTTTCGGCAGTGAGGGAACATTCCGGAGATGTGACGTATTTTTTTTTATGTTTCGCTTACGATTTTCAATAATGTATGATTTTCCTTATTCTATGTTTTATTCTAAGTTTGAAAATAAATGTAAGTTAAAAGAATAAAATCTTATCTTTATTCTTATCCAAAAATTGTTTCTTATTTTGATAGGTGACTACGTCACAATATAGTAATACTAATCGTTACATTGATATACCACCATAAATTGTTTATGTGTACAATCATGATACGACCATTAAAATATAACCGGCTGCAGGGACGCTGTACAATGCCGATACAGCGATGCGTAATATGACAATTAGCGCCGTACAGTGACGTGAAAAGAGACGTTTCACAAAGTATAAATATTGTACAAACACGGTAATTACGATCATATCGGTAGAAGTAACATAAAGGCACCTGTAAAAAAGGTTACGAGAAAAATGAGAGTAAAGAAATTTTTGGTATAAAAAAGTTTTATAATGACATAGTTTGTACTACTGTGTTCAAAAAGTAAGGTGAATTTTGTTTTAAAATTAAAATCTTTTATTTATTCTTCCAAATCGATTTCGTCCCCCTCAAAATAATCCCCCCTAGCTACAATACACTTATGCCAACGTTTTTTCCAATCTTTGAAGCATGCTAAAACGTCGTCCTCAGGTATAGCCTTCAATGCGCGTAGCGATTCACGTTTGATCTCTTCAATCGACTCAAAACGATTTCCCCGGAGTGGTCTCTTGAGCTTTGGGAACAGCCAGAAGTCACACGGTGCTAAATCAGGCGAATATGGTGGTTGTGGAGCGACATGAGTGGAGTTTTTGGCGAATAACTCACGAAGAACCAAACGCGATTTGACTCTTCTGAGGCACAAATGATCCTGCAAAATTGCTTGCACTGATCCAATTGATATTGCAAGCATATCGGCAAGGTCTCGAATTGTTAATCGACGATTTTCGAGCACCAATTCCTTGATTTTCTTGATGTGTTGCTCATCAATTGACGTCGATCGTCGTCCAGAACGTTCCAAATCATCAACACGTTCTCTGCCTTCTTTGAAGTGTTTGTACCACTTGTAAACATTTTTCTGTGACATAGTCTCGTCACCGAAGGCCTTTTGTAACATTCGATACGTTTTAGTGGCGGAAATGTCATTCCGCAAGCAAAATTTAATAGCACTTCTTTGCTCAACAAAATTCGACATCGTAAAAATCGCCAAATTCACTTTTCTTTGTTCACAAAACCAAAAACTAATGATAATATTGACATGTAATTTGTCACAAATGTCAGTAACAGTCCTACCAACTTGAAAAAAAAATTATTTGTCCGATTCGGTTAACGCGGGAAGTTTAAATTAAGAATTCACCTTACTTCTTGAACACAGTAGTATGTGTATATGCTCTACGATCTCAAATACGAGACCACTCATGGTTTCGTTTACCGTTTTAAAGAAACTTTTAAAGAAATTTAAAATGCATCAAGTTTTACGGACTAAAGGACACGGTGTGAAAAACAAATTTTCGTGAGTTGAGTTGCATGTCCGGCAAAATTTCACTCGTGGATACCAGCGTCAAGGTTCAAGGCCTCGAATAAATAACATTTTGTATAAAATGCATCACGGGGATAAGTTTTTTTTTGTTCTCCCGAGCAACAGCAGTGTGAAGTATTTTCCTGAAAATATGACACCATATTTCACAGCTCAATTGCCGCGCGAAATATCGTTAAAGAATCAGTGGGTTGTGGGCTTATCAGAAATTCATAAACCCTATATGTTGACACATTTACACGAAGCCAATACAAGAATTGGTTAAGAGACTTGTAAGAATACAGAAGTTATTAAAAAACGAATACCTCGAGGTTTGTATAAAAATTATGAGGAAATTGTGAAGAATATCAATGATTTACCGGGGGTACGGGAAGCAGGCATAAAAATTGTAAATGTTGAAAATGCTAAAGGATATGTTGCTCTCGAGGCTGATGTAACAGCGTTGTGCCCTGAGCCCGTATATGTATTACGAATGAGCACTGAAGAAGCACATATACAGGGCTTCGAGAAATGAGAAGATTTGCTGCTTGACCGAGAAGCCTCAGCGGGTCTTTACCTGTAACTTACACGAAGCGTACCATGAGCGGGACGTATTTCTGCCTGTATAAATACGGCACTTTAAGGGTCGAAGTACACTTTGCAACGCCTTTGACATTTAAATTAAATTGTGTAATATACGCTGAGTATAATAATATAATAGAAATAGATTCCACACTACAGGCTATTGCAGATTTTAGTGCGTGAGAGGGCGCCCCATACGACACTACACTATTTAAACTTATCAACGCAGCCGCCCCTGGTATCAGTCTACATCAAACTCTGATAATGGAAGTTTTTTACCAAAGGAGATAGCTGTGACGACCCTTCAAGAAGAACATTATGGTCGCTCGCTTGCTGAACCACCATACGATTTTGGTGATCTGCCCAAGATAGTACGTACGAGCGACAATAAATTAACGTATATTCATTTTGAGAAAAGTCTACGCCAATCTACCTTTACTATGTCGTTACGTCTTACGTACTTACACAAGAGGCTTGCAGAAAACCGAGCATTTACGCGATGTCTTGAGCTATGAAATCACCAATCCGGAAGAATATGAGAGTCCGTCGTTAAAATATATGTCCACACTGAAACTGTCAACGCTACAAGAGGAACACGCAGCCCCTTTAATCACTTAAGTCTAAAGAGTGCGCTGAATGTTGTATTATGGTTCTAGATATTATAGCTTGGGGTTATACTCTGGATAAGTTTAATAACATTTTTACGACCAATAGGCTGAAAAATGATCGCGTAGCTGTACAATACTACAAACGAGTAAAATATTCAAACCGTAAAAAGAAATGTTTAAAAAATGTAAAACACAATAGTATAAAGAAAACAATCAGATATGGAGGGCCCAGTTTATTTATCGACGGTAGGGTCCCAAATATATTAGGTGCGCAACTAAGTTCCCGCTGTTTTTTTTTAATGAAAATGCAACTTTATTGTGAAAAAATGTTTACAAACGAATCATTCAAAATATTGCCCATCGCTAGTGACAACTTTTTCCCATCTTTCTGGCAGAGCTCGAATACCGTCACAGTAGAATTGTTCGTCTTTTGAGGCTATCCACGAATCAAGCCATTTTGCGATGTCTTCATATGAGCTGAACTGCTGATTAGCTAGACCATGTGCCATCGAACGGAACAAGTAATAATCGGACGGCGCAATATCTGGGGAATTTGGCGGGTGGGGTTGGACTTCCCATTTGAGCGTTTCTAAGTAGGTTTCAACGGGTTTGGCAACGTGAGGCCGAGCGTTGTCATGCTGTAGAACCACTTTTTCGTGCCTCGGCGCAATCGCATCAATTGAGTTCGATACCGTTCCTCAGTGATGGTTTCGTTCGGTCACAACAGCTCATAATGAATAACACCGCCCTGGTCCCACCAAATACACAGCAAAATCTCAGCAGCGTGAATATTCGGCCGAGCCGACGATGTAGAAGCATGACCGGGCAGTCCCCATAATTTTGTTCTCTTTGGGTTGCTGTAATGAACTCATTTTTCATCAGCCGTAACGATGCGATGAAGAAAACCCTTCTTGTTTGCCGCTGGAGCAGTTGTTCGCAGGCAAAAAAACGACGCTCAACGTCTTTTGGCTTCAAATCATAAGGAACCCAAGTTCCTTGTTTTTGAATCATTCCTAATGCATGCAATCGCTTGGAAATGGCTTGGCGGTTAACTCCAAATGCTGAAGCAAGCTCTTTTTGCGTTTGGCACGGATCCTCATCGAGCAATGCCTTCAATTCAGTGTCTTCGAAGGTTTTTGGCCTTCCTTCACGCGAACGGTCGTCAACATCAAAATCATGGTCTTTGAAGCGACGGAACCAATCACGGCATGTTGTTTCACTTAGAGCAGCATCTCCGTAAACTTTTTGGTGTTCTCGATGCGCTTCAGCCGCCGTTTTCTTCGAATGAAAGAGGAAAAGCAACACTTCCCGCAAATGACGATTATTTGGCCCAAAATCAGACATTTTTACACAACCAAAAGTATATGACGCAAAAACAAAATCACTAATGTGTCAAAGCGGTTTGCTTACCATATGTCTAAGCTTGGTTCATGATGTTTTGGTTATCTCCCAATCGACCAGCACTTACTACTGAAGCCATCTTTTGAAAAACAGCGGGAATCTAGTTGCGTACTTAATATTTACCAACGATAGGGCATAATATTTTACCGGCGGAAGAGTACGATATACAAGCCAACTCTACATTACCTACGGTCGGTAACATACCGACGACTGGCACCCTGATACACTTCTCTTACCACCGACACATAATCTACTCATCCAATTGCCAACATTCGATCTCTTTCACCGACTTTCGGTAACATGCCGACGGTAGACAAATGTCAATAGATGGCGCATCGGCAACAAAGTACAGTCCTAAATTCGACAGATAGCGCAGTAGTAATAGGACCAATCAGATCGCAGGGATAGGTGCTCGTTGGGGGTTGTGAGGGGACTAATCAGGAGCGGGGTGGCATAGTGGCGCAGACATGCCCCTTTCACGCTAAAGGGCCTAGCCAAGGAGAATAAAGCAAGCGGGCAGAGGGTCAATCACGCCTTGTCCGGCGTTGAAGGGTCCTTTCTACTTACTTGTTAATTAACTCTGTAAAAGTAACTAATGTTACAAAGAACTGGAGTAACCACATGTTATAGCGCGGAATTTCACTCTTAATTTTGCAATAAAATTCCACTATTGTTTATTGTTATATTCGCTCGATTGCGAGACCCCTTACTCGCGAGTAAGAAGAATGTACTAACGCTTGAAGTGAGTCACGTTTGGGTTACCCACATTAAAAAGCCACTTATTAATTTCGGCGAAAGGAGTAAGTAACAATATCCACGAAATGAGTCTAAAATTTCACATCAACCTGAACGGCTGATCCCGGGTCGAACTCGGGTTTTATCTAGTAGTAAAACTGAAAGGTTTGTTCCTCATCAAGGACTCAAAACTAATTGTCAAGTAATATTTTCTGTATTTGCGTTTAAAATAATTAGATGGCTATGGATTGCAAATTATAATAAAATACATTTTGTTGTGAAATACTATCTCCGCGTTTTACTCTCATTCACGCGCGTACAAACTCCTTAATAGCAATCGATCCGAAATACAATTTTTTAAATTAAATATTATCTCTTCAACCATATTATCACAAAATACGCGTCGAACGGCATAATATTTTGGTGGCTGCGGCGGGATGATGACTAAGTGAATGTGACATGCCGCGAGAGATAATGCAACAAGTAACATTAGACATTGCACGTAAGGTTGTACAGAAATTAACAGTTGAGCGCAATTTGGTCGGTCGAAACCAAATTGATCAAAGTTCGGTACGACGTAGTATGTCAAAACGCGAACAAAACAAATCCCGGAGGAAAGCACGGCAACAAAATTTCTTCACGACAGGAACGACAGCGTCATGGCCAGGACCGACAAGAACATTATCCTGTTAGTGGCAGTTACCTGAAAACATTATACATAACCTGTAAGTCAAAGCCAGTAGGTCGCGTTAGTTTAACCGGGGTAATTAATAATAACCGCATAAAATTGTTTGCATAAATTCTTTTCGTGGGATACACCATTAGAACATTTTCTCGCGAGATTCCGTGTAACATTCGTGCTGGGAGACGATAGACGCTAGTGCCATATGCAGGGAAATAGGGATGCGAGATAGGTAAACCGAGAAAATTCGCTCGAGTCGACCGTACCCAGCGAAGGGGTTAGCATCACGACCGGCCTAAAGGCGGCAATAGGCGAAATATCATATCATATGCTTAGGGCATTACAGATGCTATCGCCGATGAAAAGGAAATCCGTCGATAGGCAAGCAGCGATCACTGACCGGTTGGACAAACAATTTGAAGTTAACTAATTCAGGGGTACGTCGTTCAACGAATTCAAGCGAATTTGGTCTAGCGACATGATCATCGGCAGCAAACTCCGACAAACGTCACTGAGGCTATGGTAGATCGGGAAATTGAGAACTTGCGAACCATAGACCGCGTAGGGTACCCAACCGCCACTGGTACGACAATGCGTCCACTGGCAGATCAGGTGCGAGAGTGGTACGAGATGTTTGACAAGTGTCAGCGCGATGTTGAGACAGTTCGGTGTGAATACGAGCGGATGTAGCGCGAACAAAAGCACGGCCAGCGTGAGCTCGAGCTGGAGCTCAGGCTCCAGGGCGATAACGCGCCGTTGGCTAGAAAGAATCTGGCTGAATGAGGTGGGGGTGGATGAGTATGAACTCATGCGGTCCCTCGGGGAGCGCAACGCAAAACTGGAGCAGCGACTGAGAAGGACTGGGTTAAACGACTTTCTGCCACCACTGCGACAGCAGAAGCGTACTGGGTTCGAGGAGCAGACTACCCTTTGGTAAACCACACGTTCTGAAGGGAATAGACGTGGACGCAGAATCTGCGTAGATGAACATTGGACCTCGGGTTGGTATTGAAAATTATTAAGCACTTCGATGGAAGCGACGCTAACGAATTTGACAACTTCGTACGATCTATTATACTGCGAGACCGTCTTTAAGAGAGCCGCGGACGAGGATCATGAGATACTGCTGGAGCTGGTGCTCAGCAGCAAGCTCGAGGGTTGAGCAGCACGCGAAATCGAGCGTAAGACCATCCTCTCGGTGACTTAGCTGAACACCGAGGGAGGCCCTGTACGGTAAGCGGAAATTACTGACTACTCTACAGGTCGAGTATAACTCCCTCCGGCAAAGTCAAAGTAAAGATATCGCGATGTATGCTGCAAGGGCGGAACGATATCATCGAGAAGCTCAGCAAAGATGCCACATCGGAAGCGGGGATAGAACTATCGAGAGGATAATGCGGAAGAGTGCTCAGACCAATTTTGAAAATGGACTGCATGGGCGGGTCCAAATCATGTTTAGGTCACGTAATTACACCACTTTCCTTGAATCGTAACGGGGGCCAGCGAGATAACAAATCTGGTGCAACCCAAGGTAGGTACGGCAGGCGGGCAGAGCTATAGCCGGAGATCAAAGGGTGCATCAACGCAGGCAAGAACTGTTTCGTCTGCGGAAAGGCAGGGCACATGGCACGGGGCTGCATTCCAAATTCAGGTCAACTGAGTCTCCCGATGCCAAGCCAACTGAAAGCCATAAACGAAGTTGCCCTTGCAATTTTTGCAAACGAAAGGGGCACCTGTGACAAGGTTGCTGCTGAAAGAGATTGCAGCAAGGAAAGGAGGGTGAGCCGCAGCAGCTATGTCGCGTCGCCTAGCGAAGGACACCGGCAAGGGTACCACGAAAAATGCTGCTGAAGCAGCTTTGGGCAGTGCTAACCTAGGCCAACGTACACTCGGCGCGATACAGCTGCACATCCTCACCTTGCAACATAAGCCGGGAAACTCAGAGGGATTTGCAGCAGATAAGACAACGCTGCGAATATTGCAAGTAACGCTGCCTGTGCCAAGCGCCACTCTAAGCGATTTCGACATCGCTTCACCACTGTCGGTCAAGGCGGTCCTGATACTGAAGGCGGACGCGGGAGCCCAGTGCAGTGCGATAAATGTGGGTTGCCTGAAACCTGAGACCATCGTCGAGGACAGCAACGTGGAATTGCAGGGCAAAAGGGGGGGGGAGAGTTTGCCTCTCCGTGTTACCAAGGTTACACTGGAGACACCAGCTCTATTCATAGAGCATTCGTTTTACATCGAAATGAAATTCATAAGGAAGCACAAGGCGGATATCCTCAGCGGCAAAGTTTTAAAATTGTACGGGCATAGTACGCTACTAGTGGCAGTGGTTACTAGGATCTTTCTGCCACCGCGGAGTGAAGCAATCATGTACGCGTCAACAAAAAGTTAATTCGTCGGACTAGTTTCCAAAGTGGAACTAGTTAAAGGAGTGATCATGAGATCATGTTCGACGCCGCCACGAGCTTACAACTGCGTAGTAATCCCCGTAATTACCACCGAGCACGTGGCAGAGGTGCAACGTCATACTCTGACACTCGAGCTGTTCGAGATAGCAGCAGTGGGTCACGACGACGAGGCCGTGGCCGCCGAGGCATGTACCGTCAGATCTAAGAGAAGAGTCGACCGCCTCGCACGACTGTATGGGGAACTCGATACTGCGTATTTTGAATGAGGAGGAATGCGCAGCTCTGGAGGAAATTACTAATGAATACTATTCCAGCTGCCGGGGGACAAATTGCTGTGCACCCACATGGTGGCCCTCATGGCGCGGGTGCAGTCAATGAAGGTGCACGCTTACCGTTTGCCGGAGACCCACAAAAAAGAGGTGGAGACAGAGACAGTAGAAATGTTAAAACGGAATAATCCAGCCAAGCCAGAGTCAATGGAGCGCGCCCCTGTTGGTAGTGACGAAGAAACCCGATGCAGCGGGAGTGAAAAAAATTAGAGTTATGGTGGACTTTCCGAAGATGAATGAGTTCACGATCGGTTACTCATACCCACTGCATACTATCACGGCAATATTGGACCAGTCGGAAAAAACACAGTATTATTCCACATTAGATTTTGCCTCGGGATCCCATTAAATGCCGATGACAGAGGGTCACAAGGAGAAAACCGCTTTTTTATTCCCCAAGGGCACTTTGCGTATGAATTTGCGTAGCGAATGCCCTTCGGT
The DNA here is from genome assembly GCA_963942595.1 of Cylloceria caligata. Taxonomy (NCBI): domain Eukaryota; kingdom Metazoa; phylum Arthropoda; class Insecta; order Hymenoptera; family Ichneumonidae; genus Cylloceria; species Cylloceria caligata. The sequence continues at coordinate 41,418,232 of OZ012703.1, read as the reverse complement.
TTAAAAAACGCACCACCGACCTTCCAAAGATTGATGAATTCCATCCTAGCGGGGTTGCAAGGGGTAAAATGCTACGTGTCCCCGGACGACATCGTGGTACACGGAAGAATCCTGAAAGAGCATAGTGAGAGGTTGCACGAAATACTCTTGCGAAAGCGTGAAGGGAACCTCTCCGTGCAGTCCGGTAAATGTCAGTTTCTGCGTAAAGAAACGCAATATTTGTGACACATTACGAGTATATCGGAAGAAGGAGTGCGAGCAGATCCTAAGAAACTCGTCGCAGTAAAAAAATTCACGGTGCCTCGCAATGTAAAGGGATACTGATAAAGAAGGAAGTTAAATTTAAACGCTTTGGACAAAGTGATCGGCACGATACTTTCGCAAAGCAAAATCGGGGACGATTTGCCTATATGCAATGCGAGTCGCACGATGTCGAAGGCGGAATCGAATTACACTATAACAGAAAAGGAATAGCTTACCATAGTGTGGGCCCATATTCAGTGTCGACCTTATATTTATGGAACTCGCTTCAAGGCTGTAAAGCCATAATCACCTCCCCACCTGGGTGTGCGGGGTAAAGGACCCAGGTTCGAGATTGATACGATGGAAAATAAAATTGCTGGAACATGAGTTTAATGTAGAATATAAGGCAGGAAGTGTAACACAAACGCTGATGCTTTCAGCCGTATATTCACCACTACGAAGGCCCAAGCGAGAGCAAAGTCTGTAGTCAATGGGATAGAGGAAAGCAGCATGTCGGGGCAAGTAGGCAAAGCGAACGACGGCACATAGCGGAGCACCGAGGAGGTGAAAAGCAACGAGAAGAGGGACAGCGACAGCGACGGTATGCTAATAGGGCCGCGTAAGAAGAGGACGCGTCCAGCTAAAGCACGAGAGGAGCAGCTGGTAGAGCGAGAGATCGGGGTAGTAGCGCAGCAAGTGGTGGGCAATCCGAGAGAAGAAATCTCGGTCAGCTTGCCACATAGACGTGCTGAGGAAGCGAGGCAAGGCGGAAACCGTAGCCCGTGTCTCACCAGCAGTGCAAACAAGGATAACAATAGAAAAGAAATTAGCGGCTGCCGCAGTGGCGTAGCCAGCCCGTAGTACAAGGAACGTCTTGGGATCATGAAGGAGTATCACGACGCGCCGTGGAATGGACAACAGGACCTCAAACGCACGCTGTGGAGGATCCACACATTAAATATGATTGACCTAGCATGCGGAAAGACACCACATCGCCAGCTGCGAAAGCTGTCAGAAAAATAAAAGACAGAAAAAGGAACGAGTGCCGATAGTCATAATAAACACTCCATCAAGATGAGAAATCGCGCCGGGGAAATTGGCCAAGCTGACCCCCAAGTCGTCGGGACCTCGTGAAATCTTAGAGAAGAGGTTCCCTGTCAACTATGTAGTCCAGAAGAGACGAAAAACACTGATGGTACACGATAACCGCCTGAAGCTTTTTACAGAGTACTTATCTTACCTTAGGCTAAAGTAATTGTTGGGTGAGGAGCTCCGCATAGCACAGGGTTGGGATATTCAATAAGTGGTACATTGGTGAAAAGAAAATGGTTTTATTTTTATAATTTATTTCGAATGTTGCTTGAGAAAATCTTTACTATACAGGCTTCTCACTGAAGGAGGGCTTAAAAAACAGCTCCTGATAGTAAGATCGGCTTCGAACATGTTTAACAAGAGTGCACATCATGTACGGGCCAACGAAGAGGCTCTGTTGACACTCGTAAACAAGGTAAATAAGATAATAAACGGCAACGTACGCTGGGTGGACAGGCTCCAACACTTAGATGAGAGTCTGAACGCTATAAGTATAGCAGTGGAGGCCCTACTCAGCGACGTGAAGGAGTTAGTGTGACTCGTTGCAGACATCATCAATGGAGGCGTGAGTGCAGCAGTATTGTCGCCGCGTACATTTACACGATACCTCACCGACGCCTTACCACATCTACCGCCCGGCAGCATTTTTGCAGTCGCTGTAGAGCTTGGCCCAACGACTATATAAATGCATCTGGCCGACGTCAAGGCGTACAGTTCAGGCCACGCAATAGTGCTCGTACTGGAAAGACCGCTGATCGGACAACAGAAGTACGGCGTCCACAAGGTATATCCTACTCCAACGCGTTTGGACAACGGAGACTACTATTTCTCCGAGACTACAAAAGACTATGTAATTATCGATAATGAAAGTCGGAATTATTTACGCTTAAGCGCTAATGATGTAAAACAATATAAGAGGGTTGCCAAGCTGTACATCTGTTCGCATACACACCATTCGGTGGCCCTCACAACGGATGCCCCCTGCGAAATCCTAATCTACGAAATCTACGAATCTGCGAAAATCGACATCGATTATGGCTGACGCTGTGCTAAGAAAATAATTAATCTGATTGGTACATTACTCATAATCATGCAGCAGCCGGGATAATGGCGATATATAGCCCCGGCAGAAGAGTCAATAGACATAGCGTGCGCGAAACACCGTGTTAAACATGAGGTATTTAAAAATGCGGACATACTGGCTTTGTTAGGTGTATATTTGGTAACTGCCCAAGATTTCAGCGTTAAAACCATTGGGCGAACAACGCAGACCATCAGCGAAGATTACCTTCCACCGTTCAACATAACTATAACAAACATTGAAGGAAAATTACCATCAATAAAGAACAGTGTAGGAAACCATTCAACTAACAAGTGTGTTGCGAGATTCCGGTGAGTTATAGAAACTCGGAACTCGCGTGGACAATATTAAAGACAATTTAGATAAAGAAATAAATTATAACAAATTATAACAAATTATAAGAAACAAAGTATAACAGTCAGAACTATTATAACCTTGGATTGTATATACTAGATGCAATAGCACCGATGACGTTGATTGGCTATGTGCTTTATAAATGTTACAGGCGTAAGCGAAATCCGACACCAGCAAGGCCGGACGAGGCATCGACCCCGAGGGCTGAGATAAATATAGACCTCGCGCGGCCCGCACCACAGCAGGAGCTACGGTCAGAGTTATCGAGGGCCTATGCAACACACCAGCGGAGCTGAGTGAGATTCGCATACCCTGACACACGCTAAAAAATATACCGAATTTGTACTGTAATGGTATTTCTCGTTAACATTAAATTGTGTTACCCTGAAGGGGTTTGGTTCGGACTCGAGCAGGGAGGAAATTAATGTAGACCTAGTGATAGGTGGAAGGAGGGTTTATTCAAGAAAACATAATGTTATTTATTGCGATATATGAGAGAGAAAGTATAAATCTTCAATTCGGTTGTACTGCTTCGATACCTCTTCCTGGTATTTTTGGCTACCACGCGCCTTACAAATTAATCGGACCGGGCTCTTGTATGCCTATATAATTGTATGCGCAGAGAAACAAATTTTAATTAGCAATGTGACATGATTCGCTTCAGAGTGAATTTATCTGTGTTGGTCGATAATTCGTATGACCTGCCGTGTTCGTTGGATAACTCATCCTAGTACACGTACTGTCGGTAAGTTGCTGGTATTCGTTCGTGAAGCTCTTACTGTTCTAAGATCTTTATCTTGCTGATCGATACACGCTTCCTACATCATGGGACCCTGTGGTGGGAGTGGAGCTTCCGTCTGGTATCCTCGTGGCGGCCTACCCGCTCGCTCACCTGACCGCCACTGCAGTTCGGCGTCAGCGAAATGCACTCGGAGTACATTCGCACAGGTAGCACATATCAGGGCCGGCCCTCGTATAATTTAATATGATTTTATATTTGCCCTCAGCTGCTACAAATTATTCCGACTCCCTAGTAATTTTATTTCCCTGCGCTATTAGAGTGTCTCTTTAATTTAGTATACTCTAGTTGCAGTAGTCCCTCCTTTTCTTTGTGTATAATGGCTTACCAGGTCGTCTATCCTTGGCTACCAGAGCGAGTCTGCTTTGTTGTTGTTTTGACGGCTATTCGGTCTGGCTGGACGCAGCAAAAGCTCAGCGGCTAGACGTCTAGTGTGGAGTCTGACGTCACAGCTCTGCCTCGTATATACCAGAGTGGCTGTATGCTATCGATGGCTCATCCTGTCTTCCCTCCTGGTAACTGGGGTTCTGCATTGGCGAGATCTGTGAACGAAATGCTCCCCTTGGACGAATTTCCTGCTGTTTTATAGGCGCATTCCCTCTGTTCACCCTGAAGTTTCGATATTACTATATTTAGGGATGGTCGTTTAGCCCATCTCCTGTAGCCCATCGATAGTCTTGGTCATTTTTAAAAATTTGTCATTTGTGTCAACGATAGTTTTTTAATTTCCAACGAGTCTCAGATAGCGCTCCCCTAGCCGTGCTCTTTTAGCCAGAGTAACGGGTCATGGCGCTCAACGTGCCGGCCTGCCTGGTGTGAGTGACGCGCGGTAGCGATGCTCAGTTGTGTGCACCGCGCGTCATGAAGTGACAAGTTCGTTACAGTACAGAATTGTGATCGAACGAGAAAATAATACTCGATTTATATTTCGACTGAAGTTGATTGTTATACATAGATATTTGATTGAACTTGATTGCTATATATTTATGGTATATTTTGATTGAACTCGATTTTTAACGAGATACCAGCGAGTAAAAAATCTTGAAGAAATTATGATTTTTCCTTTTAAGGTGGGAGGGATGTTTTGACCCGGAATTTCACCCTTCGTTTTTCGATGAAATCCCATTATTGCTTATCGTTATATCCGCTGGATCGCGAGGCCGATTACTCGCGAGTAAGAAGAACGTACTGACGCGCGAAGCGGGTTACGTTTGGATCACCCTTATTAAAAAGCCACTCATCAATTTCGGCGAATGCAGTAAGTAACTGCATCCACGAATTGAGTCTAAATGACTCTAAACCTGAACGGTTGATCTTGGGACGGACTCGGGTTTTATTTGAAAGTAAAACTGAAAGGTTCGTTCCTCGTCAAGGAATCAAAGGTGATTGTCAAGAATTATTGACTGTATCTGCGTTTAAAATAATTTTACGGCAATCGACCGTAAATTATAATAAAAATCATTCTATTTTTCAATAATATCTTCGCGTTTTACTCTCGTTTACGTGAGTACCAACTCCTCAACGGCAATCAATCCCGAATACAAGTTTAAAAATTGAATATTATCCCTTCGGCCGTATTATCACCAAATACACGTTGAACGGCATAACACATAAATGGTATAGGGGTCTGAACCGGTACGTCTTCACTAGTAATCTTACACTAACCATTTATCGTTTATTAAGTGTTTTATAAAATATCGAAGACAACATTCATTATCCATTATTAACCAACATCGATCGAACTGAGTAGGATATCGGACATGTAAAAAAAGAAACAGTATTGATAATTTTCTACATAAGTTTTGGAGCTTATATATAGCATCTAATGTTGAATATAACATCTAATGACTGAATATTTGATCATGGCAGCATTATACTCAACACCCATAAAGAGAGCTATCAAAGTGTCGAGAATGAAAGGCGGACTTCTTCCTCTCATGTGGGAAGTATCATGAGGGAAAGTCGCCATTACTTTACCCATTACACGTCGTTTTGAAAGGTGTATTGGAGAGACCCCATAGTTCAACACTTTGTACGGTTACATGAGAATTTTCGATAGGATATATAATATAAGCTAAGTCTTTTACTGGTATATTAAAAACTTCGTAAGTTAATTCACTGGAAATCATAATCTTTTCCCAAAATAAATGAAAAAATGAGATCTTGACATTCGCATTTTTCACGTAGATCATACGATAATGTTTTTTTTTTGTCGCAGGTGCCGTTCCTTAACTTCGCCGTGGTATGGTTCGGGGTGACCAACAGTTTCTGGAAAGCAGTAGTCCTCGGCGCCCTGAGCCCTCAATTTCGTCTCGCCGCGAGGGTTCTCTGTTTGACATTATGCTGCCGCCACCGGAGGCTTCCGCCCGAACTTCTCGGTCTTGACGACGATGACTAGGATATAAAAGATATTAAAAGACATATGTACCATGAAATCGAAGCAAACGATTTCACGATGCACACTAGCGCGCCACATTTATACAGCATCACCTCTATATCAAGGATCGCTTGGTTTTCGCGAGGGGATGGTGTATAATTCGCATATATTCCGAATAATAAAACGGAACGAGTTATCAAGCGACTCGCAAGATCCCGTAGTTACTAGCTCTAATCTGGAATTATACAATATAACACTTCGTAAAGTAAGCTCGTTTCTCGTCCGATCTAGTCTCTCTTGAAAAATAAACATTAACATAAGAAATGAATGACGATGTCATATCCATCGTATACAGTACACGAAAAAAGTTAAACAGAAACGAAAGAAAAAGAGAAATCCATTTGATACAACAAAATAAAATTCATAATCGTTGCCTATCTACATCGTAAGGTCACGCTCAATAAGTGTTATAACGAGCTAGAGAGTTACCTCGCATACGGATGATGCGCTGGCGTATGTTTAATTTATGAACGAATCAAGAAAACAACTAAAAATTTTACAACTATGTATGTGTGCGTGTGTGTGCGTGTATGTGTGCACGCGCGTGTATGTATACATAAAAAGTAAATAAAAAAATAAAAAAACATAACTAGTCAATTAACGTAGCTGCATCTAAGAGTATGTTCTGCTCACGTGTCACAAAAGAGAGAAAGAATCCAAAATGTAACGAAAAAAAGAGCGGATGGAAGAAGGGGAAATATTGTAGTATAGAAAGGAGGTACTTTCCCTTGCAGGCTAGTGAGAGGGAGGTGCTACTTCTTGTCAGCTTACGAGGTTGCAGGTATATCTCCAGATACCCGGCCGCCTCATTCAAACTTATACCAAAAAATAATAAGTAGAGTTTTCCATCTTGATGGAAGATGTTAATATATAAACTAAAACCGTTGATAACGTTAAATTATGGATTCGTTTTATTTAAAGTTTTTGGCACTGGATTGGAAATTGGCGATGAGCTATTCCCTTTTGTTTCATATCGTGATGATAAAAAAAAATGGCCTCGTACAGACTACCGATTATCAAGTAAGCTTGAGTCAGTTTGGTAGAATTGTGTCTACAATGACTTCACTAAAAGAATATGAGTTGAATAGTTGGAATGGAAGTTGAGAAAGCATAGCGCAATCAGCATAATCACATGATCCTCAATACATGTTTTTCGACAGCATTCGCGAGACGGCGCATATGATGTTACTGATTTGTTAAACCAACGAGACATCCGCTGGCTCTGCCTACTTGTGCCGATATGTTTTGTAGTATAGCATGAAGCAATCCAAAAAATAGGAAAATCCAGTGTTATAATTACGGGAAACAATTTCCCGAACAGCATCGTGATTTTCATATTAACTGTATAATATGAACATTGCAATCTTAATTCTATGATGAATTTAATCACGAACGCATAGAATAAATCCAAATGATAATCAATTAATCAGAAATTACAATTGAAATAATAAATAGACTAGTTAGAAAATTATATATTTAAACTTTTTCAACTCCTACCTGAATATGTGACGCGAAATGAGGAAACAAAAATACTCCTAAAATGACAGTGTGTTAAAAAGAATTGCGCCGCTGATCAGGATAAACATTAGAAAATACTCAAAATACCATTCTGATAAAACAAGAGTACTTAAAAAAATGTTTTTCGCTACGAAATTTGTATGAAAAAAGAAAATAATCAGTAGCGATCTTTGTGAAATAGTGCATACTTAGGCTAAGATATATATATATATATATATATATATATATATATATATATATATATATATATATATATATATATATGTGTGTGTGTGTGTGTGTGTGTGTGTGTGTGTGTGTGTTTGTTGACCTAACAAATGATTTGGTCTACTCAACTATTATTATTAGTTTCTTGCGCCAATGTTGGTTTTAGTAAGTCACTATTTTTCTCAATGTAGTGAGAAAGCTAATTGATAAGACACTGATTTATCGACAACATAAAATACACGTTAACGTTCGATCACTACCGTTTCAAAAATTATATCTACAAATTATTAAATGCAAAAGATATCCACACATACCTACCCCGGAGTAAAGAAACAACAAGAAAACATATAATACACGCTAATAACGAGTTGCGTTATCTACCATCTCACCAATCTCAATCTCTCTCTAATCTAATACAAACTCCATATAAAATGTAATAACTAACTTACGTCGCTAAACTAACATCCGCTAATCTCGATGTTCTTACACTTCTTTGATTATAAGCCTCGAATAAGATGACTACGATAAGAGAAAAAAAACATGGTAATCGGTAAATCTGAGATCCGTTTATGCTCTTCTTACGAGGTGTATGCTCGTGTGCTTCATATCTGTATGAATTAAACAAAAATCGAATAAAACGCTGACCTAAATCGACCGAATTGAGAAGGCACTGAAAGTGGAGTAAAACTGCTCCTCGCGCTCAGAGGTAGTTGATAACATTTTGAATCGCTAGACGACCGAGAGAATGGCCAAATTTAGCAGTATTAAAGAAAAAATCAATTATAAGTAACCGCTCAGCGATGAGTATAACGAGATTCTAAAGAAGTATAAAGATCAATTGAAGGGGTGTGCGCTTGAGCGATGGTGAAGTCCGTGCCAACAAAAGTAGTAGAGAGCTGACATTCACGACCTCACCTAGCTCAGACAGTATAAGCGCGACGATATAAACGAGAGTAAAATAGAAGTGGTGTAAAATGGTGAGGGAGTCAGTGTAAACGGAATCGACGAAAAAATATATATGCGTACTATATATAACGAGAGGGAGAAATAATTGAAGTTGTTAACCACGTGGTGGTTTGATGAAGTGAGAAGAGTAAAATTCCTGAATATGATGAACAATTATTTAGAAAAATCCAACTTGATTAGATATATGGTCCCGGGCAGTTTTACGGGCGGCACTCATTAAAACGATTAATTACCATTTTTGTACCTAGCTGCTAGTTTTGTACTAGTTTTGTAACGTACCTCATCATGTGCATGCTGTTATTAAATGGTTTTAATCGGTGTTCAAAACTAATAACAAAGAATAAAAGTAAAACAAAACGTGAATCGATGATTGCATGGTATACGTGTTCTTACTCTGTAGCTTTGCACCAATGGACCCGGTGAGAGGTCCATACGAAAATCTTATTTAGCTGTATGATTCGCTCATTAACTATGAGGAAGGTGAGGCCACAGCTTGGATACCTTCGAGTTAACAACATGAAAGTAGTTTCACGAATCTCTCATTGCGATCGGAAACATCCACCATGGAAATAATGTGCATTGCAAAAGCATGAAGAAATACATAATTGTTTCTAATCATATATGAGGCATCCTTTATGAAATGAGCCACTCTTTTCGATTCTTTTAGATCTGTCTCATAATGATCCACACTTCAGTCTCCCTTGTAGGTACTCAATGATTTTTTCAGGTTTTTAAATCCAACCTTTTGAACAATGTGATATTTTTTCGAGTCAATGTATCTCGGTAACTATACGTCGCAGGAAAAGAGAACATAAAATAGAATCTAAAGTAGAATCTTGCACATTGCGTGTTCATTATTTTCCTATTTTCACCGAGCCACGTCTATGAGGACGTATCATGATCAACTATAGCTTCCTCACAGAAAAAGCTATGGAAACAATGAAAAAAATGAGGATGTAATATGAAAGATTATATTTTGTATCTTTATTTTTAAGAAAAATTGTAGCAGCAGAGGTTGAGTGAAATCTGAGTAGTCAAAAACTAAAAAAATCGAAGCGTTGCAAAATTTCTTTGCTGCAATATGTCGGAACATAGATCGTAGTCAATAACGAGAACTTACTTCATAATTTAGTGATTAATTTGTGAAGTTACAAGCAAGAAGTAGCGATTTCGAAAAAAAAGTCAATATTCCATTAAATTCCAAATCTTCTATCGGTGTCCATATTTAAAACCAAACATTCGTGAACAATATCAAGCATGTGAAGTAATTCATAAATCGTTTTCTAAAGATTTTCAAAAGTTGATGTAGTTAAAAATGAATAAATGAATGTCCTATAAAATATGAACCACCTTACCGTTTTTGACGAAACTCTGTACCCAGCATCGCGGAATATTTCTTTATTCTTGTACAACAGTTCAGTTGTACTGCTCAATATTTGCAGCAGTCAAAGCAATGTCATCAATCTTTCAAACAATTAAATATTCTTTAAATCCGAACCTTTTTGATAATTCTTCCTAAATAAAATACCGAAAATCTTTAAACTCTATTTTATTTATGAATATCAATTTATCGCGATAGCTTCAAATTTGCCGAAGTTAGAGCGTGCACAAATTTATTTCGAAAAATTCCACACGGCATAACCTTGCTTACAAAATCCATTCTTATTCTGATAGGAAATATTTTTGGCTCGTAAATTTTGAATACATTATCTGATTTTCTTTACAGAAAAACTATCTTTACTTTACTAGGAACCCTTATTATATCATTATAATTTTTTTTTGAATCTGCAAATTAGATCCTTGCACATTGCTTCCTCATTATTTTCCATCGTTTCCAAAACGATCTCTATGAGGAAGTTTATATTGATCTATTTCAGTGTCCTCACAGAGAAAGATTGGTGAAACGGGGAAAATAATGAGGAAGCAATGTGCAAGGTTCTACTTTGCGGGTTTGTTTTAATTCTGTGTATGCCAGATTATCTGCTGAAAAATTCTGCAGCTCAAGATTTGGTAGCCGGAGGAAATTTACGGTAATTTCCCGTAAAATTTGAAAACCTCGTAGAATTCGTACACCCATATGGTTTATTACTATAGTTGGTCCTAGTAATCAATGAAGTCTCCTCAACATTTGTTCCTACTGTCAGATCCATAACTGAAGATTGAGTCGACTGGACATTCCGATGATAGATCCTCTCGAATTTTTAAGTTGATACAAAAATTGGCTTCCGAGTGTTACTAATTTGAATTTTTGAATTTTGTTTTACTCCAGAACCTATATCGATACTACTTTGGCGAGTTTCTTATGGAAGCAGCACATATGCCCGAAGATTATGTAAATGTTCCAGTAACATAATAAGAGTTTATCTTGAAGAGAAGAAATAATTTCTAAATTTTTTGGTGAAAAATCATCGTTATTAGGTCAATAAAATTGGTTTAAAAACCTCATGCAAAAAATCATATAAAACGATAAATGTTATGTTGAGACTTTTTGTTCTGTGACCAATTTAGGAAAAAGGTGCATTTGAAAATCGAAATAAATGTACGGAGAGTGCCTTCAAGTGGAACTAAAATGTGGCTAATTATAGGATAGATCTGAGAAGGTCTAAAAAAAGTGGCTCAGTTGGGTGATCTTACCTAATATAATATATCATAAATATAAATATTGTTTTGCACATAATAACATCAGTTTTATATTCGTGACATATGCCATATATCCTGTCACTTTTTCCGTGGAAGACAGACGGACTGATGACTTTTCCTCTGAAATGAATCTACGAGATGGGTCATCGAGAGCAAATGACTAAAAAAAGTATTTACCACGTTGGAATACACAATCAATGGCCTAGAGTAGCATTTGTCGAAACGTTATTGAATAGCTGGATGACAAACTGTAATCATAAGCAGAACGTTGTAAGCATTCGATGTAAGATGATACTCAATGCTATTTACGAGACTCTTTTATTGATCGCACTGTGGCGAATAGAGTGTAGAGTGCTCTATTGCAAATTATTGTATATTAATACATTTCACTATTAATCCTAGTTTTCAGATTTTTGTGCAAAGAGCATGACATTTATTAAGATACTGTGAATCGACTTAGGAAGGAGAGTTTGTAACGGGAAACTCACCAATATGAGAGGGTTGTTAAAGGGGTAGGAAATAGAGGAGGGGAGGGTTAGCAAAGTTGAGTGTGCAGAAAAATGTCAAGAAATAAGGATATGGGACAAAGTGATGTAACAACAATCTAAAATGATTTCAAGGTTGAGGGTACTATTATAACGATTCTTGTCCTAGAGTATAGACTAGCGAAACAATTCCAATAATAAACAGTGAGAGCATAGTTACTGCAATTTCACTTCGATACAAACTATAGAGTGTCTCTGTGTACATTTATATAAGCCTTTATTTTCCCTACTATATTTGCAAAGTGCTGTATGGTTTATCAATATTTATAACTTCCAGGCATCACGACACTGCACTAGGCATTCATACAGGGTGATTTTTTTATTTCGAGACATCGAAATGTCGCAAGAAATACGCATCGCCCTAAGGGGGGAGGGGTGACTTGAGGTGAAATTACGTACAATCGAATTGTTTTCTTAAAAACATTCAACACGTACTTCCTTATCTTCGATTCAAAGCACATTTCTTGGAATAATGAAAAATTCGACTTTATGCTATTACAGCGCCATGTGTCTCGAATCAACACAAATTTTTTCAACATACTTTTCAACATACGTATTTTTTCATTAAGAATTCGAATCAGCAATAAAAAATTGGGGTTCCTATTAAAAATTTTAAAGTTACTACCCCACCCGCCCTAAGGGGTTAGGGTGGGGGTTGATTTTTTGGGGTCACTTTTCTTCTTCGAGATGGAAAAGATTTTATTGCGGACAATTTTTTGTGCGATCCGTATTTACTGCGATATTTCGATGTCTCAAGATAAATACTCACCCTGTATATCGGATCGGAGTCACGTGTACAACGTGCTCACGCGATTGAGTTAGTCGGCCCGCGATGGCGTGTCTGACCTATTACAGGCCGGTCCTATTTTACGGAAGTATCGGTCCTCACTCGGTACACACTATCCAATGTAAGTGGCCGTCACCATCGTTGCTGTGCAAAGCAGTCTATACTTTCATGCCAGCATAAGAATTAAAAAATAGGGCAATATGGAATAACGATGAGCTCATTACATTATAAACTTGTAATTTCAATAAATTGAAAGCTTTTCATTCGCAGTCATTTGATTTAACACTCAATGAAAATGAATACAAATTGATTCATTTATTATATTACGTTTGTTATCAAATCGGTCCAAATCGAGAAAATGAAAATGCCATAAAAAATGATTAAACTAACGAAATTGTTATTACAACCACGAGATTTTTTTGCTGCCACTAATTTTTTTTTCAACGTCTGGTCACTTTTTTGTTAATCTTTATATTAATAAACGGAATATTTTACATGTTTTTTACGTTTATTATAATGTATTAGTATATGTTTGTAAATACTTGTTCTGATTAATGAAAGATGTTGAGTCGGTACAGTACCGGCAATAAAATACATTAATACGGAAATGTATCAGGAGTACAAATTGAAAATGCGGGATTTTTTTCTATTTTTGAACGTTTATTCTGAAAAAATGGTAACAAATGAATTATTCAAAGTATTGTCCATCGCTAGCCACAACTTTTTCCCATCTTTCTGGCAATTTACGGATACCGTCGCGAAAAAATTCGGCCGGCTTGGCTGCTATCCAGTCATCGACCCATTTTTGGGCTTCTTCGTAAGAATGGAAGCGCTGGTCAGCTAGGCCATGTGTCATCGATCGGAAAAGGTGGTAATCGGAAGGAGCAATATCTGGGCTATACGGCGGGTGGGGTAAGACTTCCCATTTCAGCGTTTGTAGGTATGTTTTGACCGGCGCTGCAACATGTGGCCGAGCGTTGTCATGTTGCAAAATTACTTTGTCGTGTCTTTGCTCGTATTGTGGCCGTTTTTCTTTGAGTGCGCGGCTCAAACGCATCAATTGAGTTCGGTATAGTGCTCCTGTGATGGTTTCGTTCGATTTCAATAGCTCATAATACACCACACCCAGCTGGTCCCACCAAATACAGAGCATGAGCTTGGCGCCGTGAATATTTGGTTTGGCCGTCGATGATGATGCATGGCCGGGGTAACCATATGATTTTTTGCGCTTCGGGTTATCGTAATGGATCCACTTTTCATCACCAGTGACAATGCGATGCAAAAAACCCTTCCGTTTTTGCCGTTCGAGCAGCAGTTCGCATGCAAAAAAACGGCGCTCGACGTCTCTCGGCTTCAGCTCATACGGCACCCAATGTCCTTGCTTTTGGATCATTCCGAGGGCTTTTATACGATGGGAAATGGCTTGTTGTGTCACTCCCAATGAATCTGCGAGCTCTTGTTGAGTTTGACACGAGTCTTCATTGAGTATTGCCTCCAATTCAGCATTCTCAAACTTTTTCACTTGGCCCGGCCGCTCTTTGTCCTCAACGTCAAAATCACCACTTCTAAACCGCACAAACCATCTCTCGCACGTTGAAACCGATGGAACATGACTCGGATAAGTCTCGGAGACCAATCGATGTGCTTCAGCAGCACTTTTCTTCAAATTAAAGAAGTAAATTAAAACTTCCCGCAAATGCTGTTTTGTTGGCACGAAACTCGACATATTGAGAGCTCAAAAAAACTATGAATTTGACACTGCGACAAATTGACACATACTGAAAATTAAAGCTATAAGACGTAGCTTTGACATGAACATAGTCACAGTACTGCCTGATGCGTATAGCGTTAGTAACGCCATCTGTTATCAAACCCGCATTTTCAATTTGTACCCCTGATATTTATACGGACTTTATAAGATTATGTTATTATATATGGAAATACTTATTATTATATGCTTGCAAAAATATATCTACTACGTAAATTATAAAATAAAATACAAATTCTCAAGTCGATGCAGGACTAGATTTTCATTTAACTCCTTGACTTCGAGAGAAACTTGAAAATTTGTTTCATCGCTTTATATGTTTTCAAATATGATAACGTTTCTTTTATTCAGAAATATACTTATTGGAAAATGTAACGGGTTCATTCGACAGATAATTTAAATAAAAGAAAACGGCTGGCAAAAGATTGTGTGAAAATGGTTGTTCGATAGTACAAAAGTTGCAGGAGTTGCAAATAAATCGTTATTGATATTTTCCAGTGTAAAGGAAATATTTTCAACGCCTGCCATTAATAATATCAATTTCTGTCAAAAAGTTTGTAAAAATAATTGCCTAGTTTATCCTACAGCTCTAATGGTGCTACATTCTCTGGGTTTCTTTAAAGATAAAATTTCTTTTTACCCCAGGTATCCCTACATGAGCTCCCGTAGCCCCATATACGATAATTATTGCGAGCAGCCGTTTACATTCACGTTTTAGCGAATAGATCATCCACGATAGTTCTGAAACTTTAACGTTCATGCCAGGTCAGATTACTCAGTGTTCTCGATCACTTTTCTTTGAATTTACTCCCTTTTTTAATATGTATGACTTATTATCTATTACTTGAAATATTATATAATACTATTAAAAAAGAATAAGTATTATTAATAATAAATAATATTTTATTCATAAACATAATAATGATCAGAAAAAATAACTATTATTGTGGAGTATGTCAAACCTTAGATGTATTTCCTCTGTTTCTACTCCAATACGGATTTTTATTAAAGGTCCTGTAATCCTTGCGGTGACATTCGAATGGTTTGTTTGATCGATGCCTCCTAAATTGGGAACTTCTGAGTAATATTTCGTCCAGTAGCATAGGACTTACGTTGAGTGAGGTTAGAAGAAGGAACAAAATAAGAAGAGGAAGACACAATGTGAAAAGAGTGGGAGAGATTGAGCGAAGGGCCAAGGCAAATTTAGCTGGAAGACGAATGATCACGTAACCATTGTCGCATTACCCTTTCGCCTGTGCATGCAAAAGCTCATCGTATCTTACGAAAAGTGCAAAACACATCTTGTATAGTGCGAAGAAAGATTCCTCACATTGGAATTACAGCAATATAAATCGTGAAGATGTCCGTCAAGGCAGTGGACGAAGCTAAAGTAAGTATGCAAACGAGTTTTTACATTATTTTCAAAGTAGCACTTGACCTAATCACTTGGAGACGCGCCGAGATCAAACTGACTTCGGTAACCAAGACAGAGCGAAGTAATAACGAGTCTCCCTAACTCTGCATGCGTGAGAGAGAGGCAACTAGCTCCACATGGATAAATTCATGGAACAGTTAATTGCTTGATTGATCTCGAAGAAAGTTATGTCCGTGCAATGCATGGAAGAAAGTGGAGGTTTCGAGACGAGCGACTTATGGGAGCCACTTTTACCATTCATGCATGGTTAATATAAGGTGCGCGACTAAGTTCCCGCTGTTTTTCAAGAGATGGCTCCAGTAGTAAGTGCTGGTCGATTGGGACATAACCAAAACATCATGAACCAAGCTTAGACATATGGTAAATAAACCGGTTTGACACATTAGTGATTGTTTTTGCGTCATATACTTTTGGTTGTGTGAAAATGTCTGATTTTGTGCCAAATAATCGTCATTTGCGGGAAGTGTTGCTTTTCTTCTTTCATTCGAAGAAAACGGCGGCTGAAGCGCATCGAGAACTCCAAATAGTTTACGGAGATGCTTCTCTAAGTTTCTCATAATAAAGTTGCATTTTCATAAAAAAAAACAGCGGGAACTTAGTTGCGAACCTAATATATTACCATTATATTGGGTCTGGGAAAAAGTTCGTGGCGTTTTTTAGTAAAATTCAACTGGTATTCTTATAGTATGAAAATGAATTTATTTAAACCTGATATGCTTCATTAGTATCGACATTGTTTCGCCATTTTTCGGGTAGAGCCATGATGCCATTGGTGAAGAACTTCCGTAGTTTCTGGTTGAAAAACTGAATCAAGTGATTTTCATAGGCTTCCTTTGAAATCAGCTTAATTCCATTGAGAGAGTTCTGCAGAGATCGGAATAAGTGATAGTCAGACGGTGCTATGTCTGGACTATACGGTAGATGCATCAACACTTCCCAACCTAACTCTCGCAATTTTTGACGGGTCATCAAAGAAGTGTGAGGTCGGGCGTTGTCATGACGGAAGACAACACCTTTCCCATTAATCAATGCGGGCCGTTTTCTTTCAATTGCTTGGCGTAATCTCTCTAGTTGTCCACAGTAGAGTTGAGAATCAATCGTCTGACCAACTGAAAGTAGCTCATGGTGGACGATTCCCTTCCAGTCCCACCACACACACAGCATCACCTTTTTCGCTGTCAATCCTGGCTTCGCGAATGCTTGTGACGGCTCACCATCCCTTGTCCACGATCTTTGACGCTTCCGATTGTCGTACGTGATCCATTTTTCATCATCGATTATGACACGTTTCAAAAATGGCTCGATTTCATTGCGTTTCAGCAGTGCATCGCAGATGTTAATTCGGTCTATCGTGTTTTTCGCGCTCAACTCATGAGGAACCCATACATCGAGCTTCTTTTTGTAGCTAGCTTTGTGTAAATGGTTCAAAACAGTTTTGTCGTCAATGCCTAGCTCCATACCAATATTGACACTGCTGATATACTTATCCTGCTAGACTTTTTCAAGAATTTCATCAGCTTTTTCAGTGATTAAACGACCAGAGCGTGACTCATCTTTCACATCAAAATTACCAGAACGAAAGCGAGCGAACCATTTTCACTCAGCAGATTTTGTTAAAGTACCTTCACTGTACACAGCACAAATTTTTTTCAAAGCCTGCGCAGCGTTCCTCCTTTTGTCGTAATAATATTGCAAAATATAGCGCAATTTTTCATTACTTTTCTCCATTTTCAAAGGCAAACAACTTTCCAACCACTGCACCAATTCCGATATTTATACACTCAAAGTAACGCTCGAAGTGTCACCTTTCGAACGAGCGTTTAGTGGTGTCGCTGCGATCTGTGTTTCTTGACTTATTTGCAATTGATACTATCTCTCGGGAAAAACGCCACGAACTTTTTTCCAAACCCAATATGTATGTGTTGACGAGTTAACATCGTACGCATAGTTGCAGCTTGCAGCGGTTCTTATCAAACGCATGGCTGGAATTCTTTACCTCCTTTTATCCAGTGTTAAGTTTCTTGTTTGATAGATTGTACTTCTGTCCTATACTTTATATGTGATCTTTTAACGTTGTCACGTTCTGAGAATATTCCAATTATCGTTGTAACGTTGAAAACATGTTCACTGATAATGTGTTAACATTTTTTAATTGTAGTAAAATGACAGTATACAGACTTGAAATTATCGAGAAATCTGGTTTTGTACCATATATTTGTGAACTCCTAAGCGGAATCGCGATTAACTGCTACTTTTTTGTGGTATACAGTTTTACTGTGCTATATTGAAAGTGTGTACATTTGAACGATGTACAATTTCATACGCCTCCGTATCATGCGAATGACTTACAGATGCCGTCTGAGTAGAAAAAAAAAAATTGAGTGATTAAAACAATATATTTCAGCGATTACGATGCTTTGATACGGAATCCACGAAGTATTTATACTCGTATAATTGCAGGTATAATTGCAGTTATCAAGAAACGCACATTGTATAAAACCGAAATTCGTCAGGTTATCGCTCAGGTTGATCATCATTTCAGATGCTACATGAATTTCAGTGATTTCGTTCTTAGTAGTGTAATTAGGCCTGTTCTGAGCCAAGGAATCTGCGGCGACATTTATCGATTCTTTTTAGCGCAGACACGAACCACTCAGTTCAGACATGAACCAGGTTTCACATGCAGAGAGGATGCACTCTTATTTTATATTTGTTTTTGGGATCCTATGCCAACGTCCTATACCAGCCCGTTCCATTCGAGAGAAGGAAAGAAGAATGTTAATGATGGAAATAATACTGTTTTTGTATTATTATGATTTATATAAAGTAAATTCGCAGTATACAAAAGGTTAGGGTATCGGAATACTCTGGATTCATTAACAAGAAAATTACAACAATTGGATGTTTAACAAGTCTGAGTATATGGATATTCCTTTGATTAACAAGATTTGCAATGATTACAAATGTATATACGTACTTACAATTAAATATCGACGGTCGGTGTACAACGGTATGTCGATATTGCAGCACAAGTAATTTATTAACTATAACGACGCTTAGACTGACTTAAATATGCGGATCCTCCAAGTGAGGATTCTATGCTCAGTACCGTGCGCACACATGCCAAGCACGATGTTTTCCTTTGGATGATGAAGGCCCGCGGTGTTCGATCCTAACTTTGCAGCGGAGATTCGAGTAGCAGCGCAGGCTGCTCCGGGTAAACGAAAAATTAACTGGATCTTGCCCTGACAGGTGTTTTATACCGGTTAGGGAGGATAGAGGTGCAATTTGTATGTCAGCACCCTTAGTAAGTAGTTGATGCATGGTCGTCAGCTTTTTATCTGGGCGTTGGACTAGCATAGTAGATTTTCGGGGTGCTGCGTCGGCAACCTCGTACATGGCCATTGTCCGTCGCCGGACAATGGGCTACATGGCCTGGTATTTTTACCAAGTATGTGATGGTGGAGTGGATTCAGAAACGCACCTAGACGAAAGGATGCGGTTTCGACGATAAATTTATGTGTGTCGTACCTGGGATTTGTGAGACATACATAACACCTACCCCGCTTGTAGAAGGACGACGCCTCGGCGGTAAGCTGTCTATAATCAAAGCTAGCTTTATTGGTGCATCAGCATTTTTTCTGGTGATTATAGTTCAAAAATGTGTTTTATTACAATTATTTTAATTAACTTGAATTCGTTAGTCTTATATGCTCCCCCTTTCACCACTATTAGAATTTGAACCTATAGGTTACAGTTCACGGCACCGCAGTTCGGTCTTGAGTATGAGGACCACTCGTCGACTGTAGTTTTACCGATATTGTTATAACGTCGGAACTCACGTGGTGTATAGTGTCGGTATCACGGTACGAAGATACGGAGTCCTTAGCCTTCTTTTTCGTTGAACACGGTGTAGCATTGGAGTCGTAGTAATAGTCATCCTGACTTGGTGATGTCGCTGTCCTTCGTGCTGGTTCCGAAGAGGTTGGTGATTCTATCGACGAAAGTATTTATTTGGAGGCGCCGAGTAACGATGATAGATAGGCTCGTGAGTTCTGTGCTCGGTCTTCGTGATGTCCTTCTGATTCACACCATGTGAATCGGGGGCGGGTTCCGGAGGCGCATGCAAGTCCGTAGCAAACAAGATCCTTACTATAAGACCTTTCTTTAGAGTTGGTGTGATCGTCGTAAGTGAGGTGCACCTAAATGGCATCGGTGTGCGCGTCTGGCTGAATGGCTTCGAATCAGATGTTACGACATACGGCGCAACGGAGCTCAATGTTGGCTTCTGGTACCTATTCTGTTTCCTGATAGGTCTAAATGCTGTCTTGGCTTCAGGCTATTAGTTGTCAGGGGAAATTGTTGTAGTCGGCCATGTCGGTGATGACCCAGCCTACCAAGTAAACTCTTGCGAACCAGGGGATGTGGAGATGTTCCACTTCAAATGAGGTGATTTTTACTACGCCGTCTCTTGGCCTATTCTTGGCAGAGTTTCTTAGTCTAGGCAATATCCTTATGATAATTTCTATGTGAATGTATATTCGGATGTATCTATAGATTTTGTCGCTTGCACGGAGATTAATTAAATGATTCGCAACAAGCTAATGTTAATAATTATAGGGTGTTACATGTTTTGTAGTTAACTTGCGATATCATACGGAAACTAATTTTGGCGTAAATCTCCTATTTGTAAGAATAGTTTCGTTGAATGATGGATTATTCTAGTCGTTATTGGCTATTCGCTTAACTATAGGGTGATTTTTTAAGAGCTTGAGAACTTTTTTTTAAAAAAAAACGCATAAAATTTGCAAAATCTCATCGGTTCTTTATTTGAAACGTTAGATTGGTCCATGACATTTACTTTTTGAAGATAATTTCATTTAAATGTTGACCGCGAATGGGCCCTAGAAAAGTTGGCAGAAAATCCGCTTTTTTATCGACAAATTTTGTTCAGCGATGAGGCTCATTTCTGGTTGAATGGCTACGTAAATAGGCAAAATTGCCGCATTTGGAGTGAAGAGCAACCAGAAGCCGTTCAAGAACTGCCCATGCATCCCGAAAAATGCACTGTTTGGTGTGGTTTGTACGCTGGTGGAATCATTGGACCGTATTTTTTCAAAGATGCTGTTGGACGCAACGTTACGGTGAATGGCGATCGCTATCGTTCGATGCTAACAAACTTTTTGTTGCCAAAAATGGAAGAACTGAACTTAGTTGACATGTGGTTTCAACAAGATGGCGCTACATGCCACACAGCTCGCGATTCTATGGCCATTTTGAGCGAAAACTTCGGAGAACAATTCATCTCAAGAAATGGCCCGGTAAGTTGGCCACCAAGATCATGCGATTTGACGCCTTTAGACTATTTTTTGTGGGGCTACGTCAAGTCTAAAGTCTACAGAAATAAGCCAGCAACTATTCCAGTTTTGGAAGACAACATTTCCGAAGAAATTCGGGCTATTCCGGCCGAAATGCTCGAAAAAGTTGCCCAAAATTGGACTTTCCGAATGGACCACCTAAGACGCAGCCGCGGTCAACATTTAAATGAAATTATCTTCAAAAAGTAAATGTCATGGACCAATCTAACGTTTCAAATAAAGAACCGATGAGATTTTGCAAATTTTATGCGTTTTTTTTTAAAAAAAAGTTCTCAAGCTCTTAAAAAATCACCCTTTAGTAATTAATCAACTCATCGTTACGCTAGTTGCACAAATAACCTGCTTGTAAGACAATTATTCTCATGTCATGGGAACGAGAGAGAAAGAGAGAGGGAGAGACTATGCTGCCTGAGAGCAACTCGTCCGGCTCAGTTAATCGAATATTTCGTCCGTACGCAAGTCGGTTAGATCGCTGTGCAGGCCCTATGTGAAGGCATTTTTAATTGCACGGAGAGTCGACCAGCCTAGCTTCCCCGTAAGAATAAGTTTTAGTGAAACCCGTTGCAGTCTCATCTCTTTCTTGTTTTGTCTACTTTTCGAAATTTTACTTTAAAATAGATTTAATATTTAATTTATCCTTTCTATACTGTAACGGTATTAAGCGTTAACATTACCCTTAATTGGCTTGTTCGGACTCGAGCAGGAAAGAAAGTAATTTTAGGCTTTTGTAGTAGGTAAAAGTAGGGTTTATTCAAAGAAAGACAAAGATAGAATTTTGTGATACATAAACAAAATAAATAGAAAATTCAATTATCTAACCCTTTTCTCTTGGTATTATGGCTACCACGCGCCTTACAATCAATTATTCCCGGGCACTTGAGTGCATTTATAATCGTGTCCGCGGGTGAATTTAAAGAATTTACGAGCATAGAAATATAACAATATGCACTATGGCGCGAAAAGAGAGGTTGATAAATAATATATTCCTAATGTGAAGCTATTCTTTAACTAGAATTGAATTTACAACAGAAAGATAAACGCTGCTTGATAATTTTTATGTATTCGTCGCGTTCCCTAGGTAAAAGGGTGAGTATGTGTACCGTCGGTAACTAACCGGCCGTTGCTCGATTTTACCGCTGAGTTGTTCAATTTCTAACGCTCTAGGCCCGTTGGTGGGAGGCTGGTACTTTTTAAAGGCCGACTCACGCGTCCACCTGACCGCCGCTGTGGTCTGGCGTCAGTGGGATGCACTCTGGGTGCATCCGCAGCTACTCGATATACCAGGGCCGTGCCCTGTGCAGTTATCGCCTTTTTATATTTTTCATCTGATCTACGTTTAATTTTTATCCCTGTTGAATTATCCACGTTAATATTACTGATAGGTCTTAGACATAATGGTATTGGTATGTAGTATCTTAATGAGCGGAGATTATTAGTTTTCGTTCTCAAAAGCCTAGCCCGTGTATTAGGCTATCCTCGGCTACCAGAGTGAGAGAAAAAGAGACAGAGATAGGCCGCTCTGTTGTTGTTTGGGTCCGCGGTGCGTTGGCCTCGAACGCAGCACCGACTCAGCAGCTTCCCGTCAGAGATGTGTGTCAGGTACCACAGCTGGGCTCTCTTTGATACCAGTGCGGCTGCACTTAGCGAGGGTTGGCTGCTCTTCCTTCCTGGACTTCGGCGTTGGCGGGACCGGTGAACAGAACTGTTCCCCGAGTGCCGAAATTCTGGTCTTTTTATACCAGTCTCCCCTCCGGCTGGCCCATGCTTCTGGTATAACTATAGCTGGTGGCGGTCCTTTAGCCCATCTTCCTGTAGCCCACTGGTAGCCTTGGTCTTTCTTTTAAAATTCGTCGATGGTCTTTTAACGTTTCGTTATTCGTGCTTTTTGAAGGGAATAACGGGACTTGGTCACCGACGTGCCGGCCTACCTCGTGTGAGTGATGCTCGGTAGCGGCACCTTGTTGTGTGTGTACCGAGCGTCATGAGTTGCCGAGTATAGGTCGGTCTTACTTGGTGTAAGTAACGCGCGATAGCGATGCCTTAGTGTGTGCACCGCGCGTTCTTAGATAGTTCGTACGTCTCAATACATATAACATATTATATATAGTGAAATGTTTCGTGATTTTTGCGCGCTTGGTCGCTTTATTTATTTTGTTTGATTTTATGTTTATGCGCGTATGTATTAATATGTCGCGGCTAAATCGCGTAGTTTGTATGTTTTTCCGAAGAAGGTCCTTTCCTATACCACTGGGAATGGAATGTAGAGCTCGAAAGAGGTTCGTGCTCTGGGCTGGATCGGTGGATTGGTTCAAAAATATTGTAATTAGAGCTTATCTTGGTGTTTGTTTTACTTGCATCGCTCTTTTTTTTTTGTTTGTTGAGAGACCTCAGTCTGGGTTTTATTGATTTTGCATGTGTCCGTGGTGGACGCGCGATTCATTACTCTTTTATCATCGGTCTTCCTAGTTATGAGGGTAATTCTTTAATTGTATTGTGCGTAAGGTACTTATTGATTTCATCAGGTTGTGTGGAATTTGGAGGGATTGGCCTAGGTTGGTGGGTATGTGGTATCGTTTACTATGTTTAGTTTTACATATGTGGAATAGCTTCCAGTTTTCGATAGGATTAGAATTGTAATATTCATACAACGATCAGGCATCGTGCTAACGGAGCACGATACTCAATCGATACAAAAAAAAGTGTTTTCGCGTCTGCTCTACGCAAGTTTCTTAAAACTACGTATGCGGAATAAATTCCGGTATATGATAATTAGAACTCGGTCGTATCTGCGATTCTTGTATACCACGCACAGCGCATTATTCGTATCGGGACAGACTGCGGCTATTTGAATGTAACATTGAGATAATTTGGCAGTTAAAGCCGGGAATGAGTCACTCCGTAGTTTCTGTTACTTTTCGTTCGCTTATTGTAAAGTCATGCGCGCGTTAGTACGCCATCCCGTTGTGTGTTTCGTATGAAAGGGATGTCACGTAATGGATCGCATAGCGTATTATTCAGCTTAATTGACGGTTATTTGTTCTATAGTTTCATTTGACATATTTATTTATTGTTTTTTATTTATTCAACTTCGTCTCATTATTTTCGGAAACCTGTGCAGTGCGCGTTCAGCCGTAGTCCCGTATTTTGTACGTTGATGCGAGGGATTTGAACGGCCCAGGGCATATCTTGCATAGTTAAATTGTCCGGTTCATTTTATTATAATTTAGTTGACTATTATCGGTCCGTCATCGGTGAATTATTTACTAATCATTATTATTATTTTGGTAGTGATATTATTATTATTATTATTATTATTATTATTATTATTATTATTATTATTATTATTATTATTATTATTATTATTATTATTATTATTATTATTATTATTATTATTATTATTATTATTATTATTATTATTATTATTATTATTATTATTATTATTATTATTATTATTATTATTATTATTATTATTATTATTATTATTATTATTATTATTATTATTATTATTATTATTATTATTATTATTATTATTATTATTATTATTATTATTATTATTATTATTATTATTATTATTATTATTATTATTATTATTATTATTATTATTATTATTATTATTATTATTATTATTATTATTATTATTATTATTATTATTATTATTATTATTATTATTATTATTATTATTATTATTATTATTATTATTATTATTATTATTATTATTATTATTATTATTATTATTATTATTATTATTATTATTATTATTATTATTATTATTATTATTATTATTATTATTATTACAAGGAGTTGCGGAATCCTTCTTACGGATATCCCCCAGTTCGAAAAACTGAGGGGGTATGTGGGACTCCCAAAAAAGTAGGCCTACCCACTAAACCGCCCTCTCCTTGTTGCCCTCCCCCAGACCAGGAACTATTTTGGTATTACTTCTGGCTGGGGGTTCTGTCCGTGTTCGTCCGTTCGTCTCGCTGTCTGTAACCCGTCGCGTCACGTCAGTCCGTCTGCTCAGTTAGGTGAGGCAGCCGTCTACGTTTTTTCGTCGCAGTATCGTCTCTGTATAGGTGGCAACTAGTTGCCACCATTCTGTCGAGTGGAGCATCACCTTGACAATGTTGTCCGGGGTGATGCTGCCAACAATCGTCTCCAGTTCCAGTCGGAGTCCTGTCCAGCGGTCGCACACAAAAAATGTGTGTTCCGCGTCGTCTCATTCGTGTCTACAGTACTGACAGTCTGGCGTCCGTACTCTGTCCATGTTGTAAAGGTACCGTCTGAAGTAACCGTGCCCCGTCAGGAACTGGGTGACGTAAAAATTTACGTCCCCAAAATCCCTTTCGATCCACGGTCTCAGGTCCTTTATTAGTCGTCTTGTCCAGTTGCCTGTCGTCCCTTCTGTCCAGCGTTGCTGCCATGCCTGGATCGTCCTGTCCCTTTCTGTCGTTGCGACGTCCTGTCGTCTTGTGTCCGCGCTTCTCCCGTAGATCCTCTTTCGCTCGAAAGCTAGGAGGTCCACGGGGATTACGCCGGCCACCACCAAAACTGCTTGTGCAGAGACAGTCCGATAGGAGCAGGCGATCCTCAGCGCACCCTGTCTTTGTACCGTCGTCATTGCGTGGCAGTACTTCTTTGTCTTTAAGGCATCTGCCCAGATCTCCGCGCCGTAGAGGAGCATCGAGTGAGTCGTCGACATTAAAAGTCTCCGTTTCCCCGGTCTCGGTCCGTTCGTGTTTGCCATCAGGCGGCTTAAGGATGCCACCCTTTCGGCCGCCTTCCGGGCTGTCCGCTGTACGTGAGGCCAGAAGGTCATCTTCGTATCTAGGGTCACCCCCAGGTACTTGATTTCCCCTCCAGCTACTATCTCGTCTGTCCCGACCTTCATAGGTTGTCTCGTCAGTATGCGTTTCCTTGTGAGAAACACCAGTTCCGTTTTTTCCGTTGCGAGTTGAAGTCCGTGGTCAGTCATCCATCGTCCGACACGTCTCATCGTCTGGTTTAGTTTGTACTGTGCTAATTCTGGAGACCGCTCGACGATCACCGCCGCCACGTCATCGGCGTATGCGACGAGTTGAACATCTCGCGGTAGCTCCAGTCTCAGCAGGCTGTCGTAAATGCTGTTCCAGAAGTCTGGTCCCAGTATGGATCCTTGGGCGACCCCCGCGGTGATCTGTCTTGTCACCTGTCCTTCGATTGTCTCGTAGGTAATTCGTCTGTTTCGTAGGTAATCTTCCACTACTCGGGTCAGGTATGGTGGAGCCCTGAGGCCGTTTCTGAGCGTCTCCAGTATGTCCTCCCACCTGGCCGAGTTGAAAGCGTTCCTAACGTCAAGTGTTGCCAGCAGCACGATTGGTCGCGCTGCGTGACAATGTCTGTCTGTGTCTCGGAAGGAGTCTACCACCTTCTGGATGGCTCCAATCGTGGACCGGCCCTTCCTGAAGCCAAACTGTTGGTCGGACAGGCCTCCCCCAGTCTGTATCGCGTCCGTTAGTCTTGGTCTAAGTAACTGTTCGTAAAGTTTTCCTGTCGTGTCCAGTAGGCTCAGCGGCCGATAGGCTGACGGCGTGTTGGGGTCGCCCTTACCCTTGGGGATAAGGACTAGCCTCGCCGCTTTCCATCGGTCACTGAAGGTTCCCGTCGTCAAGCACGTATTGTATAGGTCGAGAAATATATCCGGCCTCAGGTTGACCATCAGCCGGACAATCTCCGCCGGTACTCCGTCAGGTCCTGGCGCCTTACCCGTCTTCATCGCATTGGATGCTCTGGTGAGCTCCTCCGCAGTGAATTTGGGGGGTGTCGGTGTCCCGTTGTCATCCGTTGCGTCCGTCCGTATGGGGTGTGTAGGAAAAAGTCCGTCCACAATTCGTCGAGTGGTTTCAGCATCTTTGAGTTCTGGTGAGGCCCGGGTCCCTAGTTTACCGGTCACGTACTTGTAACCAGTGCCCCATGGGTCCCGGTCCACCTCCTCGCAGAGCTTCCTCCAGCACTGCGTCTTGCTGTCTCTGATAGCGTTCGTCAGTCGTTTCCGTGCTGTTTTGTATTCGGCCTGGAGGGTTTCCCTTTCAGGTCTCCCACCAGCCCTCGTGGCCCGTCTTCGGTTTGCCAGACAGATCTTCCGGAGTTCGGCGATCTCGTCCGTCCACCAGTATTGTGGTTGTCTGCGTTGTCCGTAATGTCGTTTTGGCATGGTGCTATTGCACAGCCGTTCCGTCAGTTTGGCCGTTTCGTCTGCTAGTCTTTCCGCCCTTAGCCGGCCTGTCAGCTCTGGGGGGACGTTTGTTATCGGCGCCGGCGCTGCCGCCAGCTCTTCCGAAAACTTCCGTACGTCAAGTTTGTTCGTATTCCACCGCGGGGGGCGCTGAATCCTCGTCCGTGTCGTCATTGTCCGTTCTCCCACTTCGAAGACGATGTACTGGTGGTCGCTGGCCGTGTAGTCCTCAACCACCCGCCATCGCCCTACCCGTGGCAGTATTCTGTCTGACGTCATCGTTACGTCTGGTATGGAGTCCCCAAATCCTGGTCGTCTGTATGTCGGTGTGTTTCCCGTATTTGCTACCACTAGGTTCAGCCTTGCGGCCATCTCCAGTAATAGTCGTCCCCGTCTGTTCGTCGCAGTCATGCCCCACTCGACCGCCCTCGCGTTGAGGTCCCCCGCGACCACGATGTCACCAGGCAGATCCGTAACTCCGTCTTCGAGGAGCGCCACCTTTCTCTCAAACTCCGCCGCGACGCAGTTCGGGGTCAGGTAGACGCTGAAGTAGGTGACAGCGCCGACCTTAGCCCATGCGAAGTCTTCGCCTGCGCCACGGTTGGTCATCCGGGATCGGGCGGCACCCCTCACCCAGATAGCAGCTGTCTCGTTTTCGTTTGTGATCCACGTCTGTGTCGTCCGTTTCCTGTACGGTTCGCACAGTATCAGTATGTCGGCGTCGTGTTCGTCGGCTATCTGGGGTAGAAGAATGTCCGCTGTCCTGCTCCGGTTCAGGTTTCCCTGAATTACGGTGTCCATCTTCCGGCCTCCCTTTTGCGCTCCTCCAGCGCAGCCCGGAACACCACGCACGTCCCAGTTCCCGCGAGGTGCGCCGCGTCTCCGTGCCCCGCCTCGGAGCACAGAGGGCAAGCCGGTCTGTTTTTACAGTCCGTCGCGTAATGTCCCGTCTCGCCGCATTTCCTGCAGCTTTTTGTCCGATCCGTGTTCGTGCAGTTCGTCTTTGTATGTCCGTAGCCCAGGCACTTGTGGCATTTGGTCACCGTCAATCGCTGTCGTAGTCGGCATCGCACCCATCCTATACCGATCCGGCCCCGGCCCAGCAGCACCTCGGCTTCCCGTGACTCGAGGTCGCAGACCGCCATGTACTGCTCAGCCCGGTTCGGGCCGAAGATGTGGACACCAAAGTCGCCGTCTCGTCCCGTTTCTCGTCTCAGCGCGTGGATCACGTCATCCGCGGTGGTGACGCAGTCCAAGTCCATGATTTCCAGTTGCGCCCTGGAGGTCATGGTCCTGACGATGCCTGTGTCTCCGACCGCGTCCTGAATTGCGCGCTGAAACTGTTCTCGTCCGTCCGTGTCTGTCTGTATCTTGATAAGACACCGTCCGTCTTTGGTCTTCCTTAGAGCCGTCACCTGCACGTGACTGCTCGTCGGGTCGACCGTCGTCCTAATCTTCCGCACCATGTCCGAGTACGTGTTGTCTTTCCCAGGCTTGACCAGCACAGCCGTTCCCCTATGTTTGGGGGCATTATTATTATTATTATTATTATTATTATTATTATTATTATTATTATTATTATTATTATTATTATTATTATTATTATTATTATTATTATTATTATTATTATTATTATTATTATTATTATTATTATTATTATTATTATTATTATTATTATTATTATTATTATTATTATTATTATTATTATTATTATTATTATTATTATTATTATTATTATTATTATTATTATTATTATTATTATTATTATTATTATTATTATTATTATTATTATTATTATTATTATTATTATTATTATTATTATTATTATTATTATTATTATTATTATTATTATTATTATTATTATTATTATTATTATTATTATTATTATTATTATTATTATTATTATTATTATTATTATTATTATTATACAAGGAGTTGCGGAATCCTTTTTACGGATATCCTCCAGTCTTTTGAACTGGGGGGGTATGTGGGACTCCCAAAAAAATAGGCCTACCCACTAAACCGCCCTCTCCTTGTTGTCCTCCCCCAGACCAGGAACTATTTTGGTATTACTTCTGGCTGGGGGTTCTGTCCGTGTTCGTCCGTTCGTCTTGCTGTCTGTAACCTGTCGCGTCACGTCAGTCTGTCTGCTCGGTTAGGTGAGGCAGCCGTCTACGTTTTTTCGTCGCAGTATCGTCTCTGTATAGGTGGCAACTAGTTGCCACCATTCTGTCGAGTGGAGCATCACCTGAACAATGTTGTCCAGGGTGATGCTGCCAACAATCGTCTCCAGTTTCAGTCGGAGTCCTGTCCAGCGGTCGCACACAAAAAATGTGTGTTCCGCGTCGTCTCGTTCGTGTCCACAGTACTTACAGTCTGGCGTCCGTACTCTGTCCATGTTATAAAGGTACCGTCTAAAGTAACCGTGTCCCGTCAGGAACTGGGTGATGTAAAAATTTACGTCCCCAAAATCCCTTTCGATCCACGGTCTCAGGTCCTTTATTAGTCGTCTTTTCCAATTGCCTGTCGCTCTTTCTGTCCATTGTTCGTGCCAAGTCTGCATCGTCTTGTCACGTTCCGCGACTGCCGCATCCTCCCGTCTTATGTCCGCGCTTCTCCCGTAGATCCTCTTTCGCTCGAAAGCCAGGAGGTCCACGGGGATTACGCCCGCAACCACCAAGACTGCTTGTGCAGAGACAGTTCGGTAGGAGCAGGCGATCCTCAGCGCACCCTGTCTTTGTACCGTTGTCATGGCGTGGCAGTACTTCTTTGTCTTCAGGGCATCTGCCCAGATCTCCGCGCCGTACAGGAGGATCGAGTGGGCTATCGTCATTAGGAGTCGTCGTTTTCCCGGTCTCGGCCCGTTTGTGTTGGCCATTAGGCGGCTTAAGGATGCTATTCTCTTAGCCGCCTTCTGGCATGTTTTTTGTATATGAGGCCAGAAGGTCATTTTCGTATCTAGGGTCACTCCCAGGTACTTGACTTCACCTCCGGCCTTGATTTCATCCATCCCGACCCACATGGGTAGTCTCGTCTGTATGCGTCTTCTGCTAAGGAAAGTCAGTTCTGTCTTTTCTGTTGCGAGTTGTAGTCCGTGGTCCGTCATCCAACGGCCCACTCGCCGCATCGTCTGGTTCAGTTTTTGCTGTGCCAGGTCTGGAGATCGCTCGGTGATCACCGCCGCCACGTCGTCAGCGTAGGCGACAAGGAAAACGCCAAGCGGCAATTCCAGCCTGAGCAAGCTGTCGTAGAGTCCGTTCCAAAAGTCTGGTCCCAGTATGGACCCTTGTGCAACCCCCGCGGTGATTTGTCTCGTCACCGGTCCTTCAGTCGTCTCGTACGTGATCCTTCTGTTTCTTAGGTAGTCGCCCACCACCCGAGCCAGGTAAGCCGGAACCCCGAAGTTGCCTTCAAGCGCCTCCAGGATGTCAACGCACCTGGCCGAGCTGAAGGCGTTCCTGATGTCCAAGGTCGCCAGCAGAACGATTGGTCGCGCTGCATGGCAATGTCTCTCCAAATCCAGGAAGGAATCGACCACTTTTTGAATCGCTCCAATCGTCGATCGTCCCCTCCTGAAGCCGAACTGCCGGTCTGAGAGGCCTCCGCTGGTCTGTATCGTGTCCGTCAGTCTCGGTTTTAGTAGTTGTTCATAGAGTTTACCCGTTGTGTCGAGTAAACTCAGCGGCCGGTAGGCTGACGGCGTATTGGGGTCGCCCTTACCTTTAGGGATAAGAACTAGCTTTGCCGTCTTCCACCGGTCACTGAACGTTCCCGTCGTCAAGCTCGTGTTGTACAGGTCAAGAAATATCTCCGCCGGTACTCCGTCTGGTCCCGGCGCCTTGCCAGTCCTCATCGCGGCAGTCGCTTTGGAGAGCTCCTCCGCGGTAAACATGGGGGCCGCCGGGGCTTCCGTGTCGTCTGTCACGTTCGTCCGTATCGGGTGAGTCGGAAACAGTCCGTCAACAATCCGTTCTGCGGTTTCGGCATCTTTGAGTTCAAGTGGAACTCGGGCCCCTAGTTTGCCAGTCACAATTTTGTAACCGGTTCCCCAGGGGTCTTCGTTCACCTCCTCGCAGAGCTGCTTCCAGCATCGCGTTTTGCTGTCCCTTATGGCGTTCGTAAGTGTTTTTCGTGACGTCTTGTAAGTGGCTTGGAGGTTTTCCCTTTCGGGTCTTCCCCCAGCCCTCGTAACTCGTCGGCGGTTTGCCAAGCAGAGCCTGCGCAGCTCGGCTATTTCGTCCGTCCACCAGTATTGTGGTTGCCTGTTTGGTCTATGTCGTCGTTTCGGCATTGTGCTGTTGCACAGCCGGTCCGTCAGTTTGGCCGTCTCGTCCGTGAGTCTTTCCGCCCTTTGCCGGCCAGTCAGTTCAGGGGGGACTTTCGTCATTGGTGCTGGTGCTGCCGCCAGCTCCTCCGAAAATTTTCGTAAGTCGAGTTTGTTGAGGTTCCACCTCGGGGGGTATTAGGTCCTCGTCCGTCTCGTCGCCGTTTGTCCTGCCACTTCGAAGACAATGTACTGGTGATCGCTGGCCGTATAGCCGTCGAAAACCCGCCACTGTCCTATCCGTGGTGATATTCTGTCCGATGTCATTGTGACGTCAGGGATGGAGTTTCCAAACCCTGGTCGTCTGTACGTCGGTACGTTTCCCGTATTTGCTACCACCAGGTCTAGTCTTGCGGCCATCTCCAGCAGCAGCCGTCCACGTTTGTTCGTTGTTGTCATTCCCCACTCGATCGCCCGCGCGTTGAGGTCTCCCCCGATGATAACGTCTCCAGGCAGATTCCTGATTCCGTCTTCAAGGAGCGCCACTTTCCTCTCGAAATCCGTCGCGGCGCAGTTGGGTGTCAGGTAAACGCTGACGTAAGTGACAGCGCCGACCCTTGCCCAGACGTAATCGTCCCCGACACCGCAGTTAATTATTCGAGATTGGGCAGCGCCCCTTACCCAGATAGCTGTGGTCTCTGTCTCGTTCGTAATGTACGTTTGTGTCGTTTTTTTCCTGTACGGTTCGCACAGGATCAGAATGTCGGCGTCATGTTCGTCAGCTATCTGTCGTAGTAGCATGTCTGCTGTCCTACTCCTGTTCAGGTTTCCCTGAACTATTCTGTCCGTCTTCCGGCCTGCTTCCTGCACTCCTCCAGCGCAGCCCGGAATACCGCACACCTTCCGGTTCCCGCAAGGTGCGCTACGTCCCCGTGTCCCGTCTCAGAGCACAGTGGGCAAGCCGGTCTGTTTTTACAGTCCGTCGCGTAATGTCCCGTCTCGCCGCATTTCCTGCAGTTCTTTGTCCGATCCGCGTTCGTGCAGCTCGTCCTTGTATGTCCGTAGCCCAGGCACTTGTAGCATTTGGTCACCGTCAATCGTTGTCGTAGTCGGCATCGCACCCATCCTATCCCGATCCGGCCCCGGTCCAGCAGCACCTCGGCTTCCCGCGTCTCGAGGTCGCAGACTGCCATGTACTGTTCGGCCCGGTTCGGGCCGAAGATGTGGACACCAAAGTCGCCGTCTCGTCCCGTTTCTCGTCTCAGTGCCCGTATCACGTCCTCCGCGGTGGTAACGCAGTCCAGGTCCATGATCTCCAGTTGTGTCCTAGAAGTCACGGTCCTTACACTGCCCGTGTCCCCAACCGCGTCCTGTAGTGCGCGCTCAAACTGTTCTCGTCCGTCCGTGTCTGTCTGTATCTTGATGAGACACCGTCCGTCCTTGGTCTTCCTTAGAGCCATCACCTGTACATGACTGCTCGTCGGGTCGACCGTCGTCCTTATCTTCCGTACGATGTCCGAGTACGTGTTGTCTTTCCCAGGTTTGACCAG
This sequence comes from Cylloceria caligata, assembly GCA_963942595.1. Taxonomy (NCBI): domain Eukaryota; kingdom Metazoa; phylum Arthropoda; class Insecta; order Hymenoptera; family Ichneumonidae; genus Cylloceria; species Cylloceria caligata. The sequence goes on along the minus strand of OZ012703.1, from coordinate 41,384,957 downwards.
TACAGCCGTTCCCCTATGTTTGTGGGTCGGTCTGCGCTTTTCAGCCTGGGTCGGTACGTTCGTCTCGTCCGTTTTGTTTTTCGGTTCCGTCGTTTTTTTCTTTTTTTTTCGTTTCCTCACGGTTGTCCAGGTTTCGGCCTCCTCCGTTCTTGGGGGTGTCTTCTGTCGGGCCTCTGGTAGGGTCTTCGTCGTCTCCCGTTTCCGTTTCGTCGGTCGCGTCGCCGGTTCCGTTGTCTCCGTTTCTGTCTCTGTCAGGTCGTCTGCCATCATTTGTCCCTTCGAGGCTGTCCTGCTTTGCATGTTTAGCGAAGCGTCGGCGGCCTCAAGAATCGTCTTAATGCCGGTTTTTACCGCCATATTCATATTTTTCTGTATTGCCGCTGCCTCTTCCATTTTCGTCGCGGTCTCATGAATGAGTTGTAATAATTCTGTCAAATCGGGTTGGTTCTTATTGTAATCGTCGAATGAGGAGGTTCCAGGTTTTTCTCGATGCTTCCTTATATTTCCGACGACAGGTGGAACCGTTTTACCCTCTTCCATGGGTGGCGGTGTCGTTTCTCTCTTTCTGTATCTTAATTTCTTTTTCTTCTGATGTAGAGATCGATCTTCCGTGCCTGTTGACGAACATGACTGAAGTATACTTCTCTTTCTCAGGTTGACACTTTTAGTCACGTTCGCCAAGCTATCATCGTTCGACTCTCCCTCGATATTGTTCGTCGCGAGTTCTCCGATTGTCTTGAGTTCTTCCTCGGTCGATGTTTTTTCCAACTCCTTCTTCTGCTTAGGTTTTATTTCTTTTAAAAGTTTCTCCATTTTAATCCCACGAGTAGGTCGGAATGTAGGTCTGCCTAGGCAGAGCCGCCTTGTCTAGGTAAGGTGTAAATACTGCAGGGTTCCACCCGGTGCCCTGCAGGGATCGTTCGCGACCGCTTTAGTTTACATCATTGCGGCCATGCAGCCGTAGGCACGATGCCTTCCACCGTAGCTTTTGATGTTGTGTGTTCTTAGTCTGCCTGCTCCCCATGGACCTGTCCGGCAAGGTTAGACCTGCCAGGGGCCAGAGCCCCCGCCGGCTGAGCTCCAAAGTTCATTGCAGAAACGCAAGCCCCCCCCGCCGCGGCAAGGCGACACACTTGGGAGGGATTATTATTATTATTGTTATTATTATTATTATTATTATTATTATTATTATTATTATTATTATTATTATTATTATTATTATTATTATTATTATTATTATTATTATTATTATTATTATTATTATTATTATTATTATTATTATTATTATTATTATTATTATTATTATTATTATTATTATTATTATTATTATTATTATTATTATTATTATTATTATTATTATTATTATTATTATTATTATTATTATTATTATTATTATTATTATTATTATTATTATTATTATTACAAGGAGTTGCGGAATCCTTTTTACGGATATCCCCCCAGTCTTTTGAACTGGGGGGGTATGTGGGACTCCCAAAAAAGTAGGCCTACCCACTAAACCGCCCTCTCTTTGTTGCCCTCCCCCAGACCAGGAACTATTTTGGTATTACTTCTGGCTGGGGGTTCTGTCCGTGTTCGTCCGTTCGTCTTGCTGTCTGTAACTTGTCGCGTCACGTCAGTCCGTCTGTTCGGTTAGGTGAGGCAGCCGTCTACGTTTTTTCGTCGCAGTATCGTCTCTGTATAGGTGGCAACTAGTTGCCACCATTCTGTCGAGTAGAGCATCACCTGAACAATGTTGTCCGGGGTGATGCTGCCAACAATCGTCTCCAGTTCCAGTCGGTGTCCTGTCCAGCGGTCGCACACAAAAAATGTGTGTTCCGCGTCATCTCGTTCGTGTCCACAGTACTTACAGTCTGGCGTCAGTACTTTGTTCATGTTGCAAAGGTACCTTCGGAAGTAGCCGTGTCCGGTCAGGAGCTTGGTAACGTAAAAGTTTATGTCCCCAAACTTCCTTCCGATCCACGGTCTCAGGTCCTTCTGTGAAGTCGTCTCGTCCAGTTGCCTGTACGTTCTTCTGTCCATCGGTCTTGCCAAGTCCGTATCGTCCTGTTGCGCTCCGCAATTGCCGCATCCTCCCGTCTTATGTCCGCGCTTTTCTCGTGGATCCTCTTTCGCTCGAAAGCTAGGAGGTCTACGGGGATTACGCCGGCCACCACCAAAACTGCTTGTGCAGATACAGTTCGATAGGAGCAGGCGATCCTCAGCGCACCCCGTCTTTGTACCGTCGTCATCGCGTGGCAGTACTTCTTTGTCTTCAGGGCATCTGCCCAGATCTCCGCGTCGTAAAGAAGGATCGAGTGGGCCGTCGCCATTAAAAGTCGTCGTTTGCCCGGTCTCGGTCCAGTCGTGTTAGCCATCAGGCGGCTTAGGGATGCTATCCTCTCGGCCGCCCTCTGAGCTGTTTTCTGTATATGAGGCCAGAAGGTCATCTTCGTATCCAGAGTTACCCCCAGATACTTGACTTCCCCCCCGGCCACGATTTTGTCCGTCCCGACCAACATAGGAAGTCTCGTCTGTATACGTCTTCTACTAAGGAACGTCAGTTCGGTCTTTTCTGTCGCGAGTTGTAGTCCGTGATCCGTCATCCATCGTCCCACTCGTCGCATCGTCTGGTTCAGTTTTAGCTGTGCCAGATCCGGAGACCGCTCGGTGATCACCGCCGCCACGTCGTCAGCGTAAGCGACGAGTAGTACGCCGAGCGGCATTTCCAGCCTGAGCAAGCCGTCGTAAAGTCCGTTCCAAAAGTCCGGTCCCAGTATGGACCCCTGTGCAACCCCGGCGGTGATTTGCCTCGTCACTGGTCCTTCAGTCGTCTCGTACGTAGTCTGTCTGTTTTTCAGGTAGTCCTCCACCACCCGAGCCAAGTAAGCCGGAACCCCGAAGTTGCTTTCAAGCGCCTCCAGGATATCGACCCACCTGGCCGAGTTGAAGGTGTTCCTGACGTCCAAGGTTGCCAGCAGAATGACAGGTCGTGCTGCGTGGCAATGTCTTTCTAAGTCCAGGAAGGAGTCAACCACTTTTTGGATCGCTCCAATCGTCGATCGACCCCTCCTGAAGCCGAACTGCAGGTCTGAAAGGCCTCCGCTGGTTCGTATCACGTCCGTCAGTCTCGGTCTCAGTAATTGTTCGTAGAGTTTACCCGTCGTGTCGAGTAAACTCAACGGCCGGTAGGCTGACGGCGTATTGGGGTCGCCTTTACCTTTGGGGATAAGAACTAGCCTTGCCGCCTTCCACTGGTCGCTAAACGTGCCCGTCGTCAAACATGTGTTGTACAGGTCGAGAAATATCTCCGGCCTCAGATTGACCATCAGCCGGATAATCTCCGCCGGTACTCCGTCTGGTCCCGGTGCCTTACCAGTCTTCATTGCGTTGGATGCCCTAGTGAGCTCCTCCGCCGTGAAGATGGGGGCTGCCGGTGTGTCCGTATCGTCTGTAACGTCCGTCCGTTTCAGGTGTGTTGGAAACAAGCCGTCGACGATCCGTCGTGCGGATTCGGCTTCTTTGATTTCTGGTGGTACCTGGGCCCCTAGTTTACCGGTCACGATTTTGTAACCAGTGCCCCAGGGATCCTGATCCACCTCCTCGCAGAGCCTCCTCCAGCAACGCGTCTTGCTGTCTCATATCGCGCTCGTCAGTGCCTTCCGTGCTGTCTTATATGCGGCTTGGAGGTTTTCCCTTTCGGGTCTTCCCCCAGCCCTCGTTACGAGTCGTCGGCTCGCCAAGCAGACCCTGCGCAGCTCGGCTATTTCGTCCGTCCACCAGTATTGTGGCTGTCTGTTCTGTCGATGTCGTCGTTTCGGCATTGTGCTATTGCACAGCCGGTCCGTCAGTTTGGCCGTCTCGTCCACCAGTCTTTCCGCTCTTTGCCGGCCAGTCAGCTCCGGAGGGACTTTTGTTATCGGTGCTGGTGCTACCACCAGCTCCTCTGAAAATTTCTGTACGTCGAGTTTGTTGAGGTTCCACCGCGGGGGGTGCTGGGTCCTCGTCCGTCTCGTCGCCGTTTGTCCTGCCACTTCAAAGACAATGTACTGGTGGTCGCTGGCCGTATAGCCGTCGAACACCCGCCATTGCCCTATCCGTGGCGATATTCTGTCCGATGTCATTGTGACGTCAGGGATGGAGTCTCCGAACCCTGGTCGTCTGTACGTCGGTGTCTTTCCTGTATTGGCTACTACCAGGTCCAGCCTTGCGGCCATCTCCAGCAGCAACCGTCCACGTTTGTTCGTTGCTGTCATTCCCCACTCGATCGCCCGCGCGTTGAAGTCGCCTCCGACAACAACGTCCCCAGGCAGATCCCTGATTCCGTCCTCAAGGAGCGCTACCTTTCTCTCGAACTCCACCGCGGCGCAGTTGGGTGTCAGATAGACGCTGACGTATGTGACAGCGCCGACCCTTGCCCAGACGTAGTCGTCCCCGACACCGCAGCTTGTTATTCGAGATTGGGCAGCGCCCCTAACCCAGATAGCTGTGGTCTCCGTCTCGTTTGTAATGTACGTTTGTGTCGTTCTTCTCCTGTACGGTTCGCACAGGATCAGAATGTCGGCATCATGTTCGTCAGCTATCTGTGGTAGTAGCATGTCTGCTGTCCTACTCCTGTTCAGGTTTCCCTGAACTACTCTGTCCGTCTTCCGGCCTGCTTCCTGCACTCCTCCAGCGCAGCCCGGAACATCGCGCATCTCCCGGTTCCCGCAAGGTGCGCTACGTCCTCGTGCCCCGCCTTAGCGCACAGGGGACGAGCCGGTTCGTTCGTGCAGTCGGTAGCGTAGTGTCCAGATATACCGCACTTTCGGCAGCTCTTCGTCCTGTCCACGTCCGAGCAGTTTGCCTTCACGTGCCCGTAACCGAGACACCTGTGGCATTTTGTCACAGTCAGTCTTTTTCGGACGCGGCAGTGCACCCATCCGATACCGAGTCGTCCGCGGCGGAGCAGCACATCGGCTTCCCGCGATTCTAGCTCGCAGACCGCCATGTACTGCTCGGCGCGGTTCGGGCCAAAGATATGGACTCCGAAGTCTTCGTCTCGTCCCGTTTCCCGTCTCAGTGCCTGTACGACGTCCTCCGCAGTTGTTACGCAGTCTAGATCCATGATCTCTAATTGGACCTTAGAGGTCATGGCCCTGACGCTGCCTGCGGCCCCGATCGCGTCTTGTAGAGCGCGTCGGAAGTCGTCTCGTCCGTCTGGTCCGTTCGCGTCTGCCTGTATCTTTAGAAGACACAGGCCGTTTTTCGTCTTCCTCAGAGTCGTCACCTGCACGTGACTATTCTCCGGGTCAACGGTCGTCCGTATTTTCCGTACGATGTCCGAGTACGTGTTATCGGTTCCAGGCTTTACCAGGACAGCCGTCCCCCTGTGTTTGGGGGCCGTTCTGTGCCCCTCAGCCTGGATTTTTGTCTTTGTTTCGTGCGTGCTGTCCTTTGGTTCTGTTGTTTTTGTTTTCTTTTTTTTTTTACTGTCTGCCAATCTGCAGCCAGTTCCGTTTTCGGGGGTCGCTTCGGCGCGGCCTCCGGAGTGGCTCCGGTTGCCTCCCGTTTTCGTTTCGTCCGTGGCGTTTCCTGTCCTTTCGTCTCTGTTTCTGTGTCCGTCATGTCATGTGTCGTTATAAGTCCTTTCGGGGCTGCCTCCGTGCACTTATGTAGCGCCGCGTCGGCAGCCTCGAGAATCGTCTTTATTCCTAGTTTGACCGTCATGTTTGTATTTTTCTGTTTGGCGACTGCCTCGTCCATTTTCGTCGCTGTCTTCTGTATTATTATCAGAAGTTCCGTTAGTCCAGGTTCGTTCCGTTTCAGTGTTCTGGGGTTTGGTGTTACTTTTTTCGTCTGTTCTGTCTGTGTGCGCATACCCTGATTGTCGTTGTCGTTAGCTGAGGCAGCAGAAGTAAAACTTACTCCGCTTCCTACGCTCGACGCACTGTCTGTCCTGGTTCGTCTTGGGAGGCGCAGTGTCGTTCTGTCTCCGATTGCCGGCACTGGTGCCCCTGACGAAGCCCCACCGTCGGCGTTTAGTATTTGTATGTTTTGTTTCGTTTTGTTTTGATTTGTTTCCATTGTTGTTCCCACGAGTAGTCAGGAAGCGAGCGTCGACCCCCACAGAGCCTGATTGTGGGGGCAAGGCTTAATACTATGGGGTTTCGCCCGGTTCCCCATAGGCATCGTGCGCGACACTGTACCCCAGTGCCATTCAGCCCTCGGCACGCTGGCTCCCACCTTGGCTTGGGCAGAGCTGGTCCGCGACGGGGTTTTTGTCCACCTGATCCGGTTTTCACGCCAGCCCGGTTTCCTTATGGCGGCCGTTAACCGGGGAGCGCCGTGGCCGTTCCTGGCGAGGTTAGAGTCGTCGATAGACGATCCCCTTCCCCGATACGGTCGGGCCACTTTGCGCCCCGGCCCTAACACGGGCAGCTCCTAGATTTTCGTCCACCCCGAGAATTCTCGGTACCTTCCATATCTGGAAGGCGTCCCCCTATCCGCGACCTGGGGAAGCGCCCGATGCGGGATCATCAACCCGACACGGGATTATTATTATTATTATTATTATTATTATTATTATTATTATTATTATTATTATTATTATTATTATTATTATTATTATTATTATTATTATTATTATTATTATTATTATTATTATTATTATTATTATTATTATTATTATTATTATTATTATTATTATTATTATTATTATTATTATTATTATTATTATTATTATTATTATTATTATTATTATTATTATTATTAGGCAAGCGGGCTCCCGGCGTCGAAAACAAGCGACCGCAGTGCTACATTGGTGGATGACTTGGCTAACGTAGCATACAAAGCAACAAGCGAGGAGAGCCGTCATCCTACGAGAACACGGGGAAAGAAGGGTGATCAGAACAACAGCGCACTGATGTTCAACCTTCCTCATAACGGGACGGATGTCAGTGCGAATAAGGAGCAACACGGCTCGATGGAGCAACACCGAACAGCTCTACAGCAGAAGATTTCGGAGGCCGACCTTGTCGAGGAAGACGAGATACGGCGCCTTCAAAGCCTTGCAAAGAATATGTCAGCATGGACATCAAACAAGGATTGCAGAAGCTAGAGGAATCCTTGGAGGCCATTTCAGCATCCAGATTAGAGAGGAAGAAGATTGAAGCAGAATTGCGGAAAATACCAGCGGGAGGCAGACGACGAGCCGCACAATCTTCGAATGGAGGAATCCAGAGGTCACAACACCTAACCAGCCCAGGAGGAGGATCTCCTGTACAACGGGCGGATAAAAGATCTAAGCATGGAGAAACGGAAGGTGAGTGGCAAGAACCTCGCCGCAGAAAGGAAACAGGAGGCGCGGTCAAGGCCAACAATAGGAAAGCCAGAAGAGCTACAAGGGATGACGAGGAAACACCGGCGACGAGGATGAAAACAACTCCACCGGAACGCCAAAGAGAGTGGAACAAACGCATCCGGGACAGGCCGCGCGGCGAAGCCGTTCTTATCAGGCCGGAAACAGGGAAAACCCACGCAGAGATACTGAAGGACATCCGCGCCAAAGTGAACCCTGCAGACACGGAGACGGACATCAAAGCCATCCGTCAGACTCACAAGGGTGAAATTCTGCTGAAGCTAGGCAGCAACCAGAAGAATAAGGACGTCTTCACCAAGGCCCTGAGAGATGCACTGGGAAGTACGGGCAAAGTCACCGAACTCATCCCGAAGATGACCCTCGAGATTAGAGACCTCGACGGAGCAACTGAAGAAAAAGATGTGCTTGACGCCTTGGTACGCGAGTACCCGGGTCAAGTAGATAATGTTAAAGTCCGAGTGCCTAAAACAATTTACAGGGGCCAGAAAATCGCTCTTATCGAGATAGGTGAAATAAAGGCAACCGAACTCATCCACAAGGGCAAGATCAAAGTTGGCTGGGTCAGCTGTAGAATTCGGAAACGGATATCTGTAATGCGGTGCTTCAGGTGCTTGGGGTATGGGCATCAAGCCAAAAACTGTAGTGGTCCGGATAGAAGTAAGCTCTGTTATAAGTGTGGTGAAACCGGTCATAAACGCGCTAAGTGCGATAGGGAAGCGCGGTGTGTTTTGTGCGCGGACAAAGCGCAATCGTCCCACGTGCCGGGAACAGGGAAATGTGCCGCTTTTCGGAGAGCATTAGAAAGTGCTAAGAACAGGAGCCCGAAATGACAAGGGTACTTCAAGGAAATCTGAACAGGAGCAGGACGGCCGACGACCTCCTGACACAACTGGTGCGCGAAAAAAAATGTGATGTGATTATTATCAGTGAACAATATCGTGATAAAGTGAATACGAGCTGGTACGGGGACAACCTGGGCACTGCAGCCATTTGGGGCCCGAATCCCGGAAAAGGCCGAGTAGAAGATCACGGAAGAGGAAACGGCTTTGTCTGGATTAAACATAGGGACGTTTACTACGTGAGCTGCTACTTCACGCCCAATGAAGGCATCGGGCAATTTGAAAAGAAGCTCAACAGCCTGGAAGACAAACTACAGGACATGGGAGGAAAAACCATCGTGGCTGGAGATTTTAATGCGCGAGCAATCGAATCGGGTATGTCGCATCCGGATGGCAGAGGCAGACGAGTAATGGAAATGGTTTCACGACTAAGCCTCTCAGTGCTCAACACCGGTTCGACTGCGACTTTCCGACGACCAGGCTACAGGAGAACGATACCGGATATTTCGTTTGCATCGGAACGCGCAGTGCCATGTGTGAGAAAGTGGACGGTGATTGAAGACTTCACAGGCAGCAACCACCAATACATCACGTTCGAATTATTTGAAGGAGGAAACGCACCAAGGATCAGCAGGGACCTACTACCAAGATAGAACGTAGCCAAAATGGACGAGAGAGAACTGCGTATAGCGATACTCAACGGACGGAGAATCTCGATGCACGTTGAAAACCCAAGTGCAGAAGAATTAGTGGACGAAACGATGCAGCTAGTACCGCAAGCGTGCAGAGCATCGATGCCGAGAAAGCAGCGACCAGCAAACAAGCAGGCAGCGTACTGGTGGACCGACGAGATCGCCGATCAGCGAAAACGATGCCTCCGACTGCGAAGGAAAGCAACCCGATTTCGAAGAAGGAATCCTGATGAGGCAGTAGTCCTCGCGGCTCAATACAAAGATGCCACGAAGATCCTACAGCGTCAAATTGGCCGCAGCAAGACAGAGCGCTGGAATTTCATTATACAGGACGTGAATAACGACCCGTGGGGATTGGGCTACAGGATAATGACGCGGAAACTAGAAGCTTTCTCGGAAGGAGAGAGCATGGACCTGAATAGGATGAAAAACATCGTAGATACCCTATTCCCGACTCACCCACCGAGGAGCGAAGAGGACCTTGACATCAGGGTTGAGGACATTACGTCATTTAATGAGGCGGAGCTGATGGACGCGGTAAAATCACTGCAGAACAGGAAGGCACCAGGACCCGACAGCGTACCAGCAGAAGTGTTTAAGGCGGTGTCAGGCGCCCGCACGAAACTGCTTCTCGATATGTACAACTGCTGCCTGAAGAGCGGAGTTTTTCCGAAACGCTGGAAGACGCAGCGTCTGGTGTTAATCAGCAAAGGCAAAGGAGACCCTAACTCCCCGTCAGCCTACAGGCCACTGTGCATGTTGGACACGGCCGGGAAATTGCTGGAGAGGATGATCAAGCCGCGACTACATACAGCTATACGGGAAGCAGGTGACCTGTCCGATAGACAATATGGTTTTAGGAAAGGACGATCCACTGTAGACGCAGTTTAAGAGGTCATGAGGACAGTTGAGGCAACGCGGGAGAGCAACCATTACTCCCGAGAGATCGTGGTATTGGCTACGCTCGACGTGAAGAATGCCTTCAATTCAGCAAGATGGTGCGACATGATGCAGGCGCTAAAGGTAAATTTCCAGGTACCAGCGTACCTGGAATTCACACGAGAAGGACAACAGAGAAAAGTCATCACCTCAGGTGCAGCCCAGGGATCGATCTTCGGGCCAGATCTCTGGAACATCTCGTACGATGGAATTCTACGGATGGAAATGCCAGATGACACTTACCTGATAGGATACGCCGACGACGTCGCCGCGGTCATCACAGCAAGAGACCCCGAAGCGGCACAAAAGCGTCTTAACCAGGTCATGAGGCGGACGCACCAATGGATGGGGGACCACGGCCTCAGCCTAGCCACGCAGAAGACGGAGATAGTAGTTCTCACTCGGAAGAGGATCCCGAACATACTGCGCATGCGCGTCGGAAACGAAGAAGTGGAAACAAAGGGTGCAGTGAGGTATCTCGGCATCACCCTGGACACCAAACCAACCTTCTGGGAACACATCAGGAAAGCGACAGACAAAGCGGCGACCATGATAGCAGCACTGAGCCGTCCTCATGGCGAACGTGAGAGGACCAACGACCAGCAAACGTCGGCTTCTGATGTCAGTGACGCACTCGATTCTTCTGAATGGAGCAGAGATTTGGGCGGACGCACTGGAATCGGAAAGCCGAAGGAAGCGTATAGCCGCAGTACAAAGAAGAGGAGCCCTGAGAGTGGCCTGTGTATACCGAACGGTATCAGGACCGGCGGCCCTGGTTATTGCTGGAGTGGTACCCATTGAGCTCCTTGCGAGAGAGAAGAAACGAGTCTACCTACGACGAGCCGAACACGATCGAAAACAGACGAAGAACCAGGAGAGGGATCGCACCATGGAGCTTTGGCGGGGCATGTGGGACAGTGACGCAAGAGGAAGATGGACAGCCAGACTCATCAAGCATCTGGCCCTATGGACAAATCGTAAACATGGCGAAGTGACTTTCTACCTGACCCAACTATTGAGCGGGCATGGCTACTTCAGCGCATACCTCCACAAGATCGGGAAAGTGGAAAATCCGCGGTGTATCTACGGGGATTCTGAACGCGACGACGCTCATCACATCTTCTTCTAGTGTAATCGATGGAGGGATGAGAGGGAAAGGATGGAGGAGCCACTAGGTCTTATCACCCCAGAGAACATAGTGGCATCGATGCTGATCAGCGCAGAGAAGTGGGATGCGGTGACAAATTTTGCCGAAACAGTTCTACGGCAGAAGAAACAAGAAGAAAACAACAGAGTAATAGCTGGAGCAGACAACAACTAGTTGAACATCGTGAGCATAGTGAACAGTGCAGTGCGAGAAAATAGTGCCGAGCCCAGTGAACCACAGTGAAGTGACACAGTGAAAACAGTTAGGTCATTAGCGTGCCAGTTAATGGAATTGGGCAGAACATCACAGCTTGCGCCGGACCGTGGCCATAAGCAAGCAGGAAAGAGTGAAAGGGCCTGGAAGGCAAAGGAACAGAACGACCCTGACGAAATGCGGAAGCGGTTCCGGGGTCGTTACACAACATCTGGAAAAAGGGTTGGTGGTTTTTAGTGGGTATAAATCCTACACAATTGAGGAGTGCGGTCCGTCCCCTCTGTCTTTCTGAAGATTTTCCACCACCCCTCGAAAAAATTATTATTATTATTATTATTTTATATCTATTTATTTTATTTGTTATTTATTATGTCATTTATAATTCACGGTTGGACGGAGATTCTCGGTTTTGTCTTTTCCGCGTTATATGATTTTCAAGTTTAAAGATGCAAGCTGTTAGAGGCTTCGCGTACGTGACCTTCAGACGTCCCGTGGTTGTCGAGTTGTTTTGTATATTGACCCGGCATAGGCCGTATCGCGAGTTAAATTTTCGAGGAGACTTAGTATTTTTTTTGTTTGACTTTATGTTGTTTGTGCTGACCGTTCGATGGAATTCCTTTCGATACGAGTTGATTTGAACCGTCAGGGATTGATTGAGATTTAGGCTGCGCATGGGAGTATGAGAGAAGGATTGAGTGCCGTAATAGCTTGTACCGCAGAAAGAATTGAGCTTACCAATTGTTAAAAACCAGAGTTGAATTACGGGATATTTTTTTTATATTTTTCTTTGTTTTTTTTTTGTTGAGAAATCCGTAGTCGTTTTAAATAAATAAATGATTTGCCCTAGTGGCATTTGTGAATCCCGTATCTGTGTTGTTGTCTGATATTATTTATTGATTTATTTATATACCTATTTATTGACTTGATTTATTTATTTTATTTATTGGTTTGGTTTATTGAATTTATCAATTATTACCTCGACCGTCCGAACCACCCACTCTGCCTTCAACAACTGTAGCTAACCTGGGCTGAGTCTGGTCGCAACCATCGTTATTTTTCCTTCCGGCGCGTAAACGCCTAGCGCCCAGCTCGAAAGACCAAAAATAAAGGGAGAAAAAGTAAACCGACCAGCTATAGGTAACGCGTGGTAAGTTGGGGCAAAATTTACGTTACGACATTTTCTCTCATACAAATTTACATTACAACATTTAGACTATTACGACTCTTTAGCGATGTAGACTATCGCGTCCCTTGCGGAAAAATTGATTATATTCTGATCTTGTCCTTTCTCTCGAACATCTGTATACGTATTTCGACTGGAGCCAGCCCAAACGAATAACCACACTTTGTATCATGGAATAGGGGTAAGGCTGCCGTCGAATAGAACGTACTTTGCGTATACCATATCGCTTTAAGCGGCGCGTGGGGTATGCCACATATGACGCCACCCTCAGCGAGGTACACGCATAAAACATAATGTTGTGTTATCCCAACATTGACCTACACTACCCGAAAGTCGAGGATCTAGGCGATTTGTTTGCTTAATTTTGGGTTAACTTAGAAAATACAACTGGTTATACCTTTTGAACAAGTAATATTTTTCAAATCTGGATGGTCAATCGATAAAGCAACTTTCAATTAAGAAAATGAACTATTACTTGTTATAATCGAACAAATAATTCGGTTTATTCTTTTGAAAAATAGCACGAACATTACCACATATCAGTCGATAATCTTGTCACTTTGTGACTGGGAATGTATTTATATATTGAGAACACATACTGCTACGCAAGTAATTCTTCAGAACAGTCCATTGTACTATTAAAAATTATAAAAACGTATTAGAAAAGGTGGCACTGATTTTGCTAGTGTGAAGCACTTCGCCCTTCTCAATAATACCGATTTCCACTGGTAAAACTGAGTGCACGTTTTAACATGCGAACATATAAAAAATGTATAGCCTGAGTGTATTCTTATCTCTCTTGTCCGCCTTCAGAAAACTGGAACACTATTTGAAATCATCATAAAAGAACGTATTAGCTAACAATAAAATTGTGATAACAGTGATCATATTTGCGAACCTCATCCCTGCGAGCATCAATATATAATATTGATAAAGTTCAGATATAAAAAACCATGATCTACCGAAAGACAGAGATGGCGACTGGTGGGGCCCAAGCCCCGTATCTTTTTAATCAGTAGCGTTGGATTTATATTGTGGATCACATATGAATTCTGAGATAATAATTAAATATTCGTCGAAGTGGTTACTATATCAAGATTCGTGGTAGCGACTCGAAACAGATACATTCATAAAAAAATATGTTGTAATAAAAACGACCGACATTACCGACCGAGCGAGTTTTTACATTCCGTACATTCCGTGAGTTTTACATTCCGTAAGTTTTTTTCCTAATATTTCATAAATTCTAACATCCTGGAGGTAGAATATTTGCAAATATTGAATATTTTTAAAAATATTTTGAATAGAACTGAAACGAACGCTGTAGCTGTAGCCATACAATAAATATTAATATCTCTTGTTTCAAATCGTGTCACTCAATCGAAATCTATCCACAATGACGTCATCGCTTACTTTCTTTCGCTCACTTTCTATAGATATACTGACCAAGCGGTAACAGCAGTAACAGCTGCGATCTGTATAATATATGTTCAGCCGTCATACAAGCGTTCAAACCTAACGGCTCAGACAGCGTGGTAGGAATCTGCAGTATTTTACAGCCGACAGAGTTCCGTCAATTTCAAACAGTCCGATCTGATGGCAAAATAAAAAATAGAAGTAAGTATGAAGGTGTAAGTCGTGAATACAGCGTTTCGGTGATAGTACATATTCCCATATTACTTACCACTCGTTCACTTACTATGGTGGCCCAAAGATTCAATGAGACCCGTTCTTGGAAGCTGCGGATAATGGTCATGTAGGGATTGCGTATTCCCCACCAGTGGTTGTTGTGGTAGTTCCACGTCCCCATGCGACCGAATGTCGATTCATCCGTGAATAATATAATCTCGATGAAATTCGGGTCATCCTCATTCTGTCGAATCAGCCAGTGGCAAAACAAAATTCCATATTCATAATCCTGCCTTCTCAGGCTCTGTACCCTTGTGTAATGATACGCATGCATCTTCCTTTCTTTGAGCGATCTTTGCGCGGTCCCGTAAGAAAGGTTTAATTGATTCGCTACTTCTTGAATGCCAACGGCCGGATAATGCATGACTGCATCCATAATTCGTCGCTCGTTCCGAACCGTGCGTGCAATTCGCGGAGGTCCCGCGTTTCGATGTTTAGACATTACATTTCTCGTGGTGGAAAAGAGGTGGTACGCGGCATAGATAACTCGATCACTCGGATCACGCTGACGCGGCCAGCGACACGTGTATTCACGGGCAGCCCGTGCCGTATTTGTATCACATCGCAAATAATACTCTACCATTTCGGTATATTCCTGAAATGTGTAGTTCACCATTTTCTTCCCGTATTGCGACTAAATTTCGCATAAAAGCACGTATGCTAATGCTAATAGGTATGGACTATTGAAGAATGGTAAATGAATTAATAAAAGAAACGATGCATTGGATGACAGTCAATGCTACATTCATTTGTTACTAAACGGGGAGAAAGGAATTTTAGACACAAACAATCGATAATCGAGTAATACTTGAAGCTTCGTCTCCTTCCCTTCTCCAGGTCTCCACCCGCCGAGCACGAAAAAAGTCCTTGCTTCAAAAGATCGATACATTTTGAAAAGTAACGAGTCCAAGTTGAGGTGTAAATCGGGTTTCTATGTAATGTGATCAGAACCTACATATTCTTGTGTTGTATCGTAATGACACGACAGACATTCATTCCGTATCTATATGTATTTTTATGATACGTAATCAGTACGTCTACTTATCATAAAATAGACTTCATGCTCTAACATGAGTACAATGTCACATGGCTCATACTCTTATATCTTTTATTGACGAAACTCGTGAAAGAAATCAATACATTTTTATTGTCACATTCTTTTTTTATGAATCTTATATTATGTTACTGTATTTTTTACTACTTTGTACATGCCGCGATTACCAGGTCTTCGTAAAACGATCGTTTTCTTTCCTGTGGCCCTGGCTTCAAAGTTTTCTGTGTGAAATCAGAAAAAACAACTAGTTCAGAGGACCTTGTGTAATGGCGTGTCAATCCTAACGATGTTCAGGTCTACGTGAACGGTTTCATTACTTTCCGCGACCATTACTCCGTACCTTTAAACTATTCCAGCGTACTTTATGGAATGCTGTCGATTGCCGTGATGTCCAAGTACCCATAGGCGATTTCTCCAGTTTCTGCGATCGGCGCTCCGTAATTTTCGGTTCAGAATAGACTTTGAGTCGATGTCACCGGTGGCTAGCTAGATCGCTTTAGCGATTGCGTATTCCAACTTGTTTAGTACAGAAATTTTCGGTGTCAGCACGATTGCATCGTAACTTCTAAAGACCAGTTTGAATACTAGTTTGAAGACTAATCTGAAGACTAAAAAATTGAAAAATGTTCCTATTCTGAACATAAGTTTCAATATTGCCATGCTGTTAAACATTACAGAATGATGAATATTTAAATATGGCGATAATTTCAATTACAAATAACGCGAAGATTAACTTGTAGTGTTCACGTGTGAGTATGTCAAAAAACATATTACGCAAGATATTGAAATAATTATCGCGCAAGATACCGGGCAAGTTAAAATTAATAATGGCTATGCTGTTACACCGTACAAAAAAGCATGGAAAAGCAGAAGTTGACGGTCATTTCAATTTTAAATTAGGACAGAAATAACTTGAAGCATGCACAACTAAGAGTATATTGCTCGGTATCTAACAAGATACCGAGCAAGATATCCAGCGTGATATCAGGCTAGATATCGAGGAAGATATCCTACAAGATATCGGGCAAGATATCAAGCAAGATATCGAGCAAGATAACGAGTAATATACCGAGCAAGATACCGAGCAATAAATGAAGGATCGTTGATGGTGAATTTCGCTAAAATCGACTTAACAGGTTCAATTTTATCGCTTTATCTGAATAAAGTATGATTGCTTTAAAGAATGTGTCATTTTATGAAATTTTCAATATTTCGAAAAATATGAATAACCTAGAAACATGTTGAAGAAGAAGGTGAAACTATTGTAACATAGTTACATGCGCTAGCGTAATTCTATTATTCCGAACGGCTATAAGAGCCGGAATTATATTCGGAAGCAACGAATACCGCGAACGCTAGGCTACCGAACCCGGACCTAGCGTAAAAACAGGTG
Organism: Cylloceria caligata; assembly: GCA_963942595.1. Classification (NCBI taxonomy): domain Eukaryota; kingdom Metazoa; phylum Arthropoda; class Insecta; order Hymenoptera; family Ichneumonidae; genus Cylloceria; species Cylloceria caligata. The sequence continues at coordinate 41,368,451 of OZ012703.1, read as the reverse complement.
ACATCACGCCTCCGGAATTCGTTCGTTGCTGAAAACAGCAGGTCAGCGACCAGCTGGCCTTGCTCGTTGGCGAGGGAGAGACGGGTGGGGGGCATGACAACAGTAGCGCACAATCGTGAGACTCGGCAGATTTAAAAATCGAAGCCACTAATGACGTAGAAGGGAGCAGGTTGGGGGGAGAGTCTATAAAAGAGCCTGCACTGCAGGGAATGCTCTTAGTACAAGTTTTTCCGAACGGATACATTTTGCACAAGTCTCTGCAGTAAAACTACGAAGTGATTATTTTCGGAAGTAAAAAGTTAGAAAATCAAGTCAAAATTCCATCTCAGTAAAACCCGTGGTTCCGGAATTAGGAAAATAAATTGAGTCGGTTTTAACGAGGTCCGAAGAAGGAGAGTTGGACAGGAGAAATATTTAAAGAAATTAGAAATAAATAATCAGTTGATAGATTTAAAGTGTAATAGATCTAGAAGGAGGTAGGTGTAAAACCAATAAAATTAAGTAGATAAATTTAGGTATAGGAAATTAAGTGCATCGGATTAAGCGAGTAGTGTTTAAGAAAATAAAATAAAATTATGTGGATTTTAAACCGGCAATATAATCAGGAATTGCCCGATTGTCTGAGTGGAAGAGAGAAAGAGAGAAAGTGAAACGAGAGTAACAGAGAGAGCATTGTAAACAGAGGTGATACATTCTGTCAAGGAGCGAGGTTGATGCAAGTGGCTGTGTGTGTGCATGTTTGAAGTCACTGGGTCAATACCAACGCATCGATACGTAACAGATATTCGAGCCCGAAGTTACCGAGAATTTGTACACGCGTAAGACGAAATAATTTAAAAATAATCGCCGGAATTACTGAATTTCAATGCATCATCCTAGGTATTAGTGGCCGGAAACCGTAAAATGACATTTCATGAAATTATTCTCGTTGTAAATAAACCTTATTCTTACACACCTTGAAGTCTCATATTAATTAGTACTGTGTCTGAGCCCGAATTTCCCACGAAAAATAAAAATACTTGTAGACGATAAAAATTACCGTTACACCATATAACAATACAGAGGGGAAAATCGTGCAAGTCAAAACCGGCAAATTGCTTTCTCAAAATTCCACAAAATGCATAGTACTTTCTCCATTAGGAATAATAAATTGACGAGGTCCTTCTATAGAGGCTTTGCGAATTATGTGACATTTGGAGGAACTAATTTGCAACTTTTACCTGGCATCTTTTTGGTAACAATTACGAAGTACTCTGATAAAAAATCAAGGACTTGGACGTGATAATCAATACCTTGGTTGGTCTAACCAACTAATCGGCTGGCGTATATTTAAACAAACGCTTCGTTCTCCAGACCCAGCCCTTTTTTCCGTGTACGAACAAAATTGTATGCATTATGTGTACAATTTGTAAGCTCGGTGCATTCATCGGAAGCACTGAACAATGTTCTGGTCCCGATGACCATGGAGACGGGAGAGTGGTACTGTCATTAACGAATGTAATACCAACTGGTCACAAAAGCTTTTCCACTAAAAAAACAACAATGAATATAACTAAAATAGAACTGGATCGTCATCCAATGACTTCGGCTATATAATAATTTTTTTTCTTCCGCCTTGTGCACTGTTCGGCATAAAAACTTCATCAAAGTTTGAAATTGTAACGAATCTATTTTTGGTAGATGCGTGTAGATGGACGTATGCTACAAACAAAAAAAACACCGCATTCATAACCTAGAACAACGGTAACATTTATATTATGAAACTAAGAGTGTGTATGGTATGTATGGTATCGTATATTATTGTATTTATATATTTATTATTAGTTGTAATTACTCATAAAACATTAATTCACCTTCCACAGCATCGTACGCTTTTCTCGCGATTCGCTTTCGTTCATCACGACCTGTTGGCGTCATTTTCCTCACCAACTATGAAGCGCATCAAGCGACCAGCGAGTTTTGTGAACTTTCCTTTGTACAGCAACTCGTACCGATGTAGATCTTTGCTCTTTAGACAAATACCGCTGTCAGGTAATATTTCAGCCTGGGAAAGCATAGAGTTTTAGTGTTATATTTGTGACAATTGAATATTATTTATTCACGATTCTTAACTTTGAGACGTGTAAGGGTCCGGTGCCTTGGAGGCAACAACGATTGGTAATCAATGACTGTGTATTACAAATGCAGATTTTTTATTTTTAGCTCAACAACTCATGAGGATCAGGTTTAATTCTGATTTATGTGCGATATACAATACATACCTTCGTGGGACCTGGCACCAGCGCTGTTGCAAGAATACTCATATCGCTATCAATCTTGGTTTGAGGAAGTACAAAAGCCTCAACATCCTCAGGAAGCACAGTTGTATCGAGGGCTTCAGTAGGCACAGGTGCCTCAGGAGGCACAGTTGCGTCGGGAACTTCAGTGGGCACAGGTGCCTCGGTAGGCACGGGAGCCGCACGAGCTATACGAGGCATGGGAGACAGAGCTGGCACGAGAGCCCGTGGAGCCATAGAAGGTACGGAAGATTGAGTTGACAAAGGAGCCTCAGGAGGTACGGTAAACTGGGTACACAGAGGAGCCTCAGCAGATAATGTGACCTTAGAATAACCTGGAGGAATAGGTGTCTCAGAAGAAGCGCCAGAAAGAAGCTTCTGCTTTTGTTCACTGGTATACATAGAACCGTCGACCATAACGATGAGCGACTGCAGATACTTCTTGTTCACTGCGGAGTGAATAACAATGAATGAGGAAGGAAGTTGATAATAAAATGCGAGAAAACAGTATATATTTCGGATCTGGCGTGAATGTGGTTAAAGAAACATTAGGTTATCATCTTACTGCTTGTTCGTAGGACTCTTGCAGAGTACGAATGAAATTCATCAAGAGTAGCAATAACTTCGCCATTGCTGTAAAAGTAGAGATACCTATCGGTTACAATGCTCGTTCTTAATCTTTCCACATCACCAATGAATACATTTTCGTAGAAATTTATAATTTTCAAATACGTGTATGGTTCACGACGGAAGCAACTTCTTCTCGATCGCAGAATGAGTGATCACTGATTCGACGTACAGCCGGAAGTTGTTTTAGCACATATATAAACGATGAGTAAAAGGTTATCAACAGGACTAGCTCGATCGACTTAGGATGCAATGGAATAGAATTCTAGCATAGTCTGGTACGGCACGTCGTTTTTATTTTTAAGCTTATTTACAAGCCCGGTGATGAGTGATCGTTTCTTGTTCATTCAAGTAAAAATTGTATCTATCGTGTAGACCTGCCAGCATGACTATTGCACGTAAATTCATGTGGATAGAAAGGTTGTATTAATTTAATGACATTAAAAATTCATCACTTAATCAATAATTATGGTATTGAATCCACTCATGGTGATTATTGCAGGGGAGAAACTGTATTACTAGAGGTTTCATCTGCATTCTTCTTGATTTCAGAAAATTTGCGTAAATTTACGTCTTTTTCCACGCTTATAATAATACACGCAATAAATAAATAAAAAATAATAACTTAACCGATATTTTGTTAACGATGTTTAGAGGGATTGAAAAATTGCCAGTCAAAGTACACGCTGTGATCCACGTTTGCATTCGATAAACATAACCGGATGATTGGATGAGCGAATAAATAACATATAATTTTTCTCCTGCAATCGTACAACACTTGTAACTTGGCAGATATCTTAGATTGGATGTGTAAAGAGATATAAAAAATTACCAGTCAATGTACTGTAACGGTAATTTTTCACGTTAGCATATATTTTTATTTTTCGTGGGAATTCGGGCTCGATCACCGGACTAATTAATTTAGACTTCTTAGTGGTTGACAATAGGCTTTTATTCCAGGAAAAACAATTTCGCAAAAACGTCACTTTTAATTACGGTCACACACATTTTTACATAATATCCACCGATATCCGTAATTTCCGCAATTATTTCGATGATAATGAATTATTTTCTGTTTACCTCTCTCAGGCCTCTCATAGGCTTATTATCGTTCGTGTACCTTCGTATTCTGGTACGCTCGGTGCACAGATATTCTACTCTCGTCGTTATTACGTTTCGGATTCGCTCTTTCGATAGAGTGTATGAACTCTATGTACAATTCTTTATCTTTCACGCTTCTCCCACTCACTCACTCATCTTATCTGTTCTATGTTTAATGCTACGTATCCTAGATTTAATTAAAATTAGCCTATCCACTACGTTACTTAATTCTATCTTCTTGGACTCGAAAATCAGGGAATTCCCTCGATTTTAGTTGTTATTATTTCGTCTTATTCGAGCACAAATTCTGGGAATTTGCGGGCTCGAGCTTCGGTTACACACTCACACACCACACTACTTGTATAGAGTGTAGAAACTCTATTTACAATTCTTTCTCTTTCTTTCTCGTCTTCCTTGCACTCTGTCTCCGTTCTACTTAGGTGATTTTGCGCCTTGCAAAATCTCTCACCGGTTTAAAGATCCGATTTACTTCTTTTTCGGAATCCTTTCGCTGAATACGATGCACTTGGACTATATGCTTAACGCTATCCTCTTATCACTATTTCCTTAAATACTACTCGCAATTTATGCACTTAATATCCTATACCTATCCCTATTCACCTTATAGACTAGCTTAATTTTTATTATATGATCATTTTCCAACTAGATAACTGGTTATTTTTTATTTTCTCGTTTTTTCTTGCCTGTCTTTTCCGTTCTCGCGGGCTGCTGGGTGTCACCCACTTGTTTTTACTTTTCTTGTGCTAACACTGACTCTACTAGATGTAATTTATAAATCACTCCTGAATTTCTACTTTTTAATTAGAATTCTTCAATATTTAGGTTTTTCGCGATAAGAAAACGAACGAACCAAGAGCCAAAAAGCCAAGAGAGCTCCCACTCCTCGCACCGGCCTTTTATACCCTTCCCCTCGTTCCCCTGAAATCTACGTCATCATTTTCAAATCCTAACGCGTCTTTTCGTTTTCGTGATCTACCGTCGCCGCGCTCACCACCTTCCCCTCGCCTCCCAGCAAGGCCAGCCGGTCGCTGACCTGCTGTTTCCGTCAGCGAGGGAATTTCGGAGCAGCGACAGCTCTAGTTTTTTTTTTATCCGGGGCGATGGCCTATTGCCCGCGAACCTCGGTACATTTGTACCGAGTCTATTGCTCAGGTGTTTTTGCCCCTTTCACCGGTGTTCGAGCTCTCTTTCGTTTGGAATAACTCTACATGCTTGAGAAAATCACTCTGTTGTCCCCAAATACAATCGTTATCGCATTCTTTCTCTGCTCCTGCATGTATCCATGTTACAGTACACTCCGTGAACCATGTTGACATCCGAAAAAGATAAAATCAGATGATTGAAATGAGCAATAAAGAAATTGAAACTTTACTCCTGGCAGTGAACAGGGCTTTGTTATGCCACGGAATATTCGACAAAATTTCATTAATTAATTATTACATTATTTCTCCTGCGCTCAATTGCGAAGTGTAAGGATGTGCTGATGTACGAAGCGAGTCGTGATCAACGACCCGCGTTTAGTGCAATCTATCAATTTCGCCAAAGGTAGATAGTAAATAATTTACCGAAATCAGTCTAAAGTTTCACATCAACCTGAATAGTTGATCCCAGGTCAGACTCACCCAAAATAATAAAGTCTAAAGGTAGATTCAAACAAGAATGGTTGGCTCCTCGTTGGTAAATTATTTACTGACGATCAGAGCAAACGCATAATTTGTACTTTGATTCCTATCTATGTTTCATAATAAATAATGCAAAGTTGCTGTTATTTATAATAAACGTCTAACTTACTCTGTTATCGTAAATTTACGTGTTTATCTCATTCACGCGAGATGCATCTCCTTATCAGCGAATGATCCCAAATAATATCAGGGGTACAAATTGAAAATGCGGGTTTGATAACAGATGGCGTTACTAACGCTATACGCATCAGGCAGTACTGTGACTATGTTCATGTCAAAGCTACGTCTTATAGCTTTAATTTTCAGTATGTGTCAATTTGTCGCAGTGTCAAATTCATAGTTTTTTTGAGCTCTCAATATGTCGAGTTTCGTGCCAACAAAACAGCATTTGCGGGAAGTTTTAATTTACTTCTTTAATTTGAAGAAAAGTGCTGCTGAAGCACATCGATTGGTCTCCGAGGCTTATCCGAGTCATGTTCCATCGGTTTCAACGTGCGAGAGATGGTTTGTGCGGTTTAGAAGTGGTGATTTTGACGTTGAGGACAAAGAGCGGCCGGGCCAAGTGAAAAAGTTTGAGAATGCTGAATTGGAGGCAATACTCAATGAAGACTCGTGTCAAACTCAACAAGAGCTCGCAGATTCATTGGGAGTGACACAACAAGCCATTTCCCATCGTATAAAAGCCCTCGGAATGATCCAAAAGCAAGGACATTGGGTGCCGTATGAGCTGAAGCCGAGAGACGTCGAGCGCCGTTTTTTTGCATGCGAACTGCTGCTCGAACGGCAAAAACGGAAGGGTTTTTTGCATCGCATTGTCACTGGTGATGAAAAGTGGATCCATTACGATAACCCGAAGCGCAAAAAATCATATGGTTACCCCGGCCATGCATCATCATCGACGGCCAAACCAAATATTCACGGCGCCAAGCTCATGCTCTGTATTTGGTGGGACCAGCTGGGTGTGGTGTATTATGAGCTATTGAAATCGAACGAAACCATCACAGGAGCACTATACCGAACTCAATTGATGCGTTTGAGCCGCGCACTCAAAGAAAAACGGCCACAATACGAGCAAAGACACGACAAAGTAATTTTGCAACATGACAACGCTCGGCCACATGTTGCAGCGCCGGTCAAAACATACCTACAAACGCTGAAATGGGAAGTCTTACCCCACCCGCCGTATAGCCCAGATATTGCTCCTTCCGATTACCACCTTTTCCGATCGATGACACATGGCCTAGCTGACCAGCGCTTCCATTCTTACGAAGAAGCCCAAAAATGGGTCGATGACTGGATAGCAGCCAAGCCGGCCGAATTTTTTCGCGACGGTATCCGTAAATTGCCAGAAAGATGGGAAAAAGTTGTGGCTAGCGATGGACAATACTTTGAATAATTCATTTGTTACCATTTTTTCAGAATAAACGTTCAAAAATAGAAAAAAATCCCGCATTTTCAATTTGTACTCCTGATAACTTTTTTAAATATTACCATATACCGTCGACCATAATATTCCATTTACGTGTTACCGGCATAACAGCTTGCAACTTAACCGATTTTTTTTTTACGACATTTAGAGGGACACAGAAAATTGCCAGGTAACGTACACACCGTGAACCGCGTTTACGTTCGATAAAGATGACCGGATGATTGGATGTGTGAATGTATAAAATATAATTTTACCCCTGTTATCGCCCAGCGTTTGTAAGTATTAGCATAGGTTAAAGTGTTTTACTACGCATGATGAATCTTATAGTATGAAATCTGTAATGTTGAACATTTTCATACAAGTGGATGTGTATCTTGCCTTTCACAGCCATATGGAGTCTAAGAGATATTTTTATTTTTGCCAGAGTATTTATTTTTGGCGAGATCACCCCATTCAGTGATGAATTTATTCATTTTTGTTCGAAATTTCAAGGTAATTATATAATGTCGTCTAAAATTCATATCTTAATCAATAATTATCGTTCACTCAAGGTGATTATTGTATGGGAGAAACTGTAGTACCCCAGCTTTAATCTGCACCCTTCTCGATTTAATACCTGGAGTTGAACAGAATGAACAAAAAGTGTGTAAAGTAAACTCTTTTTCTACGGTTAATGCATCTTCAAGTATGTTATGTGTAAAGTTATGCATTTTTATACGAGCAGCAGTGTCTTGCAATTCTAAGACCTATTTAATGAAGTCTGTTCGAGAATTCACATGTCGGAGTTAAGTGGACTGTAAAATTGTTGCTGGCGAATTAATAGTCAGTATACAGATGTAGGTTACAGTAGCATTTATTGATCCACCTGTCAAATGCAGCGGACGTAATCACATAAATAAAAACAAGTGAAATGAAGAAAAGAATATATTAAGATAAGCGTAGGGAGGAGTGAGTAAATGTCGGTGAGCTAATTACCCCACACGATTATATTAATCGTGTGTAATTGATAAGATGTGCTGTGACGATCGGGCCTCGCGGTGAACCTGACGCCTGGTCCATGACACGATAAGCTAAATGTTGATATACTGGTTGCCGACGTCAATATATCAATGCTGATATGATGGCGGAGTTTGTGGAGACTGTAGGTCGGCTGAGTTGATCGTTAAGACTTATTTAGATGCACTGAACTATTTTGAGCATGCACAAAACACGGTAGCGATGAAAACAGTGCAAGAGCAAAAAGCAAGATGGTTACCTTATATAAAGTAGCCGTTGTCTAGTCATGCAGTCGTAGAGCGCGTGCGCGTAGCGACCTGTTGCTTGGCACGATGACCTAGTGCGAGTTATACTGCTCCTGAGCGGTGCTACCGCTAAGTAGCAACAGCAAGCAGTTACCCACGCCAGCCTGCAGTGCGCAGTCCAGCAACGCGTAGCAGAATGCTCAGGGATACTCAAACAAAGTCGATATCTTAATTATTGCCAGAGCAATCCATTTTTCTGACAACACTCAATTAATTAAAAAATTTTGTCGTTTTTCAACGAAATTACGAATGAATTGGATAATGCCGTTTAATATTCATAACTTAGTCAATCATTATCGTGTCGACTTCATTCAGGGTGATTTTGATATGGGAGGAACTTTGTTACTCAAAATAAAATCTACACCCTTTTAGATTTGATATCTGGAGGTTAACAGAATTAACAAAATTCGCGCCAATAAAAGTCTTTTTCTACGCTAGTAGTATGTGTACACCTTTGCTCTATCCCATTCCTTCTCCTACCACGTGGCTACCCCCACCACCTTATTTTTCCACCGCCACGCTACCTACTCTGCTTGGCGAGTGTCGGTAACGTAGAGATGGTAAAGTGAGGTGGTGTGGGTACTCTGGTGAACGAGGAAGAGTAGAGCTAAGAGCAGGATGGATCAAAGGTGTACACATACTTAGAATAAAATTTATAACTAACCCTTGTGTTGGCGGCATCTACAACGACTCTCGAGGGTGACGGACACAATATTTATTCCATGGCACATACACATATGCACACACACACTCTCTCTCTGTCTCTCACTCACTCACTCAGTCGCTCACTCACTTACTCACTCACCCACACATAAAAATCCGCAGCTATGCGTCCGTGTAATATGGACTACCCGCACCCACGGAGCGTAGGGTACGCATCCGTATCCCGATCAGTATATTGTTACCGCACGTTTCCTCGATCCGATGTAGATCTCCGTCCTCGTCAATTAAATATTCGAGGCCGATTACCGTACACTTCACGAGCAACACCGGTAACACACAAATCGGCGGCTCGGGGTGAAATAGGTGAGGCCAGTCGGCGTATCGATATCGACAAGCATCACCTCGCAGCACCCGTCATCATCCATATCGATAATCTTTCCGCGCATAGCCCTTTGATACCGTACAACGACACATGAGGCACCCGCACACAAGTCCTCAAATTTAAATACACTCCTCTCGGCAAGTCCATCAATATATAATTTTTCCAATTCGTCCTTCAGTGCGGATAATGCTACGCGCATTTTGTCCGTCCGCAGACACACGGTATTATCACTGCTACCACATATTACCCGACACACAAAAGGTACCGATAGCTCCTCGTCTAGATACCTCGGATACATCTTGTTTTCGCGATTTAAACTTTCGTCGTGCACTGCTAAAGACAGACTGAATGCTCCGGATGCTGCTGGCGGGTATCAGAGGGCTTAAAGATAACAAACACCCCTCTGAATCATAACTAGGTGTGCAGCGCTTTGAATGCAACGGCAGCGATTTTGCACGTCCGTACCGCTTTGCGCTGTGCTCCTCGTGAAGCGATTGCTCTGCAGTAAAAGACACAGAATATGATACCGTACCGCGAGAGACCTCGATTATAACTTATATATAATTATAAAATAAGAGACACAGTAAGACGATGTATTTGTTTTTAATTAATCAATATTTTATTTAAATCACTTTACACATATTTACCGTCGAATGCAACATCCCTGCAAACACGATAATCTTCGCTCGGAGATTCTCCCGCCGTTAAATTTATTTTTATCACTATCATTTAATAATCGGTCGTTTTTTATTACATTATCGCTAAAGAGATTATTAAATCGCGACATGGTGAAGCCGCACGACATAAGATGTAGGAATACAATACAAAATTGTCCACACACATGCGACATATTACTCTGTAGCTGCTTGAGGCCGTACCGATAGAACTTGCAGTTTCTTCGTAGTCGTGCGAGATGTTGCGGTATAACCGGTGGTAGCCCGTAGCTATCAAAGTACATTCCTTTTCCATGATGGTTAACGTACATGGCGATCCAATGCTCTCCAGGTCCGTCTTGGTTATCCGTGTTAACTACGAGTCCAGCCGGTAACGACCATACAAGAGGAATTCTGTCAGCAGGGTATACGCCAACGGTTGAAAGTGGTAGATACTGCAGACTCTCGTAGATTTGTCTAGTGTTCATGCTGAACACATAGTCAATGATTACATGATGACTGATACGCCTTCAAAGACGTATATATGCAAAATTTATTTCACAGCATCGTCGGGCGTGTCACGACTACATGATGAAGATTTCTCTTCTTTCGTATTGTCTTCCTCTTCGTCTGCTGACCAAACATCCATGTATGATTCTCCTTTAAATCGGTGCTCGCGAAGCCAATTTTTTATTTGGAAAGCCTGGCGCATTGCACAATGCGAAGACGCTGTATCGTTTATCATAGCGTGTCTGAAGCATTTTCTCAAAGATTTCGGCATAAGTGTATACGATGGGGTGCCCTCCTCATCCTCCAGGTTGGAAATTTCACGACTCGTGATATCGCCAAGAATTATAGCTTTCTCGTGACCGCGTGTATAGATACGTCTTGATTTTCGCGAAACTTCAGGCAAGTTAGCGTATGCTTGTTTACAGCTAACATCGCCCTCGTACCATTTAAGACCGTGAAAATGTTTCGAGAGAAAATTATTCTGGCTTCTCGAATGCTGTGGTAATTCGGCAAAGTGACACGGCGGTGCGACGATCCAATGAGCAGAGTACGGTCTATCCACTGCTACCACGGCAATTTCTTTCGGAATAAATTCCGAGTCTTTACATCGCATACCCTGTATATCCACGACGATATCCAGTTTCACGTCTAATCTGTACAGATGCTCGAGTTCGACTGGCTAGTTACTAACAGAGACGCTTCTATGTCTCTTATCACGAGATAATTTTATGCCAACATCAGCACATTTTTCGCTTATCCGGTAAAATCCACCATCACTCGCCGAGAGGCATCGATTTCAAGGACATTATCATATTCCGCGTGGACTACACAATTTATCGTTAAAGCAAGCGCATCTTCAAATCGTACCTCTATTCTCACACTACCGTGCTTTATTACATTCCAATGTGAATTGCTGTTCGCCGAAAGATCGGGTGTCAAATCAAAAGCAAACAGACAGTATCCATCGCGATAATTATCGCGATCGATCGAATTACCGTCGTTCAAGAAATGTATTCCAGTTCCCGAAAACAACGTTCGAAAAGCATCCACATAAAAATGATTTTTCGTGAAATCAGGTTGTAACGGTTTCGAAGGTATTTGAGCACCATCTACATAGAACAAGAGATAATTTATCTTGTAATTTTGGAAATTGAATGGATTCATACTAAAGTCGTCGTTAAGCGCTTTGTTATCGACAAAACCGATAATTAAACGCTTTGGCAATTGGCGAATTTTTTCGGTTTTTATAACCAGACCCCTGCATGAGAGTGTCAATTTTTTCAGAGGCTTTGCGTTTGAGATCACTGACTGATTCTCGCGCTCTGCGCGAGTAGCATCTTTCACAGCTACATTTCTATCGAGGATATCACCGGCTACGTTTACACTAGCGCGCAATGCCTCTTTTCCAACTGCTTTAGCGCCTTTCTTTAAAAGTGGTAACACTCGGCAAAACAGCCCCCGAGAAAGTTGCCGATACCGTGTCCTCGTTGATTAGGTGTTCCAATATAAACATGACTAATACCGCCGTACCCGCGATATCATCCATAGTGGCGTATTCAATCGTGGGACCTTTTGAAATGTAGTGTCACAGTTAACGTTCCCTGTTCAAATGGTACAGGATTTCCAAACTCGTCTCTTATATCGATCTCGATAGTGTGTAAGTTATTGCGCAAGAAAGGTATATATCGTGGCGTTGAAAACGATTTAATTTTTATCGAACAATCCTGACAGTCATCAGCATCAATGGGAACAACACGTAAGAGGGGTGTTTGTACATCGCCTGTAATATAGCTCCCGTAGATATCGGTATATAGAAACATGCTGCCCGGTATAGCACTGGTGAGAGATGCGGGCCTCGACCCTGTGTATTCCCAATGCGGTTCTTTCATTACAGACCTACAGGCCTCTTCCGAGAAACCTAGTAGCCTTGCGATAGCGGGCGATAAGCGAAAGTCGTGGTATCGTAGATCGTCGCATACGCGCGCCACTTCGACCTGCACGCTCGGAAGCGATTTAAAGCGCAAATGACCAGCAACGTGAAGTAACTTATTTATATTCTTCAAAAAAGCGTCTATAGAGCGATATACACCAGGTGGAACTTGGTCTCCATCAGCGCGTCTCCGTGTTGAAAGATTTAAACCCGATAAATCATAATCACCATCCGCAAAGGTTACGAGATTTCCTACAATAGGAACATGTAAAAGAGTCAGTGGATAAGCAATTTCCACAAGAGAAACAGACCATTCTCCGTGCAAACGTATCTGACGCGCTAGTTTAGTAATAAATTTCGTCGTCGTATTATTTGGAAAATATTGCATACTACTGTTGCTCCGTAGTACGACAAAGAAAGAGCTATCCTTGGAGCGCATATTTATCACGGACGATGATCCCGAGCGTTCTTCTTCTTCTTTGTCCTCTTCTTCTCTTTCGTCTTCTCAGATGACGGAGGCACTCGTACCCGCGATAATTCTTCCTCGTAGACAATACCGTCAATAGACTCGTTATTCAGATCGTGTGAAATATACACGAATGCTTCTCGCTTCACTGATATTCGTTGAATCTTGAATAATTCGTTACTTCAACCACGCTCATATCCTTTTACGAATGCTGCTTTAGCTGTACTGATACGTACCAAGTCGCCGACGCTGTGTTTAGGCTTTTCAATTTCTCTCGCGTTATGCTCGTAACGCCGTGCTAAATTTTCTCGGGCTATAGAGGCATTTTCGAGGGTTACCTCGCCCGGAGGAATACGCGTTCCGCTGTGTCTAGTGTGATTATAAGTATAAAAAAAATTTGTAAAACATCAATGTATCGCTTATTTCGCGTGTATGTAAAGTAACGCCACATTAACTCTTTTATTGATCGATTAAAGCGTTCGGCAATCGAGGCTTTTATATCAGGGTTACGAGCAGCGCGAAAATCGATATTCTTTTTCTTGAGAATTTGCTGAAATGGAGTGCCGATAAATTCTTTGACTCGATCAGTTTGCAATTGCTGCGGGTGAAGATTGTTACTGCGTGAAAATATGCGTGTGAGACCGCGGGCTACGTTTGCGCTGGTTTTCTCACGCAAAGCCTCGACCCACGCGTATTTGCTCAACACGTCGATAACAACAAGCAGATATGCGTCCATCGTTGTACAAGGCTATCGAGCGAAAATCAACTAAATCAGCCTCCCATACATCGTCTATATTACTCGCACTGTACGTACGACGGGGAAATCGTCGTCGCACGAGACGTTGCATGTTATATGAAGCCTGTGTCTCGAGCCACGGTAAAACATTTTTTCGCGTTACTCTCCGATCCACCTGGACCAAATTTTTTACTTGAGAATAGGAGGCAGGATGAGCGGTGTCATAATAGATTTTTTGAAGAATTTTCATAGTTTTAACGATGACCAGTTAAATGGATTCTTTTTCTTTTTCTTTTCTAACTGTGTGGGGGATCGATATTCACTGGGGTGTCGTTGGCTCTCTACCTTTGCGATGTTTTGCAATTGTTCGTCCTCTTCTTCCTCCCCCTCCTCCCTCTCGATGATGTCGTTTTCCATCATAAGCATTAAATCTCTGTTTGAGTGTGCGGTCTCGGCCTCGTTGTTGTTGTTGCTACTGTTGCTGCTGTTGCTGCTGCTACTATCACTATCGCGTAGTAAAATAAGACGCTGCTGCGATGTCGAGGATGATGTAAATGTAGGCTCGTGTAGTAACTCGGGATTGCCGATAAATTCGCGTGGCATCTGTATCGCTCGCAGGAGTTTAGCAAAGGGAGATCGTTTGATGGGTTTTTCACGTTTTCTAGCTCGCATAGCATCGTTAAAGAGATAAACGATATTGGAATTTGAAATTCTTCTGCCGTCTATGGAGACAACGCCGTTACGATCCAATGTCATTTGTTTACCAACGGCGCTGCGATCCAAATTGCGAAACAACAATATTGCTGTAGATTAAAATTTATTTGGTACGCTATCGATAATAAGTGTGTCATTGAGGCGAGATTTAACTTTGTCCATTAAAACGTCGTCGATTTTATTCTCGTGACTATCGAGTATTGCTATTTTTCGTTTTGATGAAATATTCAGTACGGCATTATCGTATTCGACCATGTGAAGATATCGCTGTAAAACCTGCTGGTACGCTATCCATTTCTCTCTCTCCCTCTTGTACGAGTGAGAGTTTAGGGTTTCACTCAGCTGAGAGGCGAGGCGCGATAATGGGGTACCGGTAGTCTGTACGGAGGTCAACGGGTCTGTAGGAGTAGTAGTAGTAGCAGCAGCAACAGTAGTGGTGCGTCAAGCGAGACGATGTATGTTATCATGAGGAATAAGTACCATCTTTCTGGCATATTCTATGGCTCATGTAGACCAAGACAGGCACAAGAAGCAACTTGAGAATTCTGACACAGTGCTCGACAATGATCTTCCTCTTACCGCTCCAATTTCCCCTTTTGGCGGCTAGTCGTCGAAGAATAGTCGCGTGCCTCCGAAGATGATTTTTTTGCACGTTGTTCAGACTCACGTTTCCTTGTAAAACGTTTAGAGCACACTCGCATATACACCGTACGAGCGCGACATCTGCTTTGCGCAAAATTGCACGTCGTTGCTCTTGCTTCAGATAACACTGCGCTTGCAATATAATTATTTGTTTTTATCGAGAGGTCCGCGCAACGCAATTACAAGCGCACAAATGGTACATTGCGCGTCGCATCGCAAACCTTTATTGCTTTTTGAAACACGTAAACGTAATGGTATTGGTCATCGGGAAATATACAGGCGCGAAATCGACAATTATCAGGCGTCGTTTGTTTCAAGTCGAATATTAGATAGCCGTGCGCTGCAGCTCTTGTATCGAAATATACCTCCTGCAAAAATCGCGGATTCTCGAGACATACCTGACGGGCTAGATGCTGAATTTGCGCGCAATATCGCGGATTTTTAAAGACAACGATATAATTAGCGTTTAAGGAGATATCGCGCTGCCCATGACCCAGATGGAAGAGATTTTGCGTGATGAAAATGACACAAAGATTTTTATGATGGCTACCCTTGGTGAAAAGATCGACCTAAGTATTGTTGCATGCCTCGCGCATTAGATCATCAACGATCATAAGTTTAGCTCTTGTATCATTCGAGTAGTCACCTGCTTGCGGTAAACCCTCGCGAAATTCGATTTTATCACCGTACTCTGAACACCCGGACTGCCACTCTGAGTAATAAAAAGTATACGCTCGAACGGGACATCCGTCATTTCGTGCTGGTATTCAAAGAATTTTTTGACAAAATATGTTTTACCACAACCCGTAGGACCGCTTATCACGGCTGTCCATGGATGTTTCCAACGTGTATCCATATCGATGAGTGTCTATCAAAATCAAACAGCTGACACTTAAATAAGCTTATACCGCAACGGCTGCGGTGGCGGTGGCGGCGGCGGCGGTGACCTCGCGGCATCAGCTATTTTTGCGGCCTTGACGAGCTGATAAGGTGCGGCGCGCCTGTACTAGCTGATGAGGCGCGGGCCCGTGGTATAAGCCAATGTTTACACCATATGTAAATTAAATAACGATAGTTTTCATATTTCTTTCAAATAAAGCAATATTCTTATTTCACTATGCATACATCTCTATGTGCAAATTTCACGAATCATGTAACAGCAATATTATGTCGACGGAGGTAGCAGGAGAAACTCAGGACAAAAGGAAACGCTCGATAAGAAAGACGGGACAAACGAATGAACGATGAGAAAGTCAGAACAAAAGCGAACGGTAGAGAGATAGCAGCTACTGCTACGAATAGCAGCACAAAAAGAACGAGCAGACAACGGTTTTATACATAATAAATCGATTTTTTAAAAAATTTATTGTACACAGTAAATATGATACATGAAATCAGACAAAAAGATTCTTTTAAAATATCGAGAATTCAACCGTAAAACTATATATTTTTTTGCGTTAAACTAATTAGCGTATTTCACAATAGCCGTACGGTACAGTAGAGTACATCCCGTGCCGCCTTCACTTGGTGTTAACAGGTTCGCATGATTTCGTTCCTTTACGCGTTACTACAAGATGAAGTTCCGTCCGTCGAATAGCATCGAATTTTAAAATAATAGGTACGCTCCTTGCTCCTGTCACGAAAGATCGTAATGCGTTATAATTTACATCATGGCTATTCGCAAAGTTTAGCGTGATACCCTTTACTTTACATTTTTCAATAATCGTACAGTCGCGTTTACGAACAAGGTATGCATAAAATTTTGGTCCTCCCGAAACGTACGAAGTTATATAACTACCAGAGCCGTATTCACTTATTCATCCGTGAGATCTCCTAGAAATTGACCGATTGGTGACTCATACTCGTCATCATCGGAGCGACAGGAGTCCGTATCGCAGTACAATATTCGTCGCCCGAGCCCCTTAAGAAAACTGTATAGTTTTAGGCATGCCTGTGCCGTCGTGTATGCTACAATCACGGCATTTGATGGCGGGGATGGTCGGATCGCGGCTGCTCACATAGTTTACATACATGATCTTGTGATTAACCGGAAGCATTCCCGTCACTTCAATCTCCGGACACGTTGGTAAATTAATTAGCTTCGCGCGTGTGAAAATGATAACGGTTTTCGTGAGATTCTCACGTTGACCAAACTTTCCCCAGAATAAATTAAGAGCCAATTTTGCGAGCGAACGTAAACCCGGATTAGACTGCAAAGCACTTCGGTCGAGATATACACCTTCAGACTCCTTGTACAACTCCATAAAACGCGCTATTGCTTCCTCGTCATCGTTACACTCTGTTGGCGGTCCACTCGCCTCCTCTTTTATTTTCAGGAATGTATCGATGTACTCGGCAAAATGACCGCCTCGTCGCGTTGTCGTGTCATACTGCGTAACAACCTATTGCCAAATTTCATAGATACGCGTCACCTTATATCCGAGTGACACAGCTTTTCTCAGTTCGTCCACGATCCATGTGCCGTCAAACGCTCGATCAGTCGTGTCATCGTGTGTGCAGCCCGCAGATGTATCCATATCTGTACAGCACGTTCTACTCAGGGGGAAGAGTAGTTTCCCATGCATGCGAACAGGCAGTACGGGAATATACAAATCTCGCGGTTCTACCACGGTACACTTCACGTGACCCTCGACGACACTTCGAACGTTTTCAAGTCATACGAGTTTTCGACACTCGTCACCTAGGTACAATTTCGGATGTCCAACGGAATATTTCCCATTCTTACACACCCATGGATACAGCGAGCACATATCCACATAGCGTATCTGCTCCTTATTCGCGACGTCGTACAAGCTTACAACATTTTTTGTTCGATCGCCACAGAATGCATCGCGTAGTTCGAGAGGCGCCTGCTTGACCATTGCGTGATGTTTCACGTATAACGCGATTTCCTCGTTATTCTCGAGTAATATGTCAAAATCGCATTCCCATATTTCGGTTAGAGTGTACCCTTTCGATCTGATTCGCCCGGAAATAAGAACGGTACGCTCGTATCGCTCATCCATTGTATCGCCGAATTAAGTTCGAGCATCTCTATTCACGCGATAACATCGCGGACAACCATGCCAAAAGCGACCGTGAAATTGAAAAACGTGATGGAACCCCGCATCCGCGTAGTATCCGTCGACAGCTGGCAAGCCGGTCGGAGGGGGATACTCTCTCGTGCGTCCAGCATGAGCGATAACGCAGTTGCGGTCACGCTCGAGCCATACGAGCCATACGAGCCATACGACGGCCTTGCGCGGCTGCTTATCGCCCCAGAGATACCCCCTGGTGGTAACACAGCAATGCGATCTTTCCGTAGAAAATTCTTGCGAAATACTCTCATACATGCTGATGCTATCGTGTATGGTTCTGTAAAGGAGCACACGCTCCCGCAACGCATAAGTAACTCTCGAAAAGCTAAGCACGCTCGTCTCAAAACCGTAACATCTGTACGACAATATTGCACAAATTGCGTCGCAAAATCAGATTTATAATCGACGCGACTCGATTCTTCCTCATACCATTTTAAAAATCGCACCCGATCCGCTGAGAACATGGTATCGGATGAGTAGAAATGCAGAGCAGGCAGAGGACCTGAGTAATTCTGATATTCTGGTGTGTTGAATAAATGGGGAAATGTACCTTTTGCCGCCTCATCAGCGAAACCAAAGGCCTTAGGTAAAGCGCTAAGAGCCATGGGTAAATAGTTTAGACTATCGAGAAAAACGACATCGCCAATCTTCATCGAGAGAATCTTCGTACTATTCATAATCAGATAGGGCACTGTGTTTTTTGCACTTTGATTAAATACTGTAGAATAAATTGCGCGTCGAAACTTCTCGCATTATGAGCAATACAGATGGTCGTTTTAAATTTTTGCGATAATGCCAATTTCACGAGCTCCCCAATAGGATCATCGATAAACACGAATTCACGTTTACCACAGTCAGCACAATCGGTCTCTATGTCTGTGATATCCAGACATGTCATACATACGCATTGTGTAACACATAAATTCAGCTCGTGAATTCGTGTCGATTTATCATCGTGCAATTGATTGTGTTGTTGCGTCTCAAAATCATAAAATAAAAATCTCGTGGAAGGCTTCTCTTTTTTCTTCTCCTTTTGCGCCTCTGGTTTCTTAAGAGGTGCTATAAAACACGCATGCGTAGTCGGTCGGGTTTGCTTGCATGTAATACAAAACGATATACCATATATATGCACCTTTTTATGTGTGGTTTTAATCATACGCGAGCAGCCTCTACAGATTTTCAATGCTTTACTGACGATGTACCGTCTATATTTTGTAACATAGCTACACTCTTTAGCTTATTTTATTGTTTCGAACGGCTATAAGAGCCAAGAGTATATGCGAAAACACCCGCGAAATTAGACTCGATACAAAAGCACCGAGGTTTGCGGGCAAGAGGCCATCGCACCTAGCATAAAAACTAGAGCTGTCGCCACTCCGGAATTCCCTCGCTGACGTAAACAGCAGGTAAGCGACCAGCTGGCCTTGCTCGGTGACGAGGGGAAGGCGGTGTTCGCGGCTGCGGCAAACCGAAAGAATCCAAAGAAGCGTTAGATTTTAAAATTGCGATGGAAAAATAGGCAGAGGTGAATGAGGCAAGGGGAAGCCTATAAAAGGCCGGTGCGGGGAGAGAGGAGGCTCTTAGCGCCTCTTAGCACGAAAAGAACAAGTATCGCTGTACAAGAAAAATCAAAGACAAAATTATCGAGATCAGAGATTAGTTATCAAAAGTCATTTTCAAGTTCATCGTATAAAATCTGTGTTTCCGGAAGAAAAGAGACCCCAAGTGCAGGGAAAACAAGGACCAGACAAAGAGGAAAGACAGGCGAGAAATCTCTATATAATGAACAATAATCAGACGAAGAGTGTAGAAATTGTCAAAAATCAAGATTTAGCTAGATTATAAGTGAATAGAGTAGGTGCATAGGATTAATTTGATACGATTAAGTGAATAGTTTTTAAGAGAATAGAATTAAGTAAATAGAGTTAAGTGTAGAAAATCGATGAAATAGAATTAGGTCAGTAACATTTAAGGAAATGAAAGTAGGTCAAATGGTATTTAAACTGGAAAGATAATCGAGAAGTGTAAAAATCAAGTGAGAAAGAGAGAGACCGGAATAAAGTGAACAGTGTGGGAGATAGAGAGAGATCGAGGAACCAGTGAGACACCGGCTCGGAAAACGAGGCAGGCGCGTGTGTGTATGTGTGTGTACAACGAGCTTACAGCTCAATACTAGCGCCCGTAACAATAACAGATCTTCGAGCCTGCGTACCGAGAATCGGGATAGAAGAAAAATAAAATTAGAATTGCGAACTAATCGTCGAAATTACAAGATCTGAATGCATTGTATGGGCTATCGGTGGCCAGATACCGAATATTGACATTTTTATAAAATTGTTCTTTTGTTAATAAACCGTACTCTCATCCACCTTGAAGTCTAACATTAATTAGTCTTGTGTTCGAGCCCGAAGTCCCACGAAAGGTAAAAATAATTGATAAGGATAAGGAAATTACCGTTACAATTTACGAGACGTGATATCCGCGGAGCTCTCACCCTTGAGATGAACGAGGCAAAAAGCACCAAAGAACGAACGATTACAGTCTGTGCAATACTCAGGCTGAGAGTCTCTATTGCCGTTGCAGTAAGTGGATTTACATCGAGCACATTGATAGCTACAACGATGCTCGAGTACTCGAATGTACTTGGAATTACATTATGCGCAGAACCCCCGACTACCTAGCGCACCTAGCGAACGCTCGTAATAGTGAATAAAGCGTGTATGATTATTTTTACCTATTGCATAGAGTACGGATTTTCGCCCATCGTACAGAGCCGGAACGCGTTTTCCGAAGGTGAGAAATTCATAAACAACAATCGCTATACCCTCGTGAACGAAGTACTCCTGAAAAATATGAATTTCGCGCGCACCGCACCCTCTAGACGGTGTCGTTACCCCTGCATTATGCATGAGCTCTATCGCTGCTGTATATTGCGCACCTCGAAGCCCTTTCCGAATTTGACACCATCGTCTCTGTAGCTCGCCCGTGTGTATTTGACCGCGTTCGGCATGCGCTCGGGCTGTGACAAGGGATCATTGTAGACATCAATTATCGCTATTACTTATGCGTAAAATTGACTTTTTTGCTATAGACGCGTGTGTAAGCCTGGTTCCCACACCGGATCCTTCGACGCCTCGTAATATACATGTCGTCATTCTACATGTACCAGCGTCTATTTGAAATTCGCGCGCGTTCTGAGCTACACTATTAATTAGTCGCCATATATCGTCAGGAACGATGTCACGAGCTGGTCGAAATGATAACCACACAGGTCATTGCGCGAAAGACGGTACTCTCAGAGTCATACCCACATAATCATGTCCTTCGCACGATTCTGTAAGACGTGTGAGAACGTCTCGTACACCGCCCTCGAACCATGTCAGATGATCGATACCGACCGGTTGTTGACGAAAATCGAAATCTGTCTCCCGTACCTGCATCCTAAAGTGTGGAAAGTATCGTCTCTGCTCATTCTCGATACCGAAGCGTTCACCAGGAGGCAAAATATCACCTCCCCGTGCAGCAGTCCTTCCATCGACAGTCTGTCCACCCGCAAGCATAAATAAACCATTTATTGGAATTTTAATTTAATTTAATTACATTTTTTGTTTGTCGTTAGCTATATACTATGTATATAAATCATGTAACGTAAGAATTACAAATTTATATTTGCTTCTAGTCTTCGAATCCGTTGACTGCACCCGGGAACCGCCGATGCACTTCGTAAACCAACTCGATTGTCGGCAGTCTTGGCACGGTGAATCGTGCAAAACGAAAAACGTTTGGGTCCGACTCGTACCCTGTTTTTTCATTTTACTATTATTATCCCCGTAATAATTTATTTTTGTCAGCGTAATTGTATTATTAAAAGCTTACCTGAATTTACCGGGTCCTCCTCCTCCTTCTCCTCCTCCTCCTCGTCATCATCCTTGTCCTCCTCCTCTTCTTCTTCTTCGTTGTCTCTATTGCTATTGATATCATCGTTTGAACTGTATTCTCGCGATGGACCTGCGACGGCTCCATCTGATTCCCATGCGGGGCCGGCCATGAACAGACCGTTTGTTGGTTTACCAGGTGTATGCATAAGTTTTTTCCGGTTTTTTGGTAAAAAAAAAACGTAATTTTCAAGGGAAATTAATTTTTGTTTTATTCAAAATATTGGCCATCGGCTTCTACACATTTCGCCCATCTTTCAGGTAACTTATGAATACCATGCCAGAAAAACTGCTTGTCTTTTGCGGCAAACCATTCGTCGAGCCATTTTCCAACTTTCTCGAAATTGCTGAAGTGCTGCTCTGGGAGCGCGTGCCCCATTGATGCGAAGAGGTGATAGTCAGATGGCGCCAGGTCTGGCGAATACGGCGGGTGCGGAAGGATGTCCCATCCAAGCGATTTCAAGGTGTCTTTCACTGCTTTTGCTGTGTGAGACAGCGCATTGTCGTGTAACAAAATCACTTTGCCATGTCTTCTGGCCTATTCCGGTCGTCTTTCGATTAATGCGTGGTTTAAATTAATAATTTGTTGGCGATAGCGTTGTGTATTAACGGTTTCGCCGGGCTTCAAGAGTTCATAATACACAATACCGCTCTGGTCCCACTAGACACAGAGCATGGTCTTCTTGCCGAAGCGATTTGGCCTTGGTGTTGAAGGACCGGCTTCGCCAGGTGAAAGCCACGATTTTTTCCGTTTCGGGTTTTCAAAATGAATCCATTTTTCGTCACCCGTCACAATTCGATACAAAAATGATTTCCTTTCGTGGCGTTGAAGCAGCACTTCACAAGTGACTTTGCGATTTTCTATTTGACGTTCATTCAAATCGTGTGGGACCCATTTACCGAGTTTATTGATCTTCCCCATTACTCGTAAACGTCTGCTGATTGTTTCTTGTGACACATGTAATGCTTCTGCTAATTGCCGTTGAGTTTGAGTTGGGTCATCATCCAATAACTCCTGCGATTGCTCGTCTTCACATTTTTGTGGTCTACCAGAGCGCTCACTGTCTTTCACATTGAAATCACCACTTTTAAATTGTCGAAACCATGTCTCACATGTTCTAATCGATGGAGCGTGTTCACCATATGTTCCTACCAGCAAACGTTGACTTTCAGCAGCCTTTTTCTTTTGATTAAATAAGAAAAGCAATGCGTGCCGGCACAAAACTTTTTCAGGCACAAAACTCGACATGATCACTGAACGATAAAACAAAGACGCTAGTTTTTAGCGGACTCAACTTGTGTGTGTTTGTAGGTTAATGTCAGACGAACAAAATGACGTATGTGTCAAATTAATACGCTGCGTACTTTTCGCTGGCGCCATCTCTTAGTTAAACCGGAAAAAACTTATTCATACACCTGGTATAACCGCAGAATGGTTGGGTAAAATTTATCCAACGATTCCTTGCGGAGCTGTAACCATCCTTGTCCGTGCTATGATCATCGAAATCGGTTCTACCCTCTTCATCGAAATCATAGGTGTCGGATCCGATTTCTTCGTCTTCATCCCGTCGAACTATATAAAAATCTTATGAAATAAAGGAAATAAAATAAAAGTAATTAACGCTGGATATTACTTACGTCTTTCATTGAGTATGGGCTGCAGAGCAGACTCATTCAGCCAACCGCGTCGACGAATAACACGCACCACCGAATCAATAATTATTTGATTATCAAACAATCCAGTATTATGCGCGTCAACTAATTCGCGCTGATGACATTCGCACAGCATACCGCTTAATATAACCGAAATATTGGACCAGCTGGGAATACTACACGACCTTAGACTTCGCCTCGAGATTTCATCAGATCCCGCAGGAATTTTCAAATAGCGCAGGAAGAAAAGGAAAAAAGGCATTTTTCAATCCGCGGGGTCATTTTGAGTTTAACCGCATGCCTTTCGAACTTAAGAACGCTCCACCGACTTTCCAGCGGCTAATGAACTCAAGGAGCACATTCAAGGAGCACAACGACGGGCTACAGGAGGTGCTGCAGCGGCTGAGAGAGGCCAGATTCGCAGTGCAACCTAGCAAGTGCCAATTCCTGCGCAAGGAAACGCAGTACCTCGGCCATATCATCTCCGAAGAGGGGGTGCGCGCTGATTCCAAGAAACTGGAGGCGGTCAGAGAATTCCCGGTACGGGCGTAAAGGGAGTACAATCTTTCCTTGGACTAGCCGCATACTACCGGAAATTCATTAAAGATTTTTCGAAAACCGCAAAGCCACCTACGGAATGAATACAGAAAATGGTTAAATTCGAGTGGACGGCAGTAAGGGACGCTGCCTTCGAAAAACTGAAAACGGCACTAACAACAGCACCAGTAATGCAGTATCCAGACTTCGAGAAGCCGTTCGTAGTTACAACAGATGCCTCTGACAAGGCACTCGAACAAATCTTATCGCAAGGCAAGATCGGGGACGATATGTCCTTATGCTACGCGAGTTGCACCATGTCAAAAGCCAAGTTGAATTTCACTACCACGGAGAAAGAGCTGCTTGCCATAGTTTGGGCCATTGCTCAGTTCCGACCCTATATTTATGGTACTCGCTTTAAGATCGTGACAGACCACCAAACCGTCACCTGGCTGTTCGGCGTAAAGCACCCAGGTTCGAGATTGATGCGATGAAAAAAAATATTGGCGGAACATGAGTTAATCGTTGAATATAAGGCAGGAAAGCGTAACACAAATGCCGATGCGCTACGCCGTATATTTACTACTACGAAGGCCCAAGAGAGAGCCAAGATCGAAGTCAATGGAACAGAAGAGGACAGCACGATGGGGCAGATCGGCACAGCGAATGACCGCACAAAGCGCAAGGCCTAGGATACCCCCAAAAGCCATATCAACGTTCGGGAGCGAGACGCTAGGCTCGCCCGCAACAAGGAAAGAGACAGCATGCACCGCAGTACGGACAGCCGCACAAAGAGATAGCCGAGAATACCCCCAGTAAGCCAACCAACGCGGCAGAGCGAGAGGAAACGCCTGCACGCGCGTTGGAGGAGAACAGTGAGACTCGCAGCGTGGATGCAACTCGATCTACTGATTCCCAAAACCCCGCCGTGAAGTCGGGTGGACGGGGAAGGAGATAACCATGCACCCGAGTAAAGCGAACCATAGGTAAGACTGCTAACACCACAGAAGAGGATAGAGAGCTAGCAGCACAGCATGGCCGACCCGCGAGGCGAGGAAGGCCACGAAAAGAGAATGTTGCAAGGCTGTCCGTGAAGGAGAGCGTCGCAGCGGTGCAACTATCGGTGGGTATCCAGGGTCAAGTGACCTCGGACAGCGCACCACACAGGCTTGTTGAGGAAGCGAGGCACAGCGCGGACAGTAGCCCGCAGTCCTCTAGCGGCGCAAACGAAGACAGCGCTACAAAAGAGTACTGCGACTGCCACAGTCGCGCAGCTTGCCCCGCTACTGAAGATAGACTGAACAGAATAAAAGAATACCTCGACACCCCTATCAGAAGGCATCAAGGTATCCGGCGAACATTACATCGGATCTGGACCAAATATGACTGGCCCGGCATGACAAAAGATCTAGAAAGGTACCTCTCATCCTGCGAATCCTGTCAAAGGAATAAAATAAGGAGGAAGGAACGAGCGCCGATGGTAGCAACGGATACCCAATCGAGGTCATTCGAAAAAGTGGCGGTCGATATTGTAGGGCGGCTACCTGAAAGCGCTACTGGAAAAAAATACATACTTACGTCTCAGGATGCCCTCACTACATAAAGCGTGGCGATCCCTCTGCCGAACCAGGAGGCTTCGACAGTAGCGAAAGCACTAGTGGAAGAATTGATTTGCCGGCACAGAACGCCGGTAACAATGATATCGGACCAGGGCGCAAATTTCCTCAGCACGACCTTCAAAGAGATGTGCCGACTACTAAGAATTAAAAAGATCCAGACAACAACCTACCATCCTGAGTCGAACGGCGCCCTAGAAAGATCGCATCGCACCTTCGCAGAATATCTAAAAAGCTTTATAAATGAAGATCAAGGTAATTGGGACGAGTGGTTGCCGTATGAGATGTTCACATACAACTTCACTACACATACGGGGACCGGACTGTCTCCTCACGTGTTGGTGTATGGATGCGAGGCTGAGCTGCCGTCCGTCGTCAAACAGGAGCCCCGAAGGACCTATGCTTACGACGATTACGTTTACGAGCTACACGAGCGATTACGTATCGCATGGACAGTAGCACGTGACAATCTGGAAGGCGCGAAAAGAAGGTCGAAGCATGATTACGACCACGGCGCACAGGTACAGGAGTACCGCGTTGGCGAAAGCGTGCTCCTGCGTGACGAGACAGTCTGCAGGTAAGGTCGGCTAAGCTGATCCCGATGTAGACGGGACCTCACGAGATCATAGGAAAGAGGCCCCTCATCAACTATGTGGTCCGGAAGGGACGGAAAACACAGGCGGTGCATGCAAACCACCTGAAGCTCTTCATGGAGCACTAAAACTAAATAAACGCTAAATAAACCTGGGAAGGAGCCCCGCAGAGCGAAAGACTTCAATAAATAACAAAGTTCGCAAAGGAAAAAAATATTTAATAGATATGAAGGAAAAATCTTCTTACAATATAAAGTATATAGGAAAACTTAAAAGTACGACATAAGGCCTAAGATATAAAAAAAAATCTTCTTACAATACAGAGTATAAACTTAAAAGTACGAAATGGTACTTTTGGGACATAGTTATTCAAATAATGTCCCGGAAACAAAAGTCGTGCCCAGGGCCGACCTCCTATGCGGTGCCATTGGCACCGGGCTCCCGAAAGAAGCGTACGACACCTAGGAAATTCTCCCCGGCGTCCTCCTCCCAGGGCTCCGGAACCCAAACCAACAGAAACCCTAGCGCCAGGTCGAACCTCTCGAGCCTCATCCGCTGGAAAAAGAAAAAAAATTATATTAATAAGAAAAAACGAGTACTAGATTGGAGGGGTGAGTACCTGCCTCTACGCGATTCCAATCAAAGCTGGTCGGCGGGGACAAGTCGACAAAATATATTAGGTCTGGGAAAAAGTTCGTGGCGTTTTTTTTTAGTAAAATTCAACTGGTTTTCTTACAGTGTGAAAATAAATTTATTTAAACCAAATATGCTCCACTATTATCGACAATGTTTCGCAATTTTTTTGGGTAGAACCATGATGCCATCGGTGAAGAAGTTCTGTGGTTTCTGGTTGAAAAACTGAATCAAGTGATTTTCACAGGCTTCTTTGGAAAGCAGCTTAATTCCATTGACAGAGTTCTGCAGAGATCAGAATAAATGATAGTCAGAGGGTGCTATGTCTGGACTATACGGTGGATGCATCAAAATTTCCCAACCAAGCTCTCGTAATTTTTGACGGGTCATCAAAGAATGGTGTGGTCGGGCGTAGTCATGATGAAAGACAGCACCTTTCCTATTAATCAATTCGGCCGGTTTTCTCTCAATTGCTTAGCGTAATCTCTCTAGTTGTCCACAGTAGAGCTAAGAATCAATCGTCTGACCAACTGGAATTAGCTCAAGGTGGACGATTCCCTTCCAGTCCCACCACACACACAGCATCACCTTTTTTGCCGTCAATCCTGGCTTCGCGAACGCTTGTGACGGCTCATCATCCCTTGTCCACGATCTTTGACGCTTCCGATTGTCGTACGTGATCCATTTTTTATCACCGGTTATGACACGTTTCAGAAATGTCTTGATTTCATTGTGTTTCAGCAGCGCATCGCAGATGTTAATTCGGTCTATCATGTTTTTCACGCTCAACTCATGAGGAACCCATACATCGAGCTTCTTTTTGTAGCCAGCTTTGTTTAAGTGGTTCAAAACAGTTTTGTGGTTAATGCCTAGCTCCATACTAATATCGACGTTGCTGATATGCTTATCTTGCTGGTCTTTTCAAGAATTTCGTCAGCTTTTTCAGTGATTGGACGACCAGAGCGTGACTCATCTTTCACATAAAAATTACCAGAACGACAACGAGCGAACCATTTCCGCACAGCAGATTTTGATAAAGTACCTTCACCGTACACAGCACAATTTCTTCCACAAGTCTGCGCAGCGTTCTTTCCTTTTTCGTAATAATATTGCAAAATATAGCGCAATTTTACATTACTTTTCTCCATTTTCAAACACAAACAACTTTCCAACTACTGCATCAATTTGGATGTTTATACACTCAAAGTAATGCTCGAAGTGTCACCTTTCCAACGAACGTTTAGTGGTGTCGCTGCGATCTGTGTTTCCTGACTTATTTGCAATTGATGCCATCTATCGGGAAAAACGCCACGAACATTTTCCCAGACCCAATATATGACACATGACTGGTTAAAAATAATGTTTAAATAAAAATGTGGCCATACATATCTCTGCGATATTCGGTCAAAGAACGAACCAGGGGGGGGGGGGCACCAGCAAGGGCCATCCCCGGACTAGAGAACCGAGAAAACAGGACTAGCAAAATAAGCATTTTCACGGAAACACGAGCTTGAACGTTTCCGCCCCCCCCCCCCCCCCCCAAATTGCAGGTTGACAAAAGCAAAGAGCGGATTAATGGCAGCTACGCAGCTATGACCGGATTACGCACTCAATACCTTCACCAGCAGCCCGGGCATGTACTTCGAAGACATATGAAGACTCTCAGTAGTCCAATCCATCTGGCGACTGGCCATCAGATTGGACCTTACTGCGGTAATGCACCGAGAAGGTGATTCAACCTGCAATGCCTACTGGAGCTGTGCGACCAGGACACCTGCGAGAATTACCTATGCTCCGTCTTCGCCGACTCGGTCTTGCGAATGAAGAGATGAATCGACATGTGTGTGGTAACCATAAATGACCTCTTTGGCACGCGCCCCATCTGCGAGCATAGAGAACTGGTCGACGGCCTTGAAAGCATCATCAAAGCCATCACAGGAAATATGGACGCTGTCGATGCGCAAGAGTTGCACGAAGACATCTCCCGCCTTCAAACCTCGTAACAAACGCTCCAAAAAGGGTTCAAAAACCAGGTGCAAGTAGTAAGAGCCACCGTGAGTTTGTTCAACGAGAGCTTTCATTACATACAGGCAAACGAGCAAGCCCTGCTGGTACAGATATGGCCCACCAACACATGGCAACCACACACTCAACGGCAACCTGTACAACGTGGTGAGATGCAAACACTTACCTATACGAAAGTCTAACCGCAATCAGTATAGCTGCGGAAGCGTTGCTCACAGTTTTGTGTTGTTGTGTTCATTATGTCGACATTTATACCGAACAAAGAGCATTTTCGGACCGCATTAATTTTTTGTTTTCATTTAAAGAAAACTGCTGCCAAATCATACCGATTACTTCGAGAAGCTTATGGTGAATATGCTCCATCGCAAGATATGTGTGAACGATGGTTTCGGCGTTTCAAAAGTGGTGACTTCGATGTTGCAGACAAGGAACGTGGAAAACCACCAAAAAAATACGAAGATGTGGAATTGCAAGCATTGTTGGGCGAAGATGATTCGCAAACACAAAAACAACTCGCCGAGCAATTGGGCGCTAGTCAACAAGCTGTTTCCAATCCGTTACGAGAGATGGGAAAGATTCAGAAGACCGGTAGATGGGTACCATATGAGTTGAACGACAGGCGAATGGAAAAGCGCAAAAACACATGTGACATTTTGCTCGCTCGGTACAAAAGAAAGTCGTTTTTGCATCGTATAGTTACAGGGAATGAAAAGTGGATTCATTTTGAGAACCCAAGCGTGAAAAATCATGGGTAGACCCAGGCGCACCATGCACATCGACTGCAAGACTGAATCGCTTTGGCAGACAGACGATGCTCTGTTTTTGATGGGACCAGAGGAGCGTGGTCTATTATGAGCTGTTAAAACCTGGGGAAACGGTTAATACTAAACGTTACCAACAACAGTTGACTGATTTGAACCGTTCGCTGCTTGAAAAAAGGCCAGAATACCGAAAGTGGCTACACAAAGTCATTTTTCTACATGACAATGCTCCATCACATACGGCAAAACCGATTCGCGACACGTTGGAGGCACTCAACTGGGAAGTTCTACCCCATGCGGCTTACTCACCAGACTTGGCTCCTTCCGATTACCACTTGTTTGCATCGATGGGTCACGCACTTGCTGAACAGTGCTTTGGTTCTTACGAAGATGTGAAAAAATGTCTCGATGAATAATTCGCAGCAAAAGGGGAATATTTTTACTGGCGTGGTATTCACAAATTGCCCGAACGATGGGAAAATTGTATAACAAGCGATGGAGCATACTTTGCATAAAGCACTGTTTATCATTCTTCCGAATTTAACACGTTTTTTTAGAAAAAAATCCGTATTTCATACTTGTACACCTGGTACGTCGCACCGACCCCAGACTCCATCGGAATAACTTGCGGGAAGAAACCCGTACGGCACGAAATACTAAATAAAACGAGAATACTGGCTTCGCTAGGCATGTGTTTAGTAACCGCCCGATATTTCAGCATCGAAACCACCGGGCGAACATCACAAGTCATTCGGGAAGACTGCCTTCCCCTATACGATTTAAAGCTGACGGAAATAGAGGCTCAGGCACCTCCGACACAGACCGACGAGAAAGTTCCACTATTGAGCGTGGAACTACGAAAGCTTGGAGCTCGAGCAGACCAAATATTGGAAACCTTCGATACCACCGGAGACGGGAGACAGAACATCCACAACCTAAGTCTCTACTCGCTGGGTGCAATAGCACCAATAGTCTTGGTCGGTTTCGTTCTGATTAAATGTTATAGGTATCAACGGAACAGGACACCGACAAGGACAAACGAGGCAACGACACCAGCAACAGCCGAGGAAAACATCAACCTCGAGCCACCCGGACGACAACAGTTGCAGGAGCGACTGTTATTCGAGCGGGCCAGGGCATGCGAAAGTCGCCCCCTCAACCGAGTGCGGCTCTCCTACCCGGAACAACGATGTAAAAAAAGGCGTCGTTATAAAAAAAAAACTCGAAATATCAGAAAAACGTGGAAAAATGGATTGTAAAATAATTTTTTATCTTATATTATTTCGAGAAATCAAAAAATGTAATCGTCACAATTGTACACGGGAAACCAACTTAAGAAAAATTTTTTTTTTTATTCGGGGAGAAATGTGTCGCTAGTAATTCGACTATAATTATTTCACCATTATTCCTCCATCACGTGAGACTACTCACCCGAAGTGGAAAGTATGTGCAAACGTAAGCAACGTACGAGCCGCGAGCAATGACCGCTCGAACTACGACTTGCAGCAACTTGCAATATAGCCATTTTTGCAATTTCATCGATTTAGCCAAAGGAAGTGCATAACTCCTTTGCCGACATCAGTCTAAAGGTAGATTCGAAAAGAGCAGGTTGATTCCTCGTCAAGTACTCCAAAACCACAATTATTGTATCGTTCGTGTTCAGTTTTCGCACCAACCAAGCACACGCTCAACTCATGCACACGCTACACTCACAATCATCTGACGCCTCACGTCATATGGTATAGCTCGCAGCAATGCTATATCGATTTATCAACCGCGCACTCAAGTACGTTGTCCATCAGCTCACATCCTCAATCGAACCTCACTCAAGCGGCCAACGCTGCTAGCGTGGCCCCAGCGGCAAGACCACTCACAAGGCTCACTTTCCATGGCTGGCGGCGAATCACAACTCAAGCAAGCTGTGACGCACATCCGCCCTTTTGATACTCTGCCTCGTGGTCGACGGGTGTGGCCATTGTCCTCACTCGAGTCGTTCGCGCTCCACGCTCCAGCGTAAACTCACGTAGATATTCATTAGTTCCACTCACGTTTGTGTGCACTCAGTATTGTAGCGTATTACATTCTTGGTCAAATCACCCGTGTTTCAACTCAGTGTCAGTGCGAATCACCACAAATCAACAAAACTATTGCAACATTCACAGAAACGTCAACGGCGTGGTTCGTCGTTGGAAGCAGAGACGCCACTCAGCCTCGCATCGCACGTTGGCGATAACTCACTCACCAGCCTGCCGTGTGGCTTCAATAGAGCTCTACAATCAGACCATATAACCAGGATCAACCACACGGGATCAACAAGTCAACTCAGCGGCCTGAGATCCCACTCACCGTCAGTACATCATCACACAGGCAAGACAAATCAAATTACATATTTTGTATTCACCAGGTATTTTTTATGCAATCACTGTCAACTAATTAAATAAACGTTGAATTATTCTTGTTAATTACTGAGTGCATTCAATTAATTATACTTGTCCCCAGGATCCTTAATGTTACTATTCGCATCTGTCACTCGACATGCTCCGTCTGAATGCATCGAACTGCTACCCGTCGACAAATTAAAAATACTCAAACGATACATGTTCACCGCACAGAGCACTACATTCATTGCCATTTAGTATGTGTTACTCAGGCTGACTAGGCGCTTATTCTGCGCACTTGTCAGTCTCTCTTATAGTGCTCTGTCGCATCAGTTAGTTTTCATTATAGAGTTCTTAATAATTTTATGTGAACCATTATCAAATATTTCAAACTCACTTACACTCATTATCATACAGTTCGTTTATCGTCATTTAATAAATAACCTAAAGTTGCCGTTGTCTATAATAAACATTGAACTATCATTTTTACCGTAAATTCACGCGTTTATTATTTACTAGAGATCTATCTCCTTATCTGCAAACGATCCAAAAAATAACAACTTTCAATTTAACCCCGATTGCCGTAATAATCCAATTACGCAATACCGGCATACAACTTTAAATCGCGGAGAAATTTCGCAACTTAATCGAATTACAGCAAATTCAATTTTTACTTTAGGTTATATTACCATACAAATTTTCGGACGTTTCGCTACTATCCATATTGTAGACCATAACTTCTCCATAAAGGAAGCTGGTATATTGGGTTCAGAATACCTCGACGGCAATCGCGTAAAAATTGAATACGAAAAAAGATAATTGAAATAGCAGAATGGAAAAATACCATTTGCATCTCAGGAAACTATTGTTATCCCTGCAGAATCCACCAAATTATGCTTCGTGAGAGTAAAAAATTAGGAATTACGGGCAGGTTATTTGCCTCCCCTCGATGCAGGTGAAGGTATAAACATGGAAAGCGGGTTTGTAATTAATGATGAATGATAAAGCTTATAGTTACGTGAACAATAGCAATAGCTATTCAGTTCAAGTCCAAGTACCAGTACTAGAATTAGTGTTATCAGAAGAACTTATTCGTAGCGCAAAAAGAAAGGATCCTAGTGACGGTTCAAGTAAACGGAAAAATGATATCGAGCTCTCGAAGGGGCCGAGTCATTTAAAAAATGAAGACAAAGCAAAGGGAAGCGATCGAGGGTTCCTCTCGGTTGGGTAAGAATGAGCTCCCGGTGGAGACAATACCCCTCAGAGATACTGAAAATTCTTGAGAGAATACTAAGTTTTGATTTTTAGGAAAATGTAAAAGAAGAAATAAGAAACTACGGGGAAATAATTAAACTTACTTGTGAAACCGGTTTGAAAAACATTATACCGTGTGCGAATGATTGTAAAGTAAAAATTGAAGGAGAATTTGAGAAATTGCAGACCAACGCCCTGTGACGTAGTCACCGTCAACCTTTTTTACAGAATAAAAATACTCTAAAAGAAAAAGAAATTATAAAAAAGAATGTAAATCCATGTGTATAATATTGTATTGAACAAATTTTTGTAGAAAATGCGATTACAACATTTTGCACCGTACTAAAATATTGCTGTGGCGAATCTCCACGAGCCTGGATCGGAACAGCAGTCCAGAGACGTGTGACGTCACTATTCCGGAGTGTTCCCTCGCTGTCGAAAACAGCGGGTCACCAAACGGCTGACCCTGCTTAAGCAGCAAGAGGAACGCCAGGGCACGGTGGCGAAAACCTGAAACGAGATAGAAGTGCGTTAGAATGTGAAATAAGGGGACAAAAGAAAGGAGTGGGAAGCAACATGAGGAGATATAAAAGAGGCTGTAAAGAAGCAAAGCTCTCTTGTCTTGACAAAGCGAATGGTTGAAACTACCACCACTAATGTAATAAGTCCAGTTTAGGCTGAGAAATATCTTAGGAAGACTTCAAGTGCTACGAGAGGAAGGGGAATAAGAATTTAGAAAATTAAGAATTTAACAAAGAAATATTAAAAAACCAGACAGCGGCCTAAAATCAGTCTAAGAGAAGCATAAGAAGTCTTCTAAGAAATAATCGCATAGCCTAAGTAAAAATTAAGTAGGATAGTATGAAATTAAGGATAAAGAAGGCACACGACAGAGTGGTTAATGTGTAAGACCATCTGCCAGATACAAATAAGTGCAGATCCTAAATTGGTAAAAAGACATCGGTTGTGACGTAGTCACAACCTGAAAAGAAAAAAACAAAACAAAATAAAATAAAACACAAATTCATACAAAAATAATCATTTATTTATAGAAAAGAATGAAGAAATTACATATAGAGAATAGAAAAGTAAGAAGATAGGAATAAGAGATTAGCAGCAAATTCTCGTCGAGACCGCGAGACAGGATGAATCCTGTCGAATTCCTTCACTGCCGAAAAACAGCGGGTCGGCGACCGGCTGGCCTCGCTCGGGCAGTGAGGGGATGTAGGGGCAGGATGGAGGGGCACCTGAAACAAAAAAAATTACACGAGATATTAGAGATAAGAAGCGTTAAAATAAGAGAGTGGGAATAGACGAAAAGACTATATGAAGCAGGTTCAAACTAAGGAGCATCTCTTATTCCGTTCAAACTGCCAACCAAGTTGGATCCGCTGTCGAAAAGTAATAAAAAATTATAACAAAAGTCCAGAAGTTGATTTTAAAATTCAGGAGTTTAACAAAAAAAGGGTGTGAGTGGGCCCTATAAATTAACTCGAATATTAGAAAATAGAGAAAACAATACAAGTGAGTGAAAGGAGTAAAATAAAGATTAAGGGCGGACATTATTAAACAGTGCGAGGAAAACAGGAAATATTCTAAAGAAATCAGACTAAGAACAGAAAGTCGGTGACGTTACAATAAATAATTAAGGTTTATTTTAGGAGAATTAAGAAAATAGGATAAGACGGTTTAGGTAGGATAATTAGAAGTAAGTGCAGATAGTTATAAGAAGAATTGTGAACGCAGCGTGTCGATGCATTTGAAAGACTCGCTGGTGGTACCAATAGCTTTCCAAATTAAACACTTGGAGAGAGGGTAGATTAACACAGAAAAAGAAATAGAAATTAATAATGTAATAATGAAATTATAAACAGCAGCCAGAAAAATTACAACACAAGGACAGGGTACGGTCAAGTGGAATTCGTGCTAAACCACCGTTTTAGACAGGAGAGACTTTTGGAGTGAGATTTTGAAATACAGCTAGAAAAATTAATTAATAAATAGGATAGGTAAGGCATTCGAAAGCCCGATCCATAGAAATTGGATTCATAATTTTAAGATTATTAGGAAAATAATTAGGGACAAAACAAAATCAAGAGTTTTGCTAAAGCGCGTCGCATGAGAGTGACACCACTCAACAGATAGAAAGGGAGAAGAAAAAGACAAATTAAAAGAGCAACTCACCAAGAGCGAAGAATAACAGCAACCTCCTGGTCCAACGCTGAAGGTTTCTGGAGAAATCCAAGACGTAATTGTTAATAATCAAGAGTCACTGTAAAAATTGTGAACCGGGAACCGTCGTCATTTCACACAAAAAGTACACTATTCACGAACAAGAATCACGGTTGACAGTAGAAAATACACCGGGAACATCACGAGAGCGGCACGGGAAGAACAAACTCAGAACCCGATCGCGGAGAAACACAAAAAAAAACAAAGTTTTTTGATTATTAACCGTTTTAGTGCTAAGCAATTTTGGCAAAAATAAATGAAAATTGCTATACACATATTGATTAATTTAGAGGAAAAAATAATGGTGTCAAATAAAACACTCTAACTTAGACAAATATCAATCAATTTTATTAATTATTTTTGCATTATAAAGATAAAATGTTTATTAATTAATTATATTTAATTTTCGATACAAACGATCGCAGCGCTTTTGCGCCGCGTAGCATTCTAACGGTTAAACAAAACTACGCGTACGCGGACACAGACCCGGCGTCCATACCGGCTGACCGACGCGCCAGCAACAACGACGCAAGCCCAGCAGACAGCACGTCAGCAGCCAGGCGGGAAAAAGATCAAGACGGCTGAGCTCGATACTGTCTAGTTGAGATATCCACCGCTCAGCGCAGAAGTCAAGAATCTGATAACCTCGCGGGTAAAGAAGAGCGTGGAACCATCAGAGCAATTAAACACCACTGATAAATTGTACGATTAAAGGCGCCAGAAAGCCTCACAACACAGAATTCTATGAAACTTATTGAATAAACCTTACTTATACCTCCTATAGAAGTCTAAAATTAATTATCGTAGTGTTCGAGCCCGAATTCTTCCCCTCAGAAGAATAAAATTTAATGTTAACATAAAAATACCGTTACACGATGCGCGTCACCGAAAAAGAAGGAAAGGAGATCTACGATATCCAAAGATAATTACAGAATAATCAAGATGCTGAATCCCCTATAATCTGAAAATATAAA
This sequence comes from Cylloceria caligata, assembly GCA_963942595.1. Taxonomy (NCBI): domain Eukaryota; kingdom Metazoa; phylum Arthropoda; class Insecta; order Hymenoptera; family Ichneumonidae; genus Cylloceria; species Cylloceria caligata. The sequence goes on along the minus strand of OZ012703.1, from coordinate 41,331,629 downwards.
GTCGCGACGCACCAAAATGAGAGCGTATTTAAAGTAAATAGTGAGAGATTAACGATAAAAAGGAAAAGATTCGAAATGTCCTTTCCAACGCCACTGAAGGAAAAGGAAATTGTAAAATCTGAGCACAGTGTGTTGGGAGTAGAGAAATATCCTGATAGGGCAAAGTAACAGAATCTCGTTTACAGACTCAACGTTGAGCAACGGAGAGAGAGGAAGAAGGAAACGTAAATCACTCACCGAAGTCAGAAGAATCCGTTCGAAGCAGACCACGGGGGCGAAGGGTGCCAAAATTATTGTTGCACGAGCACTAATAATCTACCTGGACAACAAATAAATAAAGAGGAGCTATTAAATATAATCAACAGAGGACCGTATCATTACATAAAAAACACTTAACTTATTATACGGGATTTCCACCGGGACGAAATACGCACAAAAAGTGAAGAAAGACGGCATCAACACTTTCCTCACGATTACTTCCTCTAATTTCGCGAAATTAGAGGAACGTGAGCGTGGACCCGGCATCTACAACAGCTGACAGGCGCGCTAGCAACAGGTCTCCAAGCGCAGCTGAAGGAACATTCAGCGGCCCATGAGGAGTCCCGATTTCCCCTAGTTCTATAATACGCCACCGGGCCAGAGAGCATCACAGGAGAAGATCCACCGTCACCGGTTACAAAGTCACCTTCACAGCGGTGACTTTGTCGACGAAATGGGCAGCGCTCGATGAAGGACAGAGGGAGCTCGATTCAGAATTTTTAGGAAATATTGTGTCTATAGAATGGACAGCATCCTTCCAGTAATTATTTTGTAATAACAGTTGTCATGGAAAAAGTGTCGTTTCTTAAGATTCAATAAAAGTAGAAGTGCCAATGGCGTATAGCGTGTAAAATAGTGATGATTTTAATAAATACATCCATGAAAACTTTGTCTATCCGAATTGGATAGAGACGGAAAGAAATACAGAATTTTCGGGGAAAACTGTGCCTACGGAAAGGACAGAACCTTGTGAAAAAATTAATAATTGTGTTATTGTTGAAAGCGTTGTCTATCCGAATTCGATAGAGACTTAAATATCAGCAGAAAATAAAGTCAATTGTATAGATTGTGTTGAAACATCGCAATTAGTAATAATGAAAGAAGATAAAGAATTTTGTTGCCAAGAATTTCTTGAAAGCTTCGTACCTACGAAAATCGAATCAAATCAAGACACCAGTTTAAAAATTTGTGAATCATTAAATGTACAAACGATCTGTACCCTTGAATCATCAAAAGGTGAAAGTATTAAGAATGATAAAAATAAAGAAACAAGGTTCGAAACCCAGAAGTATAATTCAAAGTGGTATAAATTCATGGATATTTCTTTAGTACAGAAACTCACAAAATAATAGTTTGGTGTCCCCCTCCGATTTTTATGAAATTATGTATGTTGTAGAGCATCGAAAACTAAAAGACACGTATTTTTTTATATCGGCGGAAAACATTTCTAAGGGGTCAATTCGCCCTTCAAAGTTAGGGGTGATTATACAGTTTCACCCCTGCAAATGAATTTTTTTCTTCCACTTCACGCGGAATTTTTATTGTCTTCATTGAGGAGTATTTTGGTTTTCGTTTCATTAAAATCGGTTGACGCCTTCTGGGTGAAACTGCATAATGACCCCTCGACATGCCTAACTTTGAAGGGCGACCTTCTTCCAGTCACACCAAGATTCTGAACATCCACGCTTGGGGAAAGGTGCGAAATTTGATGGAAAACATTTTTTTTCCGGTAAAAACGGGTTTGTCCCATATTTTGAAGGGTTCAAAGTATTTTTAAGCTAATAAAAAAAATCGATTTTTTGAAAAATTTACAGTGGTGTTAGCCCTTAAGAAAACTTGGCAATTGAATTGTTCGACTTACAATTAGTGTTCTTTCGGCGAACCTGATTCCCGTGCATTGCATCATGGCCGTCAATTCGTCCAACGAACTAATAAGGAGACTGTGTGAATAGTCAGGTTACCCCGCATGGCGCGAGGCTATCTCTATTCACATTAACTGGTCCCCACGCATAGCATCGTGGCTATCGGTCTCTAGAGAGATAAAAATATGCGTGTCACAGTTCTCCGGGCATAGCGTCCGGCTTGCTGGACCGCGCGTATTCTATATGGTTGCGTGTGCCTGCATGTTTCTGAACGTACATGGACCAATGGTCGACAAGCCCCTGTCTGCTACCTCAGCGAAATTCTGGTAAAGGAACCAATCGTAACCCCCTTAAGGTTCATGATTCACGTCTTAATAGCATGAGTTCAACGCTTCGGAATCAGGAGCACGGGACGCGACGCGTTGATTAACACTGCGAACGCCGTATCGTGCGCGAACAGAAAGCTCGTAGCATAGGAAGCCATACAATAACAAAGACGAGGACGTCGAGTAGGCCTGCTCATAAGACCCGACTCGACAATGACAAACACTCAATATTCCATGCCTGTAGTACGAGACAGCAAATTCCTGCAATAGAATCTAATACGGAATTATTCCAGAACGATAATATCCCATTTCTATCAATAGGGAATGTATCATGTACAGTGACGTCAGCTCACTGTAAGAATATGAAATTCATCCTAAATTTAGGAAACAGGATACATCATGCATACGTAGATAGTAAAAAATAATCGCGTAAAAGCAATCCGCGATGTCTTTATTTTTCTAAATTGAGTGATAAACTCCGTACAGTAACGTACAGCTCACTATACGAATATTAAAATCATACATTTAGGAAACAGGGTATATGTACCTGTATAAACCCTGTATACGTACCTACGAGGGCTATTTGAAAAGTTTCCGGCCTAATCGTGATAACATTTTTGTTTTATTTATATTTTTATGTTCATTATCTTGGCTCGATAATCAGCGTAATTTACATTAATATATTCAATATTTGAGTTAGTCCCCAGTCATACATTCATATTCATACCGCTATTCACATACTGTTTCTACTTTCTTCGAAACCAAATTGACAAGGAAATTATTATACTTAAAACAAAAAACTATCGATCGATAATATAAATTAAGATTACTCAGCTCTGTTCCTTTTCCTTTTATCGAGAGCACATGTGGCTCTTTCCTCCCTGGTATTGATTCTCGAGATTTCGGGTGTCACTCCAATCAAACGGATGGTCGACGGAAATGACGATGTCGTGACGGGGATGTTGTTCTGAGCGGCCCCTCTCCTAGAAGATCCGTTCCTTGATATAACTTTCGGATTTTGGATATTCAGACCTTGTAGATAAGAAAAGAATCCGAAGAGATTTCAAAGTTCCGTCCAGCTCGGTCAGCGTTCGTAAGGAGAAAGAGGAGGAGCGCAAGACGCTTACAACCCAGTACTCCTAATTTCGTTACTTGCTCATGCGCGTTCGCGGATACAATATCTCGATGAGTCAGATAAATCGATGATCGCTCTTCGACTCGTCGCAATTCGCGGCGAAAGATATAAACGGGAGTTTAGAGAAGATTCGCCTCTTACAATCGACATAAAGTAACTGTACAAAAAAATTCTTTTGCCGTCCGATAGATGGCCTTGACATATGTAAACCATAAAAATTTCAAGTCATTCTGATCATTACTTTGTCTATGACACTCTTCCAAAGTTGTCAACTGACATTGTCAACAATGGAGAAAAATGAGTATCGCGCAGTGATAAAATTCCTTCATTTGAAAGAAAAAAAGATTCAGGAAATAAAAGATAAGTTACATTCTGTATACAGTGAAGCCTCTCCTTCATTTACAACGGTCAAACATTGGGTGGCCGAGTACAAACTCGGTCGTACGAGCATTTTAGACGAGGAACGTTCCGGGCACCCGAAAACCGCTACAATTGACGAAATGGTGGGCTTAGTGCATCAAACTGTGATGGAAAATCGTCGATTGACTGTTAAGGATATTGCTGAGGCTTATGGGATATCATGTGAACGGATGCACAAGATTTTACATCTAGATTTGCATATGAAAAAATTATCCGCACGCTGCGTGCCGCGCTTGTTGACGATCGACCAAAAGCGCATACGGACGGATGTGTCGCGCGAGTGTCTTATCCTGTATAAAAAAAATTCAGCGGAATTTTTGCGGTGAATAATAACTATTGATGAAGCCTGGGTACACCACCATACGCCTGAGACCAAACAACAGTCAATGCAGTAGATTGCGGTGGGGAACTAACTCCGAAGAAGGCAAAGGTTGTTCTCTCTGCAGGAAAAGTGATGGCGACAGTTTTTTGGGATAGCCGTCGAACAATCCTTATCGTTTACCATGCAAAGCATGAAACAATCAAGACAGTACTACGCTACATTGCTGGATAAACTGAAGGTCATAATTAAGAAAAAAAAGTCCGCCTTTGACCAAGAAAAAAAACCTGTATCACCACGATAACGCTCGCGTTCACATACGCATAGTCGCAATGTCAAAATTGGACGAATGGAAGTTTGAATTGCTTCCGCACCCACCTTATTCGCCTGATCTAGCTTCTAGCGACTTTTTCGTGTTTTCTCATTTGAAAACATTTCTCGGGGGAAAAAAATATAAGTCAAATGCGGAGGTGGAAGACGCTGTAAACCAAGTATTTTTCAGGTTTAGACAATCAACTTTTTCTGACGCTTTAAAAGAATGGGAGAAACGTCGGACCAAATGTATCGAGTTGCAGAGAGACTACGTCGAGATATAAATTTTGTTTTGCTTCGAAATATGTGTTTTTCGTAAAAAGGCCGGAAACTTTTCTAATAGCCCTCGTAGTAAGAAATAATAATGCGTAACAGCAAACCGGAATATCATTATTTTTGTCAAATTGAGTTTTCAACTCCGCAAAGCAACACCAGCTTTCTACATTAATATTATAACTATCATAAAATTCAGAAAAGGATCCATCCTGCGTACGTAGTAAATAAGAAAAACCGCGAAAATCGCGACATTGTTAATTCTTTAAAATTAAGTGCTCAGCTCCGTGCAGCGACACCAGCTCCCTGCACGAATTATTAAAAAATCATGAAATTAGGAACAGGATCAATCCTACATATGTAGCGTAGTAATTTAAGGAAATCACGTAAAAGTGGAATCACGATTTTTCTATTAATTTCTATTTTTTAAATTAAGTGTAATGCTCCGTACAGCGATATCAGCTCACTGTACGAATATGAAATAAAAATACAAGATTAAAATTCAAGCACAATATATATTAAGAATTCTCTAAATTCATTAATATGACCGTGTCAACCTCTCAAAAGTAGCAAGCACTAGTTGGCTATAGGAAGAGGTATTTGGAGCGTATCGCCGTCGGTTAGTAAGTAGGCGTCAATGTGCTTTTCTCGAGTCGCTACCACGTCTCTTGATTCGTTCCAAAAAGTGTAATTACTAGGCGAGATGAAGTTGAGTGATTTTTCACTCTTATCAAAAAAAAATTTCTGTCTGAACAGCCATGATTTCTGTTGCAAATATTTCAATTAAATGCCTTTGGCTTTGACTATTGGAAGGATTGCAATAATGATATTCATAGGAACTCTTTCATGGGAATCGACGATACACCTCGCTCGTCAGCCGCGTTTCTTTCAATGCTCGCTTTTCAGGAGTATTTTCACCAAAAAAAAAGGTTTATTTATCATCATAATTGTTGTGTTTATCTTTTTACGAGTAATAAATGGTGTACGGTACGAGTATATCCACCTCAACTTTGCTTGCAATGTGTTTCCGAAGCTACAAATGGCATTACTACGAGTATATTGGGTGAGTAAATATTTGATTTGTAGACATTAACATTTGTGTTGAGCGCTACGTACTAGTAAACTGAGCTGTTGAAGAAAACTAGTTTATTATGCGCGTAATAAATATGGATTTGGTATAATTTTAAACAACCTGCATTCACGAAAAACATTTCAGATGCAGTTGTTTCATCGGGTACATTGACTATTTACAAACAAAGCAACTGTATAAGGGCCGTCAGCATGAAAACAAAAAATATATATCAGTATTACCTAGTAAAATAAACCTTATATATTGTTAACAATATGTTAATTAGTGAGATTTTCTAAGAAAATAATACTTTTTCCATGAAAAAAATTATTAAATTCATGTTATCGACAGATTTTGTTTATCTCGAAAATAGTCAGAAGGCGCGACAACATCGCACAGTTTTCGATATTGTTAGGCGTGAATAGTCGCCTGGCTGATACTGGCGTCTTGTCAGTATCAGATAGATAGAATGGCTGCTCAGTTACTGACGCGGAGATTAATCAGGTTATGTCGCCACCACGAGGTGGCTGTGTTGGGCGCCACCTAAGCGATCAAATATATATTTATAGTCTAGCGACGTTATCACATGTATGACCCGCTAATATCGGTTGGTATGTTTCACCTGCATGGGAATAACTTTGACTTCGATTATTTCGGTTATTAGACGGGTTAGCGACTTTTTTGTTTCACCAAAATCTTTATTATTCTGTCGTATATTACAAAGATAGTGGAAGAAAAAAAATCTTTTCGAAATGCTTGCAAAAATTGGCATTTTCCGTGACTTTAGTGCGAGTAATGCGCAAGTCCCGATTTATTATTTCGTATTTTATTCTATATTTACGGAAATTTTTATTGGAAAAAATATTTATAAGTTCAATGCAATGCTAAAATAATCTGGGGGAAAAAATGTGAGCGAAAATAGGCAATGATTTGTTCATCTCATGAACTAGTTGATTTGAGAAGCTGCTAACAAACGCTTAAAATACCGGTTATTCAATAACATATGATATATCTCTAAAATTAAAAGGTCAAATGAAGAAATTCTTGCGAACCCACAACTTTTGGTGCATTACGAACTATCGGGGACTACAGAAGAAAGCAAAAAGAAATATCAATTGGTGTCGGCAGGAATCGAATATAGACCCACTGTGTATGAGTTGAGAATAAAACCACGCTACCTGAACTTTGCCGGGTACGTCGATAGTTCGTGCCAGACACGCGGTGCCATTGCGTTCACCTCTCTTACGAATCCTAGCCTACTCACTATAGCTGCACACTTGAAATAATATACAAGCTCGGTGAACACCTTGGTGCCTCTGGCACGAGCAGTGAGTCTTGTGAAAACTCGTGACGGTGGCAGAGGTGCTGTAATGTTCGTGCTGGGGCTAACGTCCGCAACCGAGAGGCCTGACAATTGCTACGAGGCTAGCGATGACGATGAGTCCGATAGTGATGTCCTTCAGGTTGTTGTTAATCTTTCAAGAGCGCCTTATAAATCTTCCGTACCTTGACATTAAATAAAAATATAATATTCAATTTTTTTAATTTACTTACGATGAGTAATTGAAATAACTTGTAACAAATTTGATATTTTTAGTGGGATAAATATATTGTTTGGCTGGTTTCCATATTTTGGAATATCTTGCAGTTTGAAAGATGGAGAGACAAGCATTCCCTTTCAGCTAGCGGCCGGAAATATTATAGTTCGAGGTCGGAAATACCAGTTTATAAGGAAAAATACCATAAATCAAGAGTACATTAGTAACTCAGAAAAACAGTATTTGAAATTACAAAAAATAAGGAGACAGTATCTTAATTAATTTATGTATGTGAAATAATTAAAAAATGTGAAGTGCTTGTTTTACTGATCTCTCATTTTTACAACTGGATAAGATCTCAAAATAAAGGAGTCACTTTTATTCAACATTGGAAGACATAAATACTGATAGTCGTGATCTGGATTTTCTTGGTGATAGATGATAATAGATGCTTTAAATAAAATTGTAATAAAATAAATCATTGAAAAGCTGTAACAATTAAACGTATAGATTACTTAGTATTTTTATAAAAAATATTCGGTTTATTTCTGCATAACAAAAATTTATGCAAAATCGACATTATCACGAGCATAGTTATTTCCTTGCACAGTAGGTCCATTAAAGAGAACATTCTTTTTTAAAAATAAATTTTCCATTTTAAACAATTGTTTTTCTATATTCCAGCTATTTAAAAAGCCTGAAATAAATCTGGTCATTAATTCAATAATCAGAGAACTTGTTGATTTTTTAAATATTAAGCGACGTCTTTTTGTTTGTAATAATTGTTCATATATCTTAACATTCATTTTGCGCGAACAAGCCTGTTAAATATGCAATATTTGTCGTTCAAGTTGTGGATTACACTAATTATTTTTATTCTTCAAAAATAATGACTTATGCAATTGTTAACAACTATTTATATTTCACTACTTATATTGATCGAATATTGAAATAACTTTAAAAATAACTTAATAGCGATAAATTTCAGACAGACCACTGAATATATTCCATTTTCCGTAAGAATTTTTTTTTCAAAAAAGATTGTTTATAACATTCTATTTTTTTTAAATACCAAGCTTGTTGAAAGAATGGAAGAAATATTCATTGATGCCCCGAAAATCCTAGAAAATGTTAAAGATTTTTTTCAGATTAAACAAGTTATTATTTGTCTTATTAAAAATATATTAAGCGACTTCTGATTCTGTATGGAAAATAGTAGAAACAATTAAATATCTTCGACAGACATGCAGGGAGAGGTTAATTTTTTCCCAGTATTTTCCATGTAACTTGCTTAGCAGAAAAAGAACGTTTCTTTGTTGAATAACGATTCCTTTCATATACTGCATAGCAACCGTTGGCTTATGTGAAATCAAATAGTGGATGTTTTTCCGAGAATTTTGCACGAAGAATATAAAGTTAAGTAATGAAATGTTACAAACAGTTATATACGTAGTGAAATTTAATGTCAGAAAAAGGTACAAAAACGTTGCCGTCTATCCGGAAAATGGACGGGTCTTTATAATTGTTTTCAAATTCTCTTGGAGTTTTAAAGAAAGTTGAACATGAACAATTGTTAGTAAAAAATAAAAGCAAAGGAAAAATGTTGAAAGTGGTTGAAATCACGAATCATGTAAATTCAATTTGACCTTACCTTTTTGAAAAAATAAAAAGTGTGCCGTTTAAAAAAAAATTGAAAAATAAACATATGATATTGTTGCATTCCCGTTTTTGTACAATTAGAAAGCTTTATACTTATGAACATTTGCTAGAGATAATAAATTATTTTATTTGAATGACGTCGCCGCCGAGGTTCAACTTTGTACTGAAAATTCTTGGTCCGAAAGGTGGGGCTTGAGAGTAACGGGTTTTAATGAAAAATTTATCCTGCTCCTAAGCCCCGTGAAAGTTGAATCTAGATTCGAAAATTTGTTTTATTCCTTTGCCCTAGGTGTTTGGCTAAATTCCCTGATGTGCGCCGGTTGATCCTCGTAAATATAATTTTCAAGTTCTACTCCGGGACTTGATCAGTACGGTCGATCCGTTATTATTATAGAATGGCCACTAAAAATGAATAAAACTTAATACGATATCATTCGATAAAAATCGGAGGCGAAATCAAACATTCTAGTTTAACGCTCTAAATTCTAACCTCAAATCAAATTTTAATTGCTTAAGAATACTTTTTTATTATTTGTGCTGAAAAGACTAGTGTTAAACTATTATTTAAACCTTTTTCGAGTACCAATCACCCAGGCATTCTCCAATGCCAACGCAACGAACTTTGCACTAAAATGGACGAAATAAATTCTGTTCCATCGTATCATCCTTTATCGTATGAAAAATGAAGGCCAGGATGTAACGGGAGATAGTGTTTGGTTGCAGCCGTGACACGTGCTTTTATGATTTTGTGATGTTTTACCATGAATATTTCATTATTTCGCCATTGTTCCTTTTTCGCGTGAGACCACTCACCGAAGTAGAAAAAATGTGCAAACATAAGCAACGAGCTGCGAGCAATGACCGCTACGACCTCGAGCTGGAATTTGCAAGCGATGTTTATTGTGAAATTCATTGCGACATTCGATTTCAGTCAAAGGAGTGAATAACTGCTTTACCGAAATCAGTCTAAAGTTTAACATCAACCTGAATGGTTGATCGCGGGTCGGACTCGCCCGAAATATTAAATTCTATCAGTAGATTCAAACACGAGAGGTTGGTACCTCGTGCGGGCTAAAACCACATTTTATTGTATTACTCTTTTATTGACTTTTAAATAGACAACGGAACGTTACCGTTGCCTATAATAAACACTTCCATTTTTACCTAAATTCACGTTTACACAAATTATTCGAGTTCCTTCTCCCAATCGGCAAACGATCCCAAAATAATAACTTTTTAATATTATACCGATTACCGAGTTATCCAATTACGCGGTACCGGCATAATATTTGGTGGCAGCGGTGGGATCTGCTGAAGTGATAAGTGCTACGTAATTTATTTGGACAAGAAAGTGTTTTGGATGAAGTTAAGAGTGACTCTATAGTGACGACTATGACCCGTGCAAAAGACGCCAGTGTAGTTCGTGAAAACCCGACTGATCTAACGCGAAGACGCGAAGTGAACGTCGGTACGTGGTGACGTATCGGTCTACCGTTTAAAGTCCCGATTGACGGTATCACGTCAAGTCGTGGAGAACCGCACTAAGTGTGCAACCAAGTACCCGAAGCGGTAACTTGTGACAAAGCCATCGCACAGTCATTGCCAACGCACAGAAGACCAGCCCAGGAACAACCAAGACACGGGTCAACGGTACCAGGGAGGACAACTGGACCAACCTTCGAGGGGAGCTACGAGACAACAGGTCGACAGCACCGAAGGAACAGCACTCAAGGTGCAATGCCATGGAGAGGACGATCTACCAGATCATCTTCCGGAAAGTGGCGGTTACGTTAAATATATACATTTAGTTTTATTTATATTTATATATATATATTTATATATATATATATATATATATATATCAATTGGAATATTTTTTCAATTACGGCTTCGAGACGACTGGCTTTGAATCTGAGGCTAAATGTATATATTTAACGTAACTAAATATTAACGTAACGTAATATTTTGTATATATATATATATATATATCAATTGGAATATTTTTTCAATTCTCACGATACATATATATATATATATAATCCGGCTGTGGAGTCTACCACTGCGCCAGGCAACGTTGTCTCTAGCGAGTTGCCCCTATGTCTTGATCGGAATTCCGACATGTTTATTTCGCAAAGGGCTTTCTTGTAATTTATATATATATATATATATATTTTTTTTTATATTATATATATATATATATATATCGTGAGATTATTTAGAAAAAAAAAAAAAAAATTACAAGAAAACCCTTTGCGAAATAAACATGTCGGAATTCCGATCAAGACATAGGGGCAACTCGCTAGAAACAACGTTGCCTGGCGCAGTGGTAGACTCCACAGCCGGATTAGCTGTGGCTGTAGGGGATATTGTTTACGAAGCACGCAGAGCGTTATCGGAGCACTCGCCGACGCACAGTGGACGCAGAGCCCGAAATCGTGGCAGTAAATACAAATAACCTCCGATCGGAATGAAAATTAGTATGCAGGGGTTTTTAGGGTCGCTTATTACGAATCCGAAAGCCAAATTATTGTAAACAAAATGGCCGATCCAATATAGCGGACATGAATGTTAAAAAGGTGTCCGATCTTGACAAAAACTGCTATATGTGGGTTTTGAGGGTCGCTCATTACGAATCCGAAAGCCAAATTATTGTAAACAAAATGGCTGATCCAATATGGCGGACAAGTATGTTAAAAAAAATTTAAAATTTTCAAAAAAACTCCCTCCTGCCGTACCACTCAAAAAAGGATGCAATAATTTACTTATTTAGTATGACGTTTTCGTATACAATGATATATAACTTGCATTAGTTATTTGAATTTTAATTATTATAATTGAATTGAACAAAATTGATATACGCGGGTTGTGAAAGTGACTGATTGCGAATCAGAAAGCCAAACAATAACGTAGCGAAATTATCGTTCAAATTATCCTTTATAATAAGATATAATTCTTTCCTCGTCAAATGTACTCCTTCGTAATGGGACCCTGTAATAAAGACATAAAATTGTATAGAATTTGTGTTGAAGGATCAGATCAAAATTTTAATGAATTTTAATTATTGTAACAAATAAGTAGCCGCAATAATTATTCGTATTTTTTTTTGAAAAGTACATAAAAAACAACAGTTATGAAAAAAAAATTGAATTTAGACTATTATGAAAGAAGTTATGAGCAAAAAAACATAAACAAATATTTTTTGAACGGGTGACCAAAAACATCTCAAAATGTACCAGAAGCCGATTTTTGATGGGTACATGAAAATATGACAAAATCAAGGGAAAAAAAATTGAACTGTCCGATTTGGCGTGGAATGCCCCATATATACCTATATATATAATAAAAATGTATCAAATATAAATAAAATGTGACGATTCAAATTAATTACTTTAGTATATACTTACATATATATGTATTGTTGTATGTCTACAAAAATAGATATATAAATGATTTACTTGAATTTGTATTTTGTATATATATGTATATATATATATATATTATATATGGTATATGTATGGATATAGTCCTATTGCTCAAGTAGCAGCTGTTCAATGGCCCCATGGCATAGCGTATGGCGCCGCGCGCGCGTGCACGGTCGGCAACCGCCTGTTTTACGTTGCCAAAAACCATAACAGACAAAGTTAGGCAGCTCTAGACAGCTAATTCCTGTTAATTTCGCAAGCTTATATAATAAACTAAAAGCCTAGACATTGGCTGTCGCAGAATATGGCAGAAAGTATAACTTTTCGGATAGTTGAAAATATAAGTTTACAAAATTCTTTCACTTTATTTATGCAGTAGTTTATACTACACTTCAATAATTTACATATTTATTTTAAGCTCAACCAATGTAAAAATATCTTCTACATACCTCCAGAAGTCGTATCCATGTCTCCGGATTGATTTAAAACACTTCACTTTAAAGTTATCGATTTTATAAGTCACGGTAGTTTTCGCTCGTTCAGCGCGCGATGCGAACACTCGTCTCGAAGGCTAACTTTCAACTGACGCAGCGACGAAGGTATACGGTGAAAAAGGTTCCCCTTTTACAATTTAACGCAGCCATTAGTCCTCTACCTGACTGCCTGCTCAAATATCCCGATTGTAAAAATTTTTTTCTGACTTTTCTGCCACGATTTCGGGCTCTGCGTCTACTGTGCGACGGGACGAATCCCCGCGGCCAGACAGGAAGCCCTCGCAGACCGTCTGACAGCCCAGGTTGGCGTGAACCCACTCAGGGGTACGTCATTCGGGGATCTCGACAGCGACAATAGCGATGACGTATTTAATATGGCTACTGGTGAGCGAACGCCCGAGCACATCACCGAGGACATGGTCGAGCGGGAAATTGAAAACATGCGAACCATAGATCGCGTAGGTTTCTCTGCAGCTATCGGTACGATGTCCTGATCGGCACCCGCAAGAGTACGAGATCGGATGGCGGCGGTCGACCGGACCGACCGTGAATTGGAGAGAGCTCAACGGCAGTGCGAAAGGCTGCAGCGCGAGCATGATCGAGGCCAACGTGAACTCGATCGCGAACTCAGGGAGGCTGAAACACCGTCGGCAAGACGGAACTTGACGGATACGTTAAACGAGGTAGGTGCAAACGAGTACGAGCTCATCCACTCCTTAAGAGAGCAAATTGCCGAACTCCAGCGATGGTTAGGAGGAGCAGGGATAGAGGACTATCCGCCCCCCGTACAGGTCCTGAGGTGCACGCGGTTCGAGGAGACGCGGACGCCCTCAAATATGCTCAGCCTCAGCCTGGGAATAAAAATGGTAAAAACATTCGACGGCAAGGATTCAAAGGCGTTGCCGCTCTTCTTAAAGTCCTGCGAGACGATATTCCGCAGGGTAGCAGAGGAGGAGCATGACACCCTCCCGGAGATGATAGTCATGAGTAAGTTAGAGGGTGCAGCAGCAAGACAACTGCAGCACAAGACCATCGGTACCATGGCGCAACTCAGGAGCGAGTTGAAAGCGTTGTACGGACAACGGAAGTCCCTAGTCGCGCTGTAGATGGAGCTCAGCTCCCTCCGGCAGGGACAGGATGAGGACATTGCCGCCTACGCGGCAAGAACGGAGAGGATTACGGTAGACATAACCGAAATACTCTGTGAACCGTTAAGAACAGAAGATCACGGTAGAGAGTGTCACCCGACGAAGTGCACAAGCTAACTTCGAAAACGGCCTGCACGGCCAAGTGCAAGTGCTGGTGCGTGCGAGACATTATCAAACGCTGCATGACTCTGTGGCAGGGGCCATCACCAACATGGTGCAGCCAAAGGGCGGGGTAGGTGGAGCATTAAGCAACCCCAGAAGTTTCCAAGGCGCGCCATCCCGGCAGGGAAAAAATTGCTTCACCTGCGGCGGACCAGGGCACGTAGCTCGAGACTGCATCCGCAGATCGGGAAGAGTGAGCCTACCGATGCCCAGGGAGAATAAATCTATACACCACGCTGACGTTGTATGCAACTATTGCCAAAAAAGGGCCACTTGTGGAAAGACTGCAGGAAAAGATTGTCGCAAAACAAGAGCGAGCCTGCTCAGTCTTCACAGCATCCCCGACGTCCAAGGGACTCAGGGGGCAAGAGTAAAAGGTCCACGGTGAATGCAAGTCGATCAAATACCGATGCCAGCCTGCTGGGAATGATGAGATAAACACGCTCACCGCCCAGCAGAGACCTGCGCGCAGAAGAAGGAAAACGACGCAGCAGTTTATTACTGCAGGTAACGCTGCCGGCATCCACCGCTATGGCCAGCGACTTTGACATCGTCGCATCATTGGCCGTGACCGGGATACTCACCCTTAAAGCGGTCACCGGGGTCTAGTGCAGTATACTGAAGGAGGGATGCCTCAAGCCCGAGACCAAGGTGAGCAGGTGCTCCGTGGAATTGCAGGGTGAGGCAGGCGAAAAATTTACCCCCCTCGGTATAGAAAAAATTGTGCTGGAGACACCGGTTCTAAACGTGGAACATTGGTTCTACATAGTCGCGAATAATGTGCCGCTAGGGGTCAATGGGCTGCTAGGAATGGATTTTATCAAGTATCACAAGGCCGATATCCTGCATGGAGAGATGCTGAAGCTGTACGGGCACTGCATGCCACTGCTGGACGGCACGACGAGGGTATCTCTGCCGCCACGCAGCGAAACAGTCACCTACGCCGCAAGAACGAGCAAATTCGTAGGATTGCTCTCAAGAATAGAGCTCGAGGATGGGGTTATCATGGGTGCCTGCGTTACGCCACCGCGTGGTAGTAGCTGTGCAGTCAGCTTAATAAATACTACCGAGCGGGTGGTAGAGGTACAACGCCCCGTAGTGAAACTCGAGCCGCTCGCGGAAGCGGCAGTAGGTAAAGCGGCCGAGGCGGCCGCTATGGCGGTATGCGCCGTCAGCGCAGAGCGAGGGGCCGACCGCCTCGCGCGACTAACCAAAGGGCTCGACACCGCTAACCTTAACGAAGAAGAGCGCAAAGCGCTTAACGAAATCACATGCGAATATGAAGACGTGTTCCACCTACCAGGGGATAGGCTGCCGTGTACGCCTATGGTAGAGCATGTGATACCCCTTAAGGATGAGGTGCAGCCCATTAAGGTGCACCCATACAGGCTGTCCGAGACCCACAAGACAGAAGTGGAGAGGCAGACCTGCGAAATGCTTGCAGAAGGAATTGTCCAACCCAGCAGGAGTCAGTGGAACGCGCCGCTGCTGGTTTTAGCAAAGAAACCCGATGCAGCCGGAGGAAGGAAAATGCGCGTAGTAGTGGACTTTAGGAAGTTGAACGAAGCCACAATCGGGGACTCGTACCCACTGCCCAATGTCACCGAAATGTTGGACCAGTTGGGACGGGCCCGATATTATACGACCTTGGATCTCGCCTCTGGATTTCATCAAATCCCGATGGCGCAGCAAGACAAAGAAAAGACCGCATTTTCCACACGACAGGGCCATTTCGAGTACAACCGCATGCCATTTGGACTCAAGAACGCTCCACCGACTTTCCAGAGGTTCATGAACTCCGCGCTGGCTCGACTGCAGAGAGTTAAATGTTATGTATACTTAGACGACATAGTAATCTACGGCAAGACCTTTGCAGAGCACAATGACAGGCTGCGAGAGGTACTGCAGTGGCTAAGAGAAGCCATATTGGCAGTGCAGCCGAGCAAGTGCCAGTTCCTGCGCAAAGAAACACAGGACCTGGGCCACATCATCTCCGAAGAGGGTGTACGTACTGATCCGAAGAAGCTGGAAGCGGTAAGGGAATTTCCGGTGCCGAGAGACGTAAAAGGAGTACAATCTTCCCTCGGACTAGCTGGCTACTGCCGGAAATACATCAGAGATTTCACGAAAACCGCGAAGCCACTCACTGAATTAACCCAGAAAGGGGTTTAATTCGAGTGGACCGCAGTAAGAGATGATGCCTTTGAGGAACTAAAAATAGCGCTTACCACAGCACCAGTATTGCAATATCCGGATTTCGAAAAGCCGTTCGTTGTAACAGCAGACGCCTCAGACAGGGCGCTCGGCGCTATTCTTTCGTAGTGACGGACCACCAACCGCTCACCTGGCTGTTCGGGGTAAAGGACCCAGGTTCGAGACTAATGCGTTTGAAAATGAAATTGGCAGAACACGAATTTAACGTCGAATATCAGGCCGGAAAGCATAATACGAATGCAGATGCGTTACGCCGTATATTCGCTACTACAAAGGCTCGAGCGAGAACCGAGAACGAAGTCTGTGGTACGGACAAGGACAGCACTACGGGGCAACTCGGCACAGCAAATGACCGCACGGAGCGGAGGGCTGAAGATACCCCTTACAGCCGTGGTGGCTCGTTGGAGCGAGAGATCGAGCTAGTCCACGAGACAGAAAAGGACAGCATACGCCTGGGTACGGACAGCCGCACAAAGCGGAGAGCCGAGAATATCACGGGCCAAGCCAGCAACGAGGTAGAGCAAGAGACAGCGCCTGCCAATGCTGCAGACAAGGATAGAGAGATCCGCAGCGTGCATGCAGATCGCTCCACTGAACCCCACAGCCCCGACGAAAAGCCGTGCGATCGGGGAAGGGGCAGACCACGCAAGCGAGCAACGCAAGACACTGGTAAGACTGCGAGCATCGCTGACAAAGACAGAGCGAGACCAGCACAGCATGTAGACTCGCGAGGCGCGGAAGATCGCGAAAAGCAAACGTTGCAAGGCCGCTCGAGACAGAGAGCGACCCAGCGGCGGAGTTACCAGTGGGCACACCGAGCGACGAAACTGCGGGCAGAGCACCGCAAAGACCTGCCGAGGAAGCGAGGCACGGCGGGGCCCGTAGCCCACAGACTTCCAGCAGCGCGGACGAAGACAGCGCTATAAAAAATATAGCGACGGCCACAGTAGCGTAGCCATTCCTTCTGCCGATGACCGGCAGAAATTAATTAGAGAATACCACGAAACCCCCATAGGAAGGCACCAGAGTATACGGCGTACGTTACATCGGATCCCGACCAAGTACGACTGGCCCGGCCTGAGAAGTGATTTGGAAAATTATATATCGTTCTGTGAATCCTGCCAAAAGAACAAAATCACGAAAAGGGAACGAGTGCCGATGGTGGTAACAGACACCCCATCAAGATCATTTGAGAAAGCAGCAGTCGACATCGTAGGACCGCTACCAGAAAGCGCATCGGGAAAAAGATATATACTTACTATACAGGACGCGCTCACAAAATACAGTGCAGCGATATCACTGCCAAACCAAGAGGCTTCGACAGTCGCTAGAGCACTAGTAGAAGAATTAATCTTCTGGCACGGAACGCCGGAAATAATATTATCGGATCAGGGTACAAACTTCCTCAGCTCAACCTTCAAAGAAATGTGTCGACTGCTGCGAATCAAGAAGATACAAACGACGGCCTACCATTCGGAATCAAATGGCGCATTAGAAAGATCGCATCGCACCCTCGCAGAATATCTGAAAAATTTCATAAGCGAGAGTCAAGGAAATTGGGACGAGCGGCTGCCGTACGCAGTGCTTACGTACTCGTACAATACCACTCCACATACGGGGATCGGACTGTCTCCCCACGTGTTGGTGTACGGACGCGAGGCTGAATTGCCGACCGCCGTGAAACAGGAGCCCCGCAGCACCTATGCCTACGATGATTACGTCCACGAGTTATGCGAGCGATTACGCGCCGCATAGACAATATAGACAATAGCATGCGAGAACCTGGAAGGCGCGAAAAGACGGTCAAAGACTACGTATGACCACGGCGCACAGGTGCAGGAGTACGGCATCGGCAAACGCGTACTCCTCCGTGACGAGACGGTGCGCAGGGGGCGGTCAGCCGAGGTGACCCCGAACTGGACGGGACCTCACGAAATAGTAGAGAAGAGGCCCTCCGTCAATTACGTAGTCCGGAAGGGACGTAAAATCCAGGTGGTGCACGCAACCCGCCTGAAGCTCTTTATCGAGCACTAATAGATCAGGAATATATGAAATTATACAAATTACCTACAGCTAATTAACAGATTAATTAAAGCTAAGATTGAATGTGGGTAAGAACCAATCAGGGTGCAAGGTGGAAACTTCAATAAACCGAGCAAAGTAGGTAATAACGCTATATACACGCTATATAATGTAATTGAGATAAACAAAAAACATTTTTCGATTAAGCTTATAATGGTCGACGGTCTTGAAAGCATCAAGGCCATCATAGGAAATATGCACACTGCCGATGCCCAAAAGCTCCACGAAGATATTGCCAGAATAAAGGCCTCACAACAGACCCTGCAGGAAGGGTTGAAAAACTAAACATAAGTGGAAAGGACCACCCTCAGCCTATGTAATGAAAGCGCGCATCATATAAAGGCCAACGAACAGGCCCTGCTGGCCCAGATGCAGCGTATCGATCACGCACTCAACGACAACCTATACTATGTAACGAGGCGCCAACACTTGGAAAAGACGCTCCACGCGATAAGTATTGCAGTCGAGGCACTCATTTTACTCATCGACGTACAGGAGTTAGTGTGGTTGGTAAACGACATAGCTAGTGGTAAGGCCAGAGAGACGTCCCTGCCGCCAAGAACGCTCACAAGATACCTCGTCGACGCACTACCACACCTATCGCAACGAAGGCAACGCGGTAGTGCTCGTGCGAGTCATACCGCTGATCGGGCAACAATAGTACTATATAAAAAAAGTACAGTATACAAAAATACTTAAAAAATTGCAAGGTACCGAGCAAATCTTATATTTGCCCGTCTACACACCTACAATGTCGGTTACAATCAACGCACCCTCCGAAGTCCCAAAATACGCGAAAATGGACACAAATAACCGGAATACTGGCTTTGATAGGCGAATGTATTGT
Organism: Cylloceria caligata; assembly: GCA_963942595.1. Classification (NCBI taxonomy): domain Eukaryota; kingdom Metazoa; phylum Arthropoda; class Insecta; order Hymenoptera; family Ichneumonidae; genus Cylloceria; species Cylloceria caligata. Next base: position 41,312,308 of record OZ012703.1, on the reverse strand, counting down.
AACCGCCCCAACTTTCAGTGTGAAAATAATATGACAAACATCGCAGATCATTCAGAGAAATTACCTTCCCCCATACGATCTAAATTTGAAGGAAATAGAGGCCCAGACGCCTCCTACCCAGTCCACAGAGGAAATTACACTAGGAAGTGTACTACAAAATCCGAAGGACCTGCAGAAGCTCGAAGATCAAGCAGAAAAGACTCTCGAAACCCTCGACATCACCAGAACCGGGACGCCTCCCCACATAATTAATCTCTACTCGATGAGTGCAATAGCACCAATAGCCTTGGTCGGCCTCCTTCTGTTTAAATGTTATAGGTACATACGGAACCGGACACCGACAAGGACAACAGAGGCAACGACCCCGGCAGCAGCCGAGGTGAACATTAACCTCGAGCCGCTCGAACGATGCCAGCCACAGGAGCGACAGCGACCCGAGCAGGCCAGGGCCTGGGAAACTCGCCCCCTCAACCGCGTGCGACAGCCAGACCGGCAATGAAGAAATAACAAAATTGTCAAAACTATGAAATTATTATGAAACTATGAATAATGAAAACTATATTGCCCGGTATATATGAGATACGGGGAACCAACTAAAGAAAAATTTTTGACTTGCTGGAATTTGCAAGCGATGTTTATTGTGAAATTCATTGCGACATTCGATTTCGGTCAAAGGAGTGAATAAGAGCTTTACCGAAATCAGTCTAAAGTTTAACATCAACCTGAACGGTTGATCGCGGGTCGGATTCGCCCGAAATATTAAATTCTATCAGTAGGTTCAAACACGAGCGGTTGGTTCCTCGTACGGGCTCAAAACCACATTTTATTGTATGACTCTTTTATTGACTTTTAAATAGACAACGGAACGTTACCGTTGCCTATAATAAACAATTCTATTTTAACATAAATTCACGTTTACACAAATTACTCGAATTCCTTCTCTTAATCGGCAAACGATCCCAAAATAATAACTTTTTTTATATTATACTGATTACCGAGTTGTCCAATTACGCGGTACCGGCATAACAGTGATAAATACATGTAGATCGACGAGGATTAAAAAGGGACATTTTGAAATTTGAATACCTAAATATTTGGTGGAGATCATCATTCGTGACCTTTATTAAGCACGAATGGTGTAAAATAAATGAATGCATTTTCATGTACATAATCGCAAGTGAGAAAAAACCTCGTTCGGCAGTAAGCTAGTATTCGAATGATTGTTTAATTTTTTTTCGGTGCAACACAAGTCGTGATAATAACAACAGTTTTATGACGTGTGATTCATTGTGATTGTTTAATTGTTTTTCGGTACAGTACAAGTTTTGGTAAAAACAACTTTTTATGGCTGGTGATTTGTTCGGTTCTTATGAAATGCTGCACCATAAATCGTCTTCGTATGTTCACTGCAACGCTACTAGGCGGAGGTTTCAATTCAACCAAGAAGAGTGTCGGCGACATTTCAATACTATGTCCACGCAACCCAACAATAAGTATGCGTTCTAGGGAGGTTAACCAGCGATGAAAACCGAACATGCCGATCGTCCTAATGGAATTAATGTTTTATTCCGGTTAGTGACAATCTTGACAATCTGATTTACAAGTAAGGTTTGGCTTCAAAGTCGATGTTAATCAGTCGGCCTAGTATGAAGGACATGCTGTCAATGCTGGTAAGCATTTTCTTTAAACATATTGTGTCTGTAACCATCCGATCCGCTATATGGGATGAAAACGCGGGATACGGAATCAAGTCCGGGATGGAATCGCGGAGGTCTAAGATGGAATCCGGCATGTATTCTCGATAGTAGAAAAGGCCCTTTACAAAAAGACAAGGCGTGGCCCCCTAGCGCCAGAACGTGTCTAGACTAGCCCCGCTTCCTCCCCATCACTAGCCCCGCCCCCTCCGCATGCTGCTTTCTCATTGGTGGGTCCTTGGGTATGGGGGCGTGCCCCCCGTTCCTGATTGGTCCCCCGCAACCTCCACCACTCCTACCCCTATCCCTGATTGGGCCCCAGCAGTCCCCACCCCCAGACCACCTATACCAGTGTTCTTATTGGTGCAGCGTCGCCGCGCTATCTGACGGATTCTGATCCATAATTAATGGCCGATGCGCAATTTACTTTTGGTAATCGGGTTACCGGCAGTCCGTAAAAGCACATCGAACGTTGGCAGCCGGTCGAGTAGAAAATGTATCGGCAATCGGAAAAGTAGATCGGTTGTCAACCGTTGGTATGTAGGCGACCATCGCTAAAGCAAATTTGGGACTTACGGAAGATAAGTAGATTGGGTCTTACGGTAAATAATATTGTGTACCCCATCAACCCGTTAAACATGTCCGTCGTCGATAACATAGCCGCCGCCATAGGTATAAAAAATTTTGATAATTAAAAAATGTATTAATTAAATTAAAAATTAATTAAAACTACTATTTATAACAACGGTAAGTGAAAACGCTAGTTATTTTTCAGCTTCATAAAAAACTGTTTTATTTTAACATTCTTATATAACAAACATGCATTATTCTTATTCACTCGTAATTTTCAATGACATTCGGTGCAGTTACGGCGAGCTGGTGGTGGACCGTCAATATGTGTTTTCGTACCCGATTTGTTGTAATGTACATAGCACGGCATGTACGAGGAGATCTCACGGTCAACCCGCAGCTCCTCCGGTAGTTTGTCATACAGAATTTCTATTTTTTTCCTCAATGTTTCAACAGCAGCTGTTTCGGTATGTACGCGAGCTCCGATTTGGTGAAGTCTCGGGGATCCTTGCAGCAGTTGATCACGAGCATACTGTCAATAGTATTCATTATGGTTGGAAAGAGAGTCAAAGATACTTTCACCACGACATTTCCTTTTCAACAAACTTGTTCACAGCTGTTACGATTAGATATATACATCTGGCGTCTCTTTGATGGCCACATATATAAATATGAAAATGTGTATGGTGGGAGTACTTTCGAATAATAATAATAAGACAGGAAATTCAAAGTTTCGAATTTATTCATAGTAATTCACAAGTAGCATCCAAATCGATCTGTACAAAATTGTATACATGTGTATTTATTACAACCATCGCCCTTTATATTATTGCGTTTTACATTTTTTACACGTTTCTTTCTGCGATTTGAATATTTTACTCGTTTGTAGTATTGTGCAGCTATGCGATGATTTTTCACTCTGTTTATCGTGAAAATCTTATGAAAAATATCCAGAGCATAACCACGAGCCATAAAATCGAGAAACATAATCCAGTATTCACCACATACTTTAGACTTGAGTGATTCAAGGAGCTGCATGTTCCACTCGTAGCTTCGACAGTTTCTGCGTAGACGGTTATGGTGTTGGTTAATGATTGGGGGCAATCCATAACTATCGAAAAATATTCCATGTACATTTTTATCAACGTAAATGGCAACCCAGTGTCGCCCAGGTAGATTATGTTCGTCTGTGTTTAGAACCAATGCTGCGGGTCTAGACCAACGACTCGGGATGCGATCGGCCGGAAATACTCCTTTCGTCTGAGCAGATATGCGTTGTAGAGCGTCTAATATCTGTAGGCTGTTCATACTGTTTACACAACTGCTGGTGACGCTTAGAGTGTGATTGACGTTCCCTCTGTTGATGATAATGATAGTTGCGCGGTGGTTGCTTTGGCTGGTGCGTGTTACGCGGGGGTGGTGGTGGTTGTTTAGCACTCGGTGAGACTACTTATTTTTCTCTGCCACAGAAAAGTACAGTTATTTCATCGTTAGCTGATACAGTTCCTCCGTGCAGTGACGAGTTATCACTTTTGCACGATAGTGTAATATCGTTGAATATATACTCTACGCTTTGTGACATATCGATATTATTATCCGCATTTGATGCTTTGATGTTCAGTTGGCTTTGTTGATTTTTAATAGGTGTTGATTTATCGATAGGTAGTGAATAAATGTGACTAACCGCGTCGAGCTCTTTAAACAGCGTGTGATAACTATCTATCCAGTTTTCGTTACCATCAAACATCGGCTGAAGAGGCTTGCTCGGTAATTGTTGACCATCGACATACAGAGAGAGGAAATTTATCGAATGATTATTGAAGTTAAACGGATTTAACGTTGTACTGCCATTGAAGGCTCGGTTATTCACAAACCCAAGAATTAGTCGTTTAGGCAATTGGCCTAGAATAACGTTATCTAGAGTAACGCCAATGATACCGCTATGCGTCGTAAAAGCTTTAACCTCAACCCTTGTTATAGGATAATTGGCGGTTCTTTTTGCAAGCATTTTGGCGTTAGCTATCAGCACGCCTGGCACGATTATTGCACGACGGACGAGTAATGTAGCCGCAGTGATATGTAGTTTATGTGTCACACCAGCCGTAGGAGTCTCCATAAGACAAAAATTGTCTTTGGAGCGTACAAGCCGTAACCGTACTTCCACACCGTTCAGCAGAAATTTATCCTGATTAAAAACATCGCAATGTAAATATCCAATCATATCTAAAGTCCGACCATTCTTTATGTACTTTTCACGATTATTCAGACCGATATTAGGGGTAGTCGATGCACCTGGTAGATTGTCAAACGTACCGGGCGTGTTAGCGTACCGTAGTGCGGTCGTCAAGTGAGAATTTTGAGCAGCCGGTCCATAATCGAGTAACGTCTCAATATATGTTATGTAGGGGTATGCATTGTTTGGCGGTGCCACGAGTTTCTGGTTAAAATATACCTCCACCTGATTGAAAAGGCTATGCAGAAAGTTATTAAGGGGCTATACCAATGTGATACTTTCAAAAAATCGATTTTTTTTGTTGCCTTTTTTGACAGTTTATACTTTGAAGATTATCCTGTAAAAATTTCAAGGCCCTATCTTTAATACTCCTGAATGGCAGCCTTCTAAAGCGCAACCGCTCGTAGGTATAAGATGACCTATCCGCCTGGAGGCAGAGCTCGGAGCTGACGTGTTGTTACGTGATTCTTTGGTCACTATAGGAGGAGAGGATACTATAGAGGGGACTCTATAGGGCCATTTGAAATCAGCGTTGCCATTTAAAAGGTACTCTGGAGTCGTTTAACGCAGTTAAACGAACCAAAGGTTTAGGAGGAAGGGGTAAGAATACCGTGAACTGACAAAGTTATTAATAAACTCCAGAAATACTATGGATTGGGAATTACCAGGCATCAAGATAATGTTGATGAAATGTATCAAGAAATTTGGGCAACCTTGCATCATTTGTCTTCGACAGACGAAAATCCGAACCACGGAAATTGCCCTGCAGGTGCGAATAGCTGGTGCTCATATCGCCGCGGGAAAGCTCAAGGAATGAACTTATCAAAGTTCAAATATAATTATCTGCCACTTAACAAGGGTGTTACGAAAGCTTTGGAACCTATTTATACTGACTTGAGTTCAAGGGAATTACTAGAGCGATGCAAAGGAGGGAACACGCAGAATAACAATGAAAGTTATAACGGCTTGCTCTGGCACTTTGCTCCAAAGCATCTTCATAATGGATTGAAAGCGATGGAGCTCGCTAATTTCCTTGCAGTCAAATATTTAACGATCGTTTTTATGCTATTCTAGAAATGCTACAAGTAATTGACGTCATCATCGGTCCTATTGCAAAAGAATATGCCATTGAGAGAGATGACAGCCGAATCAACCAAGCGGAGTTACGTCATGAAACATCCTCAAAAGAGGGACGAACAGCTCGGAAAAAAGCTTCAGCCTCTCAACAGGCATTATTCGAGGAAGAGGAGGGTCCATTGTATGGGCCAGGTATAGCTGATTAGCAGTTTTTATAGTAAATATCATTTTATCTTGCAAAAATCGATAGTTAAATCTTTTAACGCGTTTTTCTCCAAATGAGATTTTTCAAATTTGCTGACATTGTAACTCAAAGAGCAATTATCCGATTGACTTCAAATTTCAACTGAGTACTCTTGAATACATTTACTCTACAATGACACAGGATGTTTTTAATTAAATGGGAATTGACGATTTGGCATTGAAAAAAACGACCATTTTTAGGTACAAAAACAGACTTTTTTTTCATAACTACACCATTTTATTAGATTTTAATATTTTTTGAAAATCATGTGTCATTGTATAGGGAATACCTTCCAGTTTGAAGACATTTTTTCTTCTCCCAGTTTCAGCTACTGAATCGGCCGGAATCGTGTCAGCAGTGGAGAAACTTTTTTTTTTTTGCGTTTCCGAAGGCAGCGCATAAGTCACTTGGATCTCAATATTTTCTATGAAAAAAATTATGGAATATAGGTTAAATATAGCCAAATATATTTTTAATTTTCCGAAACATTTAATTGAGTACTTTTCTTTCAAAAAATTCCCAAAAATTACCTAAATTTTCAGCGTTCACACTGGTATAACGCCTTAACAGGTGCTACATTGTACTGTGATTCAGCTGTTGGAATAACCCGAACATGTATTGTACAATAATCATTGTATGATCTAGATCCAGGTATTCTTCACCGTTGCCAGGTATGACAAATTCCAGGGGTCTGTCATCCGTGAGGGACGACACAGACTTGTAGTGTATTCATTGTGGTGCTTCTATAGCCGTCTGCGTTGGAGGTATGGTAAATAAGTCGAGCTCCGACTTCATACACTCAGAGGAGTGTGAGTGTAAGAACGACATTGTTGAACACCTCCAAAAATATCGTTGGTCTTTGCTCTTTTGCGCCTACTGCTTTCGACACCTTTCTTTCTCTTTTTTATCCTTTTCTTTTTATTCTTTGCGATACCGCGATGTTTCCTTGCTGCAATGCGTCTACGTCTCGTTGACTTTTTCTTCTTCTTCTTCTTCTTTATTCCTAGCGATTTTTTCGAAATACCAGAACGCCTTTTCCTCGTCCTCGTAGGCACGCGTCCCGATAACGACTGTCTCATGCGAGCGCTGCATACAGCGTTATATCCTGAACCATTCATGACAAGAGAGATTTTTCATTGGCTCTTCGTTGTAAATTATCTCCAGATTCGGCTGCACGTCGACGCAATAACTCCTTGAATGGCATTTTGTGACCGGCCGCATCCTCGATAACGTGTAAACCCGTGCGAATGGCTTCTTTCCCTATAGCTTTAGCACCTCTGGTCAGCAGTGGTAAAACACTCCGAACTATACCACCGAGGACACTACTGATACCGTGACCGCGCTGATGCGGGGAACCCGCAAACACGTTACCTATATAACCATTTCCGCCCCCTATTTGATTCTCATAATATGTCGTATAATGAACACACATATTGTCTAATTGAGTCGTTTGAAATGAAGTGTGAGCGTTAACGTTCCATACTCGAATGCAATAGGATTACCCAGATGATCTCTTATATCCACCGCGATCGTTCTGAAGCAATTGTTCAATAAACCTATGTAATTTGACGATGAGAAACATTTTACTTGCGTTGTACTATACGTGTAGTTTTTTGTATTTAAATTTACAATCTTGAGTAGCGCTGTCTGTGTATCACCTTCCGTATACGGTACACAAATATCGGTGTAGACAAACAGCTGATTGGGCAGAGCCCTATTTATACAGGCGGGTACTCGTCCTACGCGTGGAACGTCTCGCATAAGCTGCAGGTAAAGACCTGGGTTTCTCGGTCAAGCAGCAGTTTTTCGTGTTTCTCGAAGCCCAATATACGTGCTATTTTACTACTCATTCGTAATACCCCAGGGTAGCCTAGAGGTTCAGGGCACGACTCTGTTACCTCAGCCTCGAGGGCAACGTACCCTTTGGCCCTTTCAACATTTACAATTTTTATGCCTGCTTCTCGCAGCCCGGTAAATCATTGATATTTTCCACAATTTTGTCATGATTTTTGTACAGACCTCGAGGTATTCGGTTTGTAGTAACTGTTTTATTCTCACAAACAACCCAACCGATCATCGTATCTGCTTCTTGTAAATGCGTCATTGTACAGGGTATATGAATTTCCGATAAGCCCACAACTCAACGAGCCTTTAACGATATTCCACGTGGCAATTGAGTTATAAAATGTGTTGTTGTATTTTCGGGATAATACTTCATACTGCTGTTGCTCGGTAGAACTAGAAAAAAATTATCCTCGTTATGCATTTTGGACAAAATTTCGTTTATTCGAGACCGTGAACGTTTAACGCTGGTATCCACGAGTTAAATTTTGCCGGATATCCCACCCGACTCACAAAAATTTGTTTTTTCGCACCGTGTCCTCTTGTCCGTAAAACTTGAACAATCTTGAATTCTTTATTCTTCTCCACACGCTTCTCATGAACACTCGTCAATTCTTCGGGGTAAAAGAAACCATCGATAGTTTCGTCTTCGAGATCTCACAACACATACACATACAATCCCTGTCTATATAAAACTTTTTTGATACGGAAAATTTCTTCACTCCAATTTTTTTCGTAACCTTTTTCTAAGGTGCCTTTAGTTCTACTGATTCGAACGTAATCTCCGGGTTTGTATTTATACGTTGTGAAACGTCTTTTTTCACGTCGCTTTATGGCACTAATTGTCATATTGCGCACCGCTGTATCGGCATTATATAGCATTACGGCGGCCGGCTGCATTTTAATGCTCGAGTGTACAGCATGATTGTACGCATAAATAATTTGTTGTAGTATATCGATGTAACGATGAGTATTACGATGTGTGAAGTAACGCCACATCCGTTCCTTGAGAGTGCGATTGAAACGCTCGACAATCGAGGATTTTACATCAGGATTACGAGCAACGCGAAATAGTATGTTTTCATCTTTGAGAAATTTTTGGAGTTGACCACCGAGGAACTCTTTTCCACGGTCGGTTTGTAGTGAAACAGGTGTACGACCATCGTTACGCTCGAGAATACGTTTAAATGTCTTTGTTACTTCGCGCACAGTTTTGTCCTGCAACGGTTCGACCCAGGCGTATTTGCTGACAACGTCAATTACCATAAGCAGGTAGGAGACGTTGTCGTTATAGCTACTCAATGAACGTAGATCTACGAGATCGGCCTCCCAGACATCGTCAATATTTGTAACATTGTAATATAGTCGTGGAAAGACACGGTGCACGGGTCTATAAATGGTATAACTATCCTGCTGAGTCAGCCAGTCATACACGGTGACTGCTGTATTTTTGCTACTGATTAAACGTCGCGCACCTGCATGTCCAGCTGGATGCGAAGGATCATAGTACACTTTTTCGAAAGTCATCTTTCACCGCTCGTTGTACAACTTGTTCCAAATCTTTACCCACTTCTCAAACACTTTTATTATAATACTTTTGTTTTCCGATGTCTTGAAGAAGTATTCCCAGGGTGTATATCGCCGGCGTCGTCGTTGTAGTCGTCGTTGGAATTATGGCCGACCGCATCGACATTCATAGAATGCGAGTCGTTATGTTGCAATATCTGAACACCTTTGTTGGTCGTTTAGTACCTGTAGATATGCCTAAATCCCAAAATCTACTGTTGGCTATAAATTCACACGGAACACTCTTTGTTCGTAGACTAACGATAAACTCGTGTCTGCCTGTTGCTTTAAAGTTTTTTCTACCTCGTACTGCATCATTTATAAGGTCGACAATATCAGAATTTAAAGTGAGGATACTGTCTATTGTTACACATCCTTTTTTGTCCTATCTTATGCTTGTTTATTCATCACTCGTGGGTTTGCGTAGAAACTTTAATAGCGCTCGGCTTTTATACATATTTGGAACGCTATTAACGATGTCAGCGTCGCTCGTGGCTTCTGCATTATTTATATCAGACGATGTTTCAGGTAGTGCTGGAAGTGCTGGTGAAAACGATGCATTTTTCGTACCAACGAGATATAGATAACGCTGCAGCACTTGTAAATATTCTTTCCATTTACTAGCGTCGTCATTACCATACTTGTTTGATTTTTAAATTTTGTATAGCTCAGTGTCTAGTGTTAAAACAGGATGATCCTGGGTCTGCACTGTTTTCTCGTTTGCTGCTGGTGCATGATTATTCCCTGAACCGACCATAGGTTTTTCGTCGTAACGACCGTCTGCATCATTATTTCCATCGTTTACCTCGGACATTTGCACTAAAAACATTTTTTTCGCATGCTCCATTACGAGGATGATTAATAATTTTTATCCTTAACACAGTGTTGTTTTCTCAATCGTCACTACCACTGAAAAATTTACTAAATAAAGTTGTGATTAGGGGAGCCAGTAAAAGTGGTAAAAAAGCACCACCCCCTTTTTGAATTATGAACCGTTTCTTCGCTCTCCAATTATTCCGCTGCTTACAAGCGACTCTACTAACGCCACTACCACCACCACCACCACGTTGTTTTGTCACACATCCTGAGACAAGCTGTCGAAGTATATTTTTATATTTCTTAAAACGTTTTTTAACACTTGACTTGACACAAACAAATCCTTGTAAAATGTTTAACGCGCATTCACAGATACAATTGATTAGAGGTTTATCAGCATTACGCAATATTAATTTTCGCTGTTTTTTATTTGAATGACAAATAGCGTCAAGTAGGGCTATACAACGTTCATCAAATGGAATGTAATGTGTATTTTTCTTTTTCTTTTTCTTCGCGCTGGTGGTATCTGTTATTATTACAGTTTCACAGTAGATGTATTCGTTGAATGCCCGAGCCTTTGTGTGTGATGAGTACACGACTCATATACATTACCGACTGATGTTTTGTCTACTTGTGCTTCCCATTAAATACGTTGACGAGTGATTTTCGGCATGTAGACCAGCATTCGTAGATCATCGGGAAATATCATTGTACGACATCGACAATAATCGGGTGTCGTTTGTTTAAGATCCAAGTATAGATAACCATGTGGCTGTGCGGTAGCATCGTGATATGACTCGGTTAGAAATCGTGGATTCTCGGGGTATGCTTGTCTCGCTAGATGTGTAATTTGTGCTCGAACACGTGGATTTTTGAATATCACCATATAATTGGCGTTCAATGTTATATCACGTTGTCCGTGTCCCTGATGGAAAATATTTTGTGTGATAAAAATAACACTAATATATTTATGATGGCTACCTTTTGTGAAAAGGTCGACAATTGTATTATTTGAGGATTCGCGCATTAAATCATCGATGATAACCAATTTTTTCAAGTTATTATCGCTTGAATAATCCTCCTATTGCGGTAGACCCTCGTTAAATTCAATTTTTGGGATTTTGGAAATTTTATTACTTCCGGTCTTAGTAATTAACGATGACGACGATGGTTGTTGTTCACAAGTGTTATTCAGAGCAGCGATATAAGAATGGAGAGTATCTCCATAATAAAATATAATTCGGTCAAATTCAACGTTACTCATTGAATTGAGAAACTTTAGAAATTTTCTCACGAAAACTGTTTTCCCACATCCAGTGGGGCTACAAATCAGCGACGTCCACGGATGTTTCCAGCATATATCCATTATTTTTACTCATGAAGCGTGACAAATCCACGATACTATTGATAATGATGATGATGATGATGAAGACGGTGAATATCGTAGAGCAACGAGATGCAAAATCGCACACACCAAGTGCACAATAAGCGTGTTACCCAGCCAGGCGGTGGCGGCGGCGGCGCGTATCCACTACTACCGTTGATCAGCTTTCCAGCCATAATTCGTACAGGCCCCGAATTATGATCCTATCTCGGTCAAAGCATCTTGTAGCTTACTCCACTTTGTAGATCCAAAGGCAATGCCACCCGACAAGTTATTATGCTGCAGCTTAACAACCGGTGGAACGTCACCGTCTGCGCGTACCTGAAGACCCACGGTTATCCTCTTTGTTTTGTTACGTCAAAATCGCGGCCTATCTTACGAACCCACGAATTTAACATAGATGCACGTTTCAGTGTATATTTTCCGTGCTCTGGTCAAGGAGAATAAATTCTCCCTTTACTACACCCGACGAGAAAATACCGAAGTCGCAAGCCCATTTTTGAGTCTAACCTCGCGGAAAATCAATCGGGATACGGCTGGAGTGTGTTTTGTTCTTGGTTGGGGATAATCACTTCACGAATAATGGGGTGGGACTTGAATGACAATTTCACGCGGAGCAAGATTTCACTTTAATTGGTAAAAGAAAATTTTACTTACGGTTGTTTGTTGGTGTGGTTCTTGCTGTTGAACGTTGGTTGGACGTAGATTGGTGTAGTCGGACAAACTCAAAATCGAACGTATGAGTTGGTACGTATTAATAATTATTTATTGAAAGAAAACTACATGACTAGTCGAATGTTGCACGTTCAATATTCCCGATTTCGCACGCGTTAATAATTATAAGTACTGTACTCGTAATCTGTACTACTCGAAACTATACTTTGTGAAATTGAGCCACGGTAAAAAAAAACTATTGAAGTGTACTACTTGGTCCCCATGAGACTGTCTAACTTGACTCCCCGTGAAAAGTAAGTCTAACTCCCGCGGACTATTAACTCACTGCCGGGCGACTTATTGACTGCCTGGCTAGTGATTAGTCCTTTGCTCCCCGTGAAATTGTGTCGGCGTCCGATTTTCGCGGCCTTTTAGAGGGCTCCTGAGCGTCGAAAATTCTTGTCGTCAAGCGCGTAAAAGAAAAGAAGGGATGAAACCCTATCCTGATCATACGAATTTCCCCGTGGTCTATCTCAACCATACACGTATTCATTCCCCTTATCCCGCAGAGTAGCTTCCCGACATGCAGAGACATAGATCTATCTAAGTGCATCGGTATGGCGCGCTCTGATTTGTCCGCGCGATGTGATACACAGAGGACCACGCGATTAGGTGAGGGAACGCGTTCGAGGCGTTTCTCCCCTAAAAATGAGGCGATTGTTACCACCCCGCTTCTTAGTCTACTTTCGATAGAGTTTCTTAGGCTAGGTAATATCCTTATGCTCGCTTCTATTTAGATGTGTCTATGGTAATGGCTCAGATTTCCAGCGTTTGTACGGAACTTAATTAAATCCTTCACATGAAACCACTAGTGATGATTTTGTTACAGATTCTTTAGTTAACTCGTCGTATGCAAGCTGATTTTTGCGTTAATCTCTTGTAAATATTTTTGTTGAATTATGAATTATTCTAATCATTATTGGTTATTCGTTTAATTAGTAATTACTCTATTTATAGTTAATAAGTTTCTTCAATAACTTGTTAGCTAGACGATTATTCTCGTGCTATAGAAATGAGAGCGAGAGAGAGAGAGAGAGAGAGAAGGATTTTACTTCAGAGCGACTCGTCTAACTTGGTTACTCGTACATTTCGTTCGTACGCAAGTCAGCTAGATCGCCGTTCAGCCCTAGCGATAAGGTGTTTATCGTGGCGTGGAGAGTCGGCCAGCCTCGCTTTCCTGCAGAGGAAACTTCATTGCAACCCTATTTTAGTCTCATCTCTTTCTCGTTTTCTTGTCTATTTTTCGCTATTTTACCATAAATTAATTCTAATATTTCCTTTATCCTTTCTATATATGCATAACATATTCTATAAATATATATGATGGTATTTTTACACTAAATTCCAATATTTTACGAGAGACTTATTAATATAGTCTCTAGAGAAAAAAAAGGAAATTAATTCTGATATACTGATCTGTCTTCTATTACCCGACTATACCTGGTAAGCTCATTAATTCAATGTGGGTTGTACTCGTTCTCCAGTGACAGTCCTGGATTGTATCCATATGGAAGCATAATTGTTCTTTTTGCTGCTGATATTTTACCTACAGTATTCGTGTGAACATTTTAATAGCCATAACTCTTTCGTTTAAATCAACAGTTCCTCCACTTTTAGTAATTGTTTCGCTTAGTTAATAGTTGTTCGTGAATTCATCATCTTTGTAAAGAGAGAGGGAGAGAGAGAGAGATAGAGAGAGAGAGAGAAGACTTCAGGCAAGAGCGAGAAGAAAGGATGCGGTCGCTTGGTCACATGACAGCGTTCCCTCCAACCGCTCCCTTATGACCAACAACGCCCCGACGGCGACTAGCCGAACCCCTGGTCTAGGATTGAGGGTAAGGCTGCGCTGAATCATAGATCCATAAATGGCAGTCGATAACCGTATCTACGCAGTAGATCCCATGGTTTGAAAGTTTGCCTTTTGATCGGGAGCGCTGAAAAATTCCATCTTTACAAGATTAATTTTCCCGGGAGACGGTCAGTAGGGCCGCATCCTCACCCTGTTCCGATCTCCGTCGCTAAAATCGCTCTCCTCTCTTCTTAAGAAGTTTGAGAATCAAAGAAAAATGTGGGAAGTTACTTTTAAAGTAGCGAAAATAAAACAGAAGAACTTTAACGTAATCGAAATGAAAAAGATAAACGCGACGTTACGTCAGGACATAACACCTCCCCCCCCCCTTAAACGATTATTAGGAGAAGCCTAATAATCGAATCCGAGGGTGAAGCTAACAATTTTCCAATTATGCTTGTCGTACTATTATTTTTCTTTTAACGACTTGTCTCTTGCAATGTCTTGGAATCTATATGTGGTACTATCTTTTTGGTCGTACCATGACGAGTTCCGTTAAACACAACCAAAATGTTACTTTTAATAGAGAAAGGATATTTGATTGGCAACTGTTTGGCCATATTGCTCTTCTTGCTGTGGTTAAATATTGTTCTACGTTAAGTGTATGCATATGTGCGATTATATTTCTTCGGACTTGTCCGTACTATGCTTAGTAGGAATATTATATGGTCCTAATTCTTAACTTAATTATTTCGTTGTTTCATGTTTTCCGACTATAGGTGTTACGTTATTGTACTTATATATGCATCCATTTATTTATGGGCATTTGTATTTCTCTCTTTTCCTTTTCTAATATTTGAAATGTTTAACCTCTTTTTTTTTCTTGCAACCGTACAATAAGCTAAGTGAATTTTTTCTTAAATGATACTTATGATTAAATAACGGTGAATATCAAACGAGACTTCCTGGTTACAGTGTATGTGTTCTTAATTCTACTTCTTCTTATAATTCGTAATCGTTATCTAAATATTTGCTTCGTTAGAATATTTGTTCTCTCTTTTTTTTTTGTCATTCAAATATTATTTATGTCTAATGACACGGTTAAAATATCCTTTTTCTCTTTTTCTTATACCACACATCGGAGTGGTTAACTTGATTTGAATAATAGCAACTGACGTATGTAAGAATATGTAGGTATGAATTTTCTCATACGGACTTGGTGTTGATTCAATAGCTCGTGGACGTTGGTTTCTGGAGTTCTTGGAGTTCTTAGCCCTTTTGAAGTTCTTGACGTTCTAAGCGTTTTGAAGTTCTTGACCTTCTAAGCGTTTTGAAGTTCTTGGCGTTCGTGAAGTTTCTTTAGAGTTGTTGGTGTTCGTGAAGTTCGTGAAATTTTTGTCCATATAATGCTGGACGTTCGTGTGGATGTTCGTATTGTGTCGCCTTCCTGATAGTTGGCTCCATAAGATTTGGTATAAGGATTCAACGATCGTCTAGTATAAAACGAATGCTTCCTTCTACTCTGAGGAGATGTAGGTGTTTGACTGAAATATCCGGGGCGTTACGTTGGCCCTCGGAATGAGTGACTTGTAAACTCTTGTGTCTGTGAAACATAATTAGCATTACTAATATGCGATATCATAGTGTGATTAACGATTATTATTATTATTATGTATCTTTTTTTTCTTTACATTATTTTGTTTTATTTTAAGTATATATATTTACATATATATATGATATATTTTTTTTTTCTTTTTCTTTTTATTCTTATTCTGAGAAAAAATGCAACACCTTTTTTTTTGAGTGCGAAAGGGCATAAATAAAATAATTCTGTGTATTATGAATCAAAATATATATGTAAGGGTATGGTTATATAGTTTTAGCTTAAAATAGATTTACTTACGTGAGTATTTGGTGTTGGGAGAAGTTTTCCTAGCATTATTCCTTTGCTTATATATATATATTTTTTTTTAAATATTTTTTTAAAAATATTTTTTAAAAAATATTTTTTCATATATTTTTTTTATTTAAAAAAATATTTTTTTTCATATTTACCATTTGTGTAGCGAAAGTGGTACCAGTGTCCCATTATGGCGTTTTTGAATAGTCACACGACTTGTCGATAAGAGAGTGTATATTGTCGGTGGGGGCTTGTGTTTGGTGGCGTAATGTAGAGTCGCTTTCCAACAAGTAATCCACCAAGTTTTGGATCGTAACCTGTTCGGTACTACGTGGGGTTTTGGGAATAGGGAGGGTGGGTATTGGAGACCCAGCGGTAGAACTAGTGACTGGTCTTCCTAAATTAGAAAATGTGGGTATCTTGGTCCTGCTTCTAGTGACAGGGCCGGGAATCATACTTGCGAGTAGAATGCTGTTGGAGTCTTCTTCTGTGTCCATTGTTTCTAGGGGTGTTAAAAGGTTTCTGGGCTCTGTCGTATTGTTGATAGGAGTTATCGTCTGTTCGGTATCAATACTGCTAAGGTTTTCGGTTTTCCAGGATTTGGAAACGGAAGGAGGTGGGACTGAATAATAAGGCGGAGGGGTATTTGACGTGATTGTTGTGCCATGTGCAATTTGGGTAACTGGAAGTAAAATATTTTCAGAATATTCTTCGAGTAAAGGATTCGAGAGATTCAAAGACGGGGGCGTATTTGCCTGAAGATCCGTCGGGTTAGTTTCCTTTTCCCGAAATGCTTCGTATTGGATTCCGAAACGGTGTTGCGTAACAAGTGCTAGTGTTTTACCGATCCAGGAATATGATACACCTCCTAATTCGATTTTTCCTGGTGCTCTGGAGATTGCAGTCTGGATCGATGAGGACATTTTTTTCTGCGTGAGGCTTCTCCATTCGGGGGGGACACAAATGCCTGTTTGGCCTTCGACATCTGGTTGCCAATAGTGCGTTAGGATTTGTAAGTTGAACGCATCAGGGATCGCTCTGCGGTTCGTACTGATGTGTAGTCTCCTGCCCTTGGGTCGCGTGTCGCTCCACACGTGCGGCACGTCGGAAGAAACCGGCCACCCGTCGAGGCCCGGTAAAGGTATTAGGGTCATATCTTGCCCGATTGGGACCAGTATATCTATATGCCATTAGTAGTAAATATTTCCCAACAATATGTCTTCAAAAGGTTTGTCCCGGAGTTGATGTGTCCAGAACTTGAGAGTAGAGAAGTCGATGTCTCTCCACTCGGGGGGCACGTATAAATCAAACGTTCTTCTGGCAAGATCCAACCATAACCTGATCCGCCAGTAGCAGTAAATTTTTTCAGCTCCTAGTATAGCTCGTCGTAGTCTGAAGAAATGTAATCGTATGGACAATGCTGGTTCTTTCGGTGCGTTGTGCTTTGGTTGTTGTTCCTTATGACGGAGCTCTGTGTTCCCTTCATAAATCCATTGAGACATGGTGGTGGCTAAGGTGATTAGTATAGTTGTGATTAATGGCTTTCCGATAGTAATTTATCACAATTACTTGTTATTGACCGCACACTTATGATTATTTATTATCAAATTCTTTATTGATCAACGTCAGCTTGTTACTGTTACTCTATTGTGTTATTAATTTCTCTTCGTGCACTCAAACACACACAATGAAAAAATTATCAAAACTTGTTGTTAAATTTCATTTATCCATAGCTTTTTATGTACTTCATGCGCACTTACACTTGTTCATACCATAACTTAAATATACATATATATTTAAAACGTGCGAGAGAGAGAGAAGAGGAAAGAACAACAACAAAACCTATACATCAAAAGAAAATTTGATATTAAGTGGGTTTGTTGTTGGATTGTTGGTCAACAACCTTAAGCGAATGGTAAATCGAAGGGGTTTCTGTCGAAGTAGTTGGTTCTTGGTTGTTGGTCGTCGATATTTAGAGAGATAACGGACGCATCGTCTGTCTTTTACTGAGGTGTGGGTAATATTGGGGAGGGGAGTAGTCTGCTGGAAAGCTTGGTACGGCGGTAACGTGAGGGTTTGCCGCGGGGTTACTACGAGCAGCCTCGTAGAATTCTTGACCTCGTGGTTCGGGTCTGGGGATCGTATTTCCGCTGAAATACTGTTCAGGTCCTCCTGAAGGGGGTATTATACCTTGGTTTTTAGTTAATTGGGTGACTCCTAATTCTTGTAAGGGAATAGATGCTTCTGTTGCAGGACCTTCGTTATTTGGTCATACATAGGGTTGTTTATTCAAATGTAGTAAAAGATATGTAACTGAATTTCATAAAGCTAAATAGACCATCCATATATAGTATGCAACGAATATCCGTGTATAAGAGCGTCGAAAATAAATTTTATTATTTGACCTACTAATAACAGTCCGATTAAACCCGCGCTAATATTTCCGAATACCGATAAGTATCCCCATGTTTTATTCCAAGTTGACTCAATGATTTTTTTAATAGATTGGTCGTCTAGTAAATTGGAGATTGACCCTCCTTGTGTGATAGTGGGCTGTCCTGCTATTCCTCGCGCCATAAAGTTAAGTATAGCGGGTCGCTCCGCGGGGAACATAATATGGTCTCGGAGTTCGTCGAGGTCCTTTTGGGTGTATATGCCGCTGGAAGCCAGGCTGTGGGGATTTCTATATTGCCACGTGGGCATGGTGAGGGGTTTTATGACTAAGGGTGGCATGACCTGTACCGGCTCGGAACAGAAGCTATACCAAGCGCCGTCCAGCCTGCACATGGACGAAACTAACCTGTTACAATTAATTTGTGTACCTATTTTTGATAAAATATGTGTGCGTGGTGATACATATAGGGTATTATTGCCCATGGATACAGGCAATTGGTCGTAACATTCTTTGGTTTGAGCAACTTTTACATCTATTGGGATGCATTTAATTATGTGGGCTACTAGGCCCCGGCTAGAAGGGCCATGTAACCCGGTCCTTTCATTATATTGTAAACAAACTCATCAGGGGAACGTCTGGCAACGGTCAGCGCGTTTTGAAGCACTTGGCGTTCCAAGTTGCATCTCTGGACTAGTATATCTCTATACATCCGTTTCATTTCCGTTCAGACATCTTTTTCTACGTACACGAATTTGGAATTTACAGAAGCGAATATATCCCGATTATTTACGTTAATAACCTCGTTTTTTACAAATAGGTTTCCTTTTTCGATTTCGACAACCAGTAATTTCGGGTGTTCAGTACGCGTCAGTGTATATCCACAAATAGTGGTTTTTCCTTGGGCCGTTAGTGCGAATATAATGTCCCCTTCCGTTAATGAGTATACGGTTTGTTTAAAGTGTGTGTGTAAGTCTACAGTCTGGTCAGCGAGTCCTTCGTAAAGCAACCCGTATCTTTTTGTTCTACACGAATCTTCAGGTAAGGGCTCCCAAAAAGTGTCTCCGCTGTCTATGTCCGAACATTGGCCTGTGTTTAATTCACAGCTGGTACCTGAACGTAAGTGTACTTTATTTGCCTCTACATTTACTTCTGCTGTATAGTCTCGCAATGTCATTTTTACAGTTTCTTTCACTATAACGTTTTCCCAATTGCCATAGGGGTCCGATTAGTACACGCCGAGGCACTTACCATCAGGGCCTAAATCGCCTGCTATGAATATTGGTCGCGTGGTGCAAAATTTTCGAGAAATTCCAGCAATTTCTGTTTTTACTATTTTTATAGTTCCATCGCGGTGCTTTTGGCGGCAATTATCATGAGAAATTTCGTCTACATATGAATACTCCCCATTAGGTACATCCATGGTATGTGAGAATATCCCACATCTTCGAATTTCTCTGTAAATTTTTACTTTACATTGCATTACGTGGGTAGACCCATATTGGTTAATTTGCAATAGTTAAATGTATTTTTTCGTTACGTTTACTTCTTGTTGAGGGATGTCACACTCACCCACCTCTAATAATGACAAAGTGGTGATGTTGGTCCCAGCCCCTCCACAGTCTTAACCAATCAGGCCCGTAACCGGGAAGGGATGGAAAATTGCCACTACAAAACTCCACAGCACAACTGTAGTCATTCTTTTCCTGTACACCATGGCAGCTACTTCGCACAAGGTTCGCTCTCTGGCGGAAAGGCTGTCAGCCTTGGCGGTGACACTCAAGAAGCCTGGTAAATATATGTTTTTATATTTTGTTATTATTAGTAAATTTCACTGCATGTCTACACTTTTCTCATTGAATATCGATTGTATATATTTATTATTGTATTTAGTTAAGTAATTTCTATGAATTAGGTTAATGTTGATTATATGAATATATATATATATATATCTTTTTTTTCTTTTTTTTTTTTTAGCAGCCCCGGAGGTAACTGATCCTCCAGAGCGCGTTCGTAGGGGCAAGCGATCCAGGGAAGAGTTGCGTGAGGGAGGGGAGGACGAGGGGGACTTACATCGCCCGGTGCGTAGGCGATGCCTGGGTGAGTTTCTCTCTTTTTTTTTTTTTTTTTTTTTTTCAAATAGTCATTTCCCGTTCAAAAAAAAATAAAAAATCAAATTTTGTTTTCTCCTTTTCTCAGAACCAGTCATCGTCGTGTCCCAGGAGGAGCTTGATTTCTGGGGTGATCCCGATTTCGATCCAACGACTTTCCGGCCGGTCCGGCTCCCTCCCCTTTCACCTTATAGATGAAACCACTGAGTCATAGACAGCAAACAGGAGAGGAGGAAAAAAAAATAAACACACAAAAAAAACATAATAAAAATACTAAATGTTCCTCCTTTTTTCTATTGTAATAATCTAGTTTTAAGAATAAAATGCACATTATTTTAATTCTTGTTATTGTTTCTTTATTTGCTGTATTTTTATTTAGTTTATTATTATTTTTCTTAGTATGCTAATACCAATATTATTATTATTATCAAGGAAAAAAAAATATATATATATATTCTTTGTTTAACTATCCATTATTAGAAGGAGAGGGAAGAGGGAAAAAATATATATACATTTTGTTGATCGATAGTGTTGTGCAGAATTCATACACATCAAATCTTAAACTCGCGCCGCGATAATTAAATATGCACATAAAAACAAACAACAAAAAATAGTATCAGTAGGTTATTGCGATATACATTCTTCCTCTTTTTTTTCTTTTCTCTTTTTTTTTATACATGTACATACGTACACCTCTTTACAGGTTCGGGACCTGTTGTTTTCCTTTTTTTCATTCTCTCTTTTTTTTTTCTTTAACTAGTAGGAGGGGTCGAAATGACCGACATTTCCATAGGTCGTGGGTCCATCGGCCTTTCGAGGAGACTATCATCGGTCTGCCCGAGTTGGCTATTTGAAGCGGCGAGGGGGAAGGGGGGGGGACTAAATGCTACACCGAGCCCTGGGCTACCCGTTGAATTTTCTGGCCCACTAGGCGTCGACGTGATAGGTCGCGGCCGACGGGGTGTGTTGTAGATATCATTGGTTTGCGTGGGAGGGAAAATTTGTGTGGTCGGTCGTGGGCGCGAGGGTACGTTGTATACCACTTCGCTAAACCGAATATCCAAAGGGGGTGGTTCGGCCCGCTGGTAACTGTAGGCAGGGAACCGATCCTCCTGTACCCTTGAAGAGAATAGTTTGTACAAGACGGAGGCTAGATTCAATAGGAGGTGGCTGCTCGTTAGTATTAACAATATTATTTCTCCGATGAAGAGGGCGGCGATGGCGGGACCATACCTTGCTTCTTCATCGTTCTGATTGGTGCGTTCGCTCAGTAGGCGTTCCACTTCCTTTAAACTAATGTCGTAGGCCTCTTTTCCTGTGGTTCCTCTGGTGATTATACTTGGAGTGGGTGTTCCTACTATATCAATAACTTGCAGGGGCTGGTAGTTTGTTATAATGGGCATTAACTCTGTAATATCTAGTGAGGTTAATGGCAAATACTCGCGATCGATATCTATTTTTGGGTTCCGAAGTCCTATAATTGTTACATAATCAGTGCGTGCTGTGCATCCTGATCTTAATTTTTAAATTCCTTTTCCTGATAGTGATATGGCTCGAGTTTCGTTAGCGCAGGTGAGGTTGAACTTTTCGGTTCCTGGGAGGGAGAATACCCGTCCTTTAGTGTACTCGAGTTGCTTCCAATATGATTCTTATTTTTTCGTAATTCTAATGTCGCAATCCTTATAGTCTTGAATATTATCTTCCATTAATAATGACATCTCACAGGTGGGCTTTACGGATATACTATAAATGGGATATGAGGGTATACAAATTCTGTCGTAGCCAATCTCTTGGCATTGTGTCAAATCGTCCCTTGTCATTAGTGCGTACTTGTCTTGAGTCCACGATATCGCTAAGTATGGAGTCTTAGGATATATATACTATAGTATATATATATATGGCGGCGTTTGCATTGATTCCAATAATTTGAGAAGTAGGACAGGGATGAAGTTCATACAATGTATATCCGATAGGCTCGAGCAGTGGTATGTGTAAAACAATGATGATTTTCCCGTCGTGATAAACTGCCGAAAATCGGGATTTTTTCGATAATATTTCTGGATACACTTCTCCAGTAGGTAGTGGAAAGTGTAGTTCGTGATGAATTTTTGCGAATCCTTCGGCAGCTTCTTCGAAGATCTTTTGATTTAATAAATCGGGATGGAGTAATCCCAACTGAGTGAATACGATGATGTCTTCTATTGTTTTCAGATTAGTCAATTAGATGTCGGCAACGCGTTCTACGTTATATCTCGATTCCAGGAGACGAGTCGTATAAGTATCTTCAAATTCGGAATCGTGCTTCCGAAAAACTTCTATTCCTGTTTCCCAAGTTAAATTGTGCATGAATTCCACTTCGTTAAGTCACAATTCTAAAGAATAGAGATCGGGAGTTACTACCTGCGTTTTCGTTTTTCTTTTGGTAATAGAGTCTTTTTGCCCGTGATGCAACTGGCTTACTAGTTTATTATAATATGTTACGTCTTCCTCGTTTATTGCGCCATGTAACATTTTACTGGCGGTGTATGGGGGATTTATAGCCTTTCTTTTGGAAGAAATGAAAGTTTCGTTCTTTAATTCGCGGATTATGTCTAGCCGTGCGTTAATTTGTGTTATTCTGAACAAAATATCCTTTTTGTTGATTAATATGGCGCAACGATCTCGTAGGATTGGAAAACACTCGTCCATCATAGCGTCCAAGGGCACTTGGGCGAAGCTTGGTTGTCTGTTTCTGAACGGTTGTAATTCGATGAACGTAACAAGTCGCTATTCCGCTTGCGCGAGGTGAATCCCTTACATGGATTCATAGTACAGTCCAGCTTCGTTTTTTATTTGTAGAATGTCGCTGGATGGGGACCCGATTCCTCCGAGTGAGAAAAGGATGAGAATTTGATGCATAGTACAGCCCCGTGGCTCCTTGAATCATAAATGCTTAATTGTTTGCTGGAGGTTTCGTTCATTTCTGTTACAAGATAAACATGCGGGTATAGAGCCGTTACTTAATCCTGTTATTTATGGAAGGTGAAATAAATACCGTTGTTGTATCTTATTTTCCTTACCCATATTTTCCTTTATAGTAGTATTTGCATGCGTATTTGCGTTTTCGCCCTCTACTAGTTTATACTCCCATTAGTTTCCTGCGTGTGGAAATTGGGCCATAGGGACGTGGGCAGTGTCTTAACAGGGTATTACGGATACTCCTTGTATCCCGGGATATGTATAAAAAGGGGTGGGGAAGAGGGAGGGAGGCGGTCACTCGGGGTTCGCAGTTTGAGAACAGGGATGGGGTGGTTCCTTTATATACGCTCGCTTTTGCATTTTTCGGGATCATTTCCAAGTGTCGTAATTTTGGGCCAGTTTTCTTCTAATTCCATGCTTTCGACTTTACAATGGTATTCTCAGTGGTAGAAGAAATGCGGTGTGTGTTGGAGGAACACATTTCCTATCTGATGCGGGACCAACGCATTGATTTGGAAATGAACGGCTCGTGCTCTCTTTCGGAAAAAGAATACACTCGTGTTCTTCGACCGATGTTGGTGCATCTAAATAACTTGGGGTTAGTACCTTTTATATATATCAAACAACAAAAAAAAAATTATTTGATTTATTATTATTATTATTATTATTATTATTATTATTATTATTATTATTATTATTATTATTATTATTATTATTATTATTATTATTATTATTATTATTATTATTATTATTATTATTATTATTATTATTATTATTATTATTATTATTATTATTATTATTATTATTATTATTATTATTATTATTATTATTATTATTATTATTATTATTATTATTATTATTATTATTATTATTATTATTATTATTATTATTATTATTATTATTATTATTATTATTATTATTATTATTATTATTATTATTATTATTATTATTATTATTATTATTATTATTATTATTATTATTATTATTATTATTATTATTATTATTATTATTATTATTATTATTATTATTATTATTATTATTATTATTATTATTATTATTATTATTATTATTATTATTATTATTATTATTATTATTATTATTATTATTATTATTATTATTATTATTATTATTATTATTATTATTATTATTATTATTATTATTATTATTATTATTATTATTATTATTATTATTATTATTATTATTATTATTATTATTATTATTATTATTATTATTATTATTATTATTATTATTATTATTATTATTATTATTATTATTATTATTATTATTATTATTATTATTATTATTATTATTATTATTATTATTATTATTATTATTATTATTATTATTATTATTATTATTATTATTATTATTATTATTATTATTATTATTATTATTATTATTATTATTATTATTATTATTATTATTATTATTATTATTATTATTATTATTATTATTATTATTATTATTATTATTATTATTATTATTATTATTATTATTATTATTATTATTATTATTATTATTATTATTATTATTATTATTATTATTATTATTATAAGGAGTCTGTGAATCCTAGTTACGGACTGCAGGCGAGCAAAAAGCTCGCCAAGTGTGGGGCTCGGCAGCAGCAGCTGTCCCTACCCACTAAACACATATCTCCTTGTATGCACCGACATCAGCCCGGAACTGTTTATCACATTACATCAGACTGGGCGGCTGTCTCTGCATGTCCTAAGCACGCATTCATTCCTTCGTTCTTTCTACTCATTTACTCGCTCGAAATCATTTTCTCTCGCATCTGCTCAGTCTTCCAGACATCCATCGCCTTTTTTGCTCCGCAGCACACTCGTGACGTACGTCGCGATCTTACGCCAGTAAGTCGCGTTCGTCGTCATTAGTCTCGTCACGTTTTCTGGCGTAATCGCACCTAACTCTGTCTCTAGTTGTAGTCGACGGTCCGTCCATCGGTCGCAGTCGAAAAACGTGTGCTCCGCATCGTCCTCAGCCCACCCGCAGTACTTACATTCAGGGGAGGTTACCCTGCCCATTCTGTAGAGGTACTTTCGGTAGTACCCATGTCCGGACAGAAACTGGGTAAAGTAGAAATCCACCTCCCCGTGTTGCCTGTCCCTCCACGGGCCTACCTCTGGTATGAGTCTGTGGGTCCATCGTCCTTGGTTATTTGTCGTCCATCTTGTCTGCCATTGTTCTACTGTTTTCGTCCGTTCGTCTGTCGTAGCGTCTGCCCTTCCGACGGTAGCGCTACGGTCGTAAATGCGCTTCTTCTCGGCCGCTAAAAGGTCAATCGGAACAACGCCCGCGATCACAAATATCGCGTTTTCCGAAACGGTCCGGTACGCGCTCGCGATTCGCAACGCGCCCGCCCGCTGTATGCTTGTCATAGCTTTTGCCCGCCTTTTTACTAGTAATGCGTCAGCCCACACCTCGGCCCCGTAGAGCATGATCGAGTGGGTTACGCTCATCAGTAGTCTTCGTATACCTGGTCTCGGTCCTTTTGTGTTGGCCATCAGTCTGCTTAGGGCTTTTGTCTTTTCTGCTGCTTTAGTCGTCACGTTTCGTATGTGGGGCCAGAAGCTCAGCTTTGTATCTAGAGTCACCCCCAGGTACTTGACTTCGCTCCTGACCATCACTCGTTCTGTCCCGACAGTCATCGGAACCACTGTGTCTATACGTTTTCTGGTGAGTAGCAGCAGCTCGGTCTTCTGTAGTGCGAGCTGCAGTCCGTGCTCTGTCATCCACTCATTTACGCGCCTCATAACCTGGTTCAGCTTGAGTTGGGCCAGGTGGGTGTCACGGGCCGTTATTATAGCCGCTACATCGTCGGCATAGGCTACGAGACGCGTGTCCGAGGGCATGTCCAGTCTCAGTAGGTCGTCGTACAGTACGTTCCAGAGGTCAGGGCCTAATATAGAGCCTTGTGCGACCCCCGCGGTAATCTGTCGTTGTCTCTGTCCGTCTGTCGTTTCGTAGGTCAGTTGACGGTCCCGTAGATAATCCCTCAGAACTCTGAGAAGGTAGCCGGGCACCCTGAAGACTGTTTCTAGCGCTCCTAGGATGTCCGTCCACCTCGCGGAGTTAAAAGCGTTTCGTACGGCCAAAGTCACTAGGAGTATCAGCGGTCTGGCTCCGTGGCATATATTGTTAATTCTGTCTACCTCACGCAGTACGTCCGTTACCGCTCCGATGGTCAAGCGTCCTTTCCGAAATCCGTGCTGTCGGTCCGAAAAGTCTCCGGCGGCTTGCACCGCCAGGGTCAGTCTAGGTCTCAGCAAGAGCTCGTACAGCTTCCCGGCCGTGTTGAGAAGGCTCAGGGGCCTGTAGGAAGATGGCGCATCGGGGTCCCCCTTACCTTTGCTAATGAGGACTAGTCGAGCGTTCTTCCATAGTTTGCTAAACACCCCCGCTGCCAGGCACCTGTTGTACAGGTGTAGGAGTACATCAGGGCGTCGCGTCGCGACGAGCTGTAAGAGTTCGCTGGGCACGCTGTCGGGTCCTGGGGCCTTGTTAGGCTTCAGCGAGGACGCTGCGCTCTCGAGCTCTTCCCTCGTGAAGAGTGGGCACTCCGTCTGCGAGTCAGTTTCTGTATCGTCAGTTCTGTCCAGGTGCGATGGGAAAAGAGCCTTAACGATCTTCTCCATCGCGTCGGCGTCTTTCGTTTCTGGTGGGCTCCGGGCCCCAAGTTTGCGGGTCACGATCTTGTAGGCCGATCCCCATGGGTCCAAGTCCACCTCGTCTGTCAGTCGTCTCCAGCACTGTTGTTTGCTGTCGTTTATGGCGCTTCTCAACCGCTTCCTGGCGAGTTTATATCTCTCCGAGCAGTCGGTAGCGTCGCGTCTGTGCTTTCGTCTTTGTGCCTGTCTGCGTAGTCTAAGGCATTCTAGCCTGATGTCTGAGATTTCTCTCGTCCACCAGTATGTCGGCCGTCTGTCGCGTCTGTATTGTTTTCGTAGCATCGTTGCTTCGCATATGCCCCGAAGATACTTTACCGTATCCCCGGCTAGCTTTTCGGCGGCATCGCGGTCTGACAGCCCTCGGGACGTTTCCCCGGAAGGAGGCTCTGCATCTTGCAGTTGCCTCGAGAGCTTGTCCCTGTCCATGCGCTTTACGTCCCACCGAGAGGGTGGGACGTTCCGACTTCGTTTCGTCCCAGTTTCGTCTGTCAGGTCAAAGGTGATGTACTGGTGATCGCTGGCCGTGTAGTCCTCGATCACCTGCTATCCCTTCAGCCGCGTCTGTAGCCTGTCCGTGGCCAGGGTCACGTCTGGTATAGAGTTGCCGTAGCCGGGTCGTCTGTACGTCGTCGTGGTTCCTTCGTTTACCACTGCCAGGTCCAGCCTTGCGGCCATCTCTAGCAGCAATCGTCCTCGTCTGTTCGTCGTTGGCATTCCCCACTCGATCGCCCGCGCGTTAAAATCGCCCGCTACGATCAAGTTCCCTGGAATGTCCCTTACGGCGTCTTCCAGGGCCTCCATTTTATCCGCATACTCGCGCGCACTACAATTTGGGGTAAGGTAGACACTGACAATGGCGGCAGTGCCGACCCTTACCCAAACAAAATCTTCGCCACAACCCCTGTCTGTGATCCGCGTTGCATTGCTCCCACGGACCCACACTGCCGCCCAGCCTGATTTGCTGGCGATCCACGCCGGTTCGGGCAAGTCTATGTACTGTTCGCTTATTATGAGTACGTCCGCGTCCGTTTCCGCCGCAATCTGAGGGAGGAGCGCATGTGCTACGCTGCTCCGATTCATGTTGCCTTGGAGTATGGTCAGAGTCATTTCGTCTGTTTCGTCTTCAGTTCTGTCAGCGCTGCCTTGAATGTGGCGCACGCGGCCGTGCCGGGCACGTGAGCCAGGTCTTGATTGGCCCTTTCTGCGCAGAGGAAGCAGGCGTGTTTTTACACGCCTTGCCCACGTGTTTGCCCCTACCGCATCGCCAGCAGCAGTCACGTCGGTCTGGTCCCTTGCAGTCCTTTTTCGTGTGTCCGAAGCCAAGGCACTTGTAGCACCTCAGCACGCGAAGTCTGGGTCGAACTCGGCAGTTCACCCACCCAATTTTTATGCAGCCCTTCTTGAGCAGGTCCATCGCCTCCTTCGCGTCGAACTCGCAAACAGCAAGAGCTTGTCCCCGGTTGTTCGACGCGAAGACCTGGACCTTGCGCTCCGCGTCGGTTCCGATTTCGCGGTAAATCGCGTCCGTGACGTCCTGTGCTGTCGTGACGCAGTCCAAGTCCAATAGCTCCAGCGTCACTCTGGATGTCATGTCCTTTGCCGTTGCGTTCTGTCCAAGTGCGTCTTGTAGGGTCTTTTGGAACACCTGTCGTGTCTGCTGGTTTCCCAGTTGCAGCAGTACCGCGCCGTCTTTGGTTTTCCGGATCGTCCTAATGTTTACCTTGTCTTTGATCGGGTCCACCTTCTGTCGTATGGCCCGTAGAATGTCCGTATACGACTCTCCGCTTGCCGGTTTGATCAGGATCGCACCTCGCCTGGGTTTCAGGGTCGGCCGATCCGACTTACGGCTTTGCGGCACAGTAGATTCCTTTTGTCCCGTCTCGTTTGTCTTTGTTTCCGTTGTTGTCTTCCGTTTTTTCTTTTTAGCGGCCACCCTCGCTCAAGTATCCGTCGAAGGCCCCGGCTGGGTGACATCCGTTGTCTGCTCCGGGCTCGGGGTCTGGGTGTCTCGCTTCCGTTTCTGCTGTGGAGTTTCGTCCGTCTCAGCCATACGTCGGACGTTCGTCTCTGTCCTCTGTCGGAGCAGTCGCATTCGCTTCAGTTCATACAGCCCGACCTCAGCCGCTTCATTGATTTCACTCATACCAGTCGTAATCACGCGACTAACGTTTCTCTGGACGTTAGTTTTCGCCATCATTTTTTTCAGGACCTCGCGTATGGTGAGGAGCTGCTCGCGGAGTTTGCTCTCCGCTGCTTCCCAGTTTTCGGGTGACCCTCCGATGTTTTCACCCGGCCTTGATCGTGTGCCTGTCGCTGTATCCATAACGCCGGCCAGGTCATCTACCGGCGTGATGGGGGAGCCGGGCTGCTCCCGTGACTCTTCTGAGTCGGTCGTGGCGGGTTGCACTCTGAAACCCGCATTTAAATTTTCTTTCACCATATTTTTGTTCATGAAACCCTCTGTGCCCCCCTATGTATTCGATGTGTGCATGGTCAGGAGGCCCTCTGTCAGGTGGTTTCAGCTGCCTGTCCTGAAATCTCCCAATGGTTGAGCGTGCCGACAATCCAGTGGCCTCGTGCGTTCCTCCCCCGCACCCGCGCAGAAAGGTCCCGTCCACTCGCCAGTTGGCATTCCTGCGAGGAGCGAGATTTAGTGCCGCCGTGACGGCACCTTACCACTGTGCAAGGCAGCCTCCCATGCTGGCTAGGCCGGGTTCGGGCCTTCCTACTAGTGGCGGCCCAGGAGTGCAGTACTGGTTTGACGGATGTACCCTCCAGAGCGGGGACGCATACGACCATGGGAGAAACCTCTCTTGACAGCCTTTGCCATCCAACCAGAGGGCGCTGCATAGTGTCCGCCCGTTCCGCCGGAGGGTCGAGTGACTCCATTCAGTCTCGGGAGGTACCCGTTTATAGGGCCCCCGATCAGCAATAACCCGCGTGGAGATACCCGCTTATAGGGCCTCCCGTTCACGCTACCAACTCATGGGTAGTCCCGTTTATAGGGCCCCCGACTCGCACCGTCATCGAGCCTCCAGGGAACCAGGCGGAAGTGACTGTGTAGGTGTGCGTGAGTGGCTGATTACGCCTGCGTATACCACTATATATGCCTGCGGCTTTGGTCCGCGGGGGCACGCCCCAGCTCTGAAAAGCTTCCCCTATCCGCCACCTGGGGACGCGTCCAGTAGGAGTGTGCTCTCCCTTGGAATTATTATTATTATTATTATTATTATTATTATTATTATTATTATTATTATTATTATTATTATTATTATTATTATTATTATTATTATTATTATTATTATTATTATTATTATTATTATTATTATTATTATTATTATTATTATTATTATTATTATTATTATTATTATTATTATTATTATTATTATTATTATTATTATTATTATTATTATTATTATTATTATTATTATTATTATTATTATTATTATTATTATTATTATTATTATTATTATTATTATTATTATTATTATTATTATTATTATTATTATTATTATTATTATTATTATTATTATTAATACAAGGAGTTGCGGAATCCTTTTTACGGATATCCTCCAGTCTTTTGAACTGGGGGGGGTATGTGGGACTCCCAAAAAAGTAGGCCTAACCACTAAACCGCCCTCTCCTTGTTGCCCTCCCCCAGACCAGGAACTATTTTGGTATTACTTCTGGCTGGGGGTTCTGTCCGTGTTCGTTCGTTCGTCTTGCTGTCTGTAACCTGTCGCGTCACGTCAGTCTGTCTGCTCGGTTAGGTGAGGCAGCCGTCTACGTTTTTTCGTCGCAGTATCGTCTCTGTATAGGTGGCAACTAGTTGCCACCATTCTGTCGAGTGGAGCATCACCTGAACAATGTTGTCCGGGGTGATGCTGCCAACAATCGTCTCCAGTTCCAGTCGGAGTCCTGTCCAGCGGTCGCACACAAAAAATGTGTGTTCCGCGTCGTCTCGTTCGTGTCCACAGTACTTACAGTCTGGCGTCCGTACTCTGTCCATGTTATAAAGGTACCGTCTAAAGTAACCGTGTCCCGTCAGGAACTGGGTGATGTAAAAATTTACGTCCCCAAAATCCCTTTCGATCCACGGTCTCAGGTCCTTTATTAGTCGTCTTGTCCAGTTGCCTGTCGCTCTTTCTGTCCATTGTTCGTGCCAAGTCTGTATCGTCTTGTCGCGTTCCGCGACCGCCGCATCTTCCCGTCTTATGTCCGCGCTTCTCTCGTAGATCCTCTTTCGCTCGAAAGCTAGGAGGTCCACGGGGATCACGCCCGCAACCACCAAGACTGCTTGTGCAGAGACAGTTCGGTAGGAGCAGGCGATCCTCAGCGCACCCTGTCTTTGTACCGTTGTCATGGCGTGGCAGTACTTCTTTGTCTTCAGGGCATCTGCCCAGATCTCCGCGCCGTACAGGAGGATCGAGTGGGCTGTCGTCATTAGGAGTCGTCGTTTTCCCGGTCTCGGCCCGTTTGTGTTGGCCATTAGGCGGCTTAAGGATGCTATCCTCTTAGCCGCCTTCTGGCATGTTTTTTGTATATGAAGCCAGAAGGTCATCTTCGTATCTAGGGTCACTCCCAAGTACTTGACTTCACCTCCGGCCTCGATTTCGTCCGTCCCGACCCACATGGGTAGTCTCGTCTGTATGCGTCTTCTGCTAAGGAAAGTCAGTTCTGTCTTTTCTGTCGCGAGTTGTAGTCCGTGGTCCGTCATCCAACGGCCCACTCGCCGCATCGTCTGGTTCAGTTTTTGCTGTTCCAGGTCTGGAGATCGCTCGGTGATCACCGCCGCCACGTCGTCAGCGTAGGCGACAAGGAAAACGCCAAGCGGCAATTCCAGCCTGAGTAAGCTGTCGTAGAGTCCGTTCCAAAAGTCTGGTCCCAGTATGGACCCCTGTGCAACCCCCGCGGTGATTTGTCTCGTCACCGGTCCTTCAGTCGTCTCGTACGTGATCCGTCTGTTTCTTAGGTAGTCGCCCACCACCCGAGCCAGGTAAGCCGGAACCCCGAAGTTGCCTTCAAGCGCCTCCAGGATGTCAACCCACCTGGCCGAGTTAAAGGCGTTCCTAATGTCCAAGGTCGCCAGCAGAACGATTGGTCGCGCTGCATGGCAATGTCTCTCCAAATCCAGGAAGGAATCGACCACTTTTTGAATCGCTCCAATCGTTGATCGTCCCCTCCTGAAGCCGAACTGCCGGTCTGAGAGGCCTCCGCTGGTCTGTATCGCGTCCGTCAGTCTCGGTTTTAGTAGTTGTTCATAGAGTTTACCCGTTGTGTCGAGTAAACTCAGCGGCCGGTAGGCTGACGGCGTATTGGGGTCGCCCTTACCCTTAGGGATAAGAACTAGCCTTGCCGTCTTCCACCGGTCACTGAACGTTCCCGTCGTCAAGCTCGTGTTGTACAGGTCAAGAAATATCTCCGGCCTCAGGCGAACCATCAGCCGGAGAATCTCCGCCGGCACTCCGTCTGGTCCCGGCGCCTTGCCAGTCTTCATCGCGGCAGTCGCTTTGAAGAGCTCCTCCGCGGTAAATATGGGGGCCGCCGGGGCCTCCGTGTCGTCTGTCACGTTCGTCCGTATCAGGTGGGTCGGAAACAGTCCGTCAACAATCCGTTCTGCGGTTTCGGCATCTTTGAGTTCAAGTGGAACTCGGGCCCCTAGTTTGCCAGTCACAATTTTGTAACCGGTTCCCCAGGGGTCTTCGTTCACCTCCTCGCAGAGCTGCTTCCAGCATCGCGTTTTGCTGTCCCTTATGGCGTTCGTAAGTGTTTTTCGTGACGTCTTGTAAGTGGCTTGGAGGTTTTCCCTTTCGGGTCTTCCCCCAGCCCTCGTAACTCGTCGGCGGTTCGCCAAGCAGAGCCTGCGCAGCTCGGCTATTTCGTCCGTCCACCAGTATTGTGGTTGCCTGTTTGGTCTATGTCGTCGTTTCGGCATTGTGCTGTTGCACAGCCGGTCCGTCAGTTTGGCCGTCTCATCCGTGAGTCTTTCCGCCCTTCGCCGGCCAGTCAGTTCAGGGGGGACTTTCGTCATTGGTGCTGGTGCTGCCGCCAGCTCCTCCGAAAATTTTCGTAAGTCGAGTTTGTTGAGGTTCCACCTCGGGGGGTACTGGGTCCTCGTCCGTCTCGTCGCCGTTTGTCCTGCCACTTCGAAGACAATGTACTGGTGATCGCTGGCCGTATAGCCGTCGAAAACCCGCCACTGTCCTATCCGTGGCGATATTCTGTCCGATGTCATTGTGACGTCAGGGATAGAGTTTCCAAACCCTGGTCGTCTGTATGTCGGTACGTTTCCCGTATTTGCTACTACCAGGTCTAGCCTTGCGGCCATCTCCAGCAGCAGCCGTCCACGTTTGTTCGTTGTTGTCATTCCCCACTCGATCGCCCGCGCGTTGAGGTCTCCCCCGATGATAACGTCTCCAGGCAGATTCCTGATTCCGTCTTCAAGGAGCGCCACTTTCTTCTCGAAATCCGCCGCGGTGCAGTTGGGTGTCAGGTAAACGCTGACGTAAGTGACAGCGCCGACCCTTGCCCAGACGTAATCGTCCCCGACACCGCAGTTAATTATTCGAGATTGGGCAGCGCCCCTCACCCAGATAGCTGTGGTCTCTGTCTCGTTCGTAATGTACGTTTGTGTCGTTCTTCTCCTGTACGGTTCGCACAGGATCAGAATGTCGGCGTCATGTTCGTCAGCTATCTGTGGTAGTAGCATGTCTGCTGTCCTACTCCTGTTCAGGTTTCCCTGAACTATTCTGTCCGTCTTCCGGCCTGCCTCCTGCACTCCTCCAGCGCAGCCCGGAATACCGCACACCTTCCGGTTCCCGCAAGGTGCGCTACGTCCCCGTGTCCCGCCTCAGAGCACAGTGGGCAAGCCGGTCTGTTTTTACAGTCCGTCGCGTAATGTCCCGTCTCGCCGCATTTCCTGCAGTTCTTTGTCCGATCCGCGTTCGTGCAGCTCGTCCTTGTATGTCCGTAGCCCAGGCATTTGTAGCATTTGGTCACCGTCAATCGTTGTCGTAGTCGGCATCGCACCCATCCTATCCCGATCCGGCCCCGGTGCAGCAGCACTTCGGCTTCCCGCGTCTCGAGGTCGCAGACTGCCATGTACTGCTCGGCCCGGTTCGGGCCGAAGATGTGGACACCAAAGTCGCCGTCTCGTCCCGTTTCTCGTCTCAGCGCCCGTATCACGTCCTCCGCGGTGGTAACGCAGTCCAGGTCCATGATCTCCAGTTGCACCCTAGAAGTCACGGTCCTTACACTGCCCGTGTCCCCAACCGCGTCCTGTAGTGCGCGCTCAAACTGTTCTCGTCCGTCCGTGTCTGTCTGTATCTTGATGAGACACGGTCCGTCCTTGGTCTTCTTTAGAGCCATCACCTGTACATGACTGCTCGTCGGGTCGACCGTCGTCCTTATCTTCCGTACGATGTCCGAGTACGTGTTGTCTTTCCCAGGCTTGACCAGTACAGCCGTTCCCCTATGTTTGGGGGTCGGTCTGCGCTTTTCAGCCTGGGTCGGTACGTTCGTCTCGTCCGTTTTGTTTTTCGGTTCCGTCGTTTTTTTCTTTTTTTTTCGTTTCCTCACGGTTGTCCAGGTTTCGGCCTCCTCCGTTCTTGGGGGTGTCTTCTGTCGGGCCTCTGGTGGGGTCTTCGTCGTCTCCCGTTTCCGTTTCGTCGGTCGCGTCGCCGGTTCCGTTGTCTCCGTTTCTGTCTCTGTCAGGTCGTCTGCCATCATTTGTCCCTTCGAGGTTGTCCTGCTTTGCACGTTTAGCGCAGCGTCGGCGGCCTCAAGAATCGTCTTAATGCCGGTTTTTACCGCCATATTCATATTTTTCTGTATTGCCGCTGCCTCTTCCATTTTCGTCGCGGTCTCATGAATGAGTTGTAATAATTCTGTCAAATCGGGTTGGTTCTTATTGTAATCGTCGAATGAGGAGGTTCCAGGTTTTTCTCGATGCTTCCTTATATTTCCGACGACAGGTGGAACCGTTTTACCCTCTTCCATGGGTGGTGGTGTCGTTTCTCTCTTTCTGTATCTTAATTTCTTTTTCTTCTGATGTAGAGATCGATCTTCCGTGCCTGTTGACGAACATGACTGAAGTATACTTCTCTTTCTCAGGTTGACACTTTCAGTCACGTTCGCCAAGCTATCATCGTTCGACTCTCCCTCGATATTGTTCGTCGCGAGTTCTCCAATTGTCTTGAGTTCTTCCTCGGTCGATGTTTTTTCCAACTCCTTCTTCTGCTTAGGTTTTATTTCTTTTAAAAGTTTCTCCATATTAATCCCACGAGTAGGTCGGAATGTAGGTCTGCCTAGGCAGAGCCGCCTTGTCTAGGTAAGGTGTAAATACTGCAGGGTTCCACCCGGTGCCCTGCAGGGATCGTTCGCGACCGCTTTAGTTTACATCATTGCGGCCATGCAGCCGTAGGCACGATGCCTTCCACCGTAGCTTTTGATGTTGTGTGTGCTTAGTCTGCCTGCTCCCCATGGACCTGTCCGGCAAGGTTAGACCTGCCAGGGGCCAGAGCCCCCGCCGGCTGAGCTCCAAAGTTCATTGCAGAAACGCAAGCCCCCCCCGCCGCGGCAAGGCGACACACTTGGGAGGGATTATTATTATTATTATTATTATTATTATTATTATTATTATTATTATTATTATTATTATTATTATTATTATTATTATTATTATTATTATTATTATTATTATTATTATTATTATTATTATTATTATTATTATTATTATTATTATTATTATTATTATTATTATTATTATTATTATTATTATTATTATTATTATTATTATTATTATTATTATTATTATTATTATTATTATTATTATTATTATTATTATTATTATTATTATTATTATTATTATTATTATTATTATTATTATTATTATTATTATTATTATTATTATTATTATTATTATTATTATTATTATTATTATTATTATTATTATTATTGTGAGAAAATGGACGGTGTTTGAAGACTTCACAGGCAGCGACCACCAATACATCACGTTCGAATTATTTGAACGAGGAAACGCACCAAGGATCACCAGGGACCTGCCACCAAGATGGAACGTAGCCAAAATGGACGAGAGGAAACTGCGTATAGCGATACTCAACGGACGGAGAATCTCGACGCACGTTGAAAACCCAAGTGCAGAAGAATTAGTAGACGAAACGATGCAGCTAGTATTGCAAGCGTGCAGAGCATCGATGCCGAGAAAGCAGCGACCAGCAAACAAGCAGGCAGCGTACTGGTGGACCGACGAGATCGCCGATCAGCGAAAACGATGCCTCCGACTGCGAAGGAAAGCAACCCGATTTCGAAGAAGGAATCCTGATGAGGCAGCAGTCATCGCGGCTCAATACAAAGATG
The DNA here is from genome assembly GCA_963942595.1 of Cylloceria caligata. Lineage (NCBI taxonomy): Eukaryota > Metazoa > Arthropoda > Insecta > Hymenoptera > Ichneumonidae > Cylloceria > Cylloceria caligata. The sequence continues at coordinate 41,275,951 of OZ012703.1, read as the reverse complement.
CCAAGAATATCATACAGCGTCAAATTGGCCGCAGCAAGACGGAGCGCTGGAATTCCATTATACAGGACGTGAATAACGACCCGTGGGGATTAGGCTACAGGATAGTGACGCGGAAACTAGAAGCTTTCTCGGAAGGAGAGAGCATGGACCTGAATAGGATGAAAAACATCGTAGATACCCTATTACCGACTCACCCACCGAGGACCGAGGAGGAACTCGACATCAGGATTGAGGACATTATGTCATTTAATGAGGAGGAGCTGATGGACGCGGTCCAATCACTGCAGAACAGAACAGGAAGGCCCCAGGACCTGACGGCGTACCGGCAGAAGTGTTAAAGGCGGTGGCAGGCGCCCGCCCGAAACTGCTTCTCGACATGTACAACTGCTGCCTGAAGAACGGAGTTTTTCCCAAACGCTGGAAGACGCAGCTTCTGGTGTTAATCAGCAAAGGCAAAGGAAACCCTAACTCCCCGTCAGCCTACAGGCCGCTGTGCATGTTGGGAAATTGCTGGAGAGGATGATCAAGCCGCGACTACATACGGCGATACGGGAAGTAGGTGACCTGTCCGATAGACAATTCGGTTTCAGGAAAGGACGATCCACGGTAGACGCAGTTCAAGAGGTCATGAGGGCAGTTGAGGCAACGTGGGAGAGCAACCATTACTCTCGAGAGATCGTGGTATTGGTACGCTCGACGTGAAGAATGCCTTCAATTCAGCAAGATGGTGCGACATGATGCAGGCGCTAAAGGTACATTTCCAGGTATCAGCGTACCTCCTCGCGATGGTGGACGACTACTTGAAGGAGCGAGTACTGCTCTACGACACACTAGAAGGACAACAGAGAAAAGTCATCACCTCAGGCGCAGCCCAGGGATCGATCCTCGGACCAGATCTCTGGAACATCTCGTACGATGGAATTCTACGGATGGAAATGCCAGACGACACGTACCTGATAGGATACGCCGACGACGTCGCCGCGGTCATCACAGCAAGAGACCCCGAAGCGGCACAAAGGCGTCTTAACCAGGTCATGAGGCGGACGCACCAATGGATGGGGGACCACGGCCTCAGCCTACCAACGCAGAAGACGGAGATAGTAGTTCTCACTCGGAAGAGGATCCCGAACATACTGCGCATGCGCGTCGGAAACGAAGAAGTGGAAACAAAGGGCGCAGTGAGGTATCTCAGCATCACCCTGGACACCAAACTAACCTTTTGGGAACACATCAGGAAAGCGACAGACAAAGCGGCGACTATGGTAGCAGCGCTGAGCCGTCTCATGGCGAACGTGAGAGGACCAATGACCAGCAAACGCCGGCTTCTAATGTCGGTGACGCACTCGATTCTCCTGTATGGAGCAGAGATCTGGTTGGACGCACTGGAAGCGGAAAGCCGAAGGAAGCGTATAGCCGCGGTACAAAAAAGAGGAGCCCTGAGAGTGGCCTGTGCATACCGAACGGTATCAGGACCGGCGGCCTTGGTCATTGCTGGAGTGGTACCCATCGAGCTCCTCGCGAGAGAGAAGGAACGAGTCTACCTACGACGAGCTGAACACGATCGACAACAAATGAAGAAACAGGAGAGGAATCACACCATGGAGCTTTGGCAGGTCATGTGGGACAGTGACGCAAGAGGAAGATGGACAGCCAGACTCATCAAACATCTGGCCCTATGGACGGATCGTAAACATGGGGAAGTGACTTACTACCTGACCCAACTATTGAGCGGGCATGGCTACTTCAGCGCATACCTTCACGAGATCAAGAAAGTGGAAAATCCGCGATGTATCTACGGAGATTCTGAACGCGACGATGCTCATCACACCTTCTTCGAGTGTAATCGATGGAGGGATGAGAGGGAAAGGATGGAGGAGTCACTAGGTCTTATCACCCCAGAGAACATAGCGGCATCGATGCTGATCAGCGCGGAGAAGTGGGATGCGGTGACAAATTTTGCCGAAACAGTTCTACGCCAGAAGGAACAAGAAGAAAACAACAGAGTAATAGCCGGAGCAGACAACAACTAGTTGGACATCGTGAGCATAGTGAACAGTGCAGTGCGAGAAAATAGTGTCGAGTCCAGTGAACCACAGTGAAGTGACACAGTGAAAACAGTTAGGGCATTAGCGTGTCAGTTAATGGAATTGGGCAGAACATCACAGCTTGCGCCGGACCGCGGCCATAAGCAAGCAGGAAGGAATGAAAGGGCCTGGAAGGCAAAGGAACAGAACGACCCTGACGAAATGCGGAAGCGGTTCCGGGGTCGTTACACAACATCTGGAAAAAGGGTTGGCGGTTTATATTGTGTAGAAATCCTACACTTTGAGGAGTGCGGTCCCTCCTTTCTGTCTTTGTGAAGATTTTCCACCACCCCTTGAAAAAAAAATTTATATATTATTATTATTATTATTTGACATATTTATATATGTATGTACTTGAATTTTATTTTATTTTATTTATTTTTTATTTATTTATTTATTTATTTATTTATATTTTTTCTACTAGCTGGGTGGACCAGTGCACGGAGAGAGAGGACGTGTTCAATTTAAGGGATCTATTCGGGATAGGTCCCTTTACTCGGGAGTTGCGGGTCGGTACCTTGGTGAAATGGATACCGGTTTTCTATGACCTGGACGGTCTGCAGCTAGAGAGAGCTTCCTCCGTGACTTGGATGGAAGACATGCTGTCTTTCCTGTTGAGGAAGATCGAGAAGGGCCTCTCGGAGGAGGAAATCATAGAGCGGGCCATCGCGAGGGGGCGTCAAGCAACGCGCAATGCTAATTACGAGTGAGTAACGATGAAGCTATTACACGTTTATTTTGTCCACTTTCCCTTTATGAGTGCATCAATTCTTAACTTTGTCTTTTCCCTTTTTTTTATAGGTTTCTCTATGGAGAAGATTCGTGGGGGTTGCGTCGCTTCTTTGCGCACGACGGAGAATAACTGCTCCCTACTTCGGTGATTTTTTTTTGTTTTTGAATTGATCTCACCTTATGCCTTTTCATGAAATTTATATTATGTATTTTTATTCTATTTAGATTATGTACTACTGTGTTCAAAAAGTAAGGTGAATTTTGTTTTAAAATAAAACTTTTTTATTTATTCTCCCGAATCGATTTCGTCCCTCTCAAAATAATCTCCCCTAGCTACAATACACTTATGCCAACGTTTTTTCCAATCTTTGAAGCATGCTAAAAAGTCGACCTCAGGTATAGCCTTCAATGCGCGTAGCGATTCACGTTTGATCTCTTCAATCGACTCAAAACGATTTCCCCGGAGTGGTCTCTTGAGCTTTGGGAACAGCCAGAAGTCACACGGTGCTAAATCAGGCGAATATGGTGGTTGTGGAGCGACATGAGTGGAGTTTTTGGCGAAAAACTCACGAAGAACCAGTGCTGTGTGCGACGGTGCATTATCGTGGTGCAAAATCCAAGTGTTGTCTTTCCATAATTCTGGCCTTTTCTTGCGAATAGCTTCACGCAAACGACGCATAACACTTATATAATATTTCTTGTTAACAGTTTGGCCAGTGGGAAGGAATTCGTAATGCACCACACCATGATAATCGAAGAAAACTGTCAACATGACCTTGATTTTTGAGCGACTTTGATAGATCCAAGTCTCATCGCCCGTAATAATTTGTTTGTAGACGTCCTGATAGTCAGAAATCATTGATTCACATGCTTGAACGCGACGCTCTTTTTCGAAAAAATTGAGAAATTCTGGCACCAAACGCGATTTGACTCTTCTGAGGCACAAATGATCCTTCAAAATTGCTTGCACTGATCCAATTGATATTGCAAGCATGTCGGCAAGGTCTCGAATTATTAATCGACGATTTTCGAGCACCAATTCCTTGATTTTCTTGATGTGTTGCTCATCAATTGACGTCGATGGTCGTCCAGAGCGTTCCAAATCATCAACACGTTCTCTGCCTTCTTTGAAGTCTTTGTACCACTTTAAACATTTTTCTGTGACATAGTCTCGTCACCGAAGGCCTTTTGTAACGTTCGATACGTTTCAGCGGCGGAAATTTTATTCTGCAAGCAAAATTTAATAGCACTTCTTTGCTCAACAAAATTCGACATCGTAAAAATCGCCAAATTCACTTGTCTTTGTTCCCAAAACCAAGCGTAAACAAAAAACTAATGATGATATTGACTTGTAATTTGTCACAAATGTCACTAACAGTCCTACCAACTTGAAAAAAAAATTCATTTGTCCGATTCGGTTAACGCGGGAAGTTTAAATTAAAAATTCACCTAAGTTTTTGAACACAGTAGTATATTCTCGTGTTCTTTGAGATTGTAGGCATAAATGACAATATCGTCCAAATGAACAAATAGTCCTTTCCAGAGGAGCCCACTTAGTGTGAGGTCCATTGCTCTTTGAAACGTCGGAGGGGCGTTCCGAAGGCCAAACGGCATTCTAACGAATTCGAAATGGCCACGTGGCGTAGTAAATGCGGTCTTATGACGATCTTCTGGAGAGACTCCTATCTGATGGAATCCTGATGCTAAATCGAATACAGAAAAGTATTGTGCACCGCCTAATTGATATAATATATCGTTGATATTGGGTATGGGGTACGCGTCGGCGATCGTTTTTTCGTTCAGCGATCGGTAATCGAACACGACTCTCCATTTTTTATTACCCTGAGAGTCGGCTTTCTTGGGAACGACCCAGACAGGACAATTGTATGGCGAGGTAGAGGGTCTTATTACTCCTTTAACGGGCATATCCTCTATTTGCCTGCCTATTTCTTCTTTAGTACACTCTGGCCATCTGTAGCCTCGAGTATTTATGGGAAGATCATCAGTAGTAGGAATGCGATGTTGCAATATTGTGGTGCATGTCAACGTATCTCCTGGGATTTGGTACAAATGTGCGCTTTCTTTTGAAAGCGTCTCGATACTTGCTTTTTCTTCTTCGTTCAATTCGGCGAGTCTTATTAATTCCTTAATTTGATTATAACGGTCGATCATTATCGATTCTGATATTACGTAACATGAATTTTCGCGAATGAAAGGTTGAATTTCGCGAGTGATATTACCTATACTGAGTTTTTGTGTTAACGAAACGTTCATGATTTTATACGTTTTCGGACTATATTTCTCGTTTCTCAAACGTGTATCTTTATCTTTAATATTTTCTATAATACTTTCCTTTTTTGACGGTTCAAGTGTACAAATTGTTCATAAATTGTTCGGGTCTTCATAATTTAAAAAATTGACAATTTGATAGCAATGATTTACAGGCACGAAAGGTCCAACAAGTCTCTGACAAAGTACTTCTTTATTTTCCATAGTTATTACTTCTTTTATTGACTCTGATGCTTTGGTAAAATCTGAATAGTTGACTTTTACTGACTGAATTGTTTCAATTTTTCTATTCTCTCGGAGTATTTGTTCTTTGGTTGACTTTCTAAATTCCTCATTGTAATTATTAACATCTTCAAAGGGTTCTGTCCTTTCCATAGGCACAGATATCCCTATAAAATCTGGGTCGAGTTTTCGCATATCTCCAACAAGTTCTGTCCGTTCAGTCGGCACAGTTACGTCCGTGAAGCTCGAACAACCCGCATAATTAACACAATTAGACTCACTATCTTTTGCCGATATTTTTGTTTTTATTGGATTTGAATTAACGACGTTTTCTTCTTGAACATAATTTTCATAAACCTGAGGAGTTTCTGTCCTTTCCATAGGCACAGATTTTCCCGAAAAAATTGAGCTGAGCTCCGTTAATTCTCCAACGAGCGCTGCCCGCTTCGTCGGCACAGACACCCCTGTGGAGCCAAGGCAAGTCTCCTCATTAACACAGTTTACTTTCGTCTCTATCAAATTCGGATAAACAACGTTTTCTCTAGGTACAATAATCTCTACAGGTTCAATATAAGTGTTCTCCTTGCTCGAATCCGACGTACAAAGTGCCATAAAATTTCGCGAACTAGACTGCAAATTTTCAACTTGATCTTCTATTTTTACTTTACCAATTTCTTTACTTGACTTTTCATTTTTCACACGATTTTCGTAAGCTTTTTCAATAATTTCTGAACAATTTCTTATTTCTTCCTTTATAATTTTTTTCACAAATTCAACCATAGTATCTCCGCGGGGTAGTGTCTCTGATAAGAACGCATTCTTTCCCGTCAGAATGAATTTTTTTCCAATATTTTTACTTGAATTGATTTTATCTTTATTAGTTTCATGACTCAGTCCGTCCGAGGACTTATTTTCTTTTATTAATTCAACTTTACTTGTTATTTGTCGTTTCTTTTTCGTCTTTGAATCGTCAGTAGATTCTCTTATTCCTGTACTGTAACTTAATTCCTCCGATGACATTAACTCTAGTACTGGTACCTGGACTTGAACCGAATACCTATTGCTATTTGTCACATAAATGTAAGCTTTACCATTATTATTAATGACAAACCCGCTTTCTATGTTTATAGCTTCACCTGCATCCAGGGGAGGCAGATAACCTTCCCGTAAATCCAAATTCTTTACTCTCACGTAGCACAATTTGGTGGACTCTGCAGGGATGACAATAGTTTCCTGAGTTATAAATGGTATTCTTACATTCTGCATTTTCAATTGTCTCTTCTCGTAGTCAATTTTCACGCGATTGCCGTCAAGGTATTCCGAACCCAGTATACCAGCTTCCTTTATGGGGAAGTTATTATCTACAATATGGAAAGTAGCGAAACGTCCGAAGGCTTGTATTGTAATGTGACCGAAAGTAAAAATTGAATTTGTTGTTATACCATTAAGTTGTAAAATTTCTTCGTGATTTATAGCGATATGTTCATTTACAAATTGTTTCTTTAAAATATTCGGCCCGGCTCCCGTATCAACCATAAGAGTGATAGGGGATATTACTTCCGATGCCGTTATCGTAACCGTCGGAACACTACTTTCTTGATGCAATTGTATATTAAAGATTCGGACTACTCGCGGTTGAGGGTTGAAGCTGCGATTGAAATAGTACGGATCGGATGCATGTTTAGCGGAGTCTCCCTGGGCGCACCCGTACTGGGAAGTCCACTTCGGTTTCCCGTACTTCCATATGTTGCTTCGCTGTCCCTTCGAGCAGGACACTCATGGATAAAATGACCGGGTTGTTTGCAATAAAAACATGGTCCTGTTGAATTCATGGAATTATTATTGAAATTATTAATATTTCCGCGATTTTCCGATCGATTGATATTTAAAGGCTGAGAATGGTTGTTACGATATGGACAAATATGAGCCCCGTGGCCTTCTTTTTTACATATTTGGCACCGAATATCGCTAGGGTTTTGGTATCGGAGATTGACTGGTACCTGTGTTTGCGGTAAAGACATTAATTTTGGGGGGACTGAGGGTGATTGAGGACATCTATTCGCTGTGTGTCCATGATTTTTACAAAAGTGACAAAACATCGATGTATTTCCCGACTCCTTCCTTTCAGGAGGAAAAATTTTATAACAACGGTCGGCAGTGCGCCCGCGGTTATTACATACCTGGCATATAGTGAGCGGAGGACCGTCAAAGACGGGTTTATTATTATTTGACGGGGGGAAGATTTTAAGACATTTGTCAGCCGAGTGTCCTGTTTTTTTACAGATCTGACACATGATAAATGAAGGAGCTTCGAGGCTAGATTTATTGTTATTTGAAGGTGGAAAATTTTTTAAACATTTGTCTACCGAGTGTCTAGTCTTCTGACAGATCTGACATATGCTCGGTCCTTTATTGACATTTCCCGTATTTTGTAACCCAACAGCCAACGCTTGGCCAGTCTTCTGAGTCGAACATTCTTTAGCATTGTGCCCTTTTTTATTGCATAACTGGCAATGCACTTCTTCGCTTGCTACCACGTGTACTCCACGTTTCACCTCGGACTTAGGGGCCCTTGGACTTGACGTTACTTGTTCACCGCTACGCAAGGTTGCTTGGGATACGAAACTCTTTTCGGTCTGCACTGCTAGCTTTATTAATTCTTCGAGATTATTGTTGGGAGTTAATCGTTGTTCGATTTCTGGTTTTAAACCGTGTAGAAAACAAGCTGGAAGGCTTTGTCTAGTATTATCAATAAAAGCGCCAGCCAAGGGATTATCCTCGCTCGCATCATAATTTTCAAGTATCAAATTTCCCAAATCTCGTACACGATTCGAATAGGCAATAACAGACTTACTTTCTCTCTGGTATATTGATCCTAATTCACCTTGCAGCTGGTATACGTTTCGCGTGGGTGCGTAAATATCTTTAAGAAATTTACCCAAATCTTCTATCGTTTCAAAAGTTTGCCCTTGTATAGTGCGACGGGGTTCGCCAATTATTTTTATAGGGACCGCTTTTACTAGATTTGATTCGGCGCCTGGCCTCATCATAGCCAAAGCTTCCTTGCATCCTTGGATAAACATACCCAATGACAAAGTATGACCGTCATAATTCGGTATAACAGCCAGTGCATCTCGAAGAGATAACGTTTGGTTATTGTTAACCATAATGGGAGGAGGGTCGGGTACAGGGTCACTAGTTTTAAGAGAAAAGTTCACTGGTGGTATTTTACTGGGATTTTTATCTGGACTCGACCTTTTTCCGTGGGGTGGGAGGAGCAACCAGGAATAGCAGGTTCGTATTCAGATAACAGGTGTAAATTTTTCAATAAATTCTGTGGCACGATGTGGGAAGGTTTAATTATTGATTTTTATTTAGATTTTTCACGAGTATGGCTTCTTCCTATTGGAGTGGACAGTGTTTTATTATGACTCACGAGGGACTGTGTACCGATGGGTGAGTCGAATGGGGTAGACCCCCGTGCAGGAGTTAAAATATGTCGCTGGAGTTCGAAAGGCCTAACGTGGGCGTGGTGCCTACGGGGTTCGGGGTAGCTATGACCGGTGTATTCGTAACTGTTGTCTCGTGTGTAGCGGGCTGCAACTCGACGCCTTTTACCGTATGTTCGGGGGATGCGGGAATCTGAACTGGAATTTCGTTACAGGGATCTCTATATTTTACAAGTGGTAAATATTGGTGACCAGGTTCTTCCAAAAATCCAACCACAGACAATAAATTATTTCCCGATCTCGCCGTAAGTGTTTCTTGCACTCAGTTCGTGAATTGCTCAAAACTTTCTGAGTTCCTTGAAATTTCTTGAATCTGTAAGGGACTCTTTGGTGTACTATAATTATCAAGATTGTCTGATAAAATGTCTTCAGTACTTGAAGAATCACTTGCTTCAATACAGTTTATTTCTGTTTTTGTAATAATTAAATGACTTGACGTTAATTCCAAGGATTGTATATGGCTGTCTTCGTCTACTTTAATTAATTCCGGATTTTCTTGATTAATGTTGCTACTTTTCTCTGTGTCTGCAATAATTTCTCTCGCTGGATTCGTTGTGTAGGGAGTCTTGGGATGCGAACTGTCAGTACTTTCGTCGAAAAATTCTTCGACTGTCTCAAATTGGGATTTCGGAGGGCTATGTATTCGAGATTTCTTTTTTCGGTCTTCAGGATAATCATGTATCACATTATCATGAAGTCTTACCTTTAATCGAGTTGAACTCATTTATGATATATTTTATATAAGTATAATAATATTTTTTTTTTTTCATACCGCATCAAAGGGACATGCAACAATACATAAGAATATTATTAGAGTAAAATTGCACAGGAGGAGAAAAATAGGAATAACTTTCTTTTTGTTACTTATAACGAAGAAAAATTATAGAGCTTTATTCCTTTAATTTTGTTTTAAAATTTCCCTGAGGTGAAATCAAATGTGGTTTTTCCTTCAGGAGGATGACTTGATGTTTATTCAACGATTCGATCTTAGTGATGTGAGACTTGCAAGGTGTTACTATCGGGTGATAGCGTATCCCTAGTCTCGAGTGAGCTTCGTAATCAGCAACAAGTTCGTCTAGAAAAATTTTCCGCTCGATTTCTCGGATTTGCTTAAGGCGGTTTATTTGAGATTTATTCGGTATTTCTGTGTCGACACCCTGTGTGACTTTACTGCTGCTTGTTTCGTACGTAATTTCCCTTAATAAATATGGTATCTCTTCGTTAGAGAGGGTCGCGCAATCTGCCTTTGTACTATCTGAATGGTTTTTATACTTCTCTGTTTGTTCACCTAAGGGTCCCTGAAAACCTATTATTTTTTCTTGGTTAAGGAAAATATCTTCGTTATCTTTTGTAGATTTGATGCTAGATACTCCAAAATTTTGTTTGTTATACGATTCACTCTCTGTTACCGTTAAAGGACAATTTGTTTTACTAGAATTTAAATTTCTATTCCTTTACTGCCTCGAGTAGTCGTTATGTACTGCAATTGTGTCGTCGCAATGTTTCTTATATTCTGTTATTTCTCTTCCTTCGAGGGAATAGTTTTATTGTCGCTTTCTATTTTAATGTCTAAGACTCTAGGATTTTGCTCGTTATACGATTTGCACGCAGTTGCTGAAACTTGGTACTGTTCTTTTAAGGTTTGTCGTTTTAATCTCTGCGCTTGAATTTTCCTTCCTGCTCTATGGGTTTTCGGCATGGATAAATGATTCGGGTCGATAGTGGTAGGGTAATTGTCAAAATAAGTAAGTAGTACGTGTAGTTATGTCTGTCTTGTTTGTATAATGTGATTCGTGAGTGAGCCTTGCTTGCCTTGACCTCACTTGCGCGAGGAGCTAAAACATAGGATTTCTCTCACTAGTGTAATGTGTTTCGTGAACGAGCCTTGCTAGCCTTGACCTCACTTACGCGAGGAGCTAAAACATAGGATTTCTTTCACTAGTGTAATGTATTTCGTGAACGAGCCTTGCTAGCCTTAACCCCACTTACGCGAGGAGCTAAAACATAGGATTTCTTCCACTAGTGTAATGTGTTTTGTGAGTGAACCTTGCTAGCCCCGGACTCACTTGCGCGAGGAGCTAAAACATAGGATTTCTTCCACTAGTGTAATGTGTTTTGTGAGTGAACCTTGCTAGCCCCGGACTCACTTGCGCGAGGAGCTAAAACATAGGATTTCTCCCACTAGTGTAATGTGTTTCGTGAGCGAACCTTGCTATCCCCGGACTCACCTGCCCGAGGAGCTAAAACATAGAATTTCTCTTACTAGTGTAATGTGTTTCGTGAGCGAACCTTGCTAGCCCCGGACTCACTTGCGCAAGGAGCTAAAACATAGGATTTCTCTCACTAGTGTAATGTGTTTTGTGATGATTGTGTTGTTAGTGATACGTGCGCGGGCAAATCTGGTTGCCCATGTGTTAGGTTGAAAAGTGGATAGTTGAGGTAGGGTTTTTAGAATGCTGTCTGCTGGTGTAAGCGAGACGGTGGATTTAATGAATGAGGTAGGGTTTTAGGACGATGTCTGCTGGTGTAAGCGAGACGGTGGATTTAATGGATGAGGTAGGGTTTTAGGACGATGTCTGCTGGTGTAAGCGAGACGGTGGATTTAATGGATGAGGTAGGGTTTTAGAACGCTGTCTGTTGGTGTAAGCGAGACGGTGGATTTAATAGATGAGGTAGGGTTTTAGAAGGTTGTCTGCTGGTGTGAGCAAGACGGTGGATTTCTTAAAGGCCTATGGCAGAAAGAGGAGCACGTGCAGGTGGAGGTGCAATGTTATGAGAGATGAATGGAGGTGAACGATACTAATGATCGCTCGAGGGAATTGTTAAGATAAGCAACGTAGGAGTAACTAACAGAACTGTTTGTAATACTACTAATATTTTCAGAATTGTATGCCCACTGCTTTAACGCATGGTGGGTTGACAGAATTTAAGTAAATGACAGTGCAAGGAAGTTAATGTTACGGAGCGAATCGTATAGAAACAACGCAAGAAGTCTGATGGTTGTCTGGTTAAAACAAATATAATATTACTCTCTATAATTCGGGGAAGCTATTTCCTTGTAGTTCTCCTCACGTATGTTTTAGCAATTATTCTTTCTTGCTGTTTTATTCGTTCTAAACCGAGTTGATTTAAGAAAATTTCTGGCGTGACTTCTTCAATGAGTTCTTGCACGAGAACCTCGAGTTCCCTTATACGCACTTGAAGTATCAATAATTTTTCCAATGGTCCCATATAATGGAGTACAACCTATGAATATATATATATATATATCCACGTATATGTCTTTCGATACAAATTCTATCTTCTCTTTTTTGTTTTTATTCACCAGTCATTATCGAAAATTAGTTTCCACATTTGATTTCCACAAGGTCAATTTACTTACGACGAAGGCTTACCAAATAACTTGAATAATAGCGGGTACTCTTCTAAAAAGATGATAAATTTTTATGAAATGGCTTGACTCGTTAAAATTCAATAAAAAGTAAAAAATCAATTTCTCTGAAATAAATCAACTCTCAAAAAAAATGCAATAAAAAGGGAAAGGTTAGATTTTATGAATTAAATCGTTTTACAAAAACTCAGTAGTAAGGAATGATAGTTTTTCATGAAGTGGATCGAATCGTTAAAATTAAATAAAAAGTAAAAAATCAATTTCTCTAAAATAAATCAATTCTCGAAAATGCGGTAAAAAGGGAAAGGTTGGATTTTATGAATTAAATCGTTTTATAAAAACTCAGTAGCAAATGATGATAAATTTTCATGAAATGGATTGAATCGTAAGAATTCAATAAAAAGTTTGAAAAAATCAATTTCTTTGAAATAAATCAACGGTCGAAAATACGAAAAAAAAGGAAAGGTTGGATTTTATGAATTCAATCGTTTTATAAAACCTCGGTAGTAAATGATGATAAATTTTCATGAAATGGATAGAATCGTTAAAATTCAATAAAAAGTAAAAATCAATTTCTCTGAAATAAATCAACTCTCAATAATGCGGTAAAAAGAGGAAAGGTGGATTTTATGAATTAAATCGTCTTATAAAAACTCAATAGCAATAGATGATAAATTTTCACGAAGTTGATTGATTCGTTAAAATTCAATAAAAAGTAAAAAATCAATTTCTCTGAAATAAATCAACTCTCGAAAATACGGTAAGAAGGGAAAGATTGGATTTTATGAATTGAATCGTTTTCTAAAACTCTATAGCAATGGATGATAAATTTTCATGAAATGGGTTGAATCGTTAAAATTCAATAAAAGTAAAAAAATGAATTTCTCTGAAATAAATCAACTCTCGAAAATACGGGAAAAAGGGTAAGGTTGGATTTTAGGAATTAAATCGTTTTACAAGAACTCAGTAGTAAAGAATGATAATTTATCATGAAATGGATTGAATCGTTAAAATTCAATAAAAAGTAAAAAATCAATTTCTTTGAAATAAATCAATTCTCAAAAATGCGGTAAAAAGGGTGTTGAGAATCCGTCCGGATAAAGCTTGACCAATATGTGAATGTATTGAAACGGGATGAGAACTCACTCAAGGCAAGAGGAAAATAACCAGACACATAGAAGTTATGCTGAGGAAGCGGTTTAGTTCTGCCTTCCTTCGCAGTATTCAAAATACAATTTCAAACGACACCAGTTTAACTAAATAATTGAAAATTTACACCAAAAAAGCTTTAATTTAGAAAATTGTCCAAAAATGTAAATTTAGTTTAAATACAAAAATTATAAAGTTAAACAACTGAATAGAATTTGGACTCAGAATGTGAGCAGCTGTTATGCCGGTACCGGGTAATTAGATTATTCGGTATTCGGTATAATATTAAAAAGTTATTATTTTTCGGGATCGTTTGCCGATAAGGAGATGGATCTCGAGTTATCGATGAAAACACGAATTTATGTAAAAGGAAGTATTTATTATAGGCAACGGTGACTTTCCGTTGTCTATTTAGAAGTAAAGTAAGAAAGTACAATAATGCGTTGTTTCGAGAATTTCACGAGGAACCAACCGTTCTCTGCTAAGTCGAAATTAATTCTGTCCTTTCGTAAAGCAGTTGCTAACTGTCTTCACGAAAATCCCTTAGTTGGCAGCTTTAGCTTTAGCCTATCGTAGATCGCCTCGCGAGTCGCTTCATGCTGCGTCGGCGTCTACTTCGCATCCCGTCTTGTATGACAGCTATCTTTCAGAATTCCATCTCTAACTGTGTCCGCTAAGGAATATTCCTGAGAATACGTTAGAGGAATATTCCGCGACACAACATCCCTCCCCCCTTAAAAGGAAAAATTTTCAAAAAAATTTTTTTCTTCAGTTGGTTTCCCGTACCTTACAATTTTAATACAATTTTACGATTTGATATATGATATATAATATGTGTGTAAAATGTTTCATTTTTGTTTGCTAGCTTCTTTCAAGTCGAGCAAGTCGTTCTCGATTGGGGGGACGATTGCATAACCTGGCCAGCTCGGTTCGAAGTCGTTCCTCTGGCTGTTGTCGTCCGAGAGGCTCGAGGTTGATAGTTACCTCGGCGGTTGCCGGGGTTATTGCTTCTCTAGTGCTCGGTAGTGTTCTGTTTCTTTTGTACCTGTAACATTTAAGCAGAACGTAGCCAACCAAGGCGATCGGCGCTATGGCGCCCAAGGAGTAGAAACTCAGGTTGTGGATGTGTTGCATCCCGTCTCCGGCAGTATGGAGGTTGTCCATGATTTGGTCGGCTCGAGCTCCGAGCTTCCGAAGCTCTTCGGGGTCTCGCAGCACGCTCTGTAGTGGGATGGTCCTCTCGGTCTGCGGCGGGGGTGCCCGAGCTTCGATCTCCGTTAATGTCAAGTTAAACGACGGGAGGTAGTTTTCCTGTATGATCTGCGATGTTCGCCCGATGGTTTTGATGCTGAAATCTCGGGCGGTTACTATACATACGCCTACCAAAACCAGTATTCCCGAATTATTCAATATTTCGTGCTGAGTGGGATTTTTCCCACAATTTATCCCTATGGGGACCGGGGTTGGCGCGACGTATAACCATCGTCCTTGCTGTTGCATTCGAACGATTAAGGGATGTGTGATTTCGACAACCCTTTTCGCGCAATTTTTTCCGTTACCGGTGTCCATTTTTGCATAGATTAGGACTTCGCAGGGCGCGTCGCGTGTGACCGGCATAGTAGGGTGTGTTGGTGGGCAAATGTACGATTTGCCCAGTACCTTGCAAATTTTTATGTCATCGTATGTCATCCTTAGGTACTTGCGATTCTCTATATCTATTACCAAGTGGGACTCGGTCGCTTCTATGTAGTAGTGCCTGCCATTGTCCGCTCGCGTGGGTATGGGGTATACTTTTTGCATACTATATCGTTGCTGCCCGATCAGCGGTATGTCCAGCACGAGTACCACTGCGTTGCCTTCGCTGTAAGCCCTGGTATCGGCCAGTCGCATAAGTGTTGACACTTGGTCAGGTGCTATTGCGACCGGGAAACTACTGCCCGACGGTAGGTGTGGTAGTGCCTCTACGAGGTGCCTAGCGAGTGTGCGTGGCGGCAGGGACGTTGCTCGGGCCTTACCGCTAGCTATATCGTCCACCAGCCACACTAGCTCCTGTACGTCGCCGAGTAATGCTTCGACCGCAATACTTATCGCGTTGAGCGTCTCGTCCAAGTGTTGGCGTCTCTCTATGTAGTATACTTCGCTGTTAAGCGTGCGGTTGATATGCTGCATCAGGGACAGCAGGGTCTGTTCGTTAGCCTGTATGTGTTGCGCGCTTTCATTAAATAAGCAGAGCGTGGTTTTTATGACTTGTATTTGATTTTTTAATCCTTCCTTCAGGGTCTGGTGGGACGCCTCCAGGCGCGTTATCTCTTCGTGTAGTTCCTTTGCGTCGGTGGCATCCATGTTTCCCGTGATGGCTTTGATTATGCTTCCGAGGCCATCTACCAATCCTCGGCGCTCTCTGACGGGGCGCGTCCCGAGGAGGTCGAATATGGTCAGTATTCCTGTCTCTATTCTTTTCTTCATTCTCGGAACCGAGTCGCTTATGACGGGGCATATATCGTTGGCGCGAGTTTCGCTTTCGCACAGCTCCGTCAGACGTTGTAGGCTTTCGCTTATCTCCCCCTCTCGGTGCAGTAGTGCAGCGAGGTCCAGCCTGATTATCAGTCGCCACGTCGATTGAATTATTGTAAGGCTCCCTATGTTCTCGTAGTAGATGCCCGGAGTGCTGGCAAAAGTGCTGACGAGGTAGTCGGCTGTACGCGGTGTGGCTGTGGTTTGTCCATACCTTGCTGCGATTAATCTGCAATCAGACGAGGGGAGGAAAGCGTGCGTTCTCCCTCTTTCGTTGCAGTCTCGCGAGTTTCGCCCGAGGGCCCTTTGGCTCATTCTTGTTCGAACTACCCGACCAGCATTATGTCTAACGTACTTTTCCGAGTTTCCAGGGCCTCGCCCTACGGGGCCGTCCTCTGTCGGGGGGGCGACGTAACTCCCGCGGTAATGGAGCTAATCGTAAGTATCCTCCTTACCTTGCTTGGATTTTTTTTTTTTTTTTTTTGTTTCTATAAAATTCTTATTTATGTTATTTTTAATTTTCAGAGCTCCCTGATCGTTGTACCCAGAGGGCCCAGTCGTCGCTGGCTCTCTGACAAGTTTCAAGAGCGCGAGGCTACGCGCCGTCGCCGCGAAAACAACCGCCGGGCGGTTTATTGTCTTTGGGGCCTGGGGCCGTGGCTCGGCGACGAGGAGCCATATTTTGATTTCGTCGGGCTGCGCCGGCTCTTCGCAGAGGAGCCGCTTCATACTTGCCCTGATTGCGGAACCATCTTTGTTTCATAATCTTTCGGAAATTTATGTTTTTGTGTTACTTTCACATTTATTCTCATTTATAATTCAAAAGTTTAATTATATTCTCTTTATCTAAAAGTTTCCAACTTTATTGAATCTCCTTACCTTGCGCTCCGTGGAGCTCCTAACCCTCTTTTATTTAGTTTTTATTTAGTTTTTTAATGATCAATAAATAGTTTCGGGCGGTTGGCGTGGACCGCCTGAATTTTCCGTCCCTTCTGGACGACGTAATTGACGGGAGGCCTCGCTTCCACTATCTCGTGGGGTCCCGTCCATTTCGGGGTCAGCTTGGCCGTCCGCCCCCTGCGCACCGTCTCGTCACGGAGGAGTACGCGTTCGCCAACGCGGTACTCCTGCTCCTGTGCGCCTTGGTCGTATATAGTCTCCGACCGTCGTTTCGCGCCTTCCAGGTTCTCGCGTGCTACAGTCCATGCGGCGCGTAATCGTTCGCGTAACTCTTGGACGTAGTCGTCGTATGCATAGGTGCGGCGGGGCTCCTGCTTCACGGCGGTCGGTAACTCCGCTTCGCGTCCATACACCAATACATGGGGTGACAATCCGGTCCCTGTATGTGGAGTGGTGTTGTACGTGAACATCGCGTATGGCAGCCACTCGTCCCATATACCTTGTTCCTCGTTTATGAAATTTTTCAGGTATTCAGCGAGGGTGCGATGCGATCTTTGTAGCGCGCCGTTTGACTCTGGGTGGTATGCAGTCGTTTGTATTTTCTTGATTCGGAGCAGTCGACACATCTCTCTGAAGGTCGAGCTGAGGAAATTCGTGCCTTGATCTGATAATATTATTTCCGGTGTCCCGTGCCGGCAAATCAATTCTTCTACGAGCGCTTTCGCTACTGTCGGAGCCTCTTGGTTCGGTAGTGGAATTGCTGCGCTGTATTTGGTAAGTGCGTCTTGGATCGTAAGTATATATTTTTTCCCGTTGACGCTTTCCGGTAACGGTCCTACGATGTCGACCGCAACTTTTTCGAACGACTTCGATGGGGTGTCAGTTACCACCATTGGTACTCGTTCCCTTTTCCCGATTTTATTTTTCTGGCAGGATCCGCACGATGTTATGTATTTTTCTAAGTCCCTTCTTATGCCGGGCCAGTCGTACTTGGTCCGGATCCGATGCAGCGTACGCCTGATACCCTGATGCCCTCCTAAGGGGGTGTCGTGATATTCTTTTATGATTTTCAGGCGGTCTTCGAAGGACGGAGCGGCTACGCCACTGCGGCAGTCGCTGCGCTCTTTCATAACGCTGTCTTCTTCTGTGCTGCTGGAAGTTCGTAGGCTACGGGCCCCTCCGTGCCGCGCTTCCTCAGCAGGCCTTTGCGGTGCTCTGTCCGCAATTTCTTCGCTCGGTGTGCCCACCGGTGGCTCCGCCGTTGGGTCGCTCTCTCTCTCGAGCGGCCTTGCAACGTTCGCCTTTCGCGGCCTTCCGCGCTTCGCGGGTCCGCCATACTGTGCTGGGCCCGCTCTGTCCTTGTCAGCGGTGCTCGCAGTCTTACCAGTGGCCTGCGTATGTAGCTTGCGTGGTCTACCCCTTCCCCGTCCGCACGGCTTTTTCGGCGGGGCTGTGGGGTTCAGTAGAGCGTTCTGCAGGCACGCTGCGAATCTCTCTGTCCTCTTCTGGCGCATTGGCCAGAGCGGCCTCTCTCTCTGCCGCGTTGCTAGGCTGGCCCGGGGTATTCTCGGCTCTCCGCTTTGTGCGGCTGTCCGTACCCGGGCGCTTGCTGTCCTCGTCTCGCTCACGGGCGAGCTTGACCTCTCGCTCCAGCGAGCTACCATGGCTATACGGGGTATCTTCGGCTGTCCGCTTTGTGCGGTCTTTCGTTGTGCCTACTTGCCTCGTCGTGCTGTCCTCTTCTGACTCACAGACTTCGTTCCTAGCTCTCGCTTGGGTCCTCGTAGTAGCGAATATACGACTTAACGCATCGGCGTTTGTATTACGCTTTCCGGCCTTATATTCAACGTTAAATTCGTGTTCGGCCAATTTAATTTTCCAACGCATTAATCTCGAACCTGGGTCCTTTACTCCGAACAGCCAGGTGAGCGGTTGGTGGTCCGTCACTACCGTGAAACGTGTACCATAAATATATGGTCGAAATTGAGCGAGAGCCCAAACTATGGCGATTAGCTCTTTTTCCGTGGTTGTATAATTGAGCTCGGCCTTTGACATGGTGCGGCTCGCGTAACATATGGGCAAATCGTCCCCGATCTTGCCTTGCGATAAGATTGCGCCGAGCGCCCTGTCTGAGGCATCTGTCGTTACAACAAACGGCTTCGTGAAGTCTGGATACTGCAGTATCGGTGCTGTGGTAAGGGCTGTCTTCAGTTCTTCGAAGGCAGCGTCTCTTACTGCGGTCCACTCGAATTCGACCCCTTTCTGGGTTAATTCTGTGAGTGGCTTCGCGGTTCTCGAGAAGTCCTTGATGAATTTTCGATAGTAGCCAGCTAGTCCGAGGAAAGATTGTACTCCTTTTATATTTCTCGGTACTAGGAATTCCCTTACTGCTTCCAGTTTCTGCGGATCAGCACGTACGCCCTCTTTGGATATGATGTGGCCGAGGTACTGCGTTTCCTTGCGCAGGAACTGGCACTTGCTCGGTTGCACTGCTAATCTGGCTTCTCTTAGCCGCTGCAGTACCTCTCGTAACCTGTCATTGTGCTCCTTGAAGGTTTTGCCGTGAATTACTATGTCGTCTAAGTACACATAGCATTTGACGCCCTGTAGTCCTGCCAGCGCGGAGTTCATCAACCTCTGGAAGGTCGGTGGGGCGTTTTTGAGTCCGAAAGGCATTCGGTTATACTCGAAATGGCCCTGTGGTGTGGAAAATGCGGTCTTTTCCTTGTCTTGCTTTGCCATCGGGATTTGATGAAATCCAGAGGCGAGATCCAATGTCGTATAGTATCGGGCCCTTCCCAGCTGGTCCAATATCTCGGTGATATTAGGCAGTGGGTACGAGTCTCCGATGGTGGCTTCGTTCAGCTTCCGAAAGTCCACTACTACGCGCATTTTTCTCTCTCCGGCTGCGTCAGGTTTCTTCGCTACAACCAGCAGCGGGGCGTTCCATTGACTCCGGCTAGGTTGGACAATGCCTTCCTCAAGCATTTCGCGGGTCTGCCTCTCCACTTCTCTCTTGTGGGTCTCGGGCAGCCTGTATGGGTGCACCTTAATGGGCTGCACCCCCTCCTTAAGGGGTATCACATGTTCTACCATAGGCGTGCATGGCAGCCTGTCCCCCGGGAGGTGGAACACATCTTTGTATTCTTTCGTGATCTCATCGAGCGCTTCGCGCTCTTCCTTATTGAGATTTCGTGCGTCTAGCTCTTGAGCTAGTCGCGCGAGGCGGTCGGCCCCTCGCTCCGCGCTGACGGTGCATACTTCGGGCGTCGCGGCCTCGGGACCGTGACCCACTGCCGTTATCTCTAGAGGCTCGAGTTCCACCACCGGGCGTTGTACCTCAACAGCCTTCTCTGTGGTGTTTATTAGACTTACTGCACAGCTGCTACCGTGCGGCGGCGTGATGCAGGCTCCCATTATTACTCCTTTTCCGAGTTCCATTTTAGAGAGCACTCCGATAAATTTGCTCTTGGTCGCGGCGTAAGCGACGGTCTCGCTGCGTGGCGGCAGGGTCATCTTCACCGAACCATCTAAAAGCGGCATGCAATGTCCGTATAGTTTAATCATTTCGCCGTGCAAGATATCTGCTTTATGATGTTTAATGAAGTCCATACCAAGCAGTCCGTTGACCTTCAACGGCACGGTGCTCGGAACGATGTAAAACCAATGCTCTACATTTAGAGCCGGCGTCTCGAGCGTGATGTTCGCCATTCCTAGAGGTGTAAATTTTTCTCCCGCCACCCCTTGTAATTCCACTTTGCAGTCTTTCACCATAGTCTCGGGTTTGAGACAGTCTTCTTTAATGATGCTGCATTGGGCTCCGGTGTCTGCCTTGAGGGTGAGTACCCCAGACACGGCCAGCGATGCAATAATATCGAAATCACTGGCGGTGGCACTCGACGCCGGCAACGTTACTTGTAGCAGTTGTAGCTTGCTTGCGGGCTTTTCCTGGGCTGTTAGTGTGTTCAGCCTCATCGTTGCCAGCGGGCGGGTGTCCGTGTTATTCCGACCGGTACCCGTCGTTACTGTCGTTTTTTTTTCCTTATCTTCCGAGTCCTTTTGACGTTGGGGCTGCTGTGTCGTCCGAGCGGGTTCGCTCTGGTTTAGCGATAACCTCTTTCTACAGTCCCTCCACACGTGGCCCTTCTTCTGGCAGTAGTTGCACACGATGTCGACGTTGTGTATGGACTTATTTTCACTGGGCATTGGCAGGCTCACTCTTCCCGATCTCCGGGTGCAGTCTCGTGCCAAGTGTCCGGCGTTCCCGCAGGTGAAACAATTTTCGTTCTGCCGGGATGGTGCGCCCTGGGACCTTCTGGGGTGGCTCGACGCTCCCCCTAGCCCTCCCTTAGGCTGCACCATGTTGGTTATCTCTATGGCCCCGGCCACGGAGTCATGCAACGTTTGGTAATTTCGAGCACGTACCAGCACTTGCACCTGGCCGTGCAGGCCGTTTTCGAAGTTGACCTGTGCGCTTCGTCGTGTGACGCTCTCGACGGTAATCTTTTGATCCTCGGTTTGCAACGGCTCGCAGAGTATTTCGGCGATGTCTACCGTGATCCGTTCCGTCCGTGCCGCGTAGGCGGCGATGTCCTCGTTCTGTCCCTGCCGGAGGGAGCTGAACTCCATTTGCAGCGCGGCCAGGGACTTCCGTTGTCCGTACAACGCTTCCAACTCGCTCCTGAGTTGCGCCATGGTGCTGATGGTTTTGTGCTGCAGTTGTCTTGCTGCTGCACCCTCTAGCTTACTCATAACGATCAACTCGAGGAGAGTGTCATGCTCCTCCTCTGCTACCCTGCGGAATATCGTCTCGCAGGACTTTAGGAAGAGAGGCAATGCCTTTGAATCTTTGCCGTCGAATGTTTTTACCATTTTTATTCCGAGACTGAGGCTGAGCATGTTTGAGGGCCTCTGCGTCTCCTCGAATCGCGCGCGTCTCGGGGGCAGCGCGGGGGGCGGGATGTCCTCCATCCCAGCTCCTCCTAGCCGTCGCTGGAGCTCGGCAATTTGCTCCCGTAAGGAGTGGATTAGTTCGTATTCGTCTGCACCTACCTCGTTGAGCGTGCTCGCCAAGTTTCGTCTTGCTGACGGTGTTTCAACCCCCTGTAGCTCGCGATCGAGTTCGCGTCGACTTTGCTCGTGCTCGCGCTGCAGCCTTTCGCACTGCCGTCGAGCTCTTACCAAGTCACGGTGGCTCCGGTCGATCGCCTCTAAACGATCTTGTACTCTCGAAGTCACCGATCGTGCCGTTGTACCGGTGGCTGACGGGAAACCTACGCGATCTATCGTTTGCAAGCTTCCGAGTTCCCGCTCATCCATGTCCTCATCTAGGTATTCAGGCGTTCGTTCGCCAGTGGCCATATTGAACACGTCGTCGCTACCTATGCTATTGTTATCTCGAAATGCCGTGCCCCTGAGAGGGTTTACGCCGAACTCGGCGTCCAGTCGGCCTGCGACGGCCTCTTGCCTATCGGTGGGGATTCGTCCCGACGGCGCGAGCTCTGTTAACGCCCTGCGCGCTTCGTATACTATTTCCCCTACGGCGGCAGCTAATCCAGCTGTGGAGTCTGCCCCTTCGCCGGGAGTCGCAGTTCCTAATGAATTGACTCTACGTTTCGGTTTCGCTCCCCTAAATATCGGCATGTTGCTAGTTTCGCGGTGGACAAACTCTAAAATATGCTCGCAAAATTTCTAGAGATATTTTCTCCAAATTTTCCAAAATATTTTTCCTGACTGGCTTCAGTTTATTGGCTATGTATGCGTATAAAGTAACCACCACTTACAGAAAGATGATCTGGTAGACGGTCCTTTCCATTGCGATGTCCTCGGGTGCTGTTCCTTCGGTGCTGTAGACCCGTTGTCTCTTAGCTTTCCTCGAAGGTTGGTCCAGTTGTCCTCCCTGGTACCGTTGACCCGTATCTCCGTTGGTTCCTGGGTTCGTCCTTGGTGCGTCGCCAACGATTGCGCGACGGCTTCTTTTCGAGTAGCTGCTGTGCGTACTCGGTTGCACACTTTGTGCGGTTTTCCGCGACTTGACGTGACACCGTCAATCGGGACTTTAAACGGTTGACCGATACGTCACCCCGCACCGACGTTCACTTCACGCTTCGCGTTAGATTAGTCGGGTTTTCACGAACTACACTGGTGTCCTTGCACGCGTCGTAGTCGTCACTTCAGAGTATTCTCAACTTTGTCCAAAACACTTTTGTCCTAATAAATCGCGAATCACTTAACTTCGGCAGATCCCACCGCTGCCACCAAATGTTATGCCGGTACCGGGTAATTAGATTATTCGGTATTCGGTATAATATTAAAAAGTTATTATTTTTCGGGATCGTTTGCCGATAAGGAGATGGATCTCGAGTTATCGATGAAAACACGAATTTATGTAAAAGGAAGTATTTATTATAGGCAACGGTGACTTTCCGTTGTCTATTTAGAAGTAAAGTAAGAAAGTACAATAATGCGTTGTTTCGAGAATTTCACGAGGAACCAACCGTTCTCTGCTAAGTCGAAATTAATTCTGTCCTTTCGTAAAGCAGTTGCTAACTGTCTTCACGAAAATCCCTTAGTTGGCAGCTTTAGCTTTAGCCTATCGTAGATCGCCTCGCGAGTCGCTTCATGCTGCGTCGGCGTCTACTTCGCATCCCGTCTTGTATGACAGCTATCTTTCAGAATTCCATCTCTAACTGTGTCCGCTAAGGAATATTCCTGAGAATACGTTAGAGGAATATTCCGCGACACAACACAGCACACAATTATATTAATTGTGCCCTGAGTTTTAACATGAGAAAGCGGTGCGTGCAATGCAGTGATGACTGCGCAGCACGACACGCTAAGACCACTGAGTGCGAAACATGAATTAAACTGGCGAATAGAATTTTGTTATGATAATGTGAGCAGCACACAATTATATTAATTGTGTGTTGAATGTAAACTTGAGACAGCGGTGCGTGCAACGCAGTCAGGACTATGCAGCACGACACGCCGATGCTACTGAGTGTAATTCACTGCATACACTCAGCAGTGTATTGCAGAGTGGTTGCAATGAATTAATGAAAGCACTTACAGCTGACGTTGCTTAAGTGCAGTGATTTTGTGTGAAACCAGCTACGCAGTCAGCACTGCGTAGCACAATACAACATAGAATGAGGCTGTACGGTTGAGCAAAAAATATTCACTGTACTTTCCCAGCAGATTTACTGGGGGAAAATACAGTGAATATGAGGCACATGCTTAATTGTATTAATTAAGCCGGCAAAATACCATGTGGAGAACGTGGTACAGCATGTGCTGCAACGCACGCCACTGGTGAGACCAAGTGTTGATGCACCAATATTCTCCTCACTGGCAGTGAATTAATACATAATTATGCCAGAGCACTCTTACCTTGAGCAATTAGTCCTGAAGAGCGAGAGGTTGAGCAAGTCCGATGAATAATGTCCGTGAAAAAATCCTGAGAGTCCTGTAGATGCGCGTGCTGTCCAGTGGATGTGTGTCGCAAAAATGCCAAATTCTCAACATGGCTGCGAGTATGAAATTTACGTTGAGCGCTGGAGTCAGTTGAGCGAGATAGCCGGTGAGCAAAACCGAAGTCAAGCGAGAGAGACATCCTCTCGCTCGACGCGGCATGCCAACGAGGCACATCCTCGGCTTCGCGAAGCCCTGCCTCGGCTATCTTCGGCTCAACCGACCGCTGGGTGCTAGAGCACCGCAACAGGTAGGCGCACGACGATTATCGATCGCCGTGCGCCAGCTGATTTTCCAACAAAGGGGAATGGTGGATTTTATGAATTAAATCTCTTTACAAAATTCATTAGCAAGGAGGGATTAATTTTCGTGAAATGAATTGGATCACTAAAACTCAAAAAATTAAAAAATCGATTTTCGAGGATAAAATCGGTTTACAAAACCACGGTAAAAAGGGAAAAGTAAAAAATATTTTCTTTTTAGTGGATTATTATTATTATTATTATTATTATTATTATTATTATTATTATTATTATTATTATTATTATTATTATTATTATTATTATTATTATTATTATTATTATTATTATTATTTTTACAATAATAGTTTGAACAAAACTAACACTCTAAGATCCCGGACGAGCCCCCAGAATTTGTTACGTCAAAATAGCGGCCTATCTTACGAACCCACGAATTTAACATAGATGCACGTTTCGGTGTATATTTTCCGTGCTCTGGTCAAGGAGAATAAATTCTTCCTTTACCACACCCGACGAGAAAATACCGAAGACGCAAGCCCGTTTTTGAGTCTAACCTCGCGGAAAATTACTCGGGATACGGCTGGAGTGTGTTTTGTTCTTGGTTGGGGATAATCAGTTCACGAATAATGGGGTGGGACTTGAATGACAATTTCACGCGGAGCAAGATTTCACTTCAATTGGTAAAAGAAAATTTTACTTACGGTTGTTTGTTGGTGTGGTTCTTGCTGTTGAACGTTGGTTAAACGTAGATTGGTGTAGTCGGACAAACTCAAAATCGAACGTATGCGTTGGTGCGTATTAATAATTATTTATTGAAAGAAAACTACATGAGTAGTCGAATGTTGCACGTTTAATATTCCCGATTTCGCACGCGTTAATAATTATAAGTACTGTACTCGTACTCTGTACTACTTGAAGCTATACTTTGTGAAATTGAGCTGCGGTAAAAAAAACTATTGAAGTGTACTACTTGGTCCCCATGAGACTGTCTAACTTGACTCCCCGTGAAAAGTAAGTCTAACTCCTGCGGACTATTAACTTACGGCCGAGCGACTTATTGATTGCCTGGCTAGTGATTAGTCCTTTGCTCCCCGTGAAATTGTGTCGCCGGCCGATTTTCGCGGCCTTTTATAGGGCTCCTGAGCGTCGAAAATTCTTGTCGTCAAGCGCGTAAACGAAAAGAAGGGATAAAACCCTATGCTGATTATAAGAATTTCCCCGTGGTCTATATCGACCATACACGTATTCATTCCCCTTACCCCGTAGAGTAGCTTTCCGACATGCGGAGCCATAGATCTATGCAAGTGCATTGGTATGGCGCGCTCTGATTTGTCCGCGCGATGGCGTTTTTCCCCTCAAAATGAGGCAATTTTCACTACCCCGCTTCTTGGCCTACTTTCGATAGAGTTTCTTAGGCTAGGTAATATCCTTATGCTCGCTTCTATGTAGATGTGTCTATGGTAATGGCTCAGATTTTCAGCGTTTGTACGGAACTTAATTAAATCCTTCACATGAAACCACTAGTGATGATTTTGTTACAGATTCTGTAGTTAACTCGTCGTATGCAAGCTGATTTTTGCGTTAATCTCTTGTAAATATTTTTGTTGAATTATGGATTATTCTAATCATTATTGGTTATTCGTTTAATTAGTAATTACTCTATTTATAGTTAATAAGTTTCTTCAATAACTTGTTAGCTAGACGATTATTCTCGTGCTATAGAAACGAGAGCAAGAGAGAGAGAGAGAGAGAAGGATTTTACTTGAGAGCGACTCGTCTAACTTGATTACTCGTACATTTCGTTCGTACGCAAGTCGGCTAGATCGCCGTTCAGTCCTAGCGATAAGGCGTTTGTCGTGGTGTGGAGAGTCGGCCAGCCTCGCTTTCTTGCAGAGGAAACTTCATTGCAACCCGATTTTAGTCTCATCTCTTTCTCGTTTTCTTGTCTATTTTTCGCTATTTTACCATAAATTAATCCTAATATTTCCTTTATCCTTTCTATATATGCATAACATATTCTATATATATATATATATGATGGTATTTTTACTATAAATTCCAATATTTTACGAGAGACTTATTAATATAATCTCAAGAGAAAAAAAGGAAATTAATTCTGATATACTGATCTTTCTTCTATTACCCGACTATACCTGGTAAGCTCATTAATTCAATGCGGGTTGTACTCATTCTCGAGTGACAGTCCTGGGTAGTTTCCATATGGAAGCATAATTGTTCTTTTTGCTGCTGATATTTTACTTACAGTATTCGTGTGAACATTTTAATAGTCATAACTCTTTCGTTTAAATCAACAGTTCCTCCACTTTTGTTAATTGTTTCGCTTAGTTTATAGTTGTTCGTGATTTCATCATCTTTGTAAAGAGAGAGAGAGAGAGAAGATTTCAGGCAAGAGCGAGAAGAAAGCGTCACGTGATAGCGTTCCCTTCAACCGCTCCCTTATGACCAATAACGCTCCGACGGCGACTAGCCGAACCCCTGGTCCAGGATTGAGGGTAAGGCTGCGCTGAATCATAGATCCATAAATGGCAGTCGATAACCGAGTTTACGCAGTAGATCCCATGGTTTGAAAGTTTGCCTTTTGACTGGGAGCGCTGAAAAATTCCATCTTTACAAGATTAATTTTCCCGGGAGACAGACGGTCGGTAGGGCCGCATCCTCACCCTGTTCCGATCTCCGTCGCTAAAATCGCTCTCCTCTCCTCTTAAGAAGTTTGAGAATAAAAGAAAAATGTGGGAAGTTACTTTTACTGTAGCGAAAATAAAACAGAAGAACTTTAACGTAATCGAAATGAAAAAGATAAACGCGACGTTACGTCAGGACGTAACAGTTTCCGAGTAGTTCAAATTGTATGTTGTAGCAAGCTACAACGATGCTTCAAAACGTTCCATGGTTGATATAAATACGACGGAGCGACGCAGAAAAATAAATAAATGATCAGGGAATCTAGCGACGATAACTGTATTTCGCAGCTTGTCACGGGTCGGACTGCCACCCGATCCTTTCTACAAATGTTTTTATAGACAGGTGTGAATCACCTCGTATGTTGGAATGGTGGGGGAAACCGTTTACCCCCACCAACGTAATCTTAGTAGAACATATAGAGAAGCTATACTTCTGTATACTAGAAATTATTGTAGTGTAAAAAATTGTTTATTTTATTACAAATAGATATTTCATGGCGTAAAATTTGAAACATTATAGCAACCCCTGACCTGATGTAGTTACGTTTCAGTGATGGTCGAAAGAATTTTGCATTTTAATGAGTCTACGGTAGATGGAAAACACTTGAACGTTATTCGTATAAGAATGAATATACGATTTTTCATTTTGTGTGTCTACCTGTACGAGAGAGTATCTATGACTCGAGGGTCAGCGCAGTCAGTACGGCCAGCTGTAAATAGGTATAAACAAGCGCCTCATTGTATTGACCATATACAAATTCAATAGCAAACGTCTGTACATTTGAACATAATTCATTACGTAGCTCGAGGGTTTTCAGTTTTCCACCAAAGTCTGGTAACTATCGTTGTCGTAGCAGTGTAAGGGTTGATTGACAATGCAACAGAAACATTTGCCGGATATTCCATTTTGAATAAGTAAATATGAATATAATTGTATGTAAAAAGCGTAGCGAGAACGAAACATTTCTCGTAATATATTTTTGAAAATGAATTTATTATAAGAATGTATACTAAATATAATTATGTAAAAAAAACTAGTCCACGTTCACAAGCGTATATGTAAATGTTGTGTATTTTTTTTGTCACTACACCATCCCTGATGGAAAAACTGTCGTAGAATTAGAGTTTATTGTCTTGTATACACGTGTTACAGATGTATATATAAATGGAGGCGGTCTCTTTTGTTAATGCATTCGCGTATAAAAACGGCAAACGTTTCGTATTACTGTATTGTAAATAGATACCAAAAGTGCATATAAAGGGTGGTTAAATTGTAAGGGCCGATGTTGAATGTGAACCACACCTAAACGTCAAGTTTTTTTCTGCATTTCATTTGACATTTCTCAATTCCAGACTAACTCAATTTGAACCATGGAAAGATACACAATCGAACAACGCGTTAAAGTTATTCAGGCTTATTATGAAAATAGGCGTTCAAATCAAAATGCATATCGTGCACTTCGTGATTTTTTCGGTCAATTTAATCGTCCAAATGTGCGTACAATCGGAAAAATCGTGAAAAAATTTAAGCAAACCGGGTTTGTAGGAGATATTAAAACACCAGTGCATGCTCGTACAGCTCGTACTGCAGAAAATATTGCTGCTGTTCGCGATAGTGTGGCTGAAGAGCCGTCCACCTCAACTCGTCGTCGTGCCCAACAATTGCACCTCTCACGCTCGTCGTTGATGAACATTATGCATAAAGACTTGCATTTACACGCTTATAAGGTGCAATTGACTCAAGAACTAAAGCCTCTTGACCATTCCAAACGTCGTCAATGGTCAGAATGGTGGCAAGAAATGGCAACAGTGGATGATCAATTTTCGAAGAAAATCATCTGCAGTGATGAGGCACATTTTCACCTCAGTGGATTCGTCAATAAGCAGAATTGCCGCATTTGGGCGAATCATAATCCAAGAGTGATTGTCGAAAAACCAATGCACCCACAAAGAGTGACTGTTTGGTGCGGTTTATGGGCTGGCGGCATCATCGGGCCGTATTTTTTCCAAAATGAGGCCGGTCAGGCAGTTACTGTGAATGGTGTTCGCTATCGTGAGATGATAACGAACTTTTTATGGCCCGAATTGGAAGATATGGATGTGGGCAATATGTGGTTTCAATAGGACGGTGCCACTTGACACACAGCTAACGAAACAATGGCTCTTTTGCGCGACAAATTCAATGGCCGTGTTATCTCACGTGGTGGCGATGTCAATTGGCCGCCAAGATCATGTGATTTGACACCGTTGGACTTCTTTCTTTGGGGTTATTTGAAAGAAAAGGTGTACGTCGATAAGCTAGCAACAATTCAAGAGCTAAAGGATGAGATAATTCGGCACATTAACGGCATAGAACCTCAATTATGCCTAAGCGTCATCGAAAATTTGGACCATCGGATGGAGGTGTGCCGCCGAGGTCGCGGCGGCCATTTGGCCGATATTTTGTTCCATACATAATTGAACCATACCATATTATCATAATAAAAAGAATTGACAATAATTTCCTAAATAATTTGTGTTTTATTCAAAATCAACATCGGCCCTTAAAATTTAACCCCCCTTTATAAATGTCAATTAAGAATTTCTGTTTTAGACAATGTAGCTTTCTTAGAGGAAACGGAGGGAGTGTAGCGCTTCATTTTTAAAATTTAGTAAAAATAATTTTTATACTTTAACAATTTTATTATTGTTTTTTAAAATTTAATAAAACACATTGTTAGCGTCAATGAGTCTATGGACCAATTTTTTCTTTACTTGGTTGACTGAAAATGGTCTTATTTGGATTTTAAAATTTTTTAAATCTCACAAATAATTTTTTATTTTAAATAAATGTATTCATTTTTTAAAAAATGTAATACAATACATTGTCGATGCCAATTCGTCAAGAACCAAGTTTTATTTTAATTAGTTGACGAAATGTAGCTTAATTTTTAAGACACTTTCACTTTGCTGCGCGAAAATTAATACACTTTCATCAATCAAAGTAAAACTTGGTTCATAAACTCGTCGGCGTCGGCAATGTATTTTATTCAATGTTTGAAAAATAGTTTAAATATTTTTACGAAATTAACAAATTTTAATAAACAAATACAAAAGAGTTAAAAATAAAACGTTTTTCTTTAAAGACGATAAATTTTTATTTTTACTCACTCATTTATTTTAAGATACTCATACATGTGAAACCACCTTTCAGTGTTCAGCTATAGAGTATTTGTATGGACAATTTGGTGTTTTTATCGTCTTTTGTTATTCGCTTTTTTGTATTTTACTTTTTTAATCAAGAAAAATGATTATTTATTATTAAAAAATTGCATTATTGTTTTACTTTGATCGCTTAACTGAAAATGGTTCAATTTTGTACTTTTTTAAACCCCGTAAAAATAATTTTTTATTTAAAATTTTTTGCATTATTTTTCAAAAAATGTAATAAAATACATTGTCGACACCAGTGAGGGTATGAACCAAGTTTTATTTTAATTGGTTGACGAAAAGTTAATTTTTAATCCACTTTCACTCTGTTTCGCAAAAATTAATACACTTTCCGTCAATCAATCAATCACAGTTAAAATTGCTTCGTAGACTCGTTAGCGGTGGCATTGTATTTTATTCAATTTTTGAAAAAATAATAAAAATATTTTAGCTAGATTAAAAAATAATCAACAAAAGAGTGAAAAACAAAATGTTTTTCTTTAAAGACATGGTAAATTTTTATTTTTCCTTAGAGCTATGAGCTCGCTACTTGCGTCAAGTAGCAACGAGAACGACGCTGGACCTTCCAGCGTCGACTCATGCTTGGCGTCACCGTCGTCGTACACGACATCACCTAGCCCCGAGGATGATGACCACCAGGAACCCGATCATTCAAGAGATGCCGATGATGAGGGTATGGAGGAGGATGCCGACAGCGACAGCTCCACCGACGATGATGATGTCCTCAGTAGCTTGGCTAGCCCTGATCCTGAACAGCTGAAGATAGAGGAAGAAGAAGAAGAACCAGTGATGGTTGCGCAGAGAGTAAAATTCATAAAATTCATTTTCCTCACGAGCGACGAGAAGATGCGGTGGTTATTCGCACCCGTGATACCTTACGGTCACGCGGATGGTACGGTCGGGGATGATTCCGACTTCTGCGACGAGAATGATCTTGTTGCTGTACGGCTGTACGAGACATGGCGTGGGCCCCCTGAAGAGTAAGCGTAAATAAATCTGGATAATTTACAGCTCTCGGCCTCTGCTGCTGTCACCAATACCATCACTGGTTTCCACCGAGTCCTCGTCGTCGTCGTCGTGGTCGTCGTCATCATCATCATCATCGTCATCATCATCATCATGGTCACCAACGTGCTCGTCGTCGGATGAAGCGGAATCATCGTCATCAGCACTAGCATCGTCAGCGCCTCCAGCCTCGATAGTGTCATCAGCATTATTATCGCGCGAGGTATGTCTCGAAATTCAAATAGGTCGGGGTTTAGCTGATGCCGGGGGTAATAGCGTTAGTCGCGTAGTAGCAGCCGTAGATAATACTGGAAATAATAGCCCAGGTACAAAGATCCGAGACACCGTGATTATCATCGATGATATGGACGATATTTTACCGCCGGGAAATCGTTTTGTTGTCGCGGGTGCGGAGCGATATAAATATTTACGTCGTTTCAGGGTTTCAGCGCGACAGATGAATCTAGCGTTAGTACAACCACCCGCATCTATCAATCCGGTCACGTGGATCCGTAACTCTATCCGAGATATTCACGATTATTTCGTAAAGGATCGAGATGACACAGATTTAATAGATGTGGGTTTTGTCACTGACGGGATGGCAGACGGCAGAGCGGGTATATCATTGAGGCCTATTTCACGGTTCACTGATGAAGCCCTATGGGCTTTGATGTGTACCGTGGATCAGAGCTCGAGGGTTCTCCCGGCCTTTGACACATTGCGATTCACCGTTACGCATGTAGTGGTGCCGACTGGTCAAGGACTCCGTGTGTCAATGGTGAAGAGTCGATCCGTGATTTGTATAATACAAAACGGGTATAATTTGTGTTTTCCGTGCTCGATCGTTGTAACCCTTGCAAACAACGTACATAAACGCGAGCGTAGCAAAAACTCGGAATTAGCTTGGACACGTATACGCCAAGGGACGTCGCTCGACCAACGTGAAAAAGCGCGATCTCTTGTTCAGCTGGCTGGTGTGCTAATACCTCTAGAAGGCTGTGGTATTCCGGAAATAACAAATTTCCAAAGATATCTCATGCCTTTGAGGATTGCTATCGTGGTATACGATTGGGAGTCACTCGGTACAGGTGTACCCCCGCTTTTTGATGGACAAACGTCTTTCGTAATGCAGGGGCCATCTGAGGATGTTAATATAGCGTATAGTGCTATTTTCAAATATTATTCGCCAATCACCAACCTCATGGGCGCAGCAGGTGGTAAGAATTATTGTATACCGTGCAATAAATCTTACCGTCGTGAATTTGAGCATCGTTGCACGAGTAAGTGTCTACGATGCTTCAGTGTGCCGCCCTTTATCAAAGAGTTAGTCCCAACGGTTGATAAAGAGCTCGTGCCTGGTCCGGTGGCGGGTACTAGTCAAATATTGCCCCCCGCTGTGAATAGAGAGGGTCGTGCGACGATTGTGGACGAATGTTCTATAACCCTTTGTGTTTCGCCAACCATTTAAAACCGTTGATAAACCATAATAAGGCGAAACAGTTATGAAAATCTATTAGCGAGACTTACCGTGTTTGTAAATCTTGTGATAAAGTTATGAGTAATAATCACAAAATTCACGAATGCGGTGATTCTTTTTGTCGCTTGTGTCGTAGTTCGCATAGCTGCAATGATCGTTGTTATATGGAAATTGTCAAACCACGGAAAGAATTGGAACCGGTCGCGTGACACCCTGAAACGCTATTTATATTTTACGATTTCGAAACGCGCCAGGATAAGCCGTATATTACTACAAATACAGGAGACGACTCGTTCGAACACGTAGTCACTCATTGTGTAGCGCAACAGCTGTGTGAGCTTTGTTTCTCAGCGGTAGAGCATCTACCCATGAGCCGTTGCTCGTGGAGTGATGTGCGAGAGTTTTTATTAAAAAATAATCCCGTAGATGAGATTGTAGATTTTGCTGTGCGACCTTCTCCGGAATTTCGTAATATTGTGTGTATTGCATACGACGCACAGTGGGGCCGATTCCCGAAAAGCTGGTAAAAATCGTAAATGAAGTTTTGATTTATAGGATTTAGAGTACATAGGTGGATAGAGTAATGTTTAAAGAATATAATGGAACATTTTATAAGGGCTAGTGAAGTATATCTGGCAAGTATAAGCCAGTACAAAAGAGACCTTCGCGCAAGTAATAGCTCGATCGTTCGAGCTCATATTCAAGCGTCATATTAAAAAATTCGTAGAAAATCGTAAAATTGGTGTTTCTTAATTCTGCAAAATGGAAGTTTCAGGTTGAAGAAAGTAGTTTATTATCATATGCGTCGAAAATTATAACAGATACATATAAATTAATAGCTAAACAATGTCTAAAGTAGAAAAAAATGAAAAATTATGTGCAATCATTTTAGAAAAACAGGGAAAAAGTTAAAAGTTCCGCAGTGTTCCGCAACGAAACAAGTTTTAAATTAAAGTTTGTACTGTTATGTAACAAAATTAGTAAAAATCAGCTGCAGCTAGCGGCAACTTTGTTTTTAGTGCACATTTGAATATAAAAAATTACAAATTCACATTAACCACTTGTTGCACGTTTTTTTCAAATAAATATAATTTTGTGAAACTTGTTACTCGGGGGTTTTTGGGGTCGCTGAATACGAATCCGGTGTCAAGAAAACTAAATTCAAAATGGCGGATCCAATATGGCGGACGGAATTTTCGAAATCGATTGGATTCGCTTGAAACTTGTCACTCGGGGGTTTTGGGGGTCGCTGAATACGAATCCGGTGTCAAAAAACCAAAATTCAAAATGGCGGATCCAAAATGGCGGGCGCAATTTTCGAAATCGGTCGGATTCGCTTGAAACTCGTTACTCGGGGGTTTTTGGGGTCGCTGAATACGAATCCGGTGTCAAAAAAACTAAATTCAAAATAGCGGATCCAATATGACGGACGCAATTTTCGTGTTCCTTATTACACTTTCTTATATATTTGAATTATACATTTTTCAATATTTTTATAAATGATTAAAAATGTAATTACTTATCTGAAATATGTACAAAATATTTCTTTTAAACAAGAAAATCATTACTCTGTAATCCAAATACATTTATTTTAAAACTGTAAATCAAATTATTATACAGTAATCTTAAAAAATGTTTACTTAAACTAAAATAATTATAAATTAACTGTTTGAACATGTTAATTTTATTTCACAAAATCTATTTTGTTTCAGAAAATGATTTTAAGAAATATGTGCTTCAAAGAAAAAATTACTTGCATGTAACTGAAGTACATTCACTTCAATAAAAAAAGGAAATGTAACTTGTAAATAGTATAAAATAAGTCTTTCAAAAGTGATTTTAATCAATACAATTATAGATGTGAAAGTAGATGTTTTATTACTTTTTATCAAATATATAATTTACTTACAGATTTATAAAAAGTTAATAAATTTTTATAATCGCCATATTGGATCCACCATTTTTAATTTTGTTTGTTTCATACCGGATTCGTATTCAGCGACCTCGAAAACCCCCAAATAACAAGTTTTAAGCGAATCCGGCCGATTACGAAAATTGCGTCCGCCACATTGGATCCGCCATTTTGAATTTGTTTTTTTCACACCGGATTCGTATTCAGCGACCTCGAAAACGTACAGAAAACAAGTTTCATACAAATTCGATAAACATTCCGTATTATAACTGAGTATTTTCGGTTTACTATCGCCATTTTGAACCCGCCTTTTTAAACCCGCCATTTTGTTTTTTTACAATTTTGACTTCAGATTCGTAATCAGCGACCCCAAAAACCCTTATATATTATATCTCAAACAGAATGAACTACGTTTTCGACTTTTGACCAGCTTTTCGGGAATCGGCTCCACTGTGCCCAGGCATTTGACAGTCAATTTATATTGCGAAGTATCGTACAACGTTCCACGGATATGCCCACACCCAGTATAATCTTGACCGGTAATTCAATAGTTTCAATGCGGGTGGGCCGCACGACTTTTATAGGCAGCATAAATTATTTTCATATGCGACTAAAACCAAAGCCTTTGGGTTTAGCAAGTAACTGGCGAAAGGTTATTTGCCACACCTCTTCAATACTGAAGATGCACTAGGATATAACGGTGTTCTCCCCGCAGCTGCGTAATACTCGCGTGACACAATGAGTAAACTAGACCGCGCAGAATTTTACGATTGGTACGCTGAGCAACTCGATAAAGCCGTAACATTTGATTTTGAAAACGAAATTTTTAAGTATACCAAGATGGATGTTGACATACTCCGTCGAGCTTGTTTCGAATTTCGTGAAATATTTTTATCGGCTTGCTCAGTCGTGTACCGTTGTAATTTTCTAAGACCCGATACAATTGGCCTTATACCTGCCGGTGGTTATATGCGTCCGAAAAATCACTCACGGCAGGCCGTCGACTGGCTATTATGGGTCGAGCATGAGCTCGGTCATGCGCTTATTCACGCGGGTCGCACTCGTGATTATATACTACCCGAAGGGCCACGTGTCGACGGCTATCTAGAGGTAAACGATCCTCGTATTGTTTATCAATACCATGGTTGTTACTTGCACGGATGCCGTGAGTGTTTTCCAAACGATCGCACGAGAAAGTCTCACGCTGGTAACGAGAGTATGGACACTCGATATGAGCGTACTGTGGCAATGAGTTTGAAAATTCGTTCACATGGTTACGAGTTGGTGGAGATGTGGGAGTGTAACTTTAATATACTCTGCAAAGTCGAGCCACGCGTAAACGAATTTTTAAAAAATCATCCACGGCGCACCACAGAGAGTTTGAACCCTCGTGCAGCGTTTTATGGTGGTCGCACAGGTAATATCATCACCTCCTACAATGTCGCACCAGGGGAGAAGATATCGTACATCGATATCTGCTCGCTGTATCCTTATATATGTAAGACAGTTCGCTACCCTGTGGGGCACACGAAAATATATTGGTACCGAGTGCGACGGTTTGTTGGGGGGTTCACTCGATGCTCTCGGTGTAACGGTCAACGGCTTGGTCGAGTGTACCGTATTGCCTCCGCGCCACTTCTTTCACCCCGTGATACCTGATCGAATGCACGAGAGACTGCTATTTGCTCTGTGCCGTAAGTGTACAGAGTCTATGGTTCAAGACTCGTGCATTCATGAGAACCCTGACGACAGGGCTTTCACCGATACCTGGGTGACGGATGAAGTGCGGAAGGCAATAGATATGGGCTATAAAATCTTAAAAATTTCGATGCTTTGGGCGCACAAAACAACAATGTGCAATCCCGTTACACGCGAGCGTGGACTGTTTGCCTCTTATGTAAATACATTTTTTAAGATTAAACAGGAGGCAAGTGGTTGGCCCGAGCACTGTATCGACGAAGCGTCTCGCAAGGAATATATACATTATTACGAACGCGTGGAGGGTATCCGGCTGAACGCTAACAACATTACGCGTAATTAGGGCTTACACTCAGTTGCTAAGCTTTGCGTAAATTCGTTCTGGGGTAAGTTCGGTAAGCGGGATAACCTGACGCGCACGGAAATAATTAAAACTCGCGAGAAGCTAATGTTGTATTTGTACGACAATGAGAAAGAAATTCAACGCCTGCTACCGGTTAACGACGATTTGTTATATTTGAACTGGGTATATCGCGAGGAGGCCCCTAGCCCCTTAACTAGTGTGGTTATAGCTGCATTTACAACGGCCTTGGCCCGTCTGAAACTTTATAGCTACCTCGAGCTATTGGACAGACGAGTTTTGTATTACGACACGGACTCTGTTATTTACGTGAGTACTGGTGATGATGCTTGGGAGCCCTCGGTAGGTAATCTCCTCGGTGACACCACCAATGTATTGATATCGGTGGCTCCGAACGCTTATATCAACTCGTTCGTCTCCGGAGGCCCGAAATTTTATGGTTATACGGTTACGACTACCGAGGATCGCGAAACGGTGGTGGACACTGTTTGCAAAGTGAAGGGGATAAGTTTGCATTATAAAAACTCACAAACTATTAATTTTTATTCAATAAGTGAACTTATAAAATCAGAAATGCCGTGGTTTGGTAAAACAGTACTTAATTAAAAATTTTAATCAATTCAAAGAACACCCCTCCATAACGTCATCACCCGTAAAATGTACAAAACTTGTGTCGTATGTCGTAAACGTCGCCATATTACACACCAGTTATCACTACCGTTTGGATTTAAATATAACGATGCTGATGATGGCTAGTAAGAACTGTGTAATATAAACTTTGTGAATATGTAAATATGTATGAATATATAATATAAATAGAGTGCACGCACGCGCGCACGGGTGTGTGTGTGTGTGTGATTCTTTATTCTTTATGAATATTATTGTAGTTTGTATATATGCACCAGGTGTATGCATAAGTTTTTTCCGGTTTAACTAAGAGATGGCGCCAGCGAAAAGTACGCAGCGTATTAATTTGACACATACGTCATTTTGTTCGTCTGACATTAACCTACAAACACACACAAGTTGAGTCCGCCAAAAACTAGCGTCTTTGTTTTATCGTTCAGTGATCATGTCGAGTTTTGTGCCTGAAAAAAAACATTTGCGGCACGCATTGCTTTTCTTATTTAATCAAAAGAAAAAGGCTGCTGAAAGTCAAGGTTTGCTGGTAGAAACATATGGTGATCACGCTCCATCGATTAGAACATGTGAGACATGGTTTCGACAATTTCAAAGTGGTGATTTTTATGTGAAAGACAGTGAGCGCTCTGGTAGACCACAAAAATGCGAAGACGAGCAATTGCAGGAGTTATTGGATGATGACCCAACTCAAACTCAACGGCAATTAGCAGAAGCATTACATGTGTCACAAGAAACAATCAGCAGACGTTTACGAGTAATGGGGAAGATCAATAAACTCGGTAAATGGGTCCCACACGATTTGAATGAACGTCAAATAGAAAATCGCCAAGTCACTTGTGAAGTGCTGCTTCAACGCCACGAAAGGAAATCATTTTTGCATCGAATTGTGACGGGTGACGAAAAATGGATTTATTTTGAATACCCGAAGCGGAAAAAATCGTGGCTTTCACCTGGCGAAGCCGGTCCTTCAACACCAAGGACAAATCGCTTCGGCAAGAAGACCATGCTCGGTGTCTGGTGGGACCAGAGCGGTATTGTGTATTATGAACTCTTGAAGCCCGGCGAAACCATTAATACACAACGCTATCGCCAACAAATTATTAATTTAAACCACGCATTAATCGAAAGACGACCGGAATGGGCCAGAAGACATGGCAAAGTGATTTTGTTACACGACAATGCGCCGTCTCACACAGCAAAAGCAGTGAAAGACACCTTGAAATCGCTTGGATGGGACATCCTTCCGCACCCGCCGTATTCGCCAGACCTGGCGCCATCTGACTATCACCTCTTCGCATCAATGGGGCACGCGCTCTCAGAGCAGCACTTCAGCAATTTCGAGGAAGTTGGAAAATGGCTCGACGGATGGTTTGCCGCAAAAGACAAGCAGTTTTTCTGGCATGGTATTCATAAGTTACCTAAAAGATGGGCGAAATGTGTAGAAGCCGATGGCCAATATTTTGAATAAAACAAAAATTAATTTCCCTTGAAAATAACGTGTTTTTTTTTACCAAAAAACCTGAAAAAACTTATGCATACACCTGGTATGTCTGTAAAAACGATCAAAATATCCCGTTTTATTTATATAATTTTGTAAAATAATAATAAAAACACGTATACCAGGCGTATGCATAAGTTTTTTCAGGTTTTTTGGTAAAAAAAACACGTTATTTTCAAGGGAAATTAATTTTTGTTTTATTCAAAATATTGGCCATCGGCTTCTACACATTTCGCCCATCTTTTAGGTAACTTATGAATACCATGCCAGAAAAACTGCTTGTCTTTTGCGGCAAACCATCCGTCGAGCCATTTTCCAACTTCCTCGAAATTGCTGAAGTGCTGCTCTGAGAGCGCGTGCCCCATTGATGCGAAGAGGTGATAGTCAGATGGCGCCAGGTCTGGCGAATACGGCGGGTGCGGAAGGATGTCCCATCCAAGCGATTTCAAGGTGTCTTTCACTGCTTTTGCTGTGTGAGACGGCGCATTGTCGTGTAACAAAATCACTTTGCCATGTCTTTACCAAGTTTATTGATCTTCCCCATTACTCGTAAACGTCTGCTGATTGTTTCTTGTGACACATGTAATGCTTCTGCTAATTGCCGTTGAGTTTGAGTCAGGTCATCATCCAATAACTCCTGCAATTGCTCGTCTTTGCATTTTTGTGGTCTACCAGAGTGCTCACTGTCTTTCACATTGAAATCACCACTTTTAAATCGTCGAAACCATGTCTTACATGTTCTAATCGATGGAGCGTGTTCACCATATGTTTCTACCAGCAAACGTTGACTTTCAGCAGCCTTTTTCTTTTGATTAAATAAGAAAACCAATGCGTGCCGCAAATGTTCTTTTTCAGGCACAAAACTCGACATGATCACTGAACGATAAAACAAAGACGCTAGTTTTTGGCGGACTCAACTTGTGTGTGTTTGTAGGTTAATGTCAGACGAACAAAATGACGTATGTGTCAAATTAATACGCTGCGTACTTTTCGTTGGCGCCATCTCTTAGTTAAACCGGAAAAAACTTATGCATACACCTGGTATACAAGCGTGTACAGACCGATATGATATGCGGATTTATTTATATAATTTTGTAAAATAATAATAAAAACACGTATATACAAACGTGTACAGAACGATTTGAAATTACTGTGAATAAATTCGAAACTTTGCATTTTCTGTCTTATTATTAGGTGTACAAATAAGTTTCCGGCGTTTTTAATAAAAAATTGGGAATTTATTGTGAAAGTTCGGTACCTAATGTTTTATCCGAAGTATTGTCCATTGCTTGCCAGTACTTTTTCCCACCTTTCTGGTACCATACGGATACCGCGTCGGAAGAATGCTTCATCTTTTGAGGCTATCCACGAATCGATTCAATTTTTGGTATCTTCATATGATGTGAAGTGTTGCTCACATAGATCATGCGCCATTGACCAAAACAAGTGGAAATCAGAAGGAGCAATGTCTGGTGAATACGACGGGTGGGGTAAGACTTCCCAATTGAGTGTTTCCAAATAGGTTTTGACCGGCGCCGCAACATGTGGACGAACATTATCTTGCAGGAGAATAACTTTGTCGTGTCTGGAGTAGTAGTAGGCTCGCTTTTCCTTGAGTGCTCGACTCAATCTCATCAATTGTGTTCGGTAGACAGCTCCAGTAATGGTTTCGTTTGGTTTGAGCAACTCATAATACACGACACCAAGCTGATCCCACCAAATACACAACAAGAGTTTTTTTTCATGAATATTTGGCTTAGCTGTAGATGTTGAAGCATGGCTAGGTGGTCCTCATGATTTCTTCCTTTTTGGATTATCATAGTGGATCCATTTTTCATCACCAGTGACTATACGGTGCAGAAAACCCTTTCGTTTATTTCGGCATAAATGTGTACGGTGGCGCACCCTCCTCATCCTCCAGGTCGGAAATCTCACGACTCGTGATATTGCATAGAAGCCTGCGGCTTAAAGATTCTCGAAGCATCGCGTCTCGTTCGTAGAAGAAAAATAGCTCCTGGTGTGTG
This sequence comes from Cylloceria caligata, assembly GCA_963942595.1. NCBI lineage: Eukaryota > Metazoa > Arthropoda > Insecta > Hymenoptera > Ichneumonidae > Cylloceria > Cylloceria caligata. The sequence goes on along the minus strand of OZ012703.1, from coordinate 41,234,902 downwards.
CTCTCGCATGCTAGATCTCTGGCAAATTTTACGGCTTAATATCTTCCTACCAGAATCGAGGTAAAAGCCGTTTCAATACACTCCGGTGTTTATGGATCAATAATATCGTGCTAGGTCAATTGCTGAAGCGTATAATTATCGGTTTTGTCGATAACAAAGTGTTTAATGTCGACTTTAGAATGAATCTATTTAATTTCCAAATTTACAAGATAAAGTATCTCTCGTTCTATGTAGATTGTGTTAAAATACTTTCTAAACTGCTACAACCAGATTTCACGAAAAATCATCTGTATTTGGATGCTTTTCAAACGTTGTTTTTGGGAACTGGAATACATTTCTTGAACGGTGGTAATTCGATCAATCGCAATAATTATCGCGACGGTTACTGTCTGTTTGCTTTTGATTTGATCCCCGATCTTTCGGCGAACAGCAATTCACATTGGAATTTAATAAAGCACGGTAGTGTGAGAATAGACGTACGATTTTAGGATGCGCTTGCTTCAACAGTAAATTGTGCTGTCTACGCGGAATATGATAATGTCCGAAATCGATGCCTCTCAGCAGGTAATGGTAGATTTTACCGGATAAGCAAAAAAATGTGCTGATGTCGGAATAAAATTGTCTCGTGTTAAAAGGCATAGAAGCATCTTTGTAAGTCTCTAATCAGGCGAACTTGAATCTGCACAGATTAGATTGAAAATGGAAATCGTCGTGTATACACAGGGAATACGTTTTAGAGACTCAGAATTTATTCCGAAAGAAATTGCCCTGGTAGCAGTCCATATACCGTCCTCTGCTCATTGGATTGTCGCACGACCGTGTCACTTTGCCGAATTACCGCCACCTTCGAGAAGCCAGAATAATTTTCTCTCGAAATATTTTCACGTTCTTGAATGGTGCGAGGGCGATGTGAGCTGTAAACAAGCATACGCTCAATTGCGTGAAATTTCGCGAAAATCAAGACTTATCTATACACGCGCTCACGAGAAGGCTATACTTCTTTGCAATATCACGAGTCAAGAAATTTTCAAGCTGGAGGATGAGGAGTGCGAACCATCGAACACATTTATGTCGAAATGTTTGCGAAAATGTTTCAGACATGCTATGATAAACGATACAGCATCTTCGCATTGTGCAATGCGAAGGCCTTCCAGGCTTTTTGCCAGACTTTCCAAATTAAAAATTGGCTTCGCGATAGTACATGTATGTCTGGTCTGCAGACGAAGAGGAAGAGTATAAGAAAGAGGAGAAATCTTCACCATGTAGTCGTAACACGATCGGCGATGCTGTGAAATAAATTTTGCATATACGAATGTCAAAGCGTATAGATCATCATTTAATCATTGACTATGTGGTTAGCACAAACACTATACGAATCTATGAGAGGCGGTATCTACCACTTTCAACTATTGGAGTATACCCAGTTGACAGGATTTCTCGTATATGGTCGTTACCGGCCAGACTCATAGTTAACACGGATAACTATGACGGTCCTGAAGAGCACTAGATCGCCATGTACATTAACCATCATGGAAAAAGAATGTACTCTGATAGCTATGGGCTACCACCGATTATACCGCGACATCTCGCATGGCTACGAAGAAACTACAAATTCTATCGGAACGGCCTAAAGCAGCTACAGAGTTATACGTCGGATGTGTGTCGACAATTTTATATTGTATTCCTACATCTTTTGTCGTGAGGATTCACCATGTCGCGATTTAATAATCTCTTTAACGATTGAATAGTACGTGAATATTACAATGCTTTTACCTCTCGACGATCGGACAGTAATAAAAATTAATTTAACGGTGGAGCAATCGCCGAGCGAAGATTACGTATTTGCAGGGATGTTGCCTGCGACGGTACGTGTGTGTTAAGTGATTTAAATAAAATATTGACTAATTAAAAACAATTATTTCGTCATACTGTGACTTCGATTTTATAATTATGTATAAATTATTACAATACTTATATATAATGTAACGATATTAAACGTTAACATTGCCCTTAATGGGCTTGTTCGGACTCGAGCAGGAAGGAAAGTAATTTTAGGCTTTTGTAATAGGTAGAAGTAGGGTTTATTCAATAAAACAGATAAAAATTATGCGATACAGCAGAAAAAGAAATGAATATTATATCTCATTCTCGAACCCTTTTTCCTGGTATTACGGCTACCACGCGCCTTACAATAGACTATTCCCGGGCACTCGAGTGCAGATACAATCGTGTACGCAAAAAAATCTAGAATATTTATGAAGATCCTCGGTAATATGTTTTTAGTTAGTGACAGTTTTTTAGACGATGGTTGGAGTATGCTCGATAATTTGTGAGATGACGTTGATAGTTATATAATGCAAATATATTCGTTATTTAATAATATAATTGATGATAATGAAGTTGAGCGTTAGTCGATAAATCTGTTTACCCTTCGTGTTCCGTGGGTATGCTATTTAGCACGTGGACCGTCGGTAACTAGCCGGCCGCTGCTGATAGAATCGCGACTAGCCTTGTGTCTACTACTGACTCGCTACAGACCCGTCGGTGGGCGTGGAGTTTCCTGCTGATATAATAAAATTTTTTAGAGGTCGACTTACGCGTCCACCCTTCCGCCGCTATAATCTGACGCCGGTGGGATGCATTCGGAGTGCATCCGCAACTACCTGATCTCCCAGGGCCGTACCCTGTGCATTTATCGCCTTCTTATATTTTTCTTTTTAATCTACCTTTTAATTTATATCCCGACTGAATTGTCTATGCTACCATAATCTCCTAGTCTCTAATAGCGAAGGTATTATATTTTTGTTCTTTAAAATATTGTGAGGAGCCTTTCGTGTCCGAGAGGGTAGACGGTTAATTTAGCTTGATCCTCGGCTACCAGAGTGAGAGAAAAGGAGACAGAGATAGACCGCTCTGTTGTTGTTTGGGTCTGCGGTGCGTTGGCCTCGGACGCAGCACCAACTCAGCTGCTTTCCGTCAAATGTTCGTCAGGTACCACAGCTGGGCTCTCTCTAGATATTAGTGCGGCTGCACTTAGCGAGGGTTGGCTGCTCTTCCTTCCTGGTAGCTGGACTTCTGCGTTGGCGGGACCTGCGAACAAAACTGTTCCTCGAGTGCCGAAATTCTGGTCTTTTTATACCAGAATCCCCTCCAGCTGGCCCATGCTTTCAGTATGACTATAGTTGGTGGCGGTCTTGTAGCCCATCTTCCTGTAGCCCACTGGTAGCCTTGGTACTTTTTGAAATTAGTCGTTGGTTTTTAATTCTCCACCGGTGCTTTTCGAAGGAGTAACGGGACTTGGTCACCGATGTGCCGGCCTACCTTGTGTGAGTGACGCTCGGTATCGGCGCTTTGTTGTGTGTATACCGAGTGTCGTGAGTTGCTGAATATAGGTCGGTCTTCCTTGGTGTACCTAACGCGCGGTAGCGATGCCTTAGTGTGCACCGCGCGTTATTAGATAGTTCGTACGTCTCAATAATTATATTATAATTGAAGTCCCTCTCTGTACGTGTTCAGTTTTCGCACCTACCAAGTACACACTCAACTCATGCACACGCTACACCCACAATCATCTGACGCCTCACGTCAAATAGTATAGCTCGCAGGTATGCTAAATCGATTTATCGACCCAGCGCACTCAAGCACATTGTCCATCAGCTCACATCCTCGATCGAAGCTCACTCAAGCGGCCGACGCTGCTAGCGTGGCCCCAGCAGCAAGACCACTCACAAAGCTCACTTTCCATCGCTGGCGGCGAATCACAACTCAATCAAGCTGTGACGCACGTCCGCCCTCTTGATACTCTGCCTCGTGGTCGACGGATGTGGCCATTGTTCTCACTCGAGTCGTTCGCGCTACACGTTTCCGCGTAAACTCACGTAAATATTCACTAGTTCCACTCACGTTTGTGTGCACTCAGTATTGTAGCGTATTACATTCTTGGTCAAATCATCCGTGTTTTAATTCAGGGTCAGTGAGAATCACCACAAATCAACAAAACTATTGCAACATTCACATAAACGTCCACGGTGTGGTTCGTCGTTGGCAGCAGAGACGCCATTCAGCCTCGCATCGCACGTTGGCGATAGCTCACTCACCAGCCTGCCGTGTGGCTTCAATAGAGCTCTACAATCAGACCATATCACCAGGATCATCCACACGGGATCAACACGTCAACTCAGAGGCCTGAGATCCCACTCACCGCCAGTACATCATCACACAGGCGAGACAAATCACAGTATAATTCTGTATTCAGCAGGTATTTTCTATGCAATCGCTGTTAATTGAATAAACCTTGAACTATTCTTGTTAATTACAGAGTGAATACAATTAATTATACTTGTCACCAGGATCCTTAATGTTAATATTCACATCTGTCACTAGACATGCTACGTGTGAATGCATCGACCTGCTTCCCGTCGACAGATTAAAAATACTCAAATGATACATGTTTACTGCACAGAGCATTATATTCAGTGCCGTTTATTGTGTGTTTCTCAGGCTGACTAGGCGCTCACTCTGCGCACTTGTCAATGTCTCTTATAGTGCTCTGTTGCATCAATTAGTTTTCATTCTAGAGTTCTTAATAATTTATGTAATCCATTATCAAATAATTCCGACTCACTCACGCTCATTAACATACATTTCTTGGTCCTTCGAGTCGGATCCTGGTCCAGTATATAAATTTATGCCTCGATACTCACACAAATCACCAATCAACACACGTAATACACTATAGATTGCGCAACTCAGCATGCATCGATACAAGACAATGCTCAACAATAATATAAATACTCACCCAAGTGTGCTAATCATTTATTGTTAACTATTCACCAGGCTCAACCAGATCAAATCATGGCTGACGATAAGAAAGCGCCGTCAGACCAAAGCAAATCCTCGCAGGAAGGCGACTCACATGATGGTAATGGTGAAGTAACCGATGGTGGAACAGACGTTATCGATCCACTCAATGTACCACCCACGGTACAGAGACCACGCACCAGATCACCATCACCAAGCACCAATCAAGCTAACCTCATGGACTATAAGGTCGCATCACAGCATGCGAGGATAGCAATGATCAATCAGTTGCACGATCACCTCTAAAACTCTCCAGGCTGCGTTTTCGAAGAACTCAACGGCCATTCGGAGATTTTAAATCGCACTTGGAAGTGTTATTGTAATGAACATAATCAAATGGGAGAAACATGTAAACGTGCTTTTCTCACTCACCCTTATGTTGGCATCAGTACACACACAACCACAGGAGTGGCCACACATCTCATCACTGCAATTGGCAGACCCTGACTTCTTAACACCACGACCAGCAGATCATCATCGGGGCTGATTTATATGGGCTAATCATCCAGCCTGGCATCAAGAAACACTCAGGCGTCTTACCAATTGCACAATCAACAATATTTGGGTGGATTATTCTCGGTACGATCCCTGAGAATTATTGAACACCGAGCAAGTCATACCACATACAGGGTGCGCCATCTCAATCTGGTCGATGGAAGTATTGAATAACTCTGACAGATTTTAACCGACCAGCGTCGTACAATACGTTTCGTATAGGTTATTTCAGTACAATTTCAACCATGTATCGCTATACGCCGAAAGAACGCGCCGAAATAGTTAGTCGAATGAAGGAAGCTGAGCCGGATTTTTGGGAGCGAATTCTGATGACCGACGAGGCTCATTTCACCCGCTCTGGCGCTGTCAACAAACAAAACTGTCGCATGTGGGGCACCGATAATCCTCATATTATTCACGAAACTCCATTGCACGATGAGACAGTGACAGTTTGGGCGGGTGTTTGCTCAAAAACCACCATTGGACCATTTTTCTTCAGAGCTGGTGAAACTGTCAATGGGGATCGATATCGGTGGATGTTGGTACACTTTGTTTTACCACAAATGCGTGAAAAAGGTCTTAAGGAATTTTGGTTAAAACAAGATGGTGCGACATGTCACACTGCGCGCTCAACAATGGACTATTTGCGTCGGAAGTTCCCAGGACGTGTGATATCAAAGAAAGGTGATATTGACTGGCCACCAAGATCGCCGGATTTGACTGCGCCGGACTTCTTCTTGTGGGGATTTTTGAAAAGTAAAGTCTATGCCAACAAGCCGAAGACCATAGAGGAGCTAAAAAACAACATTCGAGCCGAAATCGCTGCGATATCGCCTGAGACGCTGGCAAATACAATGGAAAATGCCGAAAAAAGAGCTCATTTTTGTCTCAGTAATAAAGGCGGACATTTGATCGATGTGGTTTTTGGAAACTAATCAAAATAAATTGTAATGAATCAAATTTAATAAAAAAATACGACTTTGTGAAATCTGTTGAAAATTCTCTAAGTTATTCAATACTTCCATCGACCAGATTGAGATGGCGCACCCTGTAGCAGTCGAATAATCAAACAACGAACTTCAAGCTCTTCTCACGCAGTTCTGGGTTCAAGAAGAGACACCATCGACAACAGATCACAAGCTCACCCCAGACGAAGAAGCGTGTAAAAAGCATTTTCAAACGACTCACACTCGAGACGAAGAAGGACGATACATCGTGCGAATCCCGCTCAAATCATCACCATCGCGTCTAGAAGACTCAAAACTCACTGCTCAACGATGTCTACAACGACTCATGAAGAAACTTTCAACAAATAACTCATACACCAATTTATACAACTCATTCATGAAAGAGAATGAAGAGTGTGGTCACATGATACGTGTACCATCTTACCATCAGTCAACTCAAATGAGCGATTCCGTTCATTGCTATTGTGAAACCGAGACGACCTAGGCACATGAATGATGCTCTAGCATCAGGAGGGTTGAGGGTCTCGGAAGATCGATTGTCAGAACAAACTCATGCTCAATCTCCATATTACCTTCCGCATCATGGTGTACTGAAAGAAGATCGAATCACAACAAAGTTGAGAGTTGTCTTCAACGGATCCAGCCCAACGACGTCGCAAGTATCACTCAACGACATCCAGCATGTTGGAGCAAAATGTCAACGTGACATCTCAGACGTGCGCATATGGATCCGACAGCATAAACTCATCTTTTCAACAGACATCACAAAGATGTACAGACAAATCAAAGTCCGTCCGGACGATTGGGATTCGCAACGAATCAAGTGGCGAGGTGACCAACTCAATATAGGGCCATATCACCTAACAACAGTGACGTATGGAATGCGCTCAGCACCATTCTTAGCAATTAGATCATTGCTTCAACTAGTTGAAGACGAAGGTCATCGCTTCCCGCTCGCAATCGAACCACTCACGAAAAGCAGATATGTTGACGACATATTTGGAGGAGCGGTTCAGCTTGACACGCTTATCGAAATCTCAAATCAATTCACCCAGCTCTGCATGGCGGGCGGGTTGCCTCTAGCAAAATGGCACAGCAACACCAAGCAATTCATAGAGCATATCGACCACCACTCACCATCAAACTCACACTCATTCGAAGATAGCAGCACCAAATTACTCTGCCTGTAATGGATACCTCGTGAAGACGTATTCAAATTCAACGCAAACCTCCATGCTCAAGTTCCAAGCTCACAAACAGAATCATCTTGTCTGAAACAGCACAACTCTACGATCCACTCAGGTTTCTCTCACCATTTATCATCAAGGCCAAATCATTATTACAAGAATTATGGCTAGACAAACTGAGCTGGGACGATCAATTTTCAGATCAGATACACACCAAGTGGACATTGCTCAGACAAGAGCTCACTCAAGTCGATCTAATCTCAATTCCACGATGGATTCAACTCACAAGCTCAACACTTGTGGAGTTGCACGGATTCTCCGACGCATCTCAAATAGCAATGGCGGTTGCTATCTATATCAAAACAACAACTCCAGGGGAAGACACCAAGGTCACACTCATCTGCGCGAAATCAAAAGTAACACCACCCAAGCGACTCTCCATCCCTCGACTCGAGCTCACAGCAGCACTGATCTTAGCAAAGCTCATGAAGTATGTGCAAACACCTTTGGAACTCACCAACACTCAAACGTTCCTGTGGACTGATTCCTCAGTAACGCTCACCTGGATTAGCTCACACCCATTACGGTGGAACGACTTTGTCAGGAACCGAGTGTCAGCAAGAACTAAATCCAAGCAGCGTATGGAGATTCGTTCCTGGCAAAGACAATCCAGCCGATTGTGCTTCAAGGGACATCAGCATCTCCCAGCTCCAGGAGCACCTCCTGTGGTGGACAGGACCACAGTGGCTCACAGGCAATCAATATTCATGGTCAACTCAACGCTATCAACAAGACTCACAGACTCATCAGGAAGAGCGACCGGGGCTCGCACTCACAGTGGCAACAACTCAAGCCGTATATCATTAGGAGATGATATGCAAACACTTTTCTCTCACTCGACTACTCAGAGTAACCGCAATATGCTTTCGAGTAAGTCAACTCATCAAGAAATTGCCAAACTCAATACTCTTTAACCCTCTCTCGCCACAAGATATTGAGAGAGCAAGAGTATTTTGGATCAAATCAACTCAAGCAGCATATTTCTCATCGGAACTCAAATTGATTACCATAGCTCAACTACAAACAGCTCATCCCTTCAATCGCCTGACTGCTTATGTTGACACTCAAGGCATCAATAGGGTTGGAGGAAGATTGACTAACTCACAACTGGAACTTGAGGCAATTCACCCAGCAATACTCCCACGATATTCTCACTTCACCACACTCATCATAGCAGATGCACATGACAAAGCAATGCATGGAGGCACTTAACTCACCCTGAACTACACAAGGCAATCGTCCTGGATTATTGGTGGTAGAGCTCCAGTACGGTCGCACATACTCAGCTGCATGAAATGTTAATTATTTATGACAACCATTATCAAATAATTCCAACTCACTCACACTCATTATCATACAGTGCGGTATCATATTCTGCGCCGTTTACTGCAGAGCAAGCGTTCCGGGAGGAGTACAACGCAGAACGATACGCACGTACAAAAATGCTGTCGTTGAATTCAAAGCGCTGCACACCTAGTCATGATTTAGAGGGGTTTGTTATCTTTAAGCCCCTCATGATACCCGACAGCATAAGGCAGAGCAATCAGTCTGTCTTTAGCAGCGCACATCAAGGGTAAAAAAAATATATCCGCGATATATAGACGGCGAGCTAGCCGAAGCTTTTGCGTGTCGTCTCATCTGCAGTGCGAATGGCAATACTGTATGCCTGCGGATGGAGCTAATGTGCACGGCATTCCACGATCGAGATAATAATTTGGACAAATTATACATTAACGAGTTCATTGACAGGAGACTTTTTGTATTTGAGAACTTGTGCGCTGGGGTTGCTTGTGTGGTTGTACGTAATCAAAGGTCTGTGTGCGGGGAAATTCTCGATGTGGATAATGACGGGCGTTGCGAGGTGCTGCTGGTCGATTTAAAGTAATGGATATACTGTAACGTACTTGTCGTCTAATATCGCGCGGTTCATACATCGATGCATCGCTACCGCGCGTCACTCACACCATGTAGGCCGGCACGTCGGAGGCAAAGTCCCGTTATTCGGTTCGAAAAGCACAAATAAGAGAGCGCCATCTGAGACCAGTAGAGAATTAAAAACTAACGTTAAAGACTAATGACGAATTTTGAAAACACCAAGGCTATCGATGGGCTACATGAGGTGGGCTAAAGGACCGCCACCAGCTATAGTAATATTAAAAGCATAGGGCGAACAGAGGGGATACTGGTATAAAAAGACCGGAAATTTGGCATTCGGGGAACACTTTTGTTCACAGATCCCGCCGATGCAGAAGTCCAGCTACCAGGAAGAAAGACCAAATGAGCAATCGCTAGCTGCAGCCACACTGGTACACACGAAGCTCAGCTGTGACGTCAGACCCACACTAGACGGATAGCAGCTGAGCCTATGCTGCACTCAAGTCCAGGCGAACCGCAGAGCCGTCAAAACAACAACAAAGCGGAGTCACTCCGCTAGCCGAGGATATAGGATCCAGCAGGCTATTATATCCAACAATATCAAGAACCTACAGCAAATCACACATTTAAAATGTGCCACCTAGATATACCACGATAGCGTAGGAATAGAAGATAGTAAGCAGGATAGAGACTACGGTATCTCAGGGAAAATATTAGATTCTATTAATTTAACGAGGTTCGGCCCTGATATGTCAAACATCTGCGCATGCACTCCGAGTGCATCTCGCTAACGCCGGACTGCAGCGGCGGTCAGGTAGGTGAGCGAGAAGTCCTTCACGGTAATACCAGGCGGGAGCTCTACTCCCACCTACGATCCCGTGATATGGGGAGCGAAAATCGAGCGACGAAGTAAATATCCGAGGATAGTCCGAGCTCCACGACCAGCTGCTGACCACTTACCGACAGTATGCGTGCTCGGATAAATTACCTAGCGAACCCGGTAGGTGAAAAGAATTATCGACCGACACCTATAACTTCATTTTGAAGCGAATCATATCGGAAAACAGTATTTAAATTCTCCACCCCAGCGTACACGATTATAGAGGCATACAAAAGCCTGGGAATAACTAATTGTAAGGCGCGTGGTAGCCGTAATACTAGAAAAAGGGATCGAAGTCGCACAACTGGACGTTATATTTATTTTTCACGTATGTATTGTAACGGTAATTTTTATCGTTATCAAATATTTTCATTTTTCGTGGGGATTCGGGCTCGATCACAGGACTAATTAATGGAGACTTCGTGGTAGTTGAGAGTAAGGCTTTATTTCCAAAGAAATAATTTCATAAAAACGTCACTTTTTAATTTCCTGTCACTGGTACTCTGCATAATGACATTTAAATTCCGTAATTTCAGCGATTATTTCTACAATTATTATTTTATTTCGTGTGCACTGATTCTCGGTATTCTCGAAAGTCTATTATTGTTTTGTACAGTGGTATTGCTGTACGCTCGGTGCACATACATACACCACCAGCCGCGCCTACCTCGCTCTTCGAACCGATGTTTCGCTCGGACCTCTGTCCGATATGCTGGTTTCGCCTGTCGATTTAAATACTATATGACCTGATTTAAATTTTCTGCGGTATCGCTAAGCTAATCCTAAACGAGTTATTTTCTATACTTAGTTCTAATTGCGTAATTCTATTTTCTTAATACTAGACGCTCTTTCCTATTCAGTTTATTCTACGCAATTTTTGTCTCTTCACTTTAACCTGTCTATCTCTAAATTATTCTTGAATTAAGTGATATCTCACTAATCATGTTTTTATCTTATTTCGATAACTCGCCTGTCCTTTCTCGTTGGCTGGTCTTCGTTTTTTCACGCACTTGCACTCACTTTTCTTATGTACTCACGAGATTCTGATAGAAGGTGAGCAGAAAAGAACTGTATTTTGAATTTTTAATTATTATTCAGAACGCGTTTTATTTTCTTTCCTTCCGTACTCGTGCCGAAAAACCTCAGAGAGCTCTCCTCCCCACGCAGGTTCTCCATATAGCATTCCCCTCGCTCCGTTCTCCCCTACGTCATCATTAGCTTTTATTTTTAAATCTAACGCATGTTGTGCCGCGGAATATTCCACTCCGTATTTCATATATTCGGGAATATTCCATAGCAAAGAAACATTGGAATTCGTTCAAGACAGGAAACGAAGTCCAATGCCCGATCGTACGATCGACACCAGGAACGCCTACGCAGCATGAGGCGACTCGCTTGGCGTTCGACGATTGGCTAAAGCTAAAGCTGCCAGCTAAGGGATTTTAGCGAACGCAGTTGCTAACTGCTTTACTAAAATCAGAATTAATTTAGACTGAACAGAGAACGGTTGGTTCCTCGTGAAATTCTCAGAACAACGCATTATTGTACTTTTTTACTTTGACTTTTGAATAGACAGCGGAAAGTTACCGTTGCCTATAATAAATACTTCCTTTTACATAAATTCGTGTTTTCATCGATAACTCGAGATTCATCTCCTTATCGGCAAACGATCCCAAAAATAATAACTTTTTAATATTACACCGAATACCGAATAATCCAATTACGCGGTACCGGCATAACACGCATTTCCTTATTTCGTAGTTAGCCGTCGCCGCGCTACCCGTCTTCCCCTCGCCTCCCAGCAAGGCCAGCTAGTGCCCGCAAACCTCGGTACGCTTGTACTAACTCGAACACTCAGGTGTTTCCGAACCTTCTGTCTCCATTTCTCTTGTGTGCTTGGGATTCAACGGCCGTCGACTCGTATCTCTCATGTTTCACGGTCTTCTCTTTTCTGTTCCTACTGTGCTATTCTTCTACCGCTTGAGCTATGCTCCTGCAATCTTTCTATTATCGTTGGTAACAGTATGGACTTCGCAGTATCGCACAATTAACATAATGTTTTCTGGAATAAACACTACTTCCAACTACTATTGAAGCCTACATTACTTTCCTCCCTGCTCGAATCTGAACTAAAACCCTTTCAGGGTAATATTAACGATAAATACCGTTACAATAAGTCGACTGGCCCCAGCTATTTCACCCCCGAGCTGCAGATTAGTACGTAACCAATGTTGCTCGTGAACTGCGTAGTATTCGGCCTTGATCATGCAATTCACGGGGACGGAAATCGATATCTAATTGAAGAAACGTGCGGTAATGATACACTAGTCGGGATATAGATGCGTACCCCTAACGGTGCCTACGCTAAAGAGGTAGAAGATCAGTAGAATATAAATCAAAAGCTGCTGTGAGTCAGAAAATACGTCACATCTCCGGAATGTTCCCTCACTGCCGAAAAACAGCGGGTCAGCTGACCTCGCTCGAGCAGTGAGGGGAACGGCAGGGCACGGTGGCGGGGAATCTGAAACAGACAGAATTACATTAAAAAATTGTAATAAGAGGAGTCAGACTAAGAGAGTGGGAAAGAAGTGTGGAGGATATAAAAGGGGACTGCGAAAAGAGGGAGCTCTCTTCTCCGGTCAAACTGTCTACCGAGAAAAAACTCTCTTGTGCGCAACAGTAAAACGTTGAGATAACTGGAATTTTACATAAAGTCCAAGGATTTGGATATAAAAGGGTGTGAGTTAGCCCATTAATATTTTGGAAATTTTAGAAAGAAAGAGAAATGCAGTCTAAGTGAGTGGAGAGACTAACGAAAAATTAATAATAAAATAAAACAAAATCGGACCGCGGAAAGTAACAAATTAATTCTGAAAAACTAAACAGGGAACAGAAAGTAGGAACCATTAAATCGTAGGAATAGAGTTAGCTTAAGAGTATTAAGAAAAATATCATAAGAAACATTTAGTAGAATAATTAGGAATAAGTAGGATAATAGTTTGTAAGAGGAATTGTTAGCGCAACGTATCGGTCTAAGCGATGGACCTTTTATAAGCATCAAGAGGGTTCTCAACAGAATCTGGTGAAAGGAAATAGTAGTGGAACGCAGAAAAAGAAGGAATAGAAATCTACAACATCTAAGAAAATTACTACTGTGTTCAAAAAGTAAGGTGCATTTTTAATTTAAACTTCCCGCGTTAACCGAATAGGGCAAATGAATTTTTTTTTCAAGTTGTTAGGACTGTTAGTGACATCTGTGACAAATTACATGTCAATATCATCATTAGTTTTTAGTTAACGCTTGGTTTTGTGAACGAAGAAAAGTGAATTTGGCGATTTTTACGATGTCGAATTTTGTTGAGCAAAGAAGTGCTATTAAAGTTTGCTTACGGAATGAAATTTCCGCCGCTCAAACGTATCGAATGTTACAAAAGGCCTTCGGTGACGAGACTATGTCACAGAAAAATGCTTACAAGTGGTACAAATACTTCAAAGAAGGCAGAGAACGTGTTGATGATTTGGAACGCTCTGGACGACCATCGACGTCAATTGATGAGCAACACATCAAGAAAATCAAGGAATTGGTGCTCGAAAATCGTCGATTAATAATTCGAGACCTTGCCGACATGCTTGCAATATCAATTGGATCAGTGCAAGCAATTTTAAAGGATCATTTGTGCCTCAGAAGAGTCAAATCGCGTTTGGTGCCAAAATTTCTCAATTTTTTCGAAAAAGAGCGTCGCGTTCAAGCATGTGAATCAATAATTTCTGACTATCAGGACGTCTACAAACAAATTATTACGGGCGTTGAGACTTGGATTCATGCCTATGATCCGGAAGCAACCGATCAATCGAGCGAATATCGTGCCAAAGGTGAACCGAGACCGAAAAATCCATGCCAAAGTCGCTCAAAAATCAAGATCATGTTGACAGTTTTCTTCGACTATCGTGGTGTGGTGCATTACGAATTCCTTCCCACTGGCAGAACTGTTAACAAGGAATATTATTTGAGTGTTATGCGTCGTTTGCGTGAAGCTATTCGCAAGAAAAGGCCAGAATTATGGAAAGACAACACTTGGATTTTGCACCACGATAATGCACCGTCGCACACGGCACTGGTTCTTTGTGAGTTTTTCGCCAAAAACTCCGCTCATGTCGCTCCCGTGTGACTTCTGGCTGTTCCCAACGCCCAAGAGACCACTCCGGGGAAATCGTTTTGAGTCGATTGAAGAGATCAAACATGAATCGCTACGCGCATTGAAGGCTATACTTGAGGACGACTTTTTAGCATGCTTCAAAGATTGGAAAAAACATTGGCATAAGTGTATTGTAGCTAGGGGGGATTATTTTGAGAAGGACGAAATCGATTTGGAAGAATAAATAAAAAATTTTAATTTTAAAACAAAATTCACCTTACTTTTTGAACACAGTAGTAAATCACTAATTATAGGTACGATAGACTCAAAATACAGTAATAAGTCTCCGCACCAAGAAGAGAGTGACTCTTGGAGTAAAATTCTGAAAGAGAGCTAGGAAAATTAGTTAGTAAGAGAAATTATGGGCTCACTGCCCATCCGAAACCAGGAAAAAGAAATTAAGAATTTAAAAGCCGGTAGAACTATAATAGGGGAAGAACAATTCTACCAGCTCGGTCAAGCGCGTCGGATCGGAACGAGACCACTCAACAAGGCACTAAGGATAAAGAAGAGAAAATAAGAGAACAACTTACCAAGATAGAGGTGTAACAGGAACCATCCATGTCAGCCGACGAGGATTGTTGATGTATCTATTAAATAAATAATAAAAAAGAAAAAAAATCACTGCAAAATAAAATCCACAGGCGACGCATCACATGTCAAAAGGCACGTCACTCGCGATGCAGGGAGAATCCTCCCACGGAAAAATATACACCAGATCCCCGGAAACGGCACATACACTACAAACAGAAAACCCGGACAAGAAATAACCCGAAAACCGAAGGATTTGAACTATTTTGGAAACAACCTGGACGCGAACACAGACCCAACGTCTATATCAGCTGACCGACGCGCCAGCAACAGGTCTATGAGCCAAGCAGACCGCATATCTCAGCATCCAGGATGGCGCAGATCAAGACGGACGAGCTCAATTCCGCCTAGTTGGAACGTTCGCCGCCGATCCTGAAACCGCACGAGTCGAAGTCCAATATCGTCGAGGATAAAGAAAAGCCAAGAGTCTTAGCATCTACTATTTCGTTGCAAACTAATTGTATGGCCAACGGCGCCAACAAGCTGAATACCGCATATTTCATACTAACTTGTTAAATAAACCCTCCTTATATCTCATTCATAAGTCTATTACTAATTATCTTTGTGTTCGAGCCCGAATTCTTCCCCTCGGAAGATAAAAATTAATGATAACGAAAAAAGACCATTACAGTGTCGGTGTGTGTGTGCTCGCTGACCAAAATATTGTCATACCCTGGAGAGCTGTCGTAGATGCCGCCAGCATAAGGGTCAGCTACGAATTTTATTCCAAGTATGTGTATACCTCTGCTCCATCCTGATCTTATCTCTATTCTTCCTTGTTCACCGGAGTACCCACACCACAACACTTCACCATCTCCACGTTACAGACACTGGTTCAGCAGAGACGATAGCGCGGCGGTAGAAAGAGGGGTGGTCGGGGTCGCCGCGTGGTATGGGAAGGAGTGGGGATAGGATTGGGATAGAGCAAAGCTATACACATACTACTCCCGATAAATCAAAATTACCATCCTCCAAGTATACGGAATTTGCTACCGTAAGAACATGTAAAAGCGTCATCGGATAAGCAATTTCCACAAGAGGAACAGACTATTCTCCATGCGAACATATTTGTCGTGGCAGTTTTGTTATCAATTTCGTTGTCGTATTATACGGCAAATACCACATACTAGTGTTGCTCTGTAGTTCAGCTATTAAATAGCTATCCTAGGATCTCATATTTATCAGTAACGTTGATTTCGAACGCTCTTCTTCTAGTCCTTCTTCGTTTTCTCAGGTGAAGGAGGCACTCGTATTTGCGATAATTCTGCCACGTAGAAAATACCGTCAAAAGTCTCATTGTGCAGATCGTGTAAAATATACCGAATGGGTCTCGATTCCCTGATACTCGTTGAATCTTGAATACTTCGTTACTCCAACCGCGCTTAAATCCTTTCGCGAATACTAGTTTAGCTGTACTGATACGCACCAAGTCACTGACACTGTATTTGGGCTTTTTGTTTTTTTTCGCGTAACACTCGCAATGCCGAGCTAGATTGTCTCGGGCTATAGAGACGTTTTCTGTGGTCGCTTCGCTCTGAAAGATACGCGTTCCGCTGTGTCTGGTGTGACTATAGGCACATCAAAAATGTTGTCCCTCCTTTATCGTGTAATTAAAGCACTCGGCAATCGAGGGTTTTATATCTGGGTGACAAGCAGCCACAAAATCGATATTCCTTTCCTTCAAAATTTGCTGAAATAAAGCCTCGATAAATTACTTTGTTACTGTGTGTGAGTATGCGTGTGAGACCGCGTAATACATTCGCGCTCGTTTTTTTCACGCAAAACCTCGAACCGCGCGTACTTGCTTAATACATCGATAAGTACAAGCAGATGCACACCCATCTCTTGTAGCTATCGAGCGATGATTAACTAAATCAGCCTCCCATACCTCTTAGTAGTATGTGTACACCTTTGCTCCATCCCACTCCTATCCCCACCCCTTCCCCCACCACGCGGCTACCCCCACCGCCGCGCTACCCACTCTGCTTGACCGTGTCGGTAACGTGGAGTTCGTAAAGTGAGGTGGTGTGGGTACCTTGGTGAACAAGAAAGAGTAGAGATAAGAGCAGGATGGAGCAAAGGTGTACTAATACTTGGAATAAAATTTTTAACTCACCCTTGTGTTGGCGGCATCTGCAACGACGCTCCAGGGTGACGGGCACAATATTTATTCCAATATTCCATGGCACACACATATGCACACACACACGCTCTCTCTCTCTCTCTCTCTCTCTCTCTCTCTCTCTCTCTCTCTCTCTCTCTCTCTCTCACTCACTCTCACTCACTCACTCACTCACTCACTCACTCACTCAAAAACCACAGCTACACGCCCGGGTCATGCGAATTACCCGCACCCATCGAACGCGGGCACCGTCAGGGGTACGCATGCATATCCCGATCAGCGTATCATTACCGCGCGGTCCATCGATCCGATCTAGATATCCGTCCTCGTCATTTAAATGATCGAAGCCGAATACCGTACACCTCACGCTCAACGCCGGTAACACACTAATCGGCGGCTCGGGGTGAAATAGTTGCTGCCAATCGACGTATATCGGTTCATCGATATCGACAAGCAGCACCTCGCAGCACCCGTCATCGTCCATGTCGATGATCTCACCGCACATAGCCCTTTGATGCCGCACAACCACACAAGCTGCACCAACGTTCAAGTCCTCAAATTTAAATATACTCCTCTCGGCAAGTCCACCAATATACGAGTATAATGTCTCCAATTTGTCCTCCAACTCGGATAATCCTACGCACATTTTATCCGTCCGCAGACACACTGTATTGTCACTACTATCACATATTACACGACACACAAAAGCTTCGGATAATTCGCCATCTACATATCGGGGATACATTTTGAGTTATATTTATACCGTCGTTGTGCACTGCTAAAGACAGACTGAATGCTCTGGATGATACTGGCGGTGATCACAGCATTTGAAGATAACGAACGCCCCTCTGAATCATAACTAGGTGTGCAGCGCTTTGAATGCAATGTCAGCGGTTTTGCACGTGCGTACCGCTTTGCGCTGTGCTTCTCGTGAAGCGAATGCTCTGCAGTAAAAGACGTAGAATATGATACCGTGCCGCGAGAGACCTCGATTATAATTTATATATAATTATAAAATAAGGGACAGAGTAAACCGATGTATTTGTTTTTAATTAATAAATATTTTATTTAAATCATTTTACAGATATTTACCGTCGTATGCAACATCCCTGCAAATAAGGTAATGTTCGCTCGGAGACTCCTCCGCCGTTAAATTTATTTTTATCACTGTCTGATCGTCGAGAGGCAAAAGCAGTGTAATATTCACGCACTAATCTGTCGTTTTTCATTACATTATCGCTAAAGAGATTATAAAATCGCGACATGGTGAAGCCGCACGACATAAGATGTAAGAATACGATGCAAAATTGTCCACACACATCCGACGTATTACTCTGTAGCTGCTTGAGGCCGTACCGATAGAACTTGCAGTTTCGTCGTAGTCGTGCGAGATGTTGCGGTATAACCGGTGGTAGCCCGTAGCTATCAAAGTACATTCCTTTTCCATGATGGTTAACTTACATGGCGATCCAATGCTCTCCAGGTCCGTCGTGGTTATCTGTGTTAACTACGAGTCCAGCCGGTAACGACCATACACGAGGAATTCTGTCCGCTGGGTATACGCCAACGGTTGAAAGTGGTAGATACTGCAGACTCTCGTATATTTTTCTAGTGTTCATGCTGAACACATAGTCAATGATTAAATGATGACCGCTACGCTTTGAAAGACGTATATATATGCAAAATTTATTTCACACCATCGTCGATCGTGTTACGATTACATGATGAAGATTTCTCCTCTTTCTTATTCTCTTCCTCTTCGTCTGCTAACCAAACATCTATGTATGATTCTCCTTTAAATGAGTGCTCGGGAAGCCAATTTTTTATTTGGAAAGCCTAGCGCATTGCACAATGCGAAGACGCTGTATCGTTTATCATAGCGTGTCTGAAGCATTTTCGCAAAGATTTCGGCATAAATGTGTACGATGGGGCGCCCTCCTCATCCTCCAGGTTGGTTAGCGTATGCTTGTTTACAGCTCACATCGCCCTCGTATCATTCCAGACCGTGAAAATATTTCGAGAGAAAATTATTCTGGCTTCTCGAATGCTGTGGTAATTCGGCAAAGTGACACGGCGGTGCGACGATCCAATGAGCAGAGTACGGTCTATCCACTGCTACCACGGCAATTTCTTTCGGAATAAATTCCGAGTCTTTACCACGCATTCCCTGTATATCCACGACGATATCCATTTTCGAGTCTAATCCGTACAGAGCTCGAGTTCGACTGATTAGTTACTCACGGACACGCTTCTACATCTCTTAACACGAAATAATTCTATGCCGACATCAGCACATTTTTCGCTTATCCGGTAAAATCCACCATTACTTGCCGAGAGGCATCAATTTCAAGGACATTATCATATTCCGCGTAGACTACACAATTTATCGTTGAAGCAAGCGCATCCTCAAATCGTACCTCTATTCTCACACTACCGTGCTTTATTAAATTCCAATGTGTAATGCTGTTCGCCGAAAGATCGGGTGTCAAATCAAAAGCAAACAGACAGTATCCATCGCGATAATTATCGCGATCGATCAAATTACCGTCGTTCAAGAAATGTATTCCAGTTCCCGAAAACAACGTTTGAAAAGCATCCACATATAGATGATTTTTCGTGAAATCAGGTTGTAACGGTTTTGAAGGTATTTGAGCACCATCTACATACAACGAGAGATAATTTATCTTGTAATTTTGGAAATTGAATGGATTCATACTGAAGTCGCCGCTAAACGCCTTGTTATCGAAAAAACCGATAATTATACGCTTCGGCAATTGACCTAACACGATATTATCGATAGTCTCTCCATGAACACTAGAGTGTATTGAAACGGCTTTTACCTCGACTCTCGTAAGAGGATATTTGGCCGTAGATTTTGCCAGAGTTCTTGCATGCGAGAGCAGCACACCAGGAGCTATTTTTATTCTACGAACGAGAAGCGATGCCTCGAGAATCTTTAAGCCGCATTGACCATTCTTTGTATCCCCCACAAGACAAAATAAATCTCTAGATCGCACCAACCGTAGTCGCATCTCGACGCCGTTTAATAGGAACCGCTCCTGATTGAATATATCGCAATGCAGATAACCGAGCAAGTCTACAGTTTTTTCGACATTTAAAAATTGTTTTCTCTTCACAAGACCCGTATTTTTCGATGTTACATCATTCATTTTTTCAGGGGTATCGTCGTACCAGAGAACGCTCGTGACATGCGAATTTTTTGCTGCTGGACCGTAATTAAACAGTTTTTCGATGTACGCTCGATAAGCGTAGGCATTATTTAGAGGTGAAACTAATTTTTGATTTAGGTATACATCCACCTGATTAAACATAGAATGCAAGAGATTGTTTACAAGGCCGGCACTTACTTTCGATGATGGGCCTACGGCTATTTCCGTAGTAGTAGGAGATGTTATTTTCACTCTCCGACTACGCATAGTATGCGTGAGATCGATATACTCATCACCCTGTCCAGGAATAACAAATTCAATCGGTGAATCATCTGTTAGCGAAGATATTGGTTTGTAATACACCCAATTGGAGCCTTCGATAGTAGTTTGCGTCGGTGGGATAAAAATAATTCAAGTTCCGATTTAAGACACTCGCACGAGTGCGCATGTAGAAAAGCCATCTTGTTTCAGCTATCCAAAAATATCTGCAACTGTTCGTTGACGAGTCTACTTCTTCTTATTGTACTTATTATTCTTCATCTTCTTTATTACTTTTCTCTTTATTACAGTTTTATTTTTACGGGAGATACATCGTGGCTTACGTTCGTTCGATGAATGAGGAGTTCGTGAAATTTTGCGCTTTTTATAACCAGAATCCCGCATGAGAGTGTCAATTTTTCAGAGGCTTTGCGTTTGAGCTTACTGCCTGATTCTCGCGCTCTCTCACGAATAGCATCTTTCACAGCTATATTTCTATCGAGGATATCACCGGCTACGTTTACACCAGCGCGCAGCGCTTCGTTTCCAACTGCTTTAGCGCCCTTCTTTAAAAGTGGTAACACTCGACGAAACAGGCCCCCGAGAAAGCTGCCGATACCGTGTCCCGTTGATTAGGTGTTCCGATATAAACATTGCTAATGCCGCCGTACCCGCGATGACCCCATCCGTATGCACACTGTCAATATCATCCATAGTGGTGTAATCAATCGTGGGACCTTTTGAAGTGTAGTGTCACAGTCAACGTTCCCTGCTTGAATGGTATAGGATCCCCAAATTCGTCTCTTATATCGATCTCGATGGTGTGTAAATTATTGCGCAAGAGAGGTACATATCGTGGCGTTGAAAACGATTTAATTTTTATCGAACCATACTGACAGTCATCAGTATCAATGGGAACAACTCGTAAGAGGGGTGTTTGTACATCGCCTGTAATATAGCTCTCGCAGATATCTGTGTATAGAAACATGCTGCCCGGTATAGCACCGGTGAGACATGCAGGCCTCGACCCTGTGTATTCGCGATACGGTTCTATCATTACTGACCTACAGGCTTCTTTCGAGAATCCTAGTAGCCTTGCGATAGCGGGCGATACGCGAAAGTCGTGGTAACGTAGATCGTCGCATACGCGCGCCACTTCGACCTGCCCGCTCGGAAGCGACTCGAAAGCGCAAATGACCGGCCACGTGAGGTAGCTTATTTATACTCTCCAAAGGAGCGTCTATAGAGCGATATACACCAGGTGCAACTTGGTCTCTATCAGCGCGTCTCCGTGTTAAAAGATTTAAACCCGATAAATCATAATCACCATCCTCAAAAGTTAGGAGATTTCCTACCGTAGGAACATGTAAAAGAGTCATCGGACAAGCAATTTCCACAGGGGAAACAGACCATTCTCCGTGCAAGCGTATCTGACGCCGTAGTTTTGTAATAACTTTCGTCGTCATATTATCCGGAGAATACTGCATACTACTGTTGCTCGGTAGTACGACAAAGAAAGAGCTATCCTTAAAGCTCATATTTATCAGGGACGATGGTTCCGAGCGTTCTTCCTCTTTGTCCTCTTCTTCTCTTTCGTCTTCTCAGATGACGGAGGCACTCGTACTCGTGATAGTTCTGCCTCGTAGAGAATACCATCGATAGTCTCGTTATTCAGATCATGTAAAATATACACGAATGGTTCTCGATTCACTGATATCCGTTGAATCTTGAATAATTCATTACTCCAACCACGATCATATCCTTTCACGAAAGCTGCTTTAGCTGTACTGATACGTACCAAGTCCCCGACGCTGTATTTAGGCTTTTTAATTTTTTTCGCGCTACGCTCGTAAGGCCGTGCTAAATTGTCTCGGGCTATAGAGGCATTTTCGAGGGTTACTTCGCTCGGAGGGATACGCGTTCCGCTGCGTCTATTGTGATTATAAGCATATAAAAGATTTTGTAAAACATCGATGTAACGCTTATTTCGCGTGTATGTAAAGCAGGGCCACATTCGCTCTTTTATTGATCGATTAAAGCGTTCGGCAATCGAGGCTTTTATATTAGGGTTACGAGCAGCGCGAAAATCGATATTCTTTTTCTTGAGAATTTGCTGAAACGGAGCGCCGATAAATTCTTTGCCTCGATCAGTTTGCAATTGCTGCGGGCGACGATTGTTACTGCGTGCGAGTATGCGTGTGAGACCGCGGGCCACGTTTGCGCTGGTTTTGTCACGCAAAGCCTCGACCCACGCGTATTTGCTCAACACATCGATAACAACAAGCAGATACGCGTACCCATCGTTGTACGTGGCTATTAATCAAAGATCAGCTAAATCAGCCTCCCATACATCGTCTATATTACGCGCGCTGTACATACGACGGGGAAATCGTCATCGCACGAGACGATGCATGTTATATGAATCCTGTGTCTCGAGCCATGGTAAAACATTTTTTCGCGCTACTCTTCGATCCACCTGGGCCAAACTTTTTACTCGAGAATAGGAAGCAGGATGAGCTGTGTCATGATAGAGTTTTTGAAGAATTTTCATAATTTTAGCGATGATCAGTTAAATGGATTTTTTTTCTTTTTCTTTTCTAACTGTGTGGGGGGTCGATATTCTGCTTGTGCGATGTTTTGCAATTGTTCGTGTTCTTCTTCATCTCCTTCCTACCCCTCGATGATGTTGTTTTTAGCCGTGAGCATTAAATCTCTGTTTGAGTGTGCGATCTCGGCCTCGTTGTTGTTGTTGTTGCTACTGTTGCTGCTGTTGCTGCTTCTACTATTGTTATCGCGTGGTATAATAAGACGCCGCTGTTATTCGAGGATGATGTAGGTGTAGGCTCGTGTAGTAACTCGGGATTGCCGATAAATTCGCGTGGCATCTGTATCGCTCGCAGGAGTTTGGCAAAGTGAGATCGTCCGATAGGTTTCTCGCGTTTTCTAGCTCACATAGCATCGTTAACAAGATCGACGATATTAGAATTTGAAATTATTCTGCCATCTATGGAAGCAACACCGTTACGATTCCATGTCATTTTTTTACCAACGGCGCTGCGATGCAAATTGCGAAGCAACGATATTGCTTTAGATTAAAATTTTTTTGGTACGATATCGATAATAAGTGTGTTATTGAGTCGAGATTTGACTTTGTTCATTAAAACGTCGTCGGATTTATTCTCGTGGCTATCGAGTATTCCTACTTTTCGTTTTGATGAAATATTCGGTACTGCATTATCGTACTCGACCATATGAAGATAACGCTGTAAAACCTGCTGGTACGCTATCCATTTTTCTCTCTCGCTCTTGTACGAGTCAGAGTTTAGAATTTCACTTAGCTCAGAGTCGAGGCATGATAATGGCGTACCGGTAGTCTGTACGGAAGGTAACGGGTCTGCACTAGTAGTAGTAGTAGTAGCAGCAGCAGTAGTGGCAAATCCAGCGAGACGATGTATGTTATCATGAGGAATAAGTACCATCTTTCTGGCATGTTGCATGTCTCGTGTAGGCCAAGACAGGCACAAGAAGCAACTTGAGAAATCCGACACAGTGCTCGACGATGATCTTCCTCTTACCGCTCCAATTTCCCCTTTTGGCGGCTAGTCATCGAGGAATTGTCGCGTGCCTCCGAAAATAATTCTTTTGCACGTTGTTCAGACTCACGTTTTCCTGTAAAACGTTCAGAGCACACTCGCGTATACAGCGTACGTGCGCTACATCTGCTTTGCGCAAAAATGCACGTCGTTGCTCTTGCTTCAGATAACACAGCGCTTGCAATATAATTATTTGCTTTTTATCGAGAGGTACGCGCAACGCAATTACAAGCGCATTACTGGTACATCGCGAGTCGCATCGTGAACTTTTATTGCTTTTTGAGGCACGTAAACGTAATGGTATTCGTCATCGGGAAATATACAGGCGCGAAATCGACAATTATCAGGCGTCGATTGTTTCAAGTCGAATAATAGATAGCCGTGCGGTCCGGCTGTTGCATCGAAATATATCAGGAGTACAAATTGAAAATGCGGGATTTTTTTCTATTTTTGAACGTTTATTCTGAAAAAATGGTAACAAATGAATTATTCAAAGTATTGTCCATCGCTAGCCACAACTTTTTCCCATCTTTCTGGCAATTTACGGATACCGTCGCGAAAAAATTCGGCCGGCTTGGCTGCTATCCAGTCATCGACCCATTTTTGGGCTTCTTCGTAAGAATGGAAGCGCTGGTCAGCTAGGCCATGTGTCATCGATCGGAAAAGGTGGTAATCGGAAGGAGCAATATCTGGGCTATACGGCGGGTGGGGTAAGACTTCCCATTTCAGCGTTTGTAGGTATGTTTTGACCGGCGCTGCAACATGTGGCCGAGCGTTGTCATGTTGCAAAATTACTTTGTCGTGTCTTTGCTCGTATTGTGGCCGTTTTTCTTTGAGTGCGCGGCTCAAACGCATCAATTGAGTTCGGTATAGTGCTCCTGTGATGTTTTCGTTCGATTTCAATAGCTCATAATACACCACACCCAGCTGGTCCCACCAAATACAGAGCATGAGCTTGGCGCCGTGAATATTTGGTTTGGCCGTCGATGATGATGCATGGCCGGGGTAACCATATGATTTTTTGCGCTTCGGGTTATCGTAATGGATCCACTTTTCATCACCAGTGACAATGCGATGCAAAAAACCCTTCCGTTTTTGCCGTTCGAGCAGCAGTTCGCATGCAAAAAAACGGCGCTCGACGTCTCTCGGCTTCAGCTCATACGGCACCCAATGTCCTTGCTTTTGGATCATTCCGAGGGCTTTTATACGATGGGAAATGGCTTGTTGTGTCACTCCCAATAAATCTGCGAGCTCTTGTTGAGTTTGACACGAGTCTTCATTGAGTATTGCCTCCAATTCAGCATTCTCAAACTTTTTCACTTGGCCCGGCCGCTCTTTGTCCTCAACGTCAAAATCACCACTTCTAAACCGCACAAACCATCTCTCGCACGTTGAAACCGATGGAACATGACTCGGATAAGCCTCGGAGACCAATCGATGTGCTTCAGCAGCACTTTTCTTCAAATTAAAGAAGTAAATTAAAACTTCCCGCAAATGCTGTTTTGTTGGCACGAAACTCGACATATTGAGAGCTCAAAAAAACTATGAATTTGACACTGCGACAAATTGACACATACTGAAAATTAAAGCTATAAGACGTAGCTTTGACATGAACATAGTCACAGTACTGCCTGATGCGTATAGCGTTAGTAACGCCATCTGTTATCAAACCCGCATTTTCAATTTGTACCCCTGATACCTCCTGCAAAAATCGCGGATTCTCGGGACATACCTGACGGGCTAGGTGTTGAATTTGCGCGCGATCTCGCGGATTTTTGAAGACAACGATATAATTAGCGTTTAAGGAGATATCGCGCTGCCCCTGACCCTGATGGAAGAGATTTTGCGTGATGTAAATGACACTAAGATTTTTATGATGGCTACCCTTGGTGAAAAGATCGACCACAGTATTGTTGGATGCCTCGCGCATTAGATCGTCAATGACCACAAGTTTAGGTCTTGTATCATTCGAGTCGTCTACTGCTTGCGGTAAACCCTCGCGAAATTCGATTTTATCACCGGACTCTGAATACCCGGACTGCCACTCTAAGTAATAAAAAAGTATACGCTCGAATGGGACATCAGTCATTTCGCGCATGTATTTAAAGAATTTTTTTACAAAATATGTTTTGACACAACCCGTAAGACCGCTTATCATAGCTGTCCATGGATGTTTCCAATGTGGATCCATATCGATGAGTGTGTATCAAAATCAATCAGCTGACTCTTAAATAAGCTTATACCGCGGCGGCGGCGGCGGCGGCGGCGGCGACCCCGCGGCAGCGGCTATTTTCGCGGCCTTAACGAGTTTATACCGCGGGCCCGCGCCTTATCAGCTAGTGCAGGCGCGCCGCGCCTTATCAGAGATTTAATGCTCACGGCTGAAAACGACATCATCGAGGGGCAGGAGAGGGATGAAGAAGAGGACGAACAATTGCAAAACATCGCACAAGCTGAATATCGACCCCCCACATAGTTAGAAAAGAAAATGAAAAAGAATCCATTTAACTGGTCATCGCTAAAATTATGAAATTTCTTCAAAAAATCTATTTTGACACCGCTCATCCTGCTTTTTATTCTCGAGCAAAAATTTTGGCCCAGGTGGATCGAAGAGTAGTGCGAAAAAATGTTTTACCATGGCTCGAGACACAGGATTCATATAACATGCATCGTCTCGTGCGATGACGATTTCCCCGTCGTATGTACAGCGCGCGTAATATAGACGATGTATGGGAGGCTGATTTAGCTGATCTTTGCTTAATAGCCACGTACAACGATGGGTACGCGTATCTGCTTGTTGTTATCGATGTGTTGAGCAAATACGCGTGGGTCGAGGCTTTGCGTGACAAAACCAGCGCAAACGTGGCCCGCGGTCTCACACGCATACTCGCACGCAGTAACAATCGTCGCATGCAGCAATTGCAAACTGATCGAGGCAAAGAATTTATCGGCGCTCCGTTTCAGCAAATTCGCAAGAAAAAGAATATCGATTTTCGCGCTGCTCGTAACCCTAATATAAAAGCCTCGATTGCCGAACGCTTTAATCGATCAATAAAAGAGCGAATGTGGCGCTACTTTACATACACGCGAAATAAGCGTTACATCGATGTTTTACAAAAATTTTTATATGCTTATAATCACAATAGACGCAGCGGAACGCGTATTCCTCCGAGCGAAGTAACCCTCGAAAATGCCTCTATAGCCCGAGACAATTTAGCACGGCGTTGCAAGCATAACGCGAAAAAAATAAAAAAGCCTAAATACAGCGTCGGTGACTTGGTACGTATCAGTATAGCTAGAGCAGCTTTCGTAAAAGGATATGAGCGTGGTTAGAGTAATGAATTATTCAAGATTCAAGGAATATCAGTGAATCGAGAACCATTTGTGTATATTTTACACGATCTGAATAACGAGACTATGGACGGTATTTTCTACGAAGCAGAATTATCACGAGTACGAGTGCCTCCGTCATCTAAGAAGACGAAAGAGAAGAAGAGGACAAAGAGGAAGAACGCTCGGAATCATCGTCCCTGATAAATATGAGCTCCAAAGATAGCTCTTTCTTTGTCGTATTACCGAGCAACAGTAGTATGCAGTATTTTCCGGATAATACGACGACGAAATTTATTACAAAACTACCGCGTCAGATACGCTTGCACGGAGAATGGTCTGTTTCTCTTGTGGAAATTGCTTATCCGACGACTCTTTTACATGTTTCTACTGTAGGAAATCTCGTAAATTTTGAGGATGGTGATTATGATTTATCGGGTTTAAATCTTTTAACACGGAGACGCGCTGATAGAGACCAAGTAGCACCTGGTGTATGTCGCTCTATAGACGCTCTTTTGGAGAGTATAAATAAGTTACCTCACGTGACCGGTCATTTGCGCTTTAAATCGCTTCCGAGCGGGCAGGTCGAAGTGGCGCGCATATGCGACGATCTACGTTACTACGACTATCGCGTATCGCCCGCTATTGCAATGCTACTAGGATTCTCGGAAAAGGCCTGTATGTCAGTAATGATAGAAACGTATCGCGAATACACAGGGTCGAGGCTCGCATTTCTCACCGGTGCTATACCGGGCAGCATGTTTCTATACACAGATATCTGCGAGAGCTATATTACAGGCGATGTACAAACCCCCCTCTTACGAGTTGTTCCCATTGATACTGATGACTGTCAGTATGGTTCGATAAAAATTAAATCGTTTTCAACGCCGAGATATATACTTCTCTTGCGCAATAATTTATACACTA
This sequence comes from Cylloceria caligata, assembly GCA_963942595.1. Classification (NCBI taxonomy): domain Eukaryota; kingdom Metazoa; phylum Arthropoda; class Insecta; order Hymenoptera; family Ichneumonidae; genus Cylloceria; species Cylloceria caligata. Next base: position 41,206,390 of record OZ012703.1, on the reverse strand, counting down.
TCGAGATCGATATAAGAGACGAATTTAGGGATTTTATACCATTCGAGCAGGGAACGTTGACTGTGACACTACATTCAAAAGGTCCCACGATTGATTACACCACCATAGATGATATTGACAGTGTGCAGCACGCATGGGGTCATCGCGGGTACGGCGGCATTAGCCATGTTTATATCGGAACACCTAATCAACGGGACACGGTATCGGCAGCTTTCTCGGGGGCCTGTTCCGTCGAGTGTTAACACTTTTAAAGAAGGGCGCTAAAGCAGTTGGAAACGAAGCGCTGCGCGCTGGTGTAAACGTAGCCGGTGATGTCCTCGATAGAAATATAGCTGTGAAAGATGCTATTCGCGAGAGAGCGCGAGAATCAGGCAGTAAGCTCAAACGCAAAGCCTCTGAAAAAATTGACACTCTCATGCGGGGTTCTGGTTATAAAAAGCGCAAAATTTCACGAACTCCTCATTCATCGAACGAACGTAAGCCACGACGTATCTCCCATAAAAATAAAACTGTGATAAAGAGAAATGTAATAAAGAAGAAGAAGAATAATAAGAACAATAAGAAGAAGAAGACTCGTCAACGAACAGTTGCAGATATTTTTGGATAGCTGAAACAAGATGGCTTTTCTACATGCGCACTCGTGCGAGTGTCTTAAATCGGAACTTCAATTATTTTCACTCCCACCGACGCAAACTACTATCGAAGGCTCCATTTGGGTGTATTACAAACCAATATCTTCGCTAACAGATGATTCACCGATTGAATTTGTTATTCCTGGACAGGGTGATGAGTATATCGATCTCACGCGTACTATGCTCAGTCTGAGAGTAAAAATAACATCTTCTACTACTACGGAAATTGCCGCGGGCCCATCGTCGGAAGTCAGTGCCGGACCTGTAAACAATCTCTTGCATTCTATGTTTAATCAGGTGCATGTATACCTGAATCAAAAATTAGTTTCACCTCCAAATAATGCCTACACTTATCGAGCGTACATAGAAACACTTTTGAATTACGGTCCAGCAGCAAATAATTTGCATCTCATGAGCGTTTTCTGGTACGACGATACCCCTGGAAAAATGGATATAACATCGGAAAATACGGGTCTTGTGAAGAGAAAACAATTTTTAAATGTCGAAAAAACTGTAGACTTGCTCGGTCATCTGCATTACGATATATTCAATCTGGAGCGGTTCCTATTAAACGGCGTCGAGATGTGACTACGGTTGGTGCAATCTAGAGATTCATTTTGTCTCGTGGGGGATACAAAGAATGGTCAATGCGGCTTAAAGATTCTCGAGGCATCGCTTCTCGTTCGTAGAACAAAAATAGCTCCTGGTGTGCTGCTCTCGCATGCTAGAACCCTGGTAAAATCTACGGCTAAATATCCTCTTACGAGAGTCGAGGTAAAAGCCGTTTCAATACACTCTAGTGTTCATGGAGAGACTATCCATAATATCGTGTTAGGTCAATTGCCGAAGCGTATAATTATCGGTTTTGTCGATAGCAAGGCGTTTAACGGCGACTTCAGTATGAATCCATTCAATTTCCAAAATTACAAGATAAATTATCTCTCGTTGTATGTAGATGGTGCTCAAATACCTTCAAAACCTTTACAACCTGATTTCACGAAAAATCATCTATATGTGGATGCTTTTCAAACGTTGTTTTCGGGAACTGGAATACATTTCTTGAACGACGGTAATTTGATCGATCGCGATAATTATCGCGATGGATACTGTCTGTTTGCTTTTGATTTGACACCCGATCTTTCGGCTAACAGCATTACACATTGGAATTTAATAAAGCACGGTAGTGTGAGAATAGAGGTACGATTTGAGGATGCGCTTGCTTCAACGATAAATTGTGTAGTCTACGCGGAATATGATAATGTCCTTGAAATTGATGCCTCTCGGCAAGTAATAGTGGATTTTACCGGATAAGCGAAAAATGTGCTGATGTCGGCATAAAATTATTTCGTGTTAAGAGACATAGAAGCGTTTCTGTTAGTAACTAACCAGTCGAACTCGAGCATCTGTACGGATTAGACGTGAAACTGGATATCGTCGTGGATATACAGCGTATGCGATGTAAAGACTCGGAATTTATTCCGAAAGAAATTGCCGTGGTAGCAGTGGATAGACCGTACTCTGCTCATTGGATCGTCGCACCGCCGTGTCACTTTGCCGAATTACCACAGCATTCGAGAAGCCAGAATAATTTTCTCTCGAAATATTTTCACGGTCTGGAATGGTACGGGGGCGATGTGAGCTGCAAAAAAGCATACGCTAACTTGCGTGAAATTTCGCGAAAATCAAGACGCATTCATACACGCGGTCACGAGAAGGCTATACTTTTTGCGATATCACGAATCGTGAAATTTCCAACCTGCAGGATGAGGAGGGTGCCCCATCGTACACATTTATGCGGAAATCTTTGCGAAAATGCTTCAGACACGCTATGATAAACGATACATCGTCTTCGCATTGTGCAATGCGCCAGGCTTTCCAAATAAAAAATTGGCTTCGCGAGCACTCATTTAAAGGGGAATCGTACATGGATGTTTGATCAGCAGACGAAGAGGAAGAGAATAAGAAAGAGGAGAAATCTTTATCATGTAGTCGTGACACGATCGACGATGGTGTGAAATATATTTTGCGTATATATACGTCTTTCAAAGCGTATCGGTCATCATTTAATTATTGACTATGTGTTCAGCATGAACACTAGACAAATATACGAGAGTCTGCAGTATCTACCACTTTCAACCGCTGGCGTATACCCAGCTGACAGAATGCCTCGTGTATGGTCGTTACCGGCTGGACTCATAGTTAACACGGATAATCACGACGGACCTGGAGAGCATTGGATCGCTATGTACGTTAACCATCATTGAAAAGGAATGTACTTTGATAGCTACGGGCTACCACCGGTTATACCGCAACATCTCGCACGACTACGAAGAAACTGCAAGTTCTATCGGTACGGCCTCAAGCAGCTACAAAGTAATACGTCGAATGTGTGTGGACAATTTTGCATCGTATTCTTACATCTTATGTCATGCGGCTTCACCATGTCGCGATTTAATAATCTCTTTAGCGATAATGTAATGAAAAACGACAGATTAGTGCGTGAATATTACAATGATTTTGCCTCTCGACGATCAGACAGTGATAAAAATAAATTTAACGGCGGAGGAGTCTCCGAGCGAAGATTACCGTGTTTGCAGGGATGTTGCATACGACAGTAAATATCTGTAAAGTGATTTAAATATAATATTGATTAATGAATAACACATACATCGGTTTACTGTGTCTCTTATTTTATAATTATATATAAATTATAATCGAGGTCTCTCGCGGCACGGTATCATATTCTGCGTCTTTTACTGCAGAGCATTCGCTTCACGAGAAGCACAGCGCAAAGCGGTACGCACGTGCGAAACCGCTGACATTGCATTCAAAGCGCTGCACACCTAGTTATGATTCAGAGGGGCGCTTGTTATCTTCAAATGCTGTGATCACAGCTAGCATCATCCGGAGCATTCAGTCGGTCTTTAGCAGTGCAGAACGACCGTATAAATAAAACTCAAAATGTATGCCCGATATGTAGATGGCGAACTACCCGAAGCTTTTGTGTGTCGTGTAATATGTGATAGTAGTGACAATACAGTGTGTCTGCTGACGGATAAAATGTGCCTAGGATTATCCGAGTTGGAGGACGAATTGGAGACATTGTATATTGGTGGACTTGCCGAGAGGAGTATATTTAAATTTAAGGACTTGAACGTTGGTGCGGCTTGTGTGGTTGTGCGGCATCAAAGGGCTATGCGCGGTGAGATCATCGACATGGACGATGACGGGTGCTGCGAAGTGCTGCTTGTCGATATCGATGAATCGATATACGTCGATTAGCAGCAACTATTTAACCCCGAGCCGCCGATTAGTGTGTTACCGGCGTTGCTCGTGAGGTGTACGGTATTCGGCCTCGATCATTAAATTGACAAGGACGGATATCTAAATCGGATCGCTGGACCGCGCAGTAATGACACGCTGATCGGGATACGCTTGCGTACCCCTGACGGTGCCCGCGTTCCATGGGTGCGGGTAATTCGCATTACCAGGGCACGTAGCTGTCGTTTTTGAGTGAGTGAGTGAGTGAGAGAGAGAGAGAGAGAGAGAGAGAGAGCGTGTGTGTGCATATGTGTGTGCCATGGAATATTGGAATAAATATTGTGCCCGTCACCCTGGAGAGTCGTCGCAGATGCCGCTAACACAAGGGTGAGTTAAAAATTTTATTCCAAGTATTAGTACACCTTTGCTCCATCCTGCTCTTATCTCTACTCTTTTTTGTTCACCAAGGTACTGACACCACCTCACTTTACCATCTCCACGGTACCGACACTGGTCAAGCAGAGTGGGTAGCACGGCGGTGGAAAAGTGCGGTGGTGGGGGTAGCCGCGTGGTGGGGGAAGGAGTGGGGATAGGTGTGGGATGGATCAAAGGTGTTCAGTTTTCACGCTTACCAAGTACACACTCAACTCATGCACACGCTACAGTCACAATCATCTGACGCCTCGCGTCATATGGTATAGCTCGCAGGTATGCTATATCGATTAATCGACCGCGCACTCATGCATATTGTCCATCTGCTCACATCCTCGATCGAAGCTCACTCAAGCGGCCAACGCTGTTAGCGTGGCCCCATCGGCAAGACCACTCACAAGTCTCGCCTTCCATCGCTGACAGCAAATCACAAGCAAGCTGTGATGCACGTCCGTCTTCTTGATACTCTGCCGCGTGGTCGACGGATGTGGCCATTGTTCTCACTCGAGTCGCTCGCTGTACACGTTCCCGCGTAAAGCTCACGGAGATATCCTCTTGTTCTAATCACTCTTGTGCGGATTCATTTCTGTAGTGTAATACATTCTTGGTCAAATCACCCGTGTTTAAACTCAGTGTTAGTGAAACTCATAGCAGATCATCAGATCCACAGAGCCAATCACATAAACGTCAACGGCGTGGTTCGCGCGTTGGCTGCACAGACGCCATTCTGCTCAGCACTGATCATCGGCGTCAGGACCCTCATCAGACTGCCGTGTGGCATTTTTCGAGCTCTACAGTCAGACCTTATCATCAGGATCAACCACACGGAATCACCAAGGCAACTCACAGGCCTGAGACCCAATCACCAACAGTACATCAACACACAGGCCAGATCTAATCAATTGTATATTACTCTTTTTACTCACAAGTTATTATTTAAATATTGTTAAATGATTCAATAAATATTGATTTATTCTTGTTAAATATTGAGTGCATTTAATTTAGCATACTTGTCACCAGGATCCTTCATATTAACATTCGCAGCTGTCACTCGACTTACTAAGTGCGAATGCATCGACCTACTATCCGTCGACAGCGTAGTAATATTCAATTAGTACAGTTTCACTGTGCAGAGCACTATATTCATTGTTATTTATTATGTTGTACTCAGTCTCAATAGGCGCTTACTCTGCGCACTTGTTAATTCATCTCATAGTGCCTTGCCGCATCAGTTAGTGTCTATCTTAAAGGTTTTTAATACTTTTGTTGGAACATTATCAAATATTTACAACGTACTCACACTCATTATCATACATTTTTTGGTCCTTCGAGCCGGATCCTGGTCAAGTATATAATTTTATGCCTCGATACTCACATGAATCACCAATCAACACATGTAATACACTACAGATTGCGCAACTCAGCATGCATCGATACAAGACAATGCTCAATAATAATAAAATACTCACCCAAGTGCACTAATCATTTTTTGTAAACCATTCAACAGGCTCAACTAGTTCAAATCATGGCTGACGATAAGAAAGCGCAGTCAGACCAAAGCAAATCCTCGCAGGAAGGCGACTCACAGGATGGTGATGTGGAAGCAATCGATGAAGCAACAGTCGTTACCGAGACACTCAATGTACCACCCACGGTACAGAGACCACGCACCAGATCACCATCACCAAACACCAATCAAGCTAACCTCATGGAGTATAAGGTCGCATCACAGCATGCGAGGATAGCAATGATCAACCAGCTACACGATCACCTGCAAAACTCACCAGGCAGCGTTTCCGAAGAACTCAACGGCCAGTTAGAGATTTTAAATCGCACTTGGGACTGTTTTTGTAACGAGCATGATCAAATGGGAGAAACATGTAAACGTGCTTTTCTCACTCACCCGTATGTTACAGAGAAGGTGTACCAATCAGGCTTTGATAGTTACTTCAAGGCACTCACAATCATCCTGCGAAAGAAGGCAATCGCAAAAACTCAAGAGACCGTATCAAGCAGAACTGATCAACAGAGTCAACCAAGTCAGCACCGATCAACATTGCCGAAAATAACGTTGCCGGAATTTGACGGTGATTTTACAAAATGGCCGGCATTTAGAGACTTGTTTGCCTCAATGGTGGTCGACAATGACCAAATCAGTGATGTAGAGAAACTACACTATTTAAAGATCAGCCTTAAAGGATCAGCCGCTCAACTGATCTCCAATGTGCCGATCAACAATGATTCGTTCAATTCATCATGGCAAATAATCAAGGACAGATTCAACAACAAGGAAAGACTCATCCTGTCTTATGTTGAGAAACTCCTTAGTAACACTCGACCAGTGGCAAAATCTGCAGCCGCACTCAACACATTAGTTAGCTCAACGAAGGAAATAATCAACGCACTCAACGTTCTCGGAATTGATACAGAATCGTGGAATTATGTATTAATTTTCGTAGTTGCTCAACGCCTTGATACATCCATGCGTGAAGCATGGGAATACAAACGGAGTGCGCACAAGCAGCCAACCTCGTTTGAAGATTTGATGGGATTCATCGAATCCAGAGCGAGAGCTTTAGAAGTCATCCCAATCAACCCTGATCAATCGGCTGACAGAGCCAGCAACATCTCAAAACACTCAACAAAACCTGCACTTCTGCCAGCTAGACCGGCTCACCATGCGTCCACTCAACCGAGGACACACCAGTATCCATGCGATCACTGTGGTGGTTCGCATTACATAGTGAGCTGTGCTAAATTCAGAGAGCTACAACCTGCAGATCGCCACAAAGTTGTGACTGAACACCGACTGTGTTTCAACTGCTTTGGTCATCACAACCTCCACTCGTGCCAATCAACCATCAACTGCAAGACGTGCGGTGCCAAACACCACACGATGATTCATTTGCCATCCACCGCAAGAACCACACCAAAGTCAAATCAACCAAGCACCTCAGCTACACCTGCCACAGCTCATCCAAGCACCAGCTCACGTCAATGAGAAATTGACGTGCCATTTTGCCAACTCATCAACTCACACGGTAGAACAGCAGTTCTACTAGCAACGTGTCAAGCATTACTCATCACATCTTTCGGCACTCACCAAGTCAGATTACTCATTGATCCAGGATCAGAGCTCACCTTCGTCTCAGAACAACTTGTATCGGATCATGGGCTTACTCGTCAACACTCATCAATTCCAGTCATTGGCATTGGAAACACGAGATCAACACAAACCAGAGGTACCACCACATTAACATTACGATCAATTCATTCATCATGTGGTGTTACCATCGCAGCTCAAATACTCAATAAATTGACGAGTACATTGCCTTCAGTCCACACTCAACCACAGCAGTGGCCACACATTTCATCACTGCAATTGGCAGACCCTGACTTCTTAACACCACGGCAAGTAGATATCATCGTCGGGGCTGATTCATACGGGCTTATCATCCAGCCTGGCATCAAGAAACACTCGGACTTCTTACCGATTGCACAATCAACAATCTTTGAGTGGATTATTCTTGGTCCAGTCCCAGAGAATTATTCAACACCAAGCAACTCATACCACATCACAGTAGAATCATCAAACAAGGAAATTCAAGATCTTCTCACGCAGTTCTGGGTTCAAGAAGAAACACCATCGACAATAGATCACAAGCTCACCCCAGACGAAGAAGCGTGTGAAAAGCATTTTCAAACGACTCACACTCGAGACGAAGAAGGACGGTACATCGTGCGAATCCCGCTCAAATCATCACCATCGAGTCTAGGAGACTCAAAACTCACTGCTCAACGATGTCTACAACGACTCATGAAGAAACTCTCAACAAATAATTCATACACCAATTTATACAACTCATTCATGAAAGAGTATGAAGAGTGTGGTCACATGATACGTGTACCATCCTACCACCAGTCAACTCAAATGAGTGAATTTGTTCATGACTATTGTGACACCGAGACGACCTTGGCACATGATGCAGTAGCATCAGGAGGGTTGAGGGTCTCGGAAGATCAATTGTCAGAACACACTTACGCTCATCCTCCATATTATCTTCCTCATCATGGTGTTCTGAAAGAAGATCGAATCACAACAAAGTTGAGAGTTGTCTTCAACGGATCCAGCCCAACGACGTCGCAAGTATCACTCAACGACATCCAGCATGTTGGAGCAAAATGTCAACGTGACATCTCAGACGTGCTCTTATGGATCCGACAGCACAAACTCATCTTTTCAACAGACATCACAAAGATGTACAGACAAATCAAAGTCCACCCGGACGATTGGGATTTGCAACGAATCATATGGCGAGATGACCAACTCAATATGGTGCCATATCACCTAACAACAGTGACGTATGGGACTCGCTCAGCACCATTCTTAGCAATCAGATCATTACTTCAACTAGTTGAAGACGAAGGTCATCGCTTTCCGCTCGCAATTGAACCACTCATGAAAGGCAGATATGTTGATGACATATTTGGAGGAGCTGATCAGCTTGACACACTCATCGAAATATCAAATCAAGTCAGCCAGCTCTGCATGGCGGGCGGGTTGCCTCTAGCAAAATGGCACAGCAACACCGAGCAATTCATCGAGCATATCGACCACCACTCACCATCAAACTCACACTCATTCGAAGATAGCAGTACCAAGTTACTCGGCCTGTCATGGATACCTCGTGAAGACGTATTCAAGTTCCACGCAAAGCCTCCATGCTCAAGTTCCAAGCTCACAAAGAGAATCATCTTGTCTGAAACAGCACAACTCTACGATCCACTCGGGTTTCTCTCACCATTCATCATCAAGGCCAAATCATTATTACAAGAATTATGGCTGGAGAAACTCAGCTGGGACGATCAAGTTTCAGATCAGATACACACCAAGTGGACGTTGCTCAGACAAGAGCTCACTCAAGTCGATGAAATCTCAATTCCACGATGGATTCAACTCACAAGCTCAACACTTGTGGAGTTGCACGGATTCTCCGACGCATCTCAAATAGCAATGGCGGCTGCTATCTATATCAAAACAACAACTCCAGGAGAAGAAACCAAGGTTACACTCATCTGCGCGAAATCAAAAGTAACACCACTCAAGCGACTCTCCATCCCTCGACTCGAGCTCACAGCAGCACTGATCTTAGCAAAGCTCATGAAGTACGTGCAAACAACCTTGGAACTCACCAACACTCAAACGTTCCTGTGGACTGATTCCTCAGTAGCGCTCACCTGGATTAACTCACACCCATCACGGTGGAAGGACTTTGTCAGGAACCGAGTGTCAGCAATTCAAGAACTAACTCCAAACAGCGTATGGAAATTTGTTCCTGGCAAAGACAATCCAGCCGATTGTGCTTCAAGGGGCATCAGTATCTCCCAGCTCCAGAAGCACCTCCTGTGGTGGACAGGACCACAGTGGCTCACAGGCGATCAATGTTCATGGCCAACTCAACACTATCAACAAGACTCACAGACTCATCAGGAGGAGCGACCGGGGGTCGCATTCACAGTGGCAACAAATCAGGACGTATATCATTGGGAGATGATATACAGACACTCTTCTCTCACTAGACTACTCAGAGTAACCGCAATATGCTTTCGAGTAAGTCAACTCATCAAGAAATTGCCAAACTCAACGCTCTTTAACCCTCTCTCGCCACAAGATATTGAGAGAGCAAGAGTATTTTGGATCAAAGCAACTCAAGCAGCATATTTCTCAACAGAGTTCAAATTGATCACCATAGCTCAACTACCAACAGCTCATCCCTTCAATCGCCTGACTGCCTATATCGACACTCAAGGCATCATTCGGGTTGGAGGAAGATTGACCAACTCACAACTGGAACTTGAGGCAATTCACCCAGCAATACTCCCACGACATTCTCACTTCACCACACTCATCATAGCAGATGCACATCACAAAACCATGCATGGAGGCACGCAACTCACCCTGAACTACACAAGGCAATCGTACTGGATTATTGGTGGTAGAGCTCCTGTACGGTCGCAGATACTCAGCTGCATAAAATGTGCTCGACAACGTGGCGTCAGAGCACAACAACTCATGGGTCAATTACCAACCAAGAGAGTCACCCCAGCACGACCATTCTTCTACTCAGGTGTGGACTACGCTGGTCCGCTGACCATCAAAACCTGGAAAGGTAGAGGCGCCAAACAACATAAAGGATGGCTGTGCATTTTCGTGTGCTTCGTCACCTCGGCCTTGCATCTGGAGGCCGTGAGTGACTACTCAACTGACTCATTCATTGCTGCATTCAGACGGTTCACTGGACGCAGAGGCATCTGCAACACTCTCTATAGTGATTGCGGCACAAACTTCATAGGAGCAGATGCCATACTCACCAAGCTCTTCACTCAAGGTACAACAGAATCACTCTCGCTGCATTGCTCACTCACCAGCGATGGAACTACGTGGAAGTTCAACCCACCAGCAGCTCCACATATGGGAGGAAAATGGGAAGCAGCAGTCAAATCAGTAAAATATCATCTGAACCGAACAGTAGGAGACATCGCACTCACGTTCGAGGAAATAAGCACGTTGCTCATCCAGATCGAAGCAACGCTCAACTCACGACCATTGGAACCACTCACAGAAGACCCTGAAGATACTTCAGCACTCACACCAGCTCACTTTCTCATCGGAGAGCCGCTCACAGCCATACCAGAGCCATCACTCACAGATCTGAACGTTACTAGACTATCACGATGGCAACTAATACAACAAAGGCTTCAATATTTTTGGTCCAAATGGTCAACTCAATATCTCCAGCGCCAACTGTCTACATCGAAATGGCATCATCCATCGAACACCATCAAGGTCGGTTCATTAGTACTGATCACTGATGAGAGGTCTCCACCATCAAAATGGCCTCTCGCCAGAGTCACTCAACTCCATCCAGGAAAGGATGGACTGACCAGGGTAGTGTCACTTAAAACTGCAACAACAACACTCGTTCGACCAATCACCAAGCTTGCCATCTTACCAGCTCAAACTGAATGAAGAACAGATCACATTTAATCATCAACACCGTTGCTGATGGCGGGCGGAATGTTCAGTTTTCACGCTTACCAAGTACACACTCAACTCATGCACACGCTACAGTCACAATCATCTGACGCCTCGCGTCATATGGTATAGCTCGCAGGTATGCTATATCGATTTATCGACCGCGCACTCATGCATATTGTCCATCTGCTCACATCCTCGATCGAAGCTCACTCAAGCGGCCAACGCTGTTAGCGTGGCCCCATCGGCAAGACCACTCACAAGTCTCGCCTTCCATCGCTGACAGCAAATCACAAGCAAGCTGTGACGCACGTCCGTCTTCTTGATACTCTGCCGCGTGGTCGACGGATGTAGCCATTGTTCTCACTCGAGTCGCTCGCTGTACACGTTCCCGCGTAAAGCTCACGGAGATATCCTCTTGTTCTAATCACTCTTGTGCGGATTCATTTCTGTAGTGTAATACATTCTTGGTCAAATCACCCGTGTTTAAACTCAGTGTTAGTGAAACTCATAGCAGATCATCAGATCCACAGAGCCAATCACATAAACGTCAACGGCGTGGTTCGCGCGTTGGCTGCACAGACGCCATTCTGCTCAGCACTGATCATCGGCGTCAGGACCCTTATCAGACTGCCGTGTGGCATTTTTCGAGCTCTACAGTCAGACCTTATCATCAGGATCAACCACACGGAATCACCAAGGCAACTCACAGGCCTGAGACCCAATCACCAACAGTACATCAACAACCAGGCCAGAACAAATCAAATTACTAATTAATCTTGTGTACTCAACAGGTATTTTTTATGCAACGAATATTAAGTAATTAAATAAACGTTGAATTTATTATTGTTAAATTACTGAGTTCATTTAATTATTTATACTTGTCACCAGGATCCTTAACCTTACTTTTCACATCTGTCACTCGACATGCTACGTGTGAATGCATCGACTTGCTACCTGTCGATAGATTAGATATAATATAATCATATTCAATACTCATACATTTTTTGGTCCTTCGAGCCGGATATAATTTACTCACACTCATATTCATACATACACATACTACTTCTCTTCTAACAGGTGGGCTGAAAAGTTCGTAGGCTAACATAGAAAAAATCTTTTTTTTGATCAAATTTGATTTTATTATTCAATATAGTTGCCTTCGAGGGCGATACAACGATTATAGCGGTCATACAATTTTTCGATACCATTTTTATAGTACGATTTGTCTCTAGCCTCAAAATAGGCTTCAGTTTCGGCGATTACCTCTTCATCGGCGCTAAATTTCTTTTAGCGAGCAATCTCTTGAGGTCTGAGAACAGGAAAAAGTCGCTGGGGGCCAGATCTGGAGAATACGGTGGATGCTGAAGCAATTCGAAGCCCAATTCATGCAATTTTGCCATCGTTTTCATTGATTTGTGACATGGTGCATTGTCTTCATGAAACAGCACGTTCTTCTTCTTCAAATGGGGCCGTTTTTCTGCGATTTCGTCCTTTAAACGCTCCAATAACGTTACGTAATAGTCGCTGTTGATGGTTTTTCCCTTTTTAAGATAGTCGATGAATATTATACCATGCGCATCCCAAAATACTGATGCCATAACCTTGCCAGCCGACTGTCGCGTCTTTCCACGCTTTGGAGTCGGTTCATCACATACAGTCCACTCGGCTGACTGTCGATTGGCCTCCGGTGTGAAATGATGGAGCCATGTTTCATCCATTGTCACATATCGACGCAAAAATTCGGGTTTATTACGATAGAACAGCTCCAAATACTGCTCAGAATCACCAATTCGTTGTTGTTTTTGGTTGATTGTGAGCTCGCGCGGCACCCACTTTGAACAGAGCTTTCGCATACCCACATATTCTTTCACGATATGTCCAACACGTTCCTTTGATATCTTTTGGGTCTCAGCTATCTCGAATAACTTCACTTTACCGTTATCCAATATTATTTGTTGGACTTTTTTGATGTTTTCTTCGGTAACAGCCTCTTTGGGGCGTCCACTGCGTGCATCGTCCTCGGTGCTCATTTCGCCTCGTTTAAATTTAGCAAACTACTGCTCAACGGTTGATTTTCCTGGTGCAGAATCCAAATAATGTTCATCAAGCTAAGCCTTGGCTTCAACAGTATGTTTCTTCGCCAAAAAGCAATGCTTTATTAACACACGAAATTCCTTTTTATCCATTTTTTCAAGCTAACAAAAGTTGCTTCACTCAAAATGCTATATCTCACCAACTAATAGTGCGACAGCTGGTAAATTTATACACGTGTCTTTTGAAGGTTAGGGTTAACTAAAAATCATATGGATTTAATACTAGTAGCGCCATCTATGTGTCAGCCTATGAACTTTTCAGCCCACCTGATATATAACTCACGTTGTACGTAAAATTGGGAAATCGCCTTCGCACAAGGCGATACATGTTATATAAATCTAATGTCTCGAGCCATGGTAAAATTTTTTGTCGCTATTCTCCGATACATCTGAGCAAATTATTTTGCTCGAGAATAGGATGCAGGGTGATTGGAGTCATAATATACAATATTTTTCCAAGAATTTTTATAATTTCAACGATGACCATTTAATTAGATTTTTTTCTTTTTCCTTACTAGCAATGCGGGGGACTGATATCCGCCGGGGTGACATTGGCTCTTTATTTCGGCGTTGTTTTGTTCGTCGTTTTCGTCCTCCCCTTTTTTTTCTCGGAGATGACGGGTCCGCCGTGAACACTAAATCTGTGTTTAAGTGTGGGGTCTCGGCCTCGTTGTTGCTCTTGCTGCTGCTGCTGTTACAACTACTATTGTGTGATAAAATTATACTGTGGCATCAGTATCGTTCGCAGAAGTTTGGCAAAGTGCGTTCGGCCGACGCGTTTCTGACTTTTCTAGGGCACACATCATCATTAGCAAGATCAATGATATTAGAATTTGCAATTCTTCTACCGTCTATAGAATCAATACCGTTACGATCCTATGTTATTTTTTTACCGACTGCACCGCGATGCAATTTGCGGAGCATCAGTATTGCTTTAGATTCAAATTTTATTGGTAGCTACCGATAATAAGTGTGCCGTTGAGCCGTTATTTTACTTCTTTCATTAAGACATCATCGATTTAAACCCGTGGGTTTCGAGTTCTGCTATTTTTCGTTTTGTCGAAACATTCGGTACTGTATTATTGTACTTGACCGAGTAAAGATAACGCTGTAGAACCTGCTGGTACGCTGTTCCTTTCTCTATCTCGCTCTCGGACGAGTGAGAGTTTAGAATTTCGCTCAGCTCAGAGTTGAGGCGTATTAACGGTGTACCGGTGGTCAGTACGGAGTGCGACGGCTCTGTAATAGTAGTAGTAGGAATAGTAGCGACACCCGCGAGACGATATATGTTATCATGGGACATGAGGACCATCTTTCTGGCATATTCCATAGCACATGTAGTCAAAGACAGGCGCAAGGGGCAGCTTGAGAAATCCGACTCTGTGCTTGACGGTGATCTTCCGCTTACCGCTCAAATTTACCCTTTTCGCGGCTAGTCACCGAAGAATTATCGCGTGCCTCTAAAGATGATTCTTTTGAACCTTATTCAGGCTCACGTTCCCCTGTAAAACATTTAGAGGACACTCGCTTATACACCGTACGAGCGCTACATCTGTTTTGCGGAAAATTGTGCGTCGCTGCTCTTGCTTCACAGTTCATAACACAGTGCCTGTGTTGGAAAATCAGCTGGCGCACGGCGATCGATATTCGCCGTGCATCGACCTGTTCCTGCTGGGTAGCGTGCTGCGCTCGGCTATGCCAGAGATAGCCAAGGCCGAGTGCCTCGCGAGCATACTGCTTGAGGCAAGAGGCTTGCTCGCTCTCGTTTGACTTCGGCATAGCTCACCGTCGCTCTCTCGCTTGACTTCAGCGTCGCACAACGACGCCTTCGTACAACGCATCCATGTTGCAAAATGTGACACTTCTGTGAAAATCCGCTTGGACAGCGCACACATCCTCTGTACTTTTCTATGACTTTTCACCATCTCACCGGATCTACTCAGCCTTTTCGTGATCACCAGGACTCAACAAACAAATACGAGCACACCGTTACAATTTATCATAATTCAATAACGGTGAGGTGTGTAAAACTCATTGGTGCATCCTCATAAAGGTCTTACTCTGTGGCGTGCTCTGCAACGCGGGCTGTACCACGTTTCACATCACACTTCGCGCACTCAATTATTATAATCGCATGTGATTATTATTCACTGTTCTTTCCCCCAACTAAGCTTATTGGGAAAGTACTGTGAATATATTCTTATCAATTGTGCATCCTCAAAACTCTCATTTTGCCGTGCTGTGCAGTGCTGACTTCACCACGCTTTCCACCCCACATTTTCACAAGTAATGTAATGGCATATGCCAGCAATCACTCACAGTACTTTTTCCCAACTAAGTGTGCTGGAAAAGTACTGTTACGTCAAAATCGCGGCCTATCTTACGATCCCACGAATTTAACATAGATTTCACGTTTCGGTGTATCTTTTCCGTGCTCTGGTCAAGGAGAATAAATTCTCCCTTTACCACACCCGACGA
Source organism: Cylloceria caligata (assembly GCA_963942595.1). Taxonomy (NCBI): domain Eukaryota; kingdom Metazoa; phylum Arthropoda; class Insecta; order Hymenoptera; family Ichneumonidae; genus Cylloceria; species Cylloceria caligata. The sequence goes on along the minus strand of OZ012703.1, from coordinate 41,190,455 downwards.
GAAAATACCGAAGACGCAAGCCCGTTTTTGAGTCTAACCTCGCGGAAAATTACTCGGGATAGGGCTGGAGTGCGTTTTGTTCTTGGTTGGGGATAATCACTTCACGAATAATGGGGAGGGACTTGAATGACAATTTCACGCGGAGCAAGATTTCACTTTAATTGGTAATTGAAAATTATACCTACGGTTGTTTGTTGCTGTGGTTCTTACTGTTGAACGTTGGTTGGGCGTAGATTAGTGTAGTCAGACAGACTAAAAATCGAACGTAGGCGTTGGTGCGTATTAATAATTATTTATTGAAATAAACTACATGAGTAGTTGAATGTTGCACGTTCAATATTCCCAATTTTACAAGCGTTAATAATTATAAGTACTGTACTCTTACTCTGTACTACTTGAAACTATACTTTGTGAAAATTAAGCCGTGGTGAAAAATTATCGTTCTGTACTACTTTATTTCCCGGCAAACAGTACTACTTGTTGCCTTGGAAAAATTCTAATTCACTGCTGGCGACTTATTGACTGCCAGGCTAGTGATTAGTCCTCTAGTTAACCCCCCGTGAAACTGTGTTACTTGACTCCCCGTGAAAAAAAGTCGACGGCCGATTTTCGCGGCCTTTTATAGGGCTCCTGAGTGTTGAAAATTCTTGTCGTCAAGCGCGTAAAAGAAGAGAAGGGATAAAACCCTATCCTGATTATAAGAATTTCCCCGTGGTCTATCTCGACCATACACAAATTCATTCCCCTTACTCCGCAGAGTAGCTTCTCGACATGCAGAGCCATAGATATATGCAAGTGCATCGGTATGGTGCGCTCTGATTTGTCAGCGCGATGTGCTACACAGAGGACTATGCGATTAGGTGAGGGAACGCGTTCGAGGCGTTTTTCCCCTGAAAATGAGGCGATTTTTACCACCCCGCTTCTTGGCCTACTTTCGATAGAGTTTCCTAGGCTAGGTAATATCCTTATGCTCGCTTCTATGTAGATGTGTCTATGGCAATGGCTTAGTTTTTCAGCGTTTGTACGGAACTTCATTAAATCCTTCACATGAAGCCACTAGTAGTAATTTTGTTACAGATTCTGTAGTTAACTTCCACGCATGCAACCTGATTTCTGCGTTAATCTCTTATTAGTATAAATGGTTTTGTTGAGTTATGGCTTATTCCAAGCATCCTTGGTTATTCGTCAAATTAGTGATTACTCTAGTTATAGCTAATGAGTTTTCTTAAATAATTTGTTAGTTAGACGTTAGATTTCTTATAGTTAATAAGTTTTCTTAAATAATTTGCTAGTTAGACGATTATTCTCGTACTATAGGAACGAGAGCGAGAGAGAGAGAGATAGAGATTTTACTTGAGAACGACTCGTCTAACTTGGTTACTCGTACATTTCGTTCGTACGCAAGTCGGCTAGATCGGCGTTCAGCCCTAGCGATAAGGCGTTCGTCGTGGCGCAGAGAGTCGCCCCAGCCTCGCTTTCCTGCAGAGGAAGCTCTATTGAAACGCGTGACCGTTTTCTCTCTTTCTCGATTCGTTTTACTTTCAGTATTTAGCTGTAAAACAATCTTAACATTTCATTTTTTCCTGTCCGTATATGTGTAATGTATTCCATATATATAATTTACTAGTAAAACAAGTAATTTTATACATGAAAACGAGAGAGAGCGAGAGAGTTCTTCTCTTGAGAATGACTCGCCTAGCTTGGTTACTCGTACATTTCCTTCGTACGCAAGTCAGCTAGATCGCTGTTCAGACCTCGCGCAAGGCGTTTTCGTTGCGCGGAGAGTCAGCCAGCCTCGCTTTCCTGCAGCAGAAGCTTCACTGCAACTCAATTTTAGTCTCATCTCTTTCTCGTTTTTCTGTCTATTTTTCGCTATTTTACCATAAATTAATCCTAATATTTCCTTTATCCTTTCTATATAAGCATAACATGTTCTATATATTTATGATGGTATTTTTACTATAAATTGCAATATTTTACGAGAGACAGGTTAATATATAGACGTAACATGTTTTATATATTTATGATGGTTTTTTTACTATAAATTCCAATATTTTACGAGAGACATATTAATGTAATCCCAAGAGAAAAGGAGAATTAATCCTGATGTACTGATCTTTCTTCTATTACCCGACTATACTTGGTAAGCTCATTAATTCGATGTGGGTTGTACTCGTTTTCGAGTGACAGCCATGGGTAGTTTCCATATGGAAACATAATCGTTCTTTTTGCTGCTGATATTTTATCTACAGTATTCGTGTGAACATTTTAATAGTCATAACTCTTTCGTTTAAATCAACAGTTCCTCTGCTTTTGTTAATTGTTTCGCTTAGTTAATAATTGTTCGTGATTTCATCATCTTTGTAAAGAGAGAGAGAGAGAGAAGATTTCAGGCAAGAGCGAGAAGAAAGGGTGCGGTCGCTTGGTCACGTGATAGCGTTCCCTCCAACCGCTCCCTTATGACCGACAACGCCCCGACGGCGACTAGCCGAACCCCTGGTCTGGGATTGAGGGTAAGGCCGCGCTGAATTATAGATCTATAAATGGCAGTCGATAACCGGGTCTACGCAGTAGATCCCATGGTTTGACAGTTTGACTTTTGACCGGGAGCGCCAAAAAAATCCATCTGTACAAGATTAATTCTTCCCGGGAGACGGTCGGTAGGGCCGCATCTTCACCCTGTTCCGATCTCCGTCGCTAAAATCGCTCTCCTTTCCTCTTAAGAAGTTCGAGAATAAAAGAAAAATGTGAGAGGTTACTTTTACTGTAGCGAAACTAAAACAGAAGAACTTTAACGTAATCGAAATAAAAAAGATAAATGCGACGTTACGTCAGGACGTAACAGTACGAATACTGTGAATATTTTGCTCACTTACGCATTCTCAACTCCACATTACGTGATGTGCTCTGCAGCGCTGACTGCATCACGTTCACTGTACAACCTAAAGCAGCATACAATTAATATAATTGTGTGCTGGTCACTCAAAATCAATATTAAATCCATTTTATTTAATTGTATTTTTTAATATATTGTAACGGAACGCCACTAATGCGATCCGCTACAATACAGGAAGAAGAGCAAACGCTACCACCAAGAACTAAAATAGACTAACCAAGCCAATATATCAAACTAAAACAAACACACATAACATACCAAAGCCAGGCAAAGGAAGAAAAATCATCGATAATTAGTAAACAAGTAATTATCCGTAGACAAAACAATCCATAACGTATCAAAGAAGCACACAGCGGACAAGGAGAACATAAGAGATCAGTAGGTACACACCTTAAACCGTAAGTACCCACCTCAAAGATAATGGCGTCAACAGAAGGCCCCATCTAGTACGAAGACCGCCATCGAAACAAGCCGAGCACACGTGGGGAACCCCTCCCGAACGGAGCGAACTAGACAGGAGGCAGGACGGCTAGCGATACCACGCGCTGTATCTACCGGACCCAGCGCAGTAGCCCCCGCCCCTACACTAACAAGGAAAGGTACTTTGGTGTCCCCCTCCGATTTTAATGCAACTCACGTATGTTGTAGAGCATCGAAAACTAAAAGACACGTATTTTTTTTTATCGGCGGAAAAACATTTTTAAGGGGTGAAATCGCCCTTCAAAAATAGCATGTCGAGGGGTGATTTTGCAGTTTCACCCAGAAGGCGTCAACCGATTTTAATAAAACAAAAACCAAAATACTCCTCATTAAAGACAATCAAAATTCCACGCTAAGTTGAAGAAAAAAATTCATTTGCAGGGGTGAACAACCCCCTGATTTTTCAAATTTCCACCCTACACAAAAAACTAATAAACCAAATTAAACAGAACATGTACCATTTGGAAGGGCAAGTTAAAATAAAGTTGACGTATTTTTGCACATTCACAGGAAAATAAGTTTACGGGGGTAAACTACCCCTTATCCATTAGTACGTATATTTGTGCATACATTTTTGTTTCTCGTTATTTAAATGTCCGAATTGATTCAAAACATTCCTGTTAGCCGAAGTCAAGGGGGGGAACTTCGCATGATGCTTTATTTACTATTAAGGGGGTGACCGGCTGGTACTTACAAGAAGGTCAGTTTGGTGTCCCCCTCCGATTTTGATGAAACTCACGTATGATGTAGAGCATCGAAAACTAAAAGACACGTATTTTTTTTTAATCGGCGGAAAAACATTTTTAAGGGGTGAAATCGCCCTTCAAAAATAGCATGTCGAGGGGTGATTTTGCAGTTTCACCCAGAAGGCGTCAACCGATTTTAATAAAACAAAAATCAAAATACTCCTCATTGAAGACAATCAAAATTCCACGCTAAGTTGAAGAAAAAAATTCATTCGCAGGGGTGAACAACCCCCTGATTTTTCAAATTTCCACCCTACACAAAAAACTAATCAACCAAATTAAACAGAACATGTACCATTTGGAAGGGCAAGTTAAAATAAAGTTGATGTATTTTTGCACATTCACAGGAAAATGAGTTTACGGGGGTAAATTACCCCTTATCCATTAGTACGTATATTTGTGCATACATTTTTGTTTCTCGTTATTTAAATGTCCGAATTGATTCAAAACATTCCTGTTAGCCGAAGTCAAGGGGGGGAACTTCGCATGATGCTTTATTCATTATTAAGGGGGTGACCGGCTGGTACTTACAAGTAGAATGGTCCATTCACGAGTTTCGCGTTATTTACTGAAAAAAATAGCTTGTTCAAATACAGAATACTGGGGAATGTTGCTGGGGTTGAGTGGTTGTATGGCATATATGTATGGTTGTATTTCGAAACAGCGGCAATCAGCTGAGGACATAGGCGAGAAATAACAAATACCAGGTTTCGGCATGCGCATTTATTCGACTGTCGTCCTTTTCACGTCCCATGTTAACGCTCTCCCCACTCTCCATTCTCTCACATTTATTCTTACCGCCTTGCGCATCTACATACACCACAGTATATATTATAATGTATCATTCTTTTTACAATTCATCAACGTGCAATGTGCACGTCATAATTTGCAGCAATCATGGTTCGTAAGTCGTGCAGAAATGAAACTCTTCAAAAAAATGTTGCAAGCATAAAGACTTCTTCCACCATGAGCATCTGATGATGGCCACATTATTACAACCTAGTACTTCACAGTGTGCTTGAGACGATTGACCGAAACCAAAACTCACTGGATTGTCGAATTCGTTTGGCTTATCGGTTATATAATTACTTTTGAACCATGCATATTTGAAAAGATTTATATATCTGGGTGATGAAAGTTGATTGTGTGCGAGAGATTGCAGTTTGATTATGTTGTTTCTCAAGTGCAAATTAATATCAGAATTAAGTAATAATACACTGTCGGAAAAATGTCGTACAACATTTTTCCATATTCGGAAACCAAAAACGTCGAGTGGTTGGATTTTCCCTGTAGTGCCTTTAGGTATTATCTTTGTGATTATTTTTTTGCCTCAAGGTGTTGCATTTAGAACAACTTTTGGGCAGTGTCCACTCCACGAGTCTATCAACAATACGTTGTCACGGCCGGTGTTGGGGAAGAATACTTTTTCCAACCAAATTTTGAAGTGCTCTATACATAGGATGATATTGGTTATCGATATAGTATAATTCATCATATGTTCAATATTTTCTGGCAATCATTTTTGTCCATACCTGAAGTCACTTTTCCGGATTTCGTTGCTGTTAAAAATACGTTTTCTGGCCTGAATAAATTTTTTTCCACGATTGGGCCGAACTCACCTTTTTCCTCTTTTAGAACGATAAAAAAGGGTGACAATAATTTTCCATCTGCATTTATGGTTTGCTGGATAGTGTAGCTGTGAGTTGTAGATGATACGGATTGTACTACACATTGCACTTGTTTAGTTCCTTCAGTCGTCAGAGTCCTGCCAGAGTGGATTTCCAGTTGAAAACCGCTCTGATCTGAATTATATATGTTTTCCGGTCCATATGTTTGAATATATGGTTTAATTTCATTTTCGAAGTTTTCTGCATTCATCCTTAAAACTAGTTCGTCTTCTATAGTCTTTTGTGTTACGAATTTATTAATTTTCCTGGACACAATACGATGTGATTTCTTGAACTTCCGAAGCCAATTATGAGAAGTTTTAAAACGAATGTCTTCGTGACCTATCTCTTTTTGAGCTTGTAGAGCCCACTTTTGAAGGTCGATATCATGAACAATGAAACCAGCATCTATTGCGGCTTGTATGTTTTTCAAAGTATATTCGGAGATTTGAGCTAATTTCTCCTTGTAGGTCCCACCTTTGTTCATTTGATTTGCCCAGCGTTTTAATTGTCGTACAGATTTGACTTTTTTGAATTTCTGACTCACGGTATCGACACTGTAATTTTTCTTCTTACCGGATCTCCAGTATTCGATTGCTTTGCGTTTGTAATCGTAGCTTATATCTTCTTCGTCTTTAGAACAAGTATCAGAATCCACTGGACCTTCATCATGTTGCCAAAGAGTGTCCTCGACAGGGTTAACATCATATTGCTTGAATGGCTCTTGAAAATCTAGCGATTGTTCCTCGATAATTTCAACTCCGTTATAATCGTCCATGCAGTGGACCAGAACTTTTTTGAAATTCTGCTTTACCTCGATTTCTGCATTGTTAATCGGAGTTTCGGGAATATTCATAGCTTGAAATGTAGCCAAAAGAAGTTTAATGACGTTGATTGGATTCACTTTCATGGTCTATTGATTTTTTTTGTCAGAAATTATAACTGACGCACTGGCATTCCGTTCAAATGAGCACCTGAAGATCTCTGTATGTATCGCGGCTTTTATATTTGAAAGACTTGTTGTTGAACCACATGCGATATCAGCAGATAATACGCAGTCCCAGATAGCCGCCTATGTAGAAAACACCTCTTACTGCGTCGAAAGTATTTTTATCATATTGGCGTATGATTAGATTACTCAAAAAAATAAGATCATATTCATTTCGTTGGAATAACTGACAAAGTTCTATAGATGGAACGACTGTTGCATCATCGACTTATTCCGAAATTTGCGCCGAATCGAAATACTATCTAATCGAAAGGTCGATGACATATGACGATAAATTATTGATAAGCACAAAATCAGCACAAAGAGTGAACGCAAGCAGCTCTTTAACATGTAAATAACGAGAAACAAAAATGTATGCACAAATATACGTACTAATGGATAAGGGGTAGTTTACCCCCGTAAACTCATTTTCCTGTGAATGTGCAAAAATACGTCAACTTTATTTTAACTTGCCCTTCCAAATGGTACATGTTCTGTTTAATTTGGTTGATTAGTTTTTTGTGTAGGGTGGAAATTTGAAAAATCAGGGGGTTGTTCACCCCTGCAAATGAATTTTTTTCTTCAACTTAGCGTCGAATTTTGATTGTCTTCAATGAGGAGTATTTTTGTTTTTGTTTTATTAAAATCGGTTGACACCTTCTGGGTGAAACTGCAAAATCACCCCTCGACATGCTATTTTTGAAGAGCGATTTCACCCCTTAAAAATGTTTTTCCGCCGGTAAAAAAAATACATGTGTTTTAGTTTTCGATGCTCTACAACAGGGGTCTCCAAACTTTCCAGCCTTAGGGCCATACTGATTACTCCAGTAAGTTCCGAGGGCCAAAACCATATTATCATTGTTGCCGGTGGTAAAAAGTGAAATAGTCCAAAATCTGTCCGCGGGCCGAATGTGGCCCGCGGGCCGTAGTTTGGAGACCCCTGCTCTACAACATACGTGAGTTGCATTGAAATCGGAGGGGGACACCAAAGTACCTTTCCTTGTAAGACCGTGTGGAACGACTCGGAAAGCCAAACACCTCACCGGACAAAGACGAGCGCAGTCGGCCCTACGCCCAATAGGCCATACTACTTAGAAGGCAAAACGCCAAGAGCGCCACAGTACGGAGAAAAGACAAAAGAATTTGTGGAACTCTCGAGGTTCCACGGATCCTCGAGACCAAGCAACAGGGTACCTTCACATGAAGCCTCGCTACATACCCCCCACCCACGGATAAACATTAACAATAGAAAAAAAACACATAAATCAAGCCGATCTCTCACGAAATCCAATGAACAAATAGGCATCAAGGAAGCTCCTATGCTGGTGAATAAACGAAAATTAGAATAACATAAAACTCAGGGAGGAACACATAAAAAACTAACAGAGGAAGACAATTTTTGCTATAATTATTCACTATTGGCAAATAGTCATCAATAAAGCCGGCAGACGAATACACACGAGGTAGGAAAAAATCCACATGCGACAAAATTATTAAAAAACCATGACTAAACCACAAAAAATACCGTTAGGAAGTTTGAACCTCCAGCAGGCAGGAATATAACACTATCCAACGGAATTCAACCTCGCTGGAACCTCGTTTCAAACCCTAGAAAGACAAGAACCGGCTAAATATAGAAATTCACGATATCACGGAACACCTACACGCCACCCCGCACCTCCTTCACCAAGTGAATAAGGTGCGACAAACATCACGTGACCTACCACAAAATACCCCCCCCCCTCGGGCTCATCCATTAAAGTATATAAACCGCGACAGGAAAAGCCTCAGGGCTCTTGTTGAAACTACCTTCTGCAAGACGAAATGCTGTCCTACAACACATCGCAAGTCGAATATTAATAAGTATAACATTTTTGGAACAACCATGGTAAAAATTAGTGTTCTTTCACTCAACTGGTTCCCCTGCATTGCGCTTGGCCGTCAGTTGAACGAACGAACTAATTAGAGGTACTCTGTGAGGAGTAAGGCTACCCTGCACTGCGCTTGGCCGCCCTTATTCACAGCGTTAGGGCACTCCCCACTAACGGGTCCCCACGCACGGCGTCGTGGCTATCCGTCTCCTGGAGAGTGAAGAAGCACGAGTGACACGAGGTCAAGGGAGTGACGTCCCGACTAAGTGCACCGCGCGCAAGATTCGTAGGGTGTACCTGCGTGGGTGGGACCACGTCAGGGCCAGCGGCCAACCACCACCTGGCACATACTGATACCTGAGCAGATTACGGAATTTTAAGAGAGACCGAGTTGCAAACCCCTTAACGGTACAACAAGGCAGCTCAAAATAAACGTACATTAATGCTTCAGTAGCAGGAGTACAGGACGAGCTAGTTGGTCATCGCTGCGAACCCGGTGTCTCGCGCGAAGAGTGAGCGATAGCTAGGGACCAAAACAATAACAAAGGCGAGTACGATAGGTAGGTAACATCTTTCCCCCTACCCCACATGACAAATCTCGCGAGCCCATACTAGACTCACCGCGGAAACATCCAACGAGGCGGAGCCTCGAGAGAGAGGCAAAACTACGCCACCCAGGCACACCTAACATGAAAGCGCCAAAGAACCATAAAATAGATAAAGAACACCATCCAATGATTAAACAAATGCCGACCGGTACATCCTATGGAAATACCACGGTACGCCCCGTATGAAGACGAGTGCAGGCATGACACTAGAAGATACAACACCTCGTAATCTTGCGTAAAATAACGCGATAATCATTAGAAAAAATTGAGTGTTAAGCTCCGTATAGGCGATATCTCATCGCCATACGAATAATCGAGTTACACCCGAAAATACCGGAAGTTATTCCGCATACGTATAGTTAAGATAATAAAGAAAATACCGGAACCCATTCCGCATACGTAGAGTTAAGATAGTCGTGTCTACGCATAACGCGATAACCCGAATAGAAAAAAATTGAGTGTTAAGCTCCGTATGGGTGATACCTCATCGCCATACGAATAATCGAGTCAACCCCTAAAATACCGGAAGACATTCCGCATACGTAGAATTAAGATAGTCGCGTCAAAGCATAACGCGATAACCCGAATAGAAAAAAAATTGAGTGTTGAGCTCCGTATGTGCGATATCTCATCGCCATACGAATATTTGAGTCAAACCCTGAAAATACTGAAATTCATTTCACATCCATAAATTGTAAAAGAGCATAGCATAACAATAGGACGCGATTGAAGGTTAAAGTCCATACGAACTTCAACTAACAGTCTGAAAGCCAAGCGGCGTGCGCGTCAGTTGTATTCTTGTGTGCGTATGTAGTTATTGTTATTAATAAATAATGAACAAGGAATTGTGAACGTGATTCAGTGATGATAGTTGAGGATAGTGATGATGGAGTCAGGTAAGTACCAGTGTTATACTGCAGGCATTATACTCTGTTCTTCAATAATGAGAAATACTACATGTGTTTACAAAGCCGTGCGCGTTCTAACCTATCTTCACTATTCAAAGTTTAACAAGCCGTGCGCGTCATAACCTCTATATGGGGCATTCTTAGTGAAAACGACTTGTTTTTTTCCTCGTATTTTTTTTCCTTTTAGTACAGGGTGCGCCATCTCAATCTGGTCGATGGAAGTATTGAATAATTTAGAGAATTTTCAACAGATTTCACAAAGTCGTATTTTTTTATTAAATTTGATTCATTACAATTTATTTTGATTAGTTTCCAAAAAACACATCGATCAAATGTCCGCCTTTATTACTGAGACAAAAATGAGCTCTTTTTTCGGCATTTTCCATTGTATTTGCCAGCGTCTCGGGCGATATCGCTGCGATTTCGGCTCGAATGTTGTTTTTTAGCTCCTCTATGGTCTTCGGCTTGTTGGCATAGACTTTACTTTTCAAAAATCCCCACAAGAAGAAGTCCGGTGCAGTCAAATCCGGCGATCTTGGTGGCCAGTCAATATCACCTTTCTTTGATATCACACGTCCTGGGAACTTCCGACGCAAATAGTCCATTGTTGAGCGCGCAGTGTGACATGTCGCACCATCTTGTTGGAACCAAAATTCCTTAAGACCTTTTTCACGCATTTGTGGTAAAACAAAGTGTGCCAACCTCCACCGATATCGATCCCCATTGACAGTTTCACCAGCTCTGAAGAAAAATGGTCCAATGGTGGTCTTTGAGCAAACACCGGCCCAAACTGTCACTTTCTCATCGTGCAATGGAGTTTCGCGAATAATATGAGGATTATCAGTGCCCCACATGCGACAGTTTTGTTTGTTGACAGCGCCAGAGAGGGTGAAATGAGCCTCGTCGGTCATCAGAATTCGCTCCCAAAAATCCGGCTCAGCTTCCTTCATTGGACTAACGTTATTAGCGTAAGCCAAGCGTCGCGGCTTGTCAGTTTCCAATAATCTTTGAGTCAACTGCACTTTGTACGGAAACATGTGAAGAACTTGCTTTAAAATCCTTCTCAAAGTGGTTCCACTGATGTTCAATTGCTGAGACCGGCGGCGGTATGAGACATTTGGATTTTCTGCAACACTCTGTCGAACAGCTTCGATATTTTCATTTGAACGACCTGGACGCGGTCGAGCTTGATGTTGGAGATTCGCTACAGACCCGTGCTCCATGAAATTTGAAGCTAAATGACGGATAGTGTCGCCTTTGGGCGCAGAACGTCCGCGATATTTTTTACGATACGCACGCTGAGTTGACACAACTGAACGATTATTTTCAATGTAAAGCGAAACTATTTCGGCGCGTTCTTTCGGCGTATAGCAATACATGGTTGAAATTGTACTGAAATAACCTATACGAAACGTATTGTACGACGCTGGTCGGTTAAAATCTCAGAGTTATTCAATACTTCCATCGACCAGATTGAGATGGCGCATCCTGTATGTTGTAGGGCGATATAAAAAAAACAGTGTACAGAAATTTTTAGATTTTTCTCGTCATGAATTTGGTCACAGATAGCAAAATAGTGATTTTTCTAAAAGGACGTTTTTTTCGGTTTTAAATTTTACAGTATATTCTGGGTTAAAAAAAAAAATTTCCATATTTTTTCATGATGGACAAGCCCATAGGTAAAGACCTAAAAAAATAATTAGATCTACGGTAATTATGCCTTTTTGTGGCTTTTCCCAAATTTTAACTTTTTTATTTACCAAAAGCTGTATTTAGTCATAAATGTGAGTAAATAGTAGAAAAAAGTTGGAAAAATGTCAATTTAAAGTCAATTTACCAGAAAATTCGAAAAATTGAAGAAAAATCGTTGGAAAAAATTTTTTTTATATAGTTTTTCTACTTTTTCCATAATATTCTTCAAATTAAAAACAAAACGCATTTGTGTGCAATGAAAATTCAGTGAATTATAGTTAAAGAGCTGAAATTAGGCAATAATCAATAAACTCGATATTCAATTAAATTAATAATCAATGCATTAACTATAAATTTTCCACAAACAGACACCAAAATACACATCTACATATACATATTCATATACATATCATATCCTCATATATATATTTATATATACATATACATATTTTATTTCAATAGCGAATCAACAAAAGCATCGACTACTCAGATACAAGCTACAAGATAAAAAAAAACAAATGCGCAAACATGTAAAGAATATCGTGAGAAAAAAAAAACAGGATATAAGAGTACAAAACATCAGTGCACTCAGATCTGATGAATGTCGTGAGAGAGAAAAATTAGAAGAAATTAAAAAACCTAAAACGCATAAGCAAAGATCTAAAGAATATCGTGACAAAAAAAAACAAACGAATTGAAATACAGCTGAAAAATACTGACCATCTTCGACAAAGATCTAATGAAGAAATTAAAAAACCTACAACTGATGCACAACAAACATTACACGATATAACAATAAAGAAACAAAACATTGAATTACAGCAGCAAAGCGACATTTTATTACTCTCCGAGACGTGGTTGGACAATAAAGAGGAATGTGAGGTACCAAATTTTAATTGTATTACTCACTTTAAACGTGATTCTGTTCGTTCAGGTGGAGTTGCAATATTTCAAAACAAAAGTGATACGGCTAATGTTGTAACACCAAATATGGAGGTAATAATGAACTATATTTGGGACTTGCACGTAAGATCTACAAGTGTTGCAGATTTATGTGCTGCAGAGTGTGTCATGGAAAACGGTGTCACCTTAATCATGGCAGTCATCCACATATCGAGCAAATAACAAAATAATAGATATTCAAGAATTCATTCATAGTGCACTGCTAGAGTATTCTAAAGATGTATCTCAAACGCTTAGCAGATACAACAAAAATTTACATAAACTTCCACTCATTTTGGCTGGCGATTTCAACATCAACTTTTCTGATAAAGAGTCAAAGCCATTGTTACAATTTCTTTTGGATGAATTGGATTTGAGAATTAACAATGATCTAGCAAAATCTACAACAAGATACAATACCACTATCGATGCAGTTTTTTCGAAACACTTACTTAACATTCAATCGCAAACATATGTGTCCTATTGTGATTATCACAAACCAATCACTCCTACGATTGACTGTACAAATTAAGTTTATATTTAGTTTATATTTTTTTGTACAATAATTAGTAATGAAAAGTTTATTCCTAAAGTATATATTAATTACATTTTTATTACCATTCCTTCATTTATTTTATTTTTTCATTTAATTACTCTCCAACGCTGTTAATTTATTTAATTGTGCCCCTTATTTAATACATAATATAATGTAACGTACAGGCTACCTTATAACGCGCGGTGCACACACTAAGGCATCGCTACCGCACGTTATACACACCAGATCAGACCGGCCTAGACTCGGCAACTCACGACGCTCGGTACGCACACAACAAAGCACTGTTACCGAGCGTCACTTACACCATTAGGCCGACACGTCAAAGACAAAGTCCCGTTATTCGTTCGAAAAGCACCGGTAGAAAATTAAAAGCCAATGAATAATTTCAAAAAGTACCAAGGCTACCAGTGGGCTACAGGAAGATGGGCTACAGGACCGCCACCAACTACAGTTATACCAAAAGCATGGGCCAACTGGAGGGGACTCTGGTATAAAAAGACCAGAATTTCGGCATTCGGGGAACAGTTTTGTTCGCAGGTCCCGCCAACGCAGAAATCCGGCTACCAGGAAGGAAGAGCAGCCAACGCTCGCTAGGTGCAGCCGTACTAATATCCAGAGAGGTACTTGACGTACATTTGACAGAAAGCAGCTGAGTTAGTGCTGCGTCTGAGGCCAATGTACCGCAGACCCAAACAACAACAGAGCGGTCTATCTCTGTCTCTTGGTCTCTCGCTCTGGTAGCCGTGGATCGAGCACGCTAACAGTCTACACTCTCTCATACGAAAGACTTTCCGATATATTTTATAGAGCGAATATATAATGCCTCCACATTAAAACCATGAAACTCTGATAAGCGTAGGGATATGATCTAAATGATTACTCGAGAAAAATGCCCAAGGCGACAGATTAACCAGGTACGATCCTGATATCGCTGCGCATGCACCCGAAGTGCATCCTACTGACGCCGGATTACAGCAGCGGTCGGGTGGACGCGCGAGTCGGCCTTTAAAAAAATACTAGTCGGAAACTTTACTCCCACCAACGGGCCGGTAGCGTCAGAAGCAGGTATCGAACAACTCAGCGGTAGATCCGAGGCTAGTCCGGATATTGTAAGCAACGGCCGGCCAGTTACCGACGGTACGCATGCTAAACCTCTTACCTAGGGAACGCGACGGGTAGATAAAAATTATCAAGCGACGTTTATTTTTCTTTTATAAATTCAATATTAGTTAACGAATATCTTCACATTAGGAATTATATTATTTATCAACATCTCTTTTCACGTCATAGTGCATATTGTTAATCGAATGTTATATGTTGGCTACGAGGTAGTCAAAATACCGAGAGAAAAGGGTTAGATAATTGAATTTTCTATTTATTTTCCTGATGTATCGCATAATTTTTATCTGTTTTATTGAATAAACCCTACTTCTACCTATTACAAAAGCCTAAAATTACTTTCCTTCCTACTCGAGTCCGAATAAGCCCTTTCAGGGTAATGTTAACGCTTAATACCGTTACAATATAGTGATAAGAACTTCGTTCCAACCGGGTGTCCCACCGACACCTCTTCTTTTTTTTTGTATTCCAAATTAATAGTGAAGGTATAATAAACCGCTTTCTCTTTCAACATCTTCAGTCTGGTTTCTGTTTCCCAGCCTCGAGTGAATACTCACTATTTTCATCTCACTCAGATTCATTATTTTCACTTTTGGAAGTCAAGAAGAAAAAGGAACTTGAGCACTTTTAGTAATAGAGGCCAAAATTAACATTAATAAAATTAAATTATCCAATAATTCATAAAATATAAAATTTATTGAACCTAAAGAAATTAATATCCCAATTAATATTAAAATTATAATATCCCCGATACGATTAATCAATACAGTTACTATACCAGAGTTATAACTTACCTCTCTTTGATAATAAATCACTAAACAATAAGACACCAACCCTAACCCATCCCATCCAACTAAAATTCTAATTATTCTAGGTCTTAAAATTATTAATATTATAGAAAATACAAATAATATTACTATTAATATAAATCGATTAATATTAAAATCATTAATCATATACTCAATTCTATATAAAATAATTATTATAGAAATTAACAAAACAACCCTAATAAATAATAAAGTTATTCAATCTAAATAAATAAATAATTCTAATTTTACAGAAGAAATTTTAACTAATTCAAATTCATAAAAAATTTCTAATTTATTAATTTTAATATATATATATATATATAAATAAAACTACTCTTATTAATAAAAATATAAAATGAATGAATAAATAAAAAATCATTATTTAAAATATATAAATATATACATATCTTTAATCCCACAAATTAATATTTTAATAAACTATTTAAATTTTATATATAAATAAACATTATTAAAAATAATAAATTTGAGGGCAATCAATGAAATAATATTAATATAAATTCTAAAACTTTAATACTTATAAATGAATGATTAATTAATGTAATTTTTCCATGTTGCCTATAAGAATATAAGTATACTGTATAACAAGTTCTAAAAAAAACTATTATTATCAAAATTAAAATTAATAATTTTATTCATATAATTAAAGAATTAAATAATATAATTTCCCTAAATAAATTTAAAGAAGGAGGAAAAGATATATTTGAAGAACATATTAAAAACCATATTAACCTTAATGAAGGAAAATAGTTAATTAATCCTTTATTAACAAATAAACTTCGCGATTTAACCCGATATGAAAATAGTGAATTCATTACAGATTCCATCCGACACCATCAACAGGAATGCTCAACAGCCTGCAATACAATTATTTGATTTTTCTCGAGAGGTCCGTGCAACGCCGTTACAAGCGCATTACTGGTACATCGCACGTCGCATCGCGAACCGTTACTACATTTTGAAGCACGAAATCTTAATGGTATTGGCCATCGGGGAATATACAGGCGTGAAATCGACAATTATCAGGCGTTGGTTGTTTCAAGTCGAATAATAGATAACCATGCGGTGTAGCTGCTGCATTAAATTATACTTCCTGCAAAAATCTTGAATTCTCGGGATATACCTGACGTGCTAAATGTTGAATGTTCGCGCGATCTCGCGGATTTTTGAAGACAGCGATCTAATTAGCGTTTGAGGAGATATCGCGCTACGAGTGATACGGATGGAAGATATTTTGCGTAATGAAGACGACACTGATATTTTATGGTGGCTACCCATGGTGAAAAGATCTACCACAGTATTGTACGATACTTGGCGCATTATATCGTCAATGCCCACAAGCTGACTATTGAATAAGCTTATGCCACGGCGGAGGCGACGGCGGCGTCACAGGCGTCAACTATTTTCACGGCCTTGACGAGCTGATAAAACGTAATGCGCCTGTACTAGCTGATGAGGCGCGTGGCCGCGGTATAAGCTCATGTTTACTTCGTATGTAAATTAAATAATTATAGTTTTTTATTTCTCACAGATTTTTTTTTTTTTTTTTTTTTTTTTTTCTATATTTTATTTGTTATAACAATAAAACGTTTTATAAAGTAACTAGTCATTATTGACTAACAGCGTTTGACTCTGACAATATGATAATAAAGCTATGTATTGTTTTCATGAAGTGTTGTTTTGATTGATTTTGCATTATGCGGACTATTCAGATAACTCAAAGGGTTTTAGCCTTTTGAGTCTTCTTATGATACCCTCTTGGTGAAGTAGTCTTGTAGCTTCGATGTTAGGGTGTTGATGGAGCCTCTCCTGATGTTTTTGAGCACACTTCTTTATTTCGATTGCGACTGTGTCAGTCCCGAGATCTCTATGAAGGTCATTGTTACGAGTGTACCAGGGGGCGTTTACAATCCCTCTAAGAACTTTATTTTGGAATCGTTGAACCATCTGCTGATTACTGGTTTTGGTGCAACCTCATAGTTGAATGCCATATGACCAGACCGGCTTGAGCACTTGTTTATAAAGCATAAGTTTATTATAAATGGATAACTGAGAGTTTCTTCCAATTAACCAGTACATTTTTCTGTATTTTAATTGAAGCTCTTCCGCTTTCTTTTTCACGTGTACTTTCCACCTTAACTTTTGCATCAAGGTTCATACCCAGATATTTTGCTTGATTTGCATGTCGTACAGGGATATTATTGAGAGTCACCGGTAGTGGTTCTATTGATCTATTAGTGAAGTTAATGTGAGTAGACTTCGATTCATTCACTTTAATTCTCCACTTAGCTAGACAATCTTGTATATTATTTATTGCTATTTGTAGTTTGAGTGTGGTTTCACCGATTGTGTCACCAACAGCTAGAATTGCAGTATCATCTGCAAATGTGGCAGTAGTTGTATTGTTCGTTTGCGGTAAGTCGCATGTAAACAGTATGAAAAGGAATGGCCCCAAGACACTCCCTTGTGGGACGCCTGCTTTAGCTTCTTTAATGCTGGAGTAAACTCCTTCATGTTTAACTCTAAAGTATCTTCCTTCCAAGTACGATTTTAGTAGTTCGCAATACTCAAATGGCAGAGTTTTTCCTAATTTAATTATTAAACCATCGAGCCAGACTTTGTCAAATGCCTGCGCTATATCCAGCAATATGGCTGAGCAGATCTTTTTTTCCTCTAACGATTTTTCTATTAAATCAGTTATTCTATGGACTTGTTCGATTGTAGAGTGTTTCTCTCTAAACCCAAACTGATGAGACGGCATCACTCGTGATTTTACAATTTCGGGTTTAATTCTTTTTAGTAATAATCTGTCGAACAGTTTTGATATAATTTGATATAAGAAGTGATACTGGTCCGTACGAGGTCAATTCACTTGGTGGCTTACCTGGTTTAGGTATCATTATTACTTCCGCAAATTTCCAAGATAGAGGAACATAACGAAGTCTAAAGGAAGCATTAATTATGTCAGATATTTTTTTAATAGCTTTATTAGGTAGTTGCTCAAGAATCTCTCCAGTTATTAAGTCATTATTATCTCCATTATTAAGTCACCCTGGTGATTTTTTAGGTACTACGTGATTCTTAATTTCTTGTTTCACTTCTTCAGTATTAGTTAGTGGGATTTCCTGTCTCAAGATGGTTGTGAGATTTACATTCAGTATATCCTGTTGATTAGATGTTGTTAAATTGGGCTGAAAGGTACGCTCCAGATGATCCGCGAAATTTTCTGCTTTTTCTTCTTTGCTTTTAGCCAGGCGACCATTATTTGTTCTCATTGGTGGTATGTGCGTAACTGGTCTTTTCAAATATTTGGTTGCTTTCCACAGTGAATAATCAGTATCTTTACCGTAACTGGCAGATTCTAGGTATGAGTTTATTGATTTATTTTTTAATTCCCGTATTTCTCTACGTATTCGTTGTGTTGAATTATTCAATATATTTTTGACACTTGGGTCTCGTGAACGTTGCCATTCTCTACGTGTGGTTCTCTTCTCGTTAACTATTGATTTCATTTCCATTGGATAGCGGTGGCCAGTTATTTTTTTGTTTGTTGAATTGGTACTTTTCCACGCTGCTTCCTGTATATCATTGACGAGCTTTTCCACCTCTTGTTCTAATGCTTCTTCTGATGAAAGTTGTGTGTATAAGATGGTGCTATTGTTTAGCTCCTTCCTAAATTTTTTCCAATCAGTATATTTATTTGTGAGTATTGGCTGTTTATCAGTTGTTATTATTGTATTACTTATTATTATTAAAATAGAGGAGTGGTCAGATGCGGAGTCAAATCCTTCCTGCACTTGTATATAATCAGTCGGAACTTTTCTTGTTGTGAAGAAGTCAATCAGGTCTGGTGTTCTAGTTTGATCACTGGGCCAATAAGTTGGTTTTCCTGTTGAGTGCCACTTACCGTTGTACTTAATTATTGCTTGACGGAGCTCTTTCCCTTTAGCTGTTGTTAGTCTTGATCCCCAGTCTGTATGTTTAGCGTTGAAGTCACCCCCAATTATGAATTTTTCACCTAGCTGCTTGAGAAGGTGAGTGTAAGCATTTTCTTTGATGTTGTATCTAGGTGGGCAATATATTGAAGCAACCACTAATTTATGGTTGCGGGTATTAATGCTAACGCTAATTAGTTGTATTTCATCACTTTCAAGTTTTTGTTGCAGATCGTATTTCATGCCTTTTTTATAATTACTGCACTGCCCCCTCGTGCATTATTATTAGGATGCACTGCTGAGTGAACTTCATAGCCACGTATTTTTATATGACTTTGAGTAGTAAGATGTGTTTCAGATAGTAAGCATATGTCTATTTTTTCTAAATCAAGAAATAGTTGAGTTTCATGTTGTCGTTGTAATATACCATTACAGTTCCATGCAAGAATTTTTAGATTATTTGTCATGTTTAATTAGTAAAGAGCGGATAATTCTGTAGTTGTTTGACTTTTTTCGAGTAGGGTGAGCCTTTGCAATATTGATGTGAGGGCTCTTTCTTGCTTTTCTTCTTGTGAACTAAGTCTATTAAGAATATCTTGAAGTATTTTGTTGGTTTGGGTATTATTTAAATCATTAACTGAAGGAGAACTATGTTGTCTTCTCGAACTTCCAATAGTGAGTGCATCAGCATATGTAACATTAAGATTAGTTCTTGATGGCATATTTAGTGTTTGGTGGGGCCTCGACTTTGTAGAAGTTTCCCTTGTTTTGTTGCGAATTTTTTGCAGCTCTTTCATCACAATGCAACTTCTGTAGTTGGCTGGATGTGCTCCCCACAGTTAACACATTTTGGTGGGGTGTCTCTTTGCTTCGTACATTCAGCTGTACAGTGTTTTTCTACACATTTCACGCATCTGCGCTCCTTATTACAAAAGTTTTGCGTTTGTCCGTAAACTTGGCACCTTTTGCGCTGGGGGATCAATTTCGATTTTTTCAGTGCTTCTATTTGCACTTTCATATGTAGTATTTCTCTGATTGCATAAATATTTTTAATGTCTTCTGTTCTGTCGAAAGATAACATATATAATGGAAGTGGTGATTTGTCACCTCTTTTTAGTAGCTGTGTAACTTCGTTGATTTTGTATCCTTTCTCCATAAGATACTCTTTTATTTCATCTGGTTTACATGATGCGTGTAGTTTCCTGACAATGGCTTTGCTTTGTCTTGTCTGCTTATCTTCATAGGAATACCATGATGTCTTTTCTTCATTAAGAGCTCCTGTTAGCTTTCTATAGCTATCACCGTCTGGGACATTTATTTTGATGTCACCACTATTTAACGCTATAGCTTGAAATTCTATTCGGTTGGTCTTCATAATGTTTCTAATACTCTGATAATTATTGCAGTTAGATATTATAAGTGGAGGTGGGCGTGGCACTTTTTTCTCCTGTGGTAGATTTTGGCTTTCAGTTGGGAGTTCTTTACTTGATGTTTCCTGTTTCCGTGGAACCTGAGCTTTTCCCACTTGCTGTACATGCATACTTCCGGTTGGAAGCTGCTCAATTGTTTGCTTATTTTCGGGTGAAACCAGTGGCGATTTACTCATCTTGCGTTTCTTATTTTTTCTTTTACGGTTTAAGATCCATCCCGTTTCGCTGTTGAGTTCTTCCTCATCTGTTTCACACGTCACATTTTCATTATAACTAGTTAGAGGAGGCTCGAGTACATTTGCCAGTCTGGCCTTCTTCAGCTCCTCATTGTCTTTCTTTGACTTAGCGATTTCGTTGCTAAGTTGTGATGCCATTTTTTCTATTTCGCTTAGTCTTCTGCGTAATTCAGCATTTTCGTTTTCCTGCTGGGTCGCGGAGAGTGTTTGTCTAGATGGTGATCTAGATAGTTTGGAACTCTTTCCGAATGGGTTAAGCAATGGTTGGCTCACCCCAGAATCCATTGAGCCGGCCTCCAAAGAGGGTGGATTATCCAACTGAGTAGTTGAAGTACCACCTGGGGTAGAAATTCCTTTTTGTTGTGAACTCATTGCTTATGTGGACTGGTTATTGAAGCAGCTGCCAACCTAACCGGTAAACTTGGTAGTGGGTCAGTGAAGAGAACATCATTTGCTAAGTTCTCGGTGTTCGGTTATCCCGCCGTATCTCGGTCGCCAGAGCCTCGTTAGTTAATTAGCAGGGAGCACCACGTGCAGGTGAGGATGACATTTGGGTTGATATATGGACCCATTACCCCGCTGACCTTTACCCCCCTTTATCTCACAGATAAAGCAATATTTTTATTTCATTACGCATACAGTTCTATGTGCAAAATTTACGAACTACATTATTCTAAACAACGTCATTATATCCACGGGGATAAGACAAGAAAGTCGGCACAAAAGGAAACACTCGATAAGAAAGACGGGATAAAAGGAATCAATGACGAGAAAGTCAGAACAAAAGGGAACGGTAAAGAGATACCTACTACTGCCACGAATAGCAGCATAAAAAGAACAAGCGGACAACGGTTTTATACTTAATAGATCAGTATGTCTATTCTTTTTACGTAATGTACATAATAAATGCGATACATGAAATTAGACAAAAAGTTCATTTCGAATTTCTAAAAAATAGGTACCTTCCTAAATTGGTACCTTTAAAAAGTTGGTACATTCCTAGTACCTGTCACGAAGGAGCGTATCGCGTCATAATTTACGTGACGGCTATTCGCAAAATTCAGTGTGATACCCTTTGCTTTACATTTTTCAATGGTCGTGTTGTCGGATTTAGAAACAAGGTACCCCGAAAATGTTGATCCTCCCGAAAGGAACGAACTTTGGTAATTGCCCCGTATTCGCTTAATTCATCTATAAGATCTTCGCGAAAACGGCCGATCGGTGGCTCATACTCGTTGCTATCCGTGCGATACACGTAAATACAGGAGTCCGTATCGCAGTACAATATTCGCCTCCCAACACCCTCAAGCTAACTGTACAGTTTTAGTCCAGCCTGTGCCGTAGTGTAGGCTGCAACCACGGCGTTCGATGTCAGAGATGGTTGGATAGTATCGCGGTTGCTTACATAGTTCACATACATGATCTTGTGATTCACCGGTAGCATATTCGTCACCTAGATCTCCGGACTCCTTAGAAAATTTTGCGAGCGATCATAAACCGGGATTTGACTGCAGAGCGTTTCGCTCGAGGGGTATACCCTCAGACGTCTCGTACAACGTAGTGAAACGCTCTATTATTTTCTCGTCATCGTTACACTCTGCTAGCGGTCTGCTCACCTCCTATTCTATTTTTAGGAATGTGTCAATATATTCGGTAAAATGGCCGCCTCTCTGCGTTATAAATTCGTACTGTCTAACAATGTGTTGCCATATTTCATCAATACGCTTCACCTTATATCCGAGCGAGACGGCTTTTTTCAGCTCGTCCACGACCCACGTGCCATCAAACACTCGCTCAGTCGCGGCATCGCGTGGGCAATCCGTTGATGTGTCCATGTCTGTACAGCATGTTCGACACAGAAGAAATATTAGGTTCCCATGCATATGTCATGCCGGTATGGCGTAAATGAATTATTACCGCATTCGCGGTCACATGAAACGTAATAATTTTTTGATAGATTGACGATAAAGATATAGATCTCTAGTAAATAATAAACACGTGAATTTACGGTAAAAATGATAGTTGAATGTTTATTATAGACAACGGCAACTTTCTGTTATCTATTAAATGACGATAAGAGAACGATACAATAATTGTAGTTTTCGAGTACTTGATGAGGAACTAACCTGCTGTTTTCGAATCTACCTTTAGACTGATTTCGGCAAAGGAGTTATTCACTTCCTTTGGCGAAATCGATGAATTTGCCAAAATGTTTATGTTGCAAGTTTCTGCAAGTCGTAGCTCGAGCGGTCATTGCTCGCGGCTCGTTGCTTACGTTCGCACATTCTTTCTACTTCGGGTGAGTTGCCTCACGCGAAGGAGGAATAATGCCGAAATAAATATAATCGAATAATTCGCGGCACAACATCCCTGCCCCCTTAAAAAGGAAAAAAATTTCAAAAAAAAAGTTTTCTTCAGTTGGTTTCCCGTGTGCAATCTTGACGATTATATTTTTCGATTGTTCAAAATAATATACGATTATATATAATATTATTTTGCAATCCGTTTTTCAACGTTATTCATATATTTCGAGTTTTTTTTTACAACGCGTCTTTTTTTTTCCATAGTTGCCCCGGACAGAAGAACCGCACTCGGTTTAGCATACCCTGACCTGCTCGTATCGTAGTCGCTCCGGTGCACAGTAGGCTGGGAGACCCGGAAAAATGGCCAAAAGTCCGTCTTTAGATCATTTTGATTTGAACTGTACAATTACGTACTAATAAAGGGTGGTTAAATTGTAAGGGCCGATGTTAAATGTGAACCACACCTAAACGTCAAGTTTTTTTCTGCATTTCATTTGACATTTCTCAATTTCAGACTAACTCAATTTGAACCATGGAAAGATACACAATCGAGCAACGCGTTAAAGTTATTCAGGCTTATTATGAAAATGGGCGTTTAAATCAAAATGCATATCGTGCACTTCGTGATTTTTTCGGTCAATTTAATCGTCCAAATGTGCGTACAATCGGAAAAATCGTGCAAAAATTTGAGCAAACCGGGTCTGTAGGAGATATTAAAACACCAGTGCATGCTCGTACAGCTCGTACTGCAGAAAATATTGCTGCTGTTCGCGATAGTGTGGCTGAAGAGCCGTCCACCTCAACTCGTCGTCGTGCCCAACAATTGCACCTCTCACGCTCGTCGTTGATGAACATTATGCATAAAGACTTGCATTTACACGCTTATAAGGTGCAATTGACTCAAGAACTGAAGCCTCTTGACCATTCCAAACGTCGTCAATGGTCAGAATAGTGGCAAGAAATGGCAACAGTGGATGATCAATTTTCGAAGAAAATCATCTTCAGTAATGAGGCACATTTTCACCTCAGTGGATTCGTCAATAAGCAGAATTGCCGCATTTGGGCGAATCATAATCCAAGAGTGATTGTCGAAAAACCAATGCACCCACAAAGAGTGACTGTTTGGTGCGGTTTATGGGCTGGCGGCATCATCGGGCCGTATTTTTTCCAAAATGAGGCCGGTCAGGCAGTTACTGTGAATGGTGTTCGCTATCGTGAGATGATAACGAACTTTTTATGGCCCGAATTGGAAGATATGGATGTGGGCGATATGTGGTTTCAAGTACTACCTTGCGAATTGTTGTTGTTCCATATTATTAATCCATTTTCAGTGGATAATCTTAGTGGGATCAGTGTAGTAGCGAATAGGTTCTCATCGGTTACATTTTCATTTTTATGCTCACTTTTGTACTGTTGCTTATAAGAAGAGAATCCACTACTACCGTCAAAACCCCAAGAACATGAAAGTACTATTTCAATTTCTGTTAAATTCGAAATATTTAAAGCATGAAGAATAACTTCTTTTTGTAATAATACAAGCCGCTCGGCAGTGTGGTTTAATAATGCCTGAAGTGGAACCTTGGCTACGCACCCATCAATGAAAATAGTCTCCTTCGGCGGTCGTAATTGTGCTTTGGCTACTCTAATCTCATCATAAGGTGGCCAAATATCTGCACCAGATGATTTTTATTGCAATCGCATATCAGTATACAAATTTCGAGATACAGAGTGATCTAGTATGAATCCCAAGGCTTCTAACGGAGTCTTTTTTCTAATTTCAGTTATAGTCGTATTTAATAATTTTCGGATCTTTTTGGGTCTTTCTGGACTTTTAGAAAGTTCATTTAGAATAGAAAGCAAATCTTTTTCTCCCGAACGTCTTGCTGCATGCCGACATGCTGCAAGAATTCTCCACGGATCGTGATTATGTTGAGCACTAATTTTTGCAGCCTCTCGACGCTTCGATCGATCAGATTTGTCTTCAAATTCTTTAATTGGACGACCAAAATCAATTGTAGAATTACAACAAGTTTTTTCATTGTGCCAATCATTAATTAATTGCAATGCAGGAACGTTAAAGTTTGAGTTCAGCCACTCGCAATTTTTCAATTCAAATCGTTCTTTCATTCGTTTGGCAGCTTGGAATTTAGCAGAACATTTAGCTGTTAAAGATGTGATTGCATTTTTCAAAGACATTATAGAATCCGTGCGAACGTGAATTCGGATAAATCGAGTGTGGTTGGCGGGCGTCAGGTCACGTTAGATCGCAAACACGCAGCGGTGCTCCGCGCGCGACACGGGAAATCGCACGAACCACAAGTGCCGAGCGCGGCGTACGAACTTGAGTTTCACGGTATTTCTTTATCACATCTGAAAACGGGCAAATTTGGGCAGGTTAGGATTGTAGTATATTCCATACACTTTAGATTTGTGTATCATAAATATTTTTTTGAAGTGGAGTTTTCTGGAGTAATCGAACGGTAGCAGTCAACATATCTAAAAATTACGCAATTCACGAGTAAAGCACCTTATTTATTAGATTAGTGTGCGTATCTTTTTAACTTTTTCTATCTTCCGATGAAGTTTCTATATCAATGTGTAAAACAAAATAAAAAATGCTTATTAAAATAATTTATAAAACTGATAACTAACTGCAACAACGTAAAGTTTCTAATGTATAATTAATTCGCTATTTTCGTATTCGGATATATACCAACGGAACAATAATTAATTAATATGCGTAAAAGTTGTTTCATATGTTCATTAATATGTCTAGATAATGATGACATACAATTTTTTCTCCCATTTCGTATGTGACTTTTGGCCATTTTTTCGGGTCTCCCAGCCCACAGTGCGGTGGCTGATGTCGTTCGAGTGGCTCGAGGTTGATGTTTACTTCGGCTGTTACCGGTGTCGTTGCTTCTTTTGTCCTTGTCGGTGTCCTGTTTCGTTAATACCTCTAACATATAATCAGGATTGTTCGGAATCTCAGATTGTTCGGACTAACTGACATTTATTGATTAATTTTATTTCATTTATTCGATTATATTGAACTGTATTTTATTGTAACTGTTCGTTTATTGTGAAGCCGTGCGCGCGTTAGTACGTCATCCCGTTGTGTGTTCGAGTGTGAAAGATTGGAACGTTATAGACCGTGTCGCGGATTGTTCAGACTAACTAACGGTTAGTGAGTTATTTTATTTTATTTACCTGATTATATTGGACTGTATTTGATTATTTTCCCGTGTTTTGTACGTTTGAGTAAGGGATTAGAACGGTCCGAGGCGTATCTCACGTCGCGAGACTGTCCATTCTTTTCCTTTTTTTTTTATTATATTCGTTTTGACGGTAGTATACGACGGTTCCGTTACCGAGGAATAATTTATAGTTCATCATTGATTCGTGTGACGGTAGTCATTCTATTATTATTTCTTTTCCCGGTACTTATCTATTTTATTTTATTTTATTGGTATTCGTTATTTATTGATTCGTTTATGATTTATGCTTGGTTCTGCCTTTTATACGTTCGAACATTTTCAAGTTGGAAGGATCGAATAATTCAAAGCTTAAGGTGCGTGACCGTCCGGCGTGCCGTGATTGTTGAGTTATTTTGGGGTATGTCGGACTAGTCCGGTATAGGCCGTATCGCGGGCAGAATTTCGAGGCAACCTGTTGGTTAACTTTGACCGATCGCGTGTTGTGAAGTCCGGCCAAGGTTTGAAGTTAATCTATGAGAGTGAGAGAGACGATGCGAATGCCGGGATAACTCGTACTGCCGGAATAATTAAGAGTATGAATTGTTAACGCGCCAGAATTGATTTTATGAGATATTTTATTAAATTTTTTCTTTGTGCTTTTTGTTCTGTTGGTTTCTGTTGGTCGATTTTATTTATTGATTATTGATTTTATTTATTTATTTTATCTTATTGTTTTGTTTTAATGTTTATGAATTTTAAAAAAAATTATCAACACCTTGACAGTCTGAACCACCCACTCTGCCTTGAACGGCTGTAGCTAGCCTGGGCTGAGTCTAGTCGAACATCCCGTTATTTTTCCTTCCGGCGCGTAAGCGCCTGGCGCTCAGTTCGAAAGAGTAAAATAAAAGGGAGGAAAAATAGCTCGGACCAGCTATAGGTAATGTAGTGCGTTGAAGTGCAAATTTACCTTACCGTACACACCGATAGCTGCGCCAATGCGTCGCTGTCTGCTCGGGCGGCCTTGCAGCGTTCTGTTAACGTGGCCTTGTTCACCTCGCGGGTCGGCCTTGCTGTGCTGCCAGCTCTCTATCCTCTTCGGTGGTGGCTCTTACCTACGGCTTACTTTTTCGGGTGCATGGTCTTCCCTTCCCCGTTCGCACGACTTCGCGGTAGGGCTTTGGGGATTGGTAGAGCGATTTGCATGCATGCGGCGAGTGTCATTGTCCTCCTCCAATGCGCGTGCAAGCGTTGCCTCTTGCTCTGCCGCATTGCTAGGCTTGCTTGGGGTATCCTCGGGTCTCGTCTTTGTGCAGATGTCCGTACCCCGGTGCACGATGTCTCTTTCCTTCTTGCGGGCGAGCCTAACCTTTCGCTCCCGCACGTTGCTATGATTGGTGGGGGTATCCACGGCCCTCCGCTTTGTGCGTTCATTCGCTCTGCCGATCTGCTCCGTCGTGCTGTCCTCTTCTCTTCTACTGATCTCGATCTTGACTCTCGCTTGGGCCCTCGTAGTGGTGAATATACAGCTTAGCGCATCGGCATTTGTGCTACGCTTTCCTGCCTTATATTCAACGACAAGCTCATGTGCCGCCAATTTTATTTTCCGTCGCATCGATCTCGAACCTGGGTCCTTTACGCCGAACAGCCCGGTGAAGGGTTGGTGGTCTGTCAGGACCTTGAAGCGAGTACCATGAATATAGGGTCGGAACTGAGCAATGGCCCAAACTATGGCGAGCAGCTCTTTCTCCGTGGTAGTGTCATTCAACTCGGCTTTTGACATGGTGCGACTCGCGTAGCATAAGGGCAGATCGTCTCCGATCTTGCCTTGCGATAAGATTGCCCCGAGCGCCTTGTCCGAGGCGTCTGTTGTAACTACGAACGGCTTCTCGAAGTTCGGATACTGCAATACTGGTGCTGTTGTTAGTGCCGTCTTCAATTCTTCGAAGGCGGCTTCCCTTACTGCCGTCCACTTGAATTTAACTTTCTGTGTTAATTCTGTGAGTGGCTTTGCGGTTTTCGAAAAAAAATTTATGAATTTCCGGTAGTATCCGGCTAGTCCAAGGAATGATTATACTCCCTTTACGTCCCTCGGTACCGGGAATTCTCTGACCGCCTCCATTTTCTTGGGATCAGCGTGTACCCCCTCTTCGGAGATGATATGGCCGAGATACTGCGTTTCCTTATGCAGGAATTAGCACTTGCTAGGTTGCACTGCCAATTTAGCCTCTCTCAGCCGCTGCAGCACCTTCCGTAGCCTGTCGTTGTGCTCCTTAAATGTTTTCCCATTTGACTCTCTATAGTCCGGATAGAGCAAAGTTGATTAGCCGCTGGAAAGTCGGTGGAGCGTTCTTAAGTCCGAAAGGCATGCGGTTAAACTCAAAATAACCCTGTGGATTGGAAAATGCCTTTTTTTCTTTTTCTAACTGCGCCATCGGGATTTGGTGAAATCCCGAGGTGAGGTCTATGGTCGTGTAGTATAGGGCTCGTCCCAGCTGGTCCCATATTTCGGTTATATTAAGTAGTGGGTACGAGTCACCGATGGTGCGTGTATGGCAGCCTATCCCCGGCTAAGTGGAATACGTCCTCGTATTCCCTCATAATGTCGTCCGGCGCTTCGCGCTCGTCCTTATTGAGGTTCGCGGTGTCTAGCTCCTAGGCTAGTCGCGCGAGGTGGTCGGAACCTTGCTTAGCACTGACGGTGCAGACTTCGGCCGTCGAAGCCTCGACACCATGACCCACTGCCGCTATCTTAAGTGGCTCGAGTTCCACTACGAGGCGTTGCTCCTCGACCACATTCTCGGTGGTGTTTATAAGGCTTACTGCACAGCTTCTGCCGTGCGGCGGTGTGATACATGCGCCCATAATTACTTCGTCACCGAGTTCCATCTTTGAGAGTAGACCGATGAATTTGCTCGTAGTCGCGGCATAGGCAACCGCCTTGCTGCGTGGCGGCAAGGTGATTCCTGTCAATCCGTCCGGGAGCGGTATAATGTGTCCATACAGCTTGAGCATTTCACAGTGCAGAATATCTGCCTTGTGGTATTTGATAAAATCCATTCCAAGTAGTCCGTTGACCCTCAACAGCATGATGTTCGGAACGATGTAGAACCAATGCTCCACGTTCAAGGCAGGCGTCTCGAGCACAATCTTTGCTATTCCAAGAGGATTGAATGTTATGCCTGCTACTCCCTGCAGCTCTACAGTGCAGTATTTCTCCACGGTCTTTGGCTTAAGACATCCTTTTTTAATTATGCTGCACTGAGCCGCAGTGTCCGCCTTATAGGTGATTACCCCGGTCACGGCCAATGGTACAACGATATCGAAGTCACTGGCAGTGGTGCTGTACGCCGGCAGTGTAATCTGAAGCAGCTGCAGTGTTGTTCTCTTTTTCTTATCCACATGTCTCCGCTAGGCCGCAAACGTGTTCAACCTTATATTCAACCGTTCCCAGCGTGTGGACATCTGTGCTAGCTCAAACCGGTCTTGCAGTTACCGTGTTTTTTGCAGTTTTGCGTCCTGCATTCTTCGGATGTCGGGGCTGCTGCGATGACTTCGCTAGCTCGCTCTTACTATGCCACAACCGCTTCCGGCAGTTATTCCATACGTGGCTTTTCTTCTGGCAGTAGTTGCAGATCATTTCCACGTTGTGTATCGACTTGTTTTCGCTGGGCACCGGTATCTCACTCGTCCCGACCTCCGGATGAAATCTCGAGCTACGTACCCTGGTCTCTCGCAGGTGAAACAATTTTCTCCCTGTCGGGATGACGCGCCGTGAGACCTTCTCTGGTGGCTTGGTATTCCACCTACCCCTCGGCTGCACCATATTGGTGATTTTGATCGCGCCCGTTACGGACTCGTGGAGAGTGGTGTAGTTGGGCGATCTTACGAAAATTTGAACCTGCTCGTGCAGTCCATTTTCAAAGTTGGCATGGTTGCTCTTTCGCGTCATCTTCACGATGATGCGCATCTCTGGTGGTTACCTCGCAGGGCTTCTCAATAATGTTGACGGTGATTCGCTCTATCCTGGCGGCGTATACCGCGATATCCTCGCCCGACCCTGCGAGAGAGCGTTGAACCTGTAGTGCAGGCAGCGACTTCCGCTTCCCGTACAAGCCCTCCGGCTTAGCCTTTAGCTGTGCCACCAAGAAGATGGTTTTGTGCTTCATCTCTCGGGCTTCTCTATATTCGGGCTTGCTGCTGAACACCAATTCCAACAGGATCTCGTGAACTCCATGCGCAGCTCGCTTGAAAACGGTCTTGCAGGATCGTATGAAAGCGTCCAGCTCGTCCGCATTGCTTCCATCGAAGCGTTTTATATTTTTTAGGGCCAGCCCAAGGTCAAGCATTCGATCTTGTGTGTCTCGTGTCCACGGCTGTTTCCCTCGGAATGTGCGATCTGTCGGAGGGTACTCCGGTTCCTCGAATCGAGTTTGCTTCTGCCGCGGCTGTGGTGTCCGGTGTTATCCCATCCTAGTCTTTTCTAGCTTCCGTATGAGCACGGCGTTCTCGTCTCTTAAGGACCGGATGAGTTCAAACTCATCTGCCCCTACCACGTTGAGGGTGTCAGAGAGGTTCCGCCTTGCCGACGACGTGTCGCGGCCCTGGAGCCTGAGCTCCAACTCAAGATCTCGCTGAGCCCTCTCGTATTCACCCCCATATCGACCGCTTCATAACGCTGCCCTACCCGTTCCGACAGTGGTGGCCGCGTCGTCGTACCGGTAGCCGTCGGGAAACCTACACGATCTATTGTACACTGGTGTTCGATCTCTCGCTCGATCATATCTTCCGTGATATATTCTGGTGTTTGCTCGCCAATAGCCATATTGATTAGATCGTCACTAACAGTACTGTCGTGATCCCCAAACGACGCATCCCTAAGCGGATTCACGCCGAACTGAACTGTCAGACGGCGAGGACCTTTTGCCTGTCAGTGGGGATTCGTCTCGTCGGTGAGAGCTTCAAAAGCACCCTGCGCATCCTAAACGGGCTGTCCTCGACAGCTGCAGCTAAAACTGCAGCGCAGTCCACCCCCTCGCCAGGTGACGTAGTTTCCAACGAGTTACCCCTACGCTTTGGTCTTGCGCCTCTAATTCCCGGCATGTGGCTACTTTCGCGATTGACACTACTTTAAAATATTCCCTCTAACCCTTGGAAAAAAAAAAAAAAAAAATCCCATTTCTTTAAAAAATATTTTTGGTTCGTTAAATGGAATTTTTTCCAAGCGAACATGACCTACTGGCTTTGGTTCATTTCTACTAGGCTGTATGTAATAGTATTGTATGTAACCGCCACTTATAGACAGAAGATGTTGCGGACGATCGTCTCCATGGTAGTGTTCCTCGATTGCTCTTGAACTGTTGTCGTGTAGCTCCCCTCTGAAGATGGTCCTTGACGTCCTTCCTGGCACCGTTGACCCGTTCCTTAGGTAGTTCCTGGGCTCGTCCTTCACGAACTGTTGCGCGACAGCTTTGTCACAAGTTGCTCCCGTGAGCACTTGTTTGTACACTTTGTGCGCTATCCGCAACTTGATGACGTGATGACGTCAACCGGATCGTTAAACGGTTAACCGCTGTGGCACACCGCACCGACGCACAGTGGGGCCGATTCCCGAAAAGCTGGTCAAAAGTCGAAAAATGAAGTTTTATTTTATAGGATTTAGAGTACATGGGTGGATAGAGTAATGGTTAAAGAATATAATGGAACATTTTATAAGGGCTAGTGAAGTATACCTGGCAAGTATAAGCCAGTACAAAAGAAACCTTCGCGCAAGTAATAGCTCGATCGTTCGAGCTCATATTCAAGCGTCATATTAAAAAATTCGTAGAAAATCGTAAAATTGGTGTTTCTTAATTCTGCAAAATGGAGGTTTCAGGTTGAAAAAAGTAGTTTATTATCATATGCGTCGAAAATTATAACAGATACATATAAATTAATAGCTAAACAATGTCTAAAGTAGAAAAAAATGAAAAATTATGTGCAATCATTTTAGAAAAACAGGGAAAAAGTTAAAAGTTCCGCAGTGTTCCGCAACGAAACAAGTTTTAAATTGAAGTTTGTACTGTTATGTAACAAAATTAGTAAAATTCAGCTGCAGCTAGCCGCAACTTTGTTTTAAGTGCACATTTGAATATAAAAAATTACAAATTCACATTAACCACTTGTTGCACGTTTTTTTCAAATGAATATAATTTTGTGAAACTTGTTACTCGGGGGTTTTTGGGGTCGCTGAATACGAATCCGGTGTCAAAAAAACTAAATTCAAAATGGCGAATCCAATATGGCGAACGGAATTTTCGAAATCAATTGGATTCGCTTGAAACTTGTTACTCGGAGGTTTTGGGGGTCGCTGAATACGAATCCGATGTCAAAAAACCAAAATTCAAAATGGCGGATCCAATATGGCGGGCGCAATTTTTTAAATCGGTCGGATTCGCTTGAAACTTGTTTCTCGGGGGTTATGGGGCTGGCTGAGAACGAATCCGGTGTCAAAAAAACAAAATTCAAAATGGCGGATCCAATATGGCGGACGCAATTTTCGAAATCGGTCGGATTCGCTTGAAACTTGTTACTCGGGGGTTTCTGGGATCGCTGAATACGAATCCGGTGTCAAAAAAACAAAATTCAAAATAGCGGATCCAATACGGCGAACATAATTTTTTAAATAAAACCACCATTTTTAATTTTGTTTCTTCTTGGCTATGCAACGTGAATAGTTCCGTAGCGTAGTGGCTTACACGCTGGACATTATTGTTCTCGGTTCAAATCTCGTGTAGGTGATTTTTTTTTATTTTGCATAATAATTATTTAATAAAATTGTAGTTAAATTAATTCAGCAATTTTCATAATTTTAATAATAATTTTAATGTTATAAATAACTTATTTCGTTTTAGAGTATATATTGTTGGATTCTAACATTTATAGAGGATAACGGAACATTTGAAAAGAGTCGACTGTATACATAGACCTACCTGCAATATATAGGTCTACCTATACATAGTGGAACAGATAGACTTTTTGCGAGGGTAACGGAATATTTAAAAAGGGTCGATCACGTCACAAAGGGTCGATAGGCCTACCTGTGGGCCTGAGGCAGTTACGAGCAGAGTTGCCTGATACGTATCTTTTTCGCGTATGCCCATTCAGTTTGGCATCCACGTGTTCATCAGTGAAGTACTTAGTTCAACTATTTAAAGGTATACCAGGTGTATGCATAAGTTTTTTCCGGTTTAACTAAGAGATGGCGCCAGCGAAAAGTACGCAGCGTATGAATTTGACACATACGTCATTTTGTTCGTCTGACATTAACCTACAAACACACACAAGTTGAGTCCGCCAAAAACTAGCGTCTTTGTTTTATCGTTCAGTGATCATGTCTAGTTTTGTGCCTGAAAAAGAACATTTGCGGCACGCATTGCTTTTCTTATTTAATCAAAAGAAAAAGGCTGCTGAAAATCAACGTTTGCTGGTAGAAACATATGGTGAACACGCTCCATCGATTAGAACATGTGAGACATGGTTTCGACAATTTAAAAGTGGTGATTTCAATGTGAAAGACAGTGAGCGTTCTGGTAGACCACAAAAATGCGAAGACGAGCAATTGCAGGAGTTATTGGATGATGACCCGACTCCAACTCAACGGCAATTAGCAGAAGCATTACATGTGTCACAAGAAATAATCAGCAGACGTTTACGAGTAATGGGGAAGATCAATAAACTCGGTAAATGGGTCCCACACGATTTGAATGAACGTCAAATAGAAAATCGCAAAGTCACTTGTGAAGTGCTGCTTCAACGCCACGAAAGGAAATCATTTTTGCATCGAATTGTGACGAGTGATGAAAAATGGATTTATTTTGAAAACCCGAAGCGGAAAAAATCGTGGCTTTCACCTGGCGAAGCCGGTCTTTCAACACCAAGACCAAATCGCTTCGGCAAGAAGACCATGCTCTGTGTCTGGTGGGACCAGAGCGGTATTGTGTATTATGAACTCTTAAAACCCGGCGAAACCGTTAATACACAACGCTATCGTCAACAAATTATTAATTTAAACCACGCATTAATCGAAAGACGACCGGAATGGGCCAGAAGACATGGCAAAGTGATTTTGTTACACGACAATGCGCCGTCTCACACAGCAAAAGCAGTGAAAGACACCTTGAAATCGCTTGGATGGGACATCCTTCCGCACCCGCCGTATTCGCCAGACCTGGCGCCATCTGACTATCACCTCTTCGCATCAATGGGGCACGCGCTCCCAGAGCAGCACTTCAGCAATTTCGAGGAAGTTGGAAAATGGCTCGACGAATGGTTTGCCGCAAAAGACAAGCAGTTTTTCTGGCATGGTATTCATAAGTTACCTGAAAGATGGGTGAAATGTGTAGAAGCCGATGGCCAATATTTTGAATAAAACAAAAATTAATTTCCCTTGAAAATTACGTGTTTTTTTTTACCAAAAAACCGGAAAAAACTTATGCATACACCTGGTATATAGCCCTTAATTTGAAAGAGATATGTTATTTTTATAGAAATTTAATACCGGCTATGATAAATCAACTAATAATAAATTACTGTCGCTCAATAATTTATTACTGCTTAATTTATTACAAGTTGCGTTAAATTTTTATAAGGGTAGTTATTTGTTGGAAAATATAAGGGTTCCTTATTGCTATATACATGCCTGGAAAGTCTTTCGCATGCACTGCGCATGCCTGCAAAGGGCACGCATCTGGCAAGGGGATACGCTTGATGCAACTCTGGTTACGAGTTACGAGCCAGTGGCGAAGTGATATTTCTTGAAGTAACAGTTGTTGTGTTGGATCGTACAAAGTAAAAAAATATTCAAAAATTTGCCAAACATCGTGAAGTGGATCGTTTTGCAAAATAGACGCTTCAAGTGCAAGTAAGTGCATTACTTTTACATGTTTAATGAATAATAATAAAGATACATTGTTATTCTTTATTTCATTTAAATTTACACAATGCTTAAAGATTACAAGTGAAAAATAACGTGTAAACGTTTCAGTTAGCATACAAAAAAAGTCATGTTTTGTAAACTTTTATTCACAAAATTATTGTAAACTATAGTTTATATAATTTTTTAGCAAAAGTTTTTGCTTTCACTTCAACGTGTTATAAATTTAAAACTTTTTTTTTTGTTTCAGGTGCTGATCGTACTAAACAAATTTCTGGTTTGTCAAGGGGAGAAATTTTTAGATTACTGAAAGACAACTTAAATGACAGTGCTACAATAGCTTTTGAAAAAATTGAAAATAATTTGTCTACAAAATTACAGCGATCTTTTACGTTATCAGACAATGCGAAATCTGTCGTTCGTATACTATTACATAAATTAAAAGCAAAGTGGCAGGAAGTTTGGCAGATGGAACAAAAATTTCTGGAGAAGAATCAGCAATGGCTAAATGGCATCGTTTATTTCAATGGAAAGAAAGAAGATGGATCACCACCACAAACTACGTCAGATGAAACACATATGGGCTGCCCAAAACAGCAATTTGCACAAACCAGTGAAAGAACGAAGCGAAGGAGAACCGAAGACATTCGATCGGGATCAAGTACTGAAGAGCTCTCCTACGCAACACAGATGAACTTACGAATCGAAGGAAACGTGGAAGCTGCCAAAATTGTTAAAGATATAACTTCGAGTAGTCCATCTAAAGCTCGAAAGTATAGAAAATCTTTGGAGTTTATTCCTGAAGTCACTCTTTCTGCTGATGAAGCTGTTTCACTTGTAATCGAGCAAAAACTATCGCGAAATCAATACCAGGGATTAAGGAGTATAAGTAAAAAAAAGAAATGTATATTATATCCATGTTATAAATTAGTACAGAAAGCTAAGTGTAAATGTTATCCTGAAAAAGGTAGTATTAGTATACTACTGTGTTCAGAAAGTAAGGTGAATTTTGTTTTAAAATTAAAATTTTTTATTTATTCTTCCAAATCAATTTCGTTCCCCTCAAAATAATCCCCCCTAGCTACAATACACTTATGCCAACGTTTTTTCCAATCTTTGAAGCATTCTAAAAAGTCGTCCTCAGGTATAGCCTTCAATGCGCGTAGCGATTCACGTTTGATCTCTTCAATCGACTCAAAACGATTTCCCCGGAATGGTCTCTTGAGCTTTGGGAACAGCCAGAAGTCACACGGTGCTGAATCAGGCGAATACGGTGGTTGTGGAGCGACATGAGTTGAGTTTTTGGCGAAAAACTCACGAAGAACCAAACGCGAATTTTGGCACCAAACGCGATTTGACTCTTCTGAGGCACAAATGATCCTTCAAAATTGCTTGCACTGATCCAATTGATATTGCAAGCATATCGGCAAGGTCTCGAATTGTTAATCAACGATTTTCGAGCACCAATTCCTTGATTTTCTTGATGTGTTGCTCATCAATTGACGTCGATGGTCGTCCAGAGCGTTTCAAATCATCAACACGTTCTCTGCCTTCTTTGAAGTCTTTGTACCACTTGTAAACATTTTTCTGTGAGATAGTCTCGTCATCGAAGGCCTTTTGTATTATTCGATACGTTTCAGCGCCGGAAATTTCATGCCGCAATCAAAATTTAATAGCACTTCTTTGCTCAACAAAATTCGACATCGTAAAAATCGCCAAATTCACTTTTCTTTGTTCACAAAACCAAGCGTAAACTAAAAACTAATGATGATATTGACATGTAATTTGTCACAGATGTCACTAACAGTCCTACCGACTTGAAAAAAAAATTCATTTGTCCGATTCGATTAACGCGGGAAGTTTAAATTAAAAATTCACCTTACTTTTTGAACACAGTAGTATGTGAAACCAATTCAGAAGTTAAACTACAAGCTTTATTAGACTATACAATCAGCCGACTGTTGACGACTCAAATGGATGTCGTAAAATTTTGCCGGATGAACAACTTTCTAATTTTTATTCAATTTGTAAGTGGGGTTTGATGGCAGTTCTGGCCAAAGTAAGTACAAGCAAACATTTAGTGATGATAATGGAAATAAATCAGATGCTAGTATCTTTTTCACTTCGCTTGTTCCAGTGCAACTAATATCGATCGATAAAAATACATCTGCAAAAATCATTGTATGGAAAAATCTGAGACCATCATCACCACGCTTTTGTAGACCAATAAAAATGGAATTTTTGCATGGAACTACTGAGGCCACTGTTAAACAAACAGAGTATATAAAGGAACAAACGGACAAACTTATGCCTTTTGAAACTGTAATAAATGGAAAAGAGATCATTGTTACTTACGAACTTGCTTTAACTATGATTGATGGTAAAGTTTGTAACGCAATTACTGCAACTGCTTCTACTCAACGTTGCTATTTATGTAATGCTACTAGTAAAGATTTCAATAAGATCGATGTACTTTTAAAAAAGGAAATTAATAGAGAGAATTTAACTTTTGGCTTATCTACATTACATATGTGGATTCGATTATTTGAATGTTGTTTGCATGTTTCGTATAAATTGGATATTAAAAAATGGCAAGCGCGAACAAGTGAAGATAAGAAAGCGACAGAAAATACAAAAAAAAATATTCAAAAAGGTTTTCGCCAACAGTTAGGACTTATTGTGGATCAACCAAAGCCTGGATATGGTAGTACGAATGATAGGAACACTGCTCGACGATTTTTCGAAAATGCATCAATTTCCGCTACTATAACGGGCGTTGACGAAGATGTTATTAAAAGGTTCCATGTTATTTTACGAGCTATTTCAAGTGGTCATGAAATTAATGTACCACATTTCCAAGAATACACAATAAAAACAGCTCGAAAATTCGTCGACTTATATCCCTGGTTCTACATGCCTACTTCTGTTCACAAACTTTTAATTCACGGTTCTGAAATAATACAATCTGCTTTATTGCCAATCGGACAAATGTCTGAAGATGCACAGGAGTCTTGTAATAAATATATTAAAAGATACCGTGAAGATTTTGCACGAAAATGCAGCAGAACAAAATCGATGGATGATCTTTTCTTGCGCTTGCTAGTCGCATCAGATCCGTATATATCAAGCTTGAAGAAATTGCCACATAAGAAATTAAAATCCTGATTTCCGGAAACAATTGCTTTGCTTACTTCACCAACTGTTTATGCGTCTACTGATGATTCTATCTCTTCTTTTTCGATGTCGTCAGATTCTTCAGATTTTTATACAGACAATTCGACTGATGATGAAGACTAATTTTTATGTTAATATTAGAACAATATTCTTGTTAATATAAATTTATTTTTTGAATTTGGCTTTGTACTGTATTTCTCAAATAAATATGTTAGAATTCAAAAAATCGTGTTCCTTATTACACTTTGTTATATATTTGAATTATACATTTTTCAATATTTTTATGAATGATTAAAAATGTAATTACTTATCTGAAATATGTACAAAATATTTCTTTTAAACAAGAAAATCATTACTCTGTAATCCAAATACATTTATTTAAAAACTGTCAATCAAATTATTATACAGTAATCTTGAAAAATGTTTACTTAAACTAAAATAATTATAAATTAACTGTTTGAACATGTTAATTTTATTTCACAAAATCTATTTTGTTTCAGAAAATGATTTTAAGATATATGTGCTTCAAAGAAAAAATTACTTGCATGTAACTGAAGTACATCCACTTCAATAAATAAAGGAAATGTAACTTGTAAATAGTATAAAATAAGTCTTTCGAAAGTGATTTTAATCAATACAATTTGTTTGAGAAATCCATCCGGTGTAACTTGACAGATCTTGAACCTGCGAATATATTGGAAAAATATGAGTCTTCACTCACGACAGGGTGAAAATAAAACCAGACTTGTAGATGGTATTTTGAGAAAGCGGTTTATTGTACCTTCCGCATGTCAATTACAAAAATTGGCTGAATTTAGAAAATATAGGAATATAAAATAACTACAATAATAAGTTTAATTTGGACAAGACAAATAATATAAATAAATACACCAAAAATCTGAGAATTGAAAACTGACTTTAATTTTGGAAATGGAATTTGGTTTGAGATGTTGCAGCCCACAATTATATTAATTGTGCTGTATGTGATGAGAGCGGTGCGCTCGCTGAGAGCAGTGTGCGTGCTGCAGCCAGTGCTGCGGAGCATACCACGCAATGAGATAAATGAGTGCGTAGGCAAATTCAATACCTGTCACCAAGTACTCAATGAGACCGTGAATTAGAACTTACAGCAAGTGAATGCTAGCACATGAAATTCTGGCCACTGTTTCTAATTCTAGTGTGACAGGTTATGAAACAGTCTACGCTTCAGAGCATAATAATGTGAGTTTGAGTATGCACAAAATGATCAGACTGAATTCACAACACTTTCCCATTCAGTTTAATTGGGGAAAAGTGTAGTGAATTGGTACAGCACACGCAATTATATTATTTGAGCATGCAAATAATTGAGTGAAAAACGTGGTGCAGCCCGCGTTACAGAGCACGCCAAAGTATGAGAACTTTAGTTTTAATGTACCGATATATGAACCTCCTCACCGTCATTGAATTACGTTAAATTGTAACGATGTACGCTTACTTCAATTTGAGTCCTGGTGAGCAAAGAAGATTGAGACGATCCGGTTAAGAAAAGTGAAAATTGTCCGAGCCTTCCAAATGCGGGCGCTGTTCCGGCGGTCTTTCACAGAAGAGAGCAAAGCCGAAGTCAAGCGAGAGAGACATCCTCTCGCTCAACGCGGCATGCCTACGAGGCACAACCTCGGCTCCGCGAAGCCCTGCCTCGGCTATCTCCGCCCAACCGAAAGCTGCGTGCTTGAGCACAGCAACAGGTCGACGCACGGCGAATATCGATCGCCGTGCGCCAGCTGATTATCCAACACAATTATAGATGTAAAAGTAGATGTTTTATTACTTTTATCAAATATATAATTTACTTACAGATTTATAAAAAGTTGATGAATTTTTATAATCGCTATTTTGGATCTGCTATTTTGAATTTTGTCTTTTTCACATCGGATTCATGTTCAGCGACCGCAAAAACCCCCGAGTAACAAGTTTCAAGCAAATCCGGCCGATTACAAAAATTGCGTCCGCCATATTGGATCTGCCATTTTGAATTTTGTTTTTTTCACACCGGATTCGTATTCAGCGACCTCGAAAACTTACAGAAACCAAGTTTCATACAAATTCGATAGACATTCGGTATTATAACTGAGTATTTTCGGTTTACTATCGCCATTTTGAACCCGCCATTTTGTTTTTTTACAATTTTGACTTCAGATTCGTAATCAGCGACCCCAAAAACCCTCATATACTATATTTCAAACAGAATGAACTACGTTTTCGACTTTTGACAAGCTTTTCGGGAATCGGCCCCACTGTGCGCCATGTCGATTTGATTATCGTGAGGCTTCCTATTTCTTCGTAGTTGATGCCTGGAGTGCTCGTAAACGCGCTGACGACGTAGTCAGGGGGATGCTGCCTGGGTTTTGCTAGTCCACCTTTTGCTGCTATCAACCTGTAAGAAGGTAGGAGAAGAAGCGTAAGAATGCTTACTGCGTTTGTTCCCCTTCTTTCTTATAATGCGTAGTGCGAGAGCATTTATGCTCATTCGTATTTTAGCAATCCATCTGCAAACATGTCCACTATTCATTCCCGCGTCTCGGGATCTCGCGTCTACGGAGCCGTGCTATGCAGGGGGAAACATCTATCCCCCGAGGTGCTGGGGCTGGTGTTAAGTATTTGCCTTACCTCCTTTGGTTTTTTTTTTGTATATTTCTCAATCAATAATATTTTTATTTTTTACTTCATTTTATGTTTACTTTATTTTATTTTTTTGAATTTCCTCTGCTTGCGCTCCGTGGAGCTCTCTTTCCACATTCATTTAGTGGTTTAGTATTCGATAAATAGTTTTAGACGGTTAGCGTGAACCGTCTGAGTTTTCCGTCCCTTGCGGACGATGTAATTAACGGGAGGCCTCGCTTCCACAATCTCGTGATGTTCCGTCCACTTCGGGGTCAACTTGGCGGACCGCCCCCTGCGCACCGTCTCGTCGCGGAGGAGTACGCGTTCGCCAACGCTGTACTCCTGCACCTGCGCGCCGTGGTCGTACGCGGTCTTCGACCGTCTTTTCGCGCCTTCCAGATTATCGTGAGCTACTGTCCATGGCGCGTAATCGCTCGCGTAACTCTTGGACGTAGTCGTCGTAAGCATAGGTGCTGCGGGGCTCCTGTTTCACAGCGGTCGGTAACTCCGCTTCGCGTCCGTACACCAATACATGGGGTGACAATCCGGTCCCCGTATGTAGAGTGGTGTTGTACGTGAACATCGCGTACGACAGCCACTCGTTCCAATTACCTTGATCCTCGTTTATGGAATTTTTCAGGTACTCAGCGAGGGTGCGATGCGATCTTTCTAGTGCGCCATTTAATTCTGGATAGTAAGTATATATTTTT
This sequence comes from Cylloceria caligata, assembly GCA_963942595.1. Taxonomy (NCBI): domain Eukaryota; kingdom Metazoa; phylum Arthropoda; class Insecta; order Hymenoptera; family Ichneumonidae; genus Cylloceria; species Cylloceria caligata. The sequence continues at coordinate 41,148,616 of OZ012703.1, read as the reverse complement.
TCCCGGAGACGCTTTCCGGTAGCGGTCCTACGATGTCGACCGCACCCTTTTCAAATGACCTCGATGGGGTGTCCGTTACCGCCATCGGAACTCGTTCCCTTTTCCTGATTTTATTCTTTTGGCAGGATTCACAGGACGATATAAAATTTTCTAAATCTCTTCTCAGGCCGGGCCAGTCGTATTTGGTCCGAATCCGATGTAACGTACGCCGTATACCCTGATGCCCGCCTATGGGGGTGTCGTGGTATTCTCTAATTATTTTCTGGCGGTCATCGGCAGAAGGAGTGGCTACGTCACTGCGCTAGTCGCTATACTTTTTTATAACGCTGTCTTCGTCCGCGCTGCTGGAAGTTCGTGGGCTATGGGCCCCGCCGTGCCTCGCTTCCTCAGCAGGCCTTTGCGGTGCTCTGTCCGCAGTTTCTTCGCTCGGTGTGCCCACGGTTAGCTCCGCCGTTAGGTAGCTCTCTGTCTCGAGCGGCCTTGCAACGTTTGCTTTTCGCGGCCTTCCGCGCTTCGCGGGTCCGCCATGCTGTGCTGGGCCCGCTCCGTCCTTATCAGCGGTGCTCGCAGTCTTACCAGTGGCTTGCGTTGCTTACTTGCGTGGTCTGCTCCTTCCCCGACCGCACGGCTTTTCGGCGGGGCTGTGGGGTTCAGTAGAGCGATCTGCATGCATGCTGCGAATCTCTCTATCTTCTTCTGGCGCATTGGCCAGCCCGGCCTCTCTCTCTGCCGCGTTGCTGGGCTGGCCCGGGGTATTCTCGGCTCTCCGCTTTGTGCGGCTGTCCGTACCCGGACGCTTGCTGTCCTCGTCTCTCTCGCGGGCGAGCTCGATTTCTTGCTCCAGCGATCTACCATGGCTCTACGAGGTATCTTCGGCTGTCCGCTTTGTGCGGTCAATCGTTGTGCCTACTTGCCCTGGTTTGCTGTCCTCTTTCGACACACGGACTTCGTTCTTCGCTCTCGCCTGGGCCCTCGTAGTAAGGCATATTCGACTTAGCGCATCTGCATTCGTGTTGCGCTTTCCTGCCTTGAACTCTACGTTAAACTCATGTTCCGCCAGTTTTATTTTCCAACGCATCAATCTCGAACCTGGGTCCTTTACTCCGAACAGCCAGGTGAGCAGTTGGTGGTCCGTCACTACTGTGAAACGGGTGCCATAAATATATTTCCGGAATTGGGCTAGGGCCCATACTATTGCAAGTAGTTCCATTTCAGTAGTCGTATAATTCAACTCGGCTTTAGTCATGGTGCAGCTTGCATAGCATATGGGCAAATCGTCCCCGATCTTGCCTTGCCGGAGTATCGTGCCGAGCGCCGGATCTGATGCGTCTGTTGTCTCGACGAACGGTTTTTCGAAGTCCGGATACTGTAATATTGATGCCGTGGTAAGTGCCGTCTTCAGTTCTTCGAATGCGGCATCCCTTACAGCGGTCCAGTCGAATTAAACCCTTTTCTGGGTTAATTCCGTGAGCGGCTTAGCGGTTTTCGAGAAATCTCTGATGAATTTTCGGTAATAACCGGCTAGTCCGAGGACGGATTGAACTCGTTTTACGTCTCTCGGCACCGGGAATTCCTTTACCGCTTCTAGTTTTCGGGAATCCGCTCGCACTCCCTCTTCAGAAATTATGTGGCCGAGGTACTGCGTTTCCTTTCGCAGGAATTGGCAGTTGCTGGGTTGCTTGTCCAACTTTGCCTCTCTCAGCCGCTGTAGCACTTCCCGCAGCCGGTCGTTATGCTCCTTGAAGGTTTTTCCATGTATCACGATGTCATCGAGGTACACGTAGCATTTGACTCCTTCTAGTCCGGCCAGCGCCGAGTTCATCAGTCTCTGGTAGGTCGGTAGCGCGTTTTTGAGTCCGAAAGGTATTCGGTTATACTCAAAATGGCCCTGCGGAATGGAAAATGCAGTTTTTTTCTTGTCTTGCTGTGCCATCGGAATTTGGTGAAATCCCGAGGCGAGGTCCAGGGTCGTGTAATATCGGGCTCGTCCCAGCTGGTCCAATATCTCCGTGATATTGGGCAGTGGTTATGAATCCCCGATAGTGGCTTCGTTTAACTTTCGAAAATCCACCACTACGCGCATTTTCCTCACGTCAGGTTGCTGCGTCAGGTTTCTTCGCTACAACCAACAGCGGCGCGTTCCATTGACTCCGGCTGGGCTGGACAATGCCTTTCGCAAGCATTTCGCGGGTCTGCCTCTCCACTTCTCTTTTATGGGTTTCGGGCAGCCTGTATGGGTGCACCTTAATGGGCTGCACCCCATCCTTGAGGGGTATCACATATTCTACCATAGGCGTGCATGGCAGCCTGTCCCCTGGTAGGTGGAATACATCTTCGTATTCCCTAGTAATCTCATCGCGCGCTTCGCGCTCTTCCTTATTGAGATTTCTCGTGTCTAGCTCTTGAGCTAGTCGTGCGAGGCGGTCTGCCCCTCGCTCTGCGCTGACGGTGCATACTTCGGTCGTCGCGGCTTCGAGACCGTGACCCACTGCCGTTATCTCTAGCGGCTCGAGTTCCACCACGGGGCGTTGTACCTCAACAGCCAGCTCGGTGGTGTTTTTAAGACTTACTGCACACCTACTACCATGCGGCGGCGTGATGCAGGCTCCCATAATCACTCCGTTTCCGAGTTCCTTTTTTGAGAGTAGCCCAACAAATTTGCTCGTTGTTGCGGCATAGGTAACTGTCTCGCTGCGTGGCGGCAGAGATACCCTCGTCGTGCCGACCAGCAGCGGCATGCAATGCCCGTACAGCTTCAGCGTCTCTTCGTGCAGGATATCGGCCTTGTAATACTTGATAAAATCCATACCTAGCAGCCCATTGACCCCTAGCGGCACGTTATTCGGGACTATGTAGAAGCAATGTTCCACGTTTAACGCCGGTGTCTCCAGCACAGTTTATGCTATACCAAGGGGGGTGAATTTTTCGCCTGCCACACCCTGTAATTCCACGGAGCACCTGCTTACCATAGTCTCGGGCTTGAGGCATCCCTCTTTCAGTATACTGCACTAGGCCCCGATGTCCGCTTTAAGGGTGAGTACACCGGTCACAGCCAACGGTGCAATGATGTGAAAGTCGCTGGCCGTTGCGCTGAACGCCGGCAACGTTACTTGCAGTGACTGCTGCGTTGTTTTCCTCTTTCTGCACGCAGGTTTCTGCTGGGCCGTGAGCGTGTTTATTCTCATCGTTCCCAGCGGGCTTGCATCGGTGTCTAATCGACTCGTTCCGGCATTGACTGTGGACTTTTCACTCTTGTCGCCGGAGTTCCTTGGACGTCGATGGTGCTGTGGCGTCTGTGCTGGCTCGTTCTTATTTTGCGACAATCTTTTTCTGCAGTCCCTCCACACGTGGCCCTTCTTTTGGCAGTAATTGCACACGATGTCTACGTTGTGTATTGACTTGTTTTTCACTGGGTATTGGCAGGCTCACTCTTCCCGATCTCCGGGTGCAGTCTCGTGCCATGTGTCCGGCTTTCCCGCAGGTGAAACAATTTTCGCTCTGCCGGGATGGTGCGCCCTGGGACCTTTTGAGGTGGCTTAATGCTCCACCTACCCCTCCCTTTGGCTGCACCATATTGGTGATCTCGATGGCTCTCGTTACCAGCTCGTGGAGAGTGGTGTAGTTACGGGATCTCACCAGAATTTGGACCTGCCCATGCAGTCCATCTTCAAAGTTGGCTTGGGCGCTCTTCCGTATTATTTTCTCAATGATGCGCATTTCCGACATCGTAGTGGCTTCCTCGCAAAGCTTTTCTATTATATCGACGGTGATACGCTCGGTCCTGGCGGCGTATACCGTGATGTCCCCTCCCTGGCCCTGCCGGAGGGAGTTGAATTCTACATGTAGCGCAGGCAACGACTTCCTCTTCCCGTCCAGGGCCTCCAGCTCGGTTTTAAGCTGTGCTACCGAGTGGATGACTTTGTGCTTTATTTCTCTAGACGCCCTACCCTCGAGCTTGCTGCTGAGCACTAGTTCTAGCAGGCTGTCTTGATCCCGGGGCGCTACTCGTTTGAAAACAGTCTCACATGATCGTAAAAAGGCGTCTAGTTTGTCAGCGTTGCTTCCGTCGAAATGCTTGATGTTTTTTAGCGCTAGTCCAAGATCGAGCGTCCTCGGTGGTTCCGGCACCCTCTGTTGTTCCCTTTGGAACACGGGATCCGCAGGGGGATAATCTGACTCCTCAAATCGGGTTTGCCTCGACCGCGGACGTGGTATCTCGTTCTTTCAACCCTGTATTTTCCAGCCTCCGCGATAGTTCGGCATTTTGCTCTCGTAGGGACCGGATGAGTTCAAACTCGTCCGCCCCTGCCTCGTTGAGCGTGTCCGCCAAGTTCCGTCTTGCTGACGGTATTTCGGCCTCCCTGAGTTCGCGATCGAGTTCGCGTTGACCTCGATCGTGCTCACGCCGCACAGTGGACGCAGAGCCCGAAATCGTGGCAGTAAATACAAATAACCTCCGATCGGAATGAAAATCGGTATGCAGGGGTTTTTAAGGTCGCTGATTACGAATTTGAAAGCTAAATTATTGTAAACAAAATGGCCGATCCAATATGGCGGACATGGATGTTAAAAAGGTGTCCGATCTTGACAAAAATTGGTATATGCGGGTTTTTAGGGTCGCTTATTACGAATCCGAAAGCCAAATTATTGTAAACAAAATGGCCGATCCAATATGGCGGACATGAATGTTAAAAAGGTGTCCGATCTTGACAAAAACTGCTATATGTGGGTTTTGAGGGTCGCTCATTACGAATCCGAAAGCTAAATTATTGTAAACAAAATGGCCGATCCAATATGGCGGACATGAATGTTAAAAAGGTGTCCGATCTTGACAAAAACTGCTATATGTGGGTTTTGAGGGTCGCTCATTACGAATCCGAAAGCTAAATTATTGTAAACAAAATGGCTGATCCAATATGGCGGACAAGTATGTTAAAAAAAATTTTAAAAACTCCCTCCAGCCGTACCACTCAAAAAAGGATGAAATAATTTACTTATTTAGTATGACGTTTTCGTATACAATGATATATAACTTGCATTAGTTATTTGAATTTTAATTATTATAATTGAATTGAACAAAATTGATATACGCGGGTTGTGAAAGTGACTGATTGCGAATCAGAAAGCCAAACAATAACGTAGTGAAATTATCGTTCAAATTATCCTTTATAATAAGATATAATTCTTTCCTCGTCAAATGTACTCCTTCGTAATGGGACCCTGTAATAAAGACATAAAATTGTATAGAATTTGTGTTGAAGGATCAGATCAAAATTTTAATGAATTTTAATTATTGTAACAAATAAGTAGCCGGAATAATTATTCGTATTTTTTTTTGAAAAGTACATAAAAAACAACAGTTATGAAAAAAAAATTGAATTTAGACTATTATGAAAGAAGTTATGAGCAAAAAAACATAAACAAATATTTTTTGAACGGGTGACCAAAAACATCTCAAAATGTACCAGAAGCCGATTTTTGATGAGTACATGAAAATATGACAAAATCAAGGGAAAAAAAATTGAACTGTCCGATTTGGCGTGGAATGCCCCATATATACCTATATATATAATAAAAATGTATCAAATATAAATAAAATGTGACGATTCAATTTAATTACTTTAGTATATACTTACATATATATGTATTGTTGTATGTCTACAAAAATAGATATATAAATGATTTACTTGAATTTGTATTTTGTATATATATATGTATATATATATATATATATTATATATAGTATATGTATAGATATAGTCCTATTGCTCAAGTAGCAGCTGTTCAATGGCCCCATGGCATGGTGTATGGCGCCGCGCGCGCGTGCACGGTCGGCAACCGCCTGTTTTACGTTGCCAAAAACCATAACAGACAAAGTTATGCAGCTCTAGGCAGCTAATTCCTGTTAATTTCGCAAGCTTATATAATAAACTAAAGGCCTAGACATTGGCTGTCGCAGAATATGGCAGAAAGTATAACTTTTCGGATAGTTGAAAATATAAGTTTACAAAATTCTTTCACTTTATTTATGCAGTAGTTTATACTACACTTCAATAATTTACATATTTATTTTAAGCTCAACCAATGTAAAAATATCTTCTACATACCTCCAGAAGTCGTATCCATGTCTCCGGATTGATTTAAAACACTTCACTTTAAAGTTATCGATTTTATAAGTCACGGTAGTTTTCGCTCGTTCAGCGCGCGATGCGAACACTCGTCTCGAAGGCTAACTTCCAACTGACGCAGCGACGAAGGTATACGGTGAAAAAGGTTCCCCTTTTACAATTTAACGCAGCCATTAGTCCTCTACCTGACTGCCTGCTCAAATATCCCGATTGTAAAAATTTTTTTCTGACTTTTCTGCCACGATTTCGGGCTCTGCGTCTACTGTGCGCCGCAGCCTTTCATACTGTCGTCGAACTCTTTCTAATTCGCGTTGGCTTCGGTCGACCGCCTCCAACCGATCGCGTACCCTTGCTTGTACCGACCAGGCTGTCGTACCGGTAGCTGCAGAGAAACCTACTCGATCTATGGTTCGCATATTTTCAATTTCCCGCTCAACCATGTCCTCGGTGATGTGCTCGGGCGTTCGTTCGCCAGTAGCCATGTTAAACACGTCGTCGCTAACGTCGCTGTCGAAATCCCCGAACGACGCACCCCTACGTGGGTTTACGCGGAACTGGGCCGTCAGTCGGTCTGCAAGGGCCTCTTGTCGGCCGAGGGGATTCGCCCCGACGCAGGCAATTTCGTCTCTAGCGAGTTGCCTCTATGTCTTGATCGGGCTCCTCCAGACTCTGACATGTTTGCTAATTTCTCGGCGAACTATACTTTGAAATATTCCCACAAAATCTCAAGAGAAATATATATCAAGTGGAATATTTTCCCAAATATCGGTTCTACGCTGCCTTTGGCAAAAATTATTTTTTTTTTCACGGTAAAATTCCCAAATATTTTTCCTAACTGGCTTTAGTTTATCGGCTATATGTATAAGTATAATGTAACCGCCACTTACAGAAAGATGATCTGGTAGATGGTCCTTTCCATGTGATTTTCTCAGGTGTTGCCGACTTGATGTCCTGCAGCTCTTTTATGTTGATGATCCTTGATGTCTTCCTTGACGCTGTTGACCCGTTTCATCGTTGGTTCCTGGGTTCGTCCTTAGTGCGTCGCCAATGGTTGCGCGACGGCTTCTTCTCAAGTAGCTGTTTCGCGTACTCGGTTGCACACTTTGTGCGGTTCTCCGCGACTTGACGTGACACCGTCAATCGGGACTTTAAATGGTTGACCGATACGTCACCCCGCACCGACGTTCTTTTCGCGTCTTCGCGTTAGATTCGTCGGGTTTTACGAACTACACTGGCGTCCTTTGCACGAGTCATAGTCGTGACTTCAGAGTATTCGTAACTTTGTTCGGAACACTTTTGTCCTAATAAATCACGAATCACTTAACTTCGGCACATCCCACCGCTGCCACCAAATGTTATGCCGGTACCGAGCAATTGGATTATTCGGTATTTGGTATAATATTAAAGGTTATTATTTTTTGGGATCTTTTGCCGATAAGGAGATGGATCTCGAGTTATCGATGAAAACGCGAATTTATATAAATGGAAGTATTTATTATGGGCAACGGTAACTTCCCGTTGTCTATTTAATTGTCAAAGTAAGAAGTACAATAATACGTTGTTTCGAGTATTTCACGAGGAACCAGCTGTTCTCTTTTTAATCTAATTTAATACTGTCTTTTCGTAAAGCAGTTGCTAACTGTCTTCACGAAAATCCTTTAGTTTGCAATTTTAGTGTTAGCCTATCGTTAAACGCCAAGCGCGTCGCCTCATGCTGCGTCGGCGTTCTTGGTGTCGATCGTACGATCGGGCATTGGACTTCGTTTCCTGTCTTGAACGAATTTCAATGTTTCTTTGCTATGGAATATTCCCAAATATACGAAATACCTGAGTGGAATATTCTGCGGCACAACAATATCACGGGGGATGCAGCAAAGTAATCAAAGGCGATTTACTTTAGCAATTTACGATGGATCCTTGGGAAATTTACTAGATCGTCAGAAATAATGTAAAATTTCATTGTATGTTTGATGATGAAATTTTGAAATTTGCATTAAAAAAATGTTAACCCTGGCACGAAATCATTATTGAAAGCTTTAATGTTCATAGATCACTTGTCTTATTTGATAATTAAGTTCACAATAGGCTGCGTACGATATCGAGGGCACAGCCTCTTGGTTGCGGTCCATAAGAATACACAGAGAACTTGACAAATGATCGCTGTTTCTACCCGTTTTCGTTGAAAATGAAAGTGAGCTATCAAATACCTTTGGTACATGTTCACACAGTTGCTAATCTATTGATATTTTACGATTCAGCGATTCAATTTCAATAAATCCCTCATTTGAACACTTCATCAATAAAAATATTATAATGAATTACATAATGTACCGAAATGTGACATCGCTGCTCGTCAGAGCGCAAACCTTAATCGTATAGATTTGGCACCTCTGCCTAAACGCGAACAGTAAGCTCTGTAACGGTATTTTTTAACGTTCACATATATTTTATTTATCGTGGGGATTCGGGCTCGATCACATGACTAATTAATAGAGACTTCGTAGTGGTTGATAGTAAGGCTCTATTCAGAATCGAAACAATTTCATAAAATGTCACTTATTAATTACGGTCACGCGAATTTTTCTAGAACGACCATTTAATTCCGTCATTTCGGCGATTATTTCTACGATTATAATTTTATTTTGTATGCATCCATGCTCTGTGTCTACAAAGGTTTATTATTCTATTCGAGTAGCAGTATTGCTGTTCGTTTGGTACACATACATCCTCAGACTATCTGTCACTCGCATCGCACTCGCTCTTTGTACAGAGTGTATGAACCCTGTGTACAATTCTTTTTCTTTTATTCTCGTTACACTTTCTCTCTCTTTCTCTCATCCAATCGGACGGTTCTAGCTTGCACTGCCGACCTTAAATTCACGTATTTAATCCTACTTCCTTATATACTACTAGTTAATGTGTATCGATTTAACCTATGCTCCTAAATCTAATGTTCACCATTCATCTTAATCTATTTCTCGTTTCCTTTTCACTTCAGTAGACTTATTTTTACGATCATGGATGTCTTTAAATTTGGGAATTCCGGTGATTATTTTGACGTTATTTCTTCTTATTCTAGCGCAAATTCTCGGTATCCTCGTCTTGTGCTTCGGTTACAGGCCTATGCATTGGTCTTGACTCGTGAGCCCCACACACACAACCACACGCATCAGATTCTCTTTGGACAGAGTGTATAAAGTCTGTTTACACTTCTTTCTCTTTCACTCCTGTTCTGCTTCCACACTCTCTCTCTCTTCCACTCTCACGATTCTGCGATTCTCGTCTATACCACAGGTTTAAAGACCACACTATTTAATTTTATTCCTTAAACATTACTCGCGTATTCGGATGCACTTAATTCTTGGCTTATCTTTCTCCACTTAATTCTACAACTATTATTCCTAACTATCTCTAGAAATATTCCACTTTAATTCTATCGACCAATCGTTTCTTCCCGGTCTCTTAATTATCTCGCCTGTCTAACTCACTGCATCTATCACTCTGAAACGAAACTTGTGTAACGGTACTTGTTAAAAAGAAAACTGTTCCTATCGGAAAGAGAGCCTTCCTTACGGTACAGGCTCTTTTATAGACTCTTCCCCCATACTGGTGACTCCTACGTCATCCGTGGCTTCGGTTTTTGAATTTCGCCAAATTCGCTCGATTATGCGATACCGTTGTCATGCCCCCCCTAGCTCTCCCTCGTCACCGAGCAAGGCCAGTCGGTTGCTGACCTGCTGTTTTCGGCGACGAGCGAATTCCAGAGGCGTGACTTCACTAGTTTTTACGCTAGGTCCGGGTTCGTCGGCCTAGCGTCCGCTGTACTTGCTGCTCGAAATATATCATATCGGCTCCTCTAGCCGATCGGAAATATAAATTCGCGTTAGCGCGTGTAACTATGTTACAGCTCGGGATGTCTTATGCGAGAGTCAGTCGTAACCTAGCTGTTGTTTGTATCAGTCCAGACATCACTAACATGGAAATAAAGACTCGTTATTGTTCATCATTTATATTTATTCCCAAACTGATATTCGTCCCCTCGACTATTACTAATTATGTTATAAACTTTTGAAGTATCATAAAAAAAATCTACTGTACTTTTAAACACATGAAAAAAACATTAAATTTATCTCATTTCCAGGAAAAATTTCCCTAATAATGTGGTTTGTAAAAGAATTTTGGTTTCACGTATTAAGTTAACTTTTACACCTTTAGATAAAAAATACTGTTTTCTGTAATGACATGGTAATTCCAAGAATGAGCATTATAAAATTTTTTTTTTTTAATAACTCGAAATAAATTAAAATTGAGTTACTTATGCGTTTTATTTTACAATAACAGTGACCAGCTGAATAGTTATAATGTTTTGTAACGGTAATTTTTATCGTTGACAATTATTTTTATTTTTCGTTGGAATTCAGGCTCAGACACAGGACTAATTAATGTTAGACTTCGAGGTGGGCGAGAGTAAGGTTAAAGAACACTTTCTTAAAAATGTCAAGATTCGGTTTATGGCCACTGATAACCCGCACAATGCGTTTAAATTCCGTAATTTCGGCGATTATTTTTACATTATTTTCGTATATTACGTGTACAGATGTCGACCCCGGCGTGATGAGGCCAGGCGACAAAGGGGGCGCGGGTGATGCTCCTTTTGGTGTGGCGTCGAGACGCGTCCGCGGCGGTGGTAGGGCGTTCGCTGGTCTTACGTTTAACGGGTCCTGAGAAGGACCGAGTGTCGAACCGATGGCGAACGAGTTGTTGGACGATGTTCCCGGGTAGGTATGGGTGTAGAATTGACGATGCACTGGTGGTGGTGTTGAAGTAGTCTTTATTGATCTTGACCGACTCGGGGGTCGATCTTTTACTCCGACTGCCCGTCTCGGCAGTCGATTTTTTACTCCATAGCCGATTTCTTACTGCCTAACGGGCACTTTTGCGCCCGTTTATATAGTGGGCAGATGGTCGGTGATTGGTCGGGGACACGTAGGTGAGGTTGCTAGTCCCGACGTCCCACCAACGCACCAATGGCCTGCGCGATCGGTCGCAGTTGGAGCGGCGTGGTGGGGGTTTCCGCGTACTTGCTAAACCACCCCCAGTTAGTCGATTCTCGGACGTGGTCGAGCAAGCGTCTGCGGAGCCAGCCAGCCAGTCCCGATTTCCCGCCGGCGCACCAATGGCGTGCGGGCTCGGTCGCAGTTAGAACGGCGTGGTGGGGGTTTCCGCGTACTTACTAAATCACCCCCGGTCAGTGCGTACTTGGAGGCGGTCGAGCAAGGGTCTGTGGGGTGAGCAAGCTAGCCCCGATGACTCACCGACGCATCGAATGGCGCGAGTCTAGATTTCTGTTATTTCCATGTTGGTATCTTACATTCTAAAGATATATTTATAATGTTTAAATCTAAGCATAGCTATAGGGCGATTCCTCACAAGCGAAGGTAGGGGGACACCACCGTTTATACTTTATTTGAATATGCGGGTAACACAGAGATTCTCGGTATACCCGGCTTGAAGATCTGTTATTATTTCGTACGCTGGTATAGAGCTGTACGCTCAATGCGCACGCACGCACGCACGCACGCACGCACGCACGCACGCACGCACGCACGCACGCACGCACGCACGCACGCACGCACGCACGCACGCACGCACGCACGCACGCACGCACGCACGCACGCACGCACGCACGCACGCACGCACGCACGCACGCACGCACGCACGCACACACGTACACACACACGTACACACACACACACACACACCTGCCTCGCTCTTCGAGCCGATGGCTCGCTGGTATCTCTATCCCACTCTATCTTCCACACAATTCACTTTATTTCAATCTCTTTCTTTCTCACTTGATTAGACGCTTCTCGATCATCCTATCTGTTTAAATGCTACGTGACCTGCTTTTATTTCCTTAAACACTACTGACCTAGTTCTATTTTATCGATTTCCTACACTTTACTCTATTCACCTAATAATATTCACTTAATTCTATTCTGTTAAATCTATCCGCTTAAGTCTATCTTAATCTAGATCTGTGTAAAAAGTTTCGGTAATTGTTTCTCGTATTGTTTTAATACCTCGCCTGTCTTTGCTCACTCTCAAGGCTTCGTTCCACGCTAGCACTGACTCTAAAATCCCTCACTCACAAATAACTCGCATTCTAATAAAAGAAATATTCTGGTTTAATTTGGATCTCCAAATTTTAGACTGCAATGCACGTATATATTTTTTAGAATACCTTTTTCCACAAGACTTCTAAATTTACCGAGATTTCCTAATTTTGTAGCTTGCCGTCGCCGCGCTACCCGTCTTCCCCTCGTCGCCGAGCCAGGCCAGCTGGTCATCGACCAGCAGTGTTCGGTACCGAGGGAATTCCGGAGGTGTGACGTCGCTCGTTTTTCTACTAAGTTCGGGTGCGATGGCCTAATGCCCGCAATCCTCGGTGCGCTTGTACCGAGCCTAACGCACCGGTGTTCCCGGACCTCTCGCTTTCGTTATTTCTTTCTCTGTTTCTCCTTCACGGTTTATACCCAACTGTTGTCGACCCGTTTTTCTAAATCACGCGATCCTTTCGTACTCGTTGTTTGCTAGTTCGACCTGTTCTATTCTTCTCATTTCGTATTTCCTGGATCATATCCATCTTATCCCGTGATACCGCGGTCTGTAGCCGTGAGTGCCTCACAGTTTATTTATTATAATGGTAATGCTCTATATCAATCGATATACAATTTGAAAATAACGTGAAATGACGTGACAAGTGAATGAAGACAGCAAATAATAACGCATAAGTAATGATCCAGTATGAACAAGGATTTTTTTATATTTCCCTATTTCTGTTCTTATTTAACTTATATTGTGTTTCAATTAAATTATATTTCACTTTAATTCGTATGCATATATTTTATAAATATATTTTAGAGTGAAACAACGCGAAGAAACACTTCTACAAATCAATATCTAGAATACCATTACCAAGAACGAGGCTTTCGTCATTAACACCAATCCCGTTTTGTATTCAGGCAAAATAATTTATTTATCATACGTGAATCGATTCATAGGAAGATGTTAATCAGAAAAACGGTCTATATCGGGATACAGTAACACCAAATGCGGCTTCTAAAATGTGTGTTCCTTTAAATGTTACATGAATACTAGTTACGTAGATTCTAGACGGTAGTCTGTAAGTTTCAAGAATAGTATTTGGGACTATAAACAAAAAAAAATCACTTACCTTTGATGGAGAAAATAACATATCTTAGGAAAGCATTCGATGAAAAGTAATGAAAAAAACTGAAATTACTTGTGAATATTTACAGAACGTGTGGTCGACAATTGTTAACATAAAATGATGGTCGTGAAAATGGAGAACATCAGACCGATTCGTTCTACAATACAATCATGTTACCTCAATACAGGATAGGTATATACTTAAAGTAATTTATATTATGGGTAAACCCTTGAAATTTAACACATGCATCAAAATAGTGTCGCTCGTAACATACGTAGGGAGATGCTTTGCTTGCACTGATTCCCGAAAAATTATTTCAAAAACTTCTAAATTATTCTGATAAACATATACATTATGGTCAGGTCAAAAAAACAAACTGACGACATAGAAATTAACTTATTGCGATATTTATGCAGAAACTGTTTCTCCACATCACATATTTATGTAAGTCCTGATAATAGCCATTAGGAAAATTTCCTTAACTTATAGTTTATACATTCTTATATTGGTCCTGATAACAATCGTTTATTATATTTATTTTGTATGTCCCTGAAACGGTAATTATATGGGAATCCTCATAGTAGCCTTTACATAGTTTTACCGAAATATCTGCATAAATTATGCATATTTTGCTATTATATTATATATATTATATATAAAATATATAAATATAATATATAATAATTATAAAAACTTAAATGCTTAATATTTTTTTTATCCCGTTGATTTGCATGATATTATATATAATAATATATCCCAAGGGTATGTTCAGAATTTTTTCAGCCTTTGTCTTTTATAGTGGTGCCATATCAGCCATATCAGGATCATTTGATCCTGGGTCGTTGAATTATGTTTAACGAATATGTCGTTTTAAACCTTTGCAGAGAGCGTTTAAGTTGTCATCATTTTGAGCAACTATCTTAATCGAGAGCTGAAGAAATGATGACATATTCTTAATTTTTAAGTTCAATTTTTTTTTCGTCTGTCGCACTATTTACTTAAAACATTGTAATAACTCATATATAATCAGCAATCTTTAATGAGGTGCGGGCTTTCTAGCTCTCGTTAAAATGGATATTCAAGCAAGAGATTAATAGCATCGATAATTATCCAGAAAAGGCGAGAAGAATGCGAGCGAAAAGCACGAAGAGGGGAGATGGACCCAAGACTGGAGTTCGCCTTTCAGCTGCTAATGGAAGCTACTAACTTGCCACGTCATGATATAATGGACCATGTTTTTGACGGTAGCATGCTGGACGAGATAAATCTGCTTTTCCTACCTCATATGAGAGCGACCCTTGTCTGGTACTATCAAGTTATCGAGGAATCTGAACCCCAGCGATCCAACGACAACGTAAGTTATAATCTCCAGTACCGTTATAATCATCTATGTAACGGTATTTTCCACAAAATAGTAAACTGCCGGATAATGGTTACATAAGACTCGGTTACTCTCCCGCGGAGATCAGCCACGTAAGATAAGATATCTCAGGAGATGCGTTTTATATTCACGCCGAAAAATACGAGGCTGGCTCGACTAATTGTAAGTTGCAGCATTGTTGAATAGGGGCTATGGAGAGTAGATGAGATGTGTGAGTCAAGGGTTTCGCGAAATGGATTTTAATACCGAATTGAGCATGGGAATAATCGTCTTAAGTAATTTAAACACAATAATGGTTCAACTAAAAGCAAAAAAAGAGGCGCGACTCTCGAGAACACGGTCGTGAAGAGACAGACAGTGACATGCTCTGTTCCCGTACACACAAAGTCCCGAATAATTCACACAAAATCACTTACTCACTATACCAATTAATTTCGAGAGACATTACACACAAGTTACGAGACTGCGCTCGACAATTATTGTTACGTCCCTAGCTAAACGCATAGTACTAAACGTAACAAATCCCTGCGCGAATCACAGGGTTAATTTTTACGTGGGGAGCGCTGAGCCACCGCCTCTAGACGGTCTTGGTTTCTGGAGGCAGAATAGGTTGGAGCAGAAACGATTAATCAGTCTATTGTAAAGTAAGAGACAATAGTGTATGTTTATTAAAACGGGAATCAATCACGCATCCGCTCACGCACACATACTTACAAATTGGTTGAGGTATCCGTTACGAGTTACGTTCGTAATGAAACTATGGTTCGATAAAATTGTTTATAATATATTGTCACGTATTTTATGTATATTTCAATCGTCGGTACCTGCACACGAAATAATAATATCTATATAATATTAATGATTTATAATAATACACAGTACAAAAGTGTCTCTGATAATTATGATAATAATACTAGGGGAACTAGCATGTGCCGCACTTTACTCTCAGAGTTTTTATAATGACCGTGGTATGGTGTCCCGGAGTCCTGAAACTTTATACGAAAGATGTACCAAGTACTGTGCAATGGACCAGCGCGGAGCTTCACTCGGATCTATTACGCTTTTTATTGTCGAAAGAACACTGCCGTCCTATCCACCTGGACGGGGATTTCCGATCCCGACCAGGAGCAGAAGAGGGCAGTTGATTCTGGACTCACCACTTTATTCCAGTGCAAAGTGTGCTTTACAAAAACTGCTGGGCCACGATGATATTATTCCCAGGTGAAGTGAGGAAAAAATATACGTCAAACGATACGACGCGCGCGCCATACTCCACACATGGAAAGATGGAGGCTGCGCCGGATGCCAATTCAGAGGGTGAGGGCGGTATTTGTTCATGGATACTGTCGACCACGGATTTCTAAATCGATACTGTAAATAATAAGGGAATATTTGTCTAAAGTTATTATAAGTCCGGGAAAAAATGATCATATCTGGATCAGATATAGTCCAGATATGATTGTACATATCAGGATCATATATCATCAGACAAGAAAAATGGCCATATCTGGTCATATGGGCAGACATTATATCAGAGCAGATATGGCTATTTTTCTTGTCTGATCATATACGATCCTGATATGATCATATCAGAGTGTATTTGTTCCTATTAGCGCAGATTTGCCAACGTCAGAGCAGATATGAGTACTGCATGTGTCATGTCGACTCTGATGAAAAATTGGACCATTAGACTAAAAATATTATTATTTTGCGTCATGATTTTTTATTCATTTTATCGACAAAATCATATATTTTGTTGTACATACGTTCTTAAGTAGAAGCTACATTGTTAATTTTTATCGGATGCACATGGTTCAAAAAGATCGAAATATTTGAAGAAATACTTTAGATCCCATCCATACAATATTTTTAGAACTCTATTAACTATTAATTGTGGATCTTGGTTCATTCACTCTTTTTCTCTGCCATCCTTAATATTATGTCGCGCTCGATGATTCGGTTCCGACATCTTCATATAAAAAATGAAATATGTTAAACCAAAAGGTAACAAAAGTAAAAAAAACATGTTAGTCAAATCCATGAAAGTATATCGCGCGAAATACATCACATATTTTTTTCCAATCAATATAGCGCATATTGAGTTACCCATATTTTTTGTCAATACTTGAAGCACGGCAAATAATACAAAATTATAAGTCGTAAATAACAATATAGAGTCTGACAAGGAAAGATAGTTTGGTGTCCCCCTCCGATTTTCATGAAACTCACTTATGTTGTAGAGCATGGAAAACTAAAACACACGTATTTTTTTTTTATCGGCGAAAAAACATTTCTAAGGGGTGAAATCGCCCTTCAAAATTAGCATGTCGAGGGGTGATTTTGCAGTTTCACCCAGAAGGCGTCAACCGATTTTAATGAAACAAAAAACCAAAATACTCGTACTCCTCATTGAAGACAATCAAAATTCCACGCTAAGTTAAAGAAAAAAATTCATTTGCAGAGATGAACAACCCCCTGACTTTTCAATTTTCCACCCTACCCAAAAAACTAACCAACCAAATTGAACAGAGCATGTACCATTTGGAAGGGCAAGTTAAAATAAAGTTGACGTATTTTTGCACATTCACAGGAAAATGAGTTTACGGGGGTAAACAACCCCTTATCCATTAGTACGTATATTTGTGCGTACATTCTTGTTTCTCGTTATTTACATGTTAAAGAGCTGCTTGCGTTCACTCTTTGTGCTGATTTTGTGCTTATCAAAAATTTATCGTCATATGTTATCGATCTTTCGATTAGATTGTATTTCGATTCGGCGCAAATTTCGGAATAAGTCGATGACGCAACAGTCGTTCCATCTATGGAACATTGTCAATTATTCCAACGAAATGAATATGATCTTATTTTTTTGAGTAATCTAATCATACGCCAATATGATAAAAATACTTTCGACGCAGTAAGAGGTGTTTTCTACATAGGCGGCTATCTGGGACTGCGTATTATCTACTGATATCGCATGTGGTTCGACAACAAGTCTTTCAAATATAAAAACCACGATACATACAGCGATCTTCAGTTGCTCATTTGAACGGAGTGCCAGTGGGTCAATTATAATTTCTGATAGAAAAAATCAATAGACCATGAAAGTGAATCCAATCAACGTCATTAAACTTCTTTTGCCTACATTTAAAGCCATGAATATCCTCGAAACTCCGATTAACAATGCAGAAATCGAGGTAAAGCAGAATTTCGAAAAAGTTCTGGTCGACTGCATGGACGATTATAACGGAGTTGAAATTATCGAGGAACAATCGCTAGATTTTCAAGAGCCATTCAAGCAATATGATGTTAACCCTGTCGAGGACACTCTTTGGCAACATGATGAAGGTCCAGTGGATTCTGATACTTGTTCTAAAGACGAAGAAAACATAAGCTACGATTACAAACGCAAAGCAATCGAATACTGGAGATCCGGTAAGAAGAAAAATTACAGTGTCGATACCGTCAGTCAGAAATTCAAAAAAGTCAAATCTATACGACAATTAAAACGCTGGGCAAATCAAATGAACAAAGGTGGGACCTACAAGGAGAAATTAGCTCAAATCTCTGAATATACTTTGAAAAACATTCAAGCCGCAGTAGATGCTGGTTTCATTGTTCATGATATCGACCTTCAAAAGTGGGCTCTACAAGCTCAAAAAGAGATAGGTCACGAAGATATTCGCTTTAAAGCTTCTCGTGATTGGCTTCGGAAGTTCAAGAAATCACATCGTATTGTGTCCAGGAAAATTGATAAATTCGTAACACGAAAGACTATAGAAGACGAACCAATTTTAAGGATGAATGCAGAAAACTTCGTGAATGAAATTAAACCATATATTCAAAAATATGGACCGGAAAACATATATAATTCAGATCAGAGTAGTTTTCAACTGGAAATCCACTCTGGCAGGACTCTAACGCCTGAAGGAACTAAACAAGTACAATGTGTAGTACAATCCGTATCGTCTACAACTCACAGCTACACTATCCAGCTAACCATAAATGCAGATGGAAAATTACTGTCACCCCTTTTTATCGTTCTAAAAGAGGGAAAGGGTGAGTTCGGCTCAATCGTGGAAAAAAATGTATTCAGGCCACAAAACGTATTTTTAACAGCAACGAAATCCGGAAAAATTACTTCAGGTATGGACAAAAATGATTGCCAGAAAATATTGAACATATCATGAATTATACTATATCGATAACCAATATCATCCTATGTATAGAGCACTTCAAAGTTTGGTTGGAAAAACTATTCTTCCCCAACACCGGTTGTGACAGCGTATTGTTCATAGACTCGTGGAGTGGACACTGCCCAGAAGTTGTTCAAAATGCAACACCTTGGGGCAAAAAAACAATCACAAAGATAATATCTAAAGGCACCACAGAGAAAATCCAACCACTCGACGTTTTTGGTTTCCGAATATGGAAAAATTTTGTATGACATTTTTACGACAGTGTATTATTACTTAATTCTGATATTAATTGACACTTGAGAAACAACATAATCAAACTGCAGTCGCTCGCACACAATCAACTTTCATCACCCAGATATATACGAGTAAATCTTTTCAAATATGCATGGTTCAAAAGTAATTATATAACCGAGAAGCCAAACGATTTCGACAATCCAGTGAGTTTTGGTATCGGTCAATTGTCTCAAGCACACTGTGAAGTACTAGGTTGTCATAATGTGGCCATCATCTGATGCTCATGGTGCAAGAAGTCTTTATGCTTGCAACATTTTTTTGAAGAGTATCATTTCTGCACGACTTACGAACCATGATTGCTGCAAATTATGACAGTAATGTGCACGTTGATAAATTGTAAAAGGAATGATAAATTATATTATATACTGTGGTGTATGTAGATGCGCAAGGTGGTAAGAATAAATGTGAAAGAATGGAGAATGGGGAGAGCGATAACACGGGACGTGAAAAGGACGACAGTCGAATAAATGCGCTTGCCGAAACCGGGTATTTGTTATTTCTCGCCTATGTCCTCAGCTGATTGCCGCTGTTTGGAAATACAGCCATACATATATGCCATACAACCACTCAACCCCAGCAACATTCCCCAGTATTCTGTATTTGCACAAGCTATTTTTCTCAGTAAATAACGCGAAACTCGTGAATGGACCATTCTAATTGTAAGTAACAGCCGGTCACCCCCTTAATAATAAATAAAGCATCATGCGAAGTGCCCCCCGTTGACTTCGGCTAACAGGAATGTTTTGAATCAATTCGGACATTTAAATAACGAGAAACAAGAATGTACGCACAAATATACGTACTAATGGATAAGGGGTAGTTTACCCCCGTAAACTCATTTTCCTGTGAATGTGCAAAAATACGTCAACTTTATTTTAACTTGCCCTTCCAAATGGTATATGTTCTGTTCAATTTGGTTGGTTAGTTTTTTGTGTAGGGTGGAAAATTGAAAAATCAGGTGGGTGTTCACCCCTGCAAATGAATTTTTTTCTTCAACTTAGCGTGGAATTTGATTGTCTTCAATGAGGAGTACGAGTATTTTGATTTTTGTTTCATTAAAATCGGTTGACGCCTTTTGGGTGAAACTGCAAAATCACCCCTCGACATGCTAATTTTGAATGGCGATTTTACCCCTTAGAAATGTTTTTCCGCCGATAAAAAAAAATACGTCTGTTTTAGTTTTCGATGCTCTACAACATACGTGAGTTTCATCAAAATCGGAGGGGGACACCAAACTGACCTTCTTGTAAGTACCAGTCGGTCACCCCCTTAATAATAAATAAAGCATCATGCGAAGTGCCCCCCGTTGATTTCGGCTAACAGGAATGTTTTGAATCAATTCGGACATTTAAATAACGAGAAACAAGAATGGACGCAAAAATATACGTACTAATGGATAAGGGGTAGTTTACCCCCGTAAACTCATTTTCCTGTAAATGTGCAAAAATACGTCAACTTTATTTTAACTTGCCCTTCCAAATGGTACATGTTCTGTTCAATTTGGTTGGTTAGTTTCTTGTGTAGGGTGGAAAATTGAAAAATCAGGGGGTTGTTCACCCCTGCAAATGAATTTTTTCTTCAACTTAGCGTGGAATTTTGATTTTCTTCAATGAGGAGTACGAGTTATTTGGTTTTTGTTTCATTAAAATCGGTTGACGGGGTAGGCATCATGTATACTGATTAGCGTATCACTACCGCACGTTCCCTCGATAAGATCTTGATCTCCGTCTTCATCAACCCCATGATCGAGGCCGAATTCCACGCACTTCACGAGCAACACCAGTAGCATACTAATCAGCGACTCGGGGTGAAATACTTCCGATGTGCGCTGCTAAAGACAAACTGAATGCTCAGGATGCTGCTGGTGGGTATCATGGGGTTTAAATATAACAACCCTCTTTGAATCATAACTAGGTGTGGAGCGCTTTCAATGCAGCGACAGCGGTTTTGCACGTGCATATCGCTTTGCGCTGTGCTCCTCCCAAAACGTTTCCTCTGCAGTAAAAGGCAGAATATGATACCGCACCGAGAGGGACTTCAATTATAAATTGATAAAGTTATAGTGTAACTATATATTGAAACGTTTCACGATTTTGCGCGTTCGTTCGCCTTCTTTATTTTGCCTAGTTTTCACGTTTATGCGCGTGTGTTTTAATACTTCGCGGCTAAATCCAGTAGTTTGTATGTTTTTCTGAGCAAGGTCCCTTCCTATACCACTGTGAATGGGATTTAGAGCTCGAAAGAGGTTCGTGCTTTGGGCTGGATCGGCGGATTGGGTAAAAAAATTATAATTGGAGCCTATCTTGGTGTTTGTTTTACTTGTATCTCTCTTTTTGTTCGTTTGTTGTGTTATGCCGGTACCGGGTAATTGGATTATTCGGTATTCGGTATAATATTAAAAAGTTATTATTTTTTGGGATCGTTTGCCGATGAGGAAATAGATCCAGAGTTATCGATGAAAACGCGAATTTATATAAATGGAAGTATTTATTAATTATTAATCAATCAGCGGTCGTGTATGTGTTATTATTAAATTCTGAATTTCTGCGACAATCTCCGACCACTTGTCTTCTATTAAGATGTAAATTTGGCAAATCGCAACTCGGGGTCTGAGTCAGCGTTACCTAGATTCCTGCGTTATCGATCTTTTTTGGTCGAAAGATCTCAAACAATCGAATCTCTAATTGTTGTCAACTCTGATTGCCTCACTCATTCGTTAAGAATTAATTGTGATATTTTTTCATGATTTCTTTAGAAATTAAAAACCGTGAATTGTGGTTGCTTCATTAATTCTTAACGAATGAGTGAGGCAATTAGAGTTGACAAAAATTCAGAATTAAATTGGAAGTATTTAATATAGGCAACGGTAACTTTCCGTTGTCTATCTAAAAGTCAATAAAGGAAATGTACAATAATTCGTAGTTTCGAGTATTTGACGAGGAACCAACCGTTCTCTATTGAGTCTAATTTAATTCTGATTTAATGGAAAAATTAAAAAAAAATTTTTTCTTCAGTTGGTTTCCCGTACCTTACAATTTTAATACAATTTTACGGTTCGATATAAAATACATGATATATGTGTAATAGTACGTAAAATGTTTCTTTTTTTGTTTGTTAATGTCGTTTGGGCCGAGCGAGTCGTTCTTGGATAGGGGGACGATTGCATATCCCGGCCAGCTCGGTTCGCAGTCGTTCTACTGGCTGTTGTCGTCCGAGTGGCTCGAGGTTGATGGTTACCTCGGCGGCTGCCGGGATGTTGCCTCGCTCGTTCTCGTTGGTGTTCTGTTTCTTTGGTACCTATAACATTTAAACAGAACGTAGCCAACCAGAACTATCGGTGCTATAGCACCCAAGGAGTAGAAGCTCAGGTTGTGAATGTGCTGCATCCCGTCTCCGGCGGTATTGAGGGTTTCCATGATGTGGTCGGCTCGAGCTCCGAGCTTCCGAAGCTCTTCGGGGTTTCGCAGCACGCTCTGTAGTAGGATGGTCCTCTTGGTCTGCGTCGGGGGCGCCTGAGCTTCGATCTCCGTTAATGTGAAATTAAACGACGGAAGGTAATTTTCCCGTATGATCTGCGATGTTCGCCCGATGGTTTCGATGCTGAAATCTCGGGCGGTTACTATACATACGCCTACCAAAGCCAGTATTCCCGAATTGTTTAGTATTTCGTGCTGAGTGGAATTTTTCCCACAATTTATTCCTACAGGAACCGGGGTTGGCGCGACATATAACCATCGTCCTTGCTGTTGCATTGGAACGATTAGGGGATGGGTGATTTTGATTACTCTTTTCGCACATTTTTTCCCGTTACCGGTGTCCATTTTCGCATAGATTAGGACTTCGCAGGGTGCGTCGTTTGTAACCGGAATAGTAGGGTGTGTTGGTGGGCAAATGTATGATTTGCCCAGTACCTTGCAATTTTTTACGTCATCGGATGTCATCCTTAGGTAGGTTAGTGGAGCTCCCGCGCGTCGGCGGCGTCCATGTTTCCCGTGATGGCCTTGAAATGCTTCCAAGGCCGTCTACCAATTCTCTGCGCTCTCTGACAAGGCGCGTCCCGAGGAGGTCGAATATGGTCAGTACCCCCATCTCCATTCTTCTCTTCATTCTCAGAACTGAGTCGCTTATGACGGGGCATATATCCTTGACGCGAGTTTCGCGTTCGCACAGCTCCGTCAGACGTTGTAGGCTTTCGCTTATCTTCGCTTCTCGGTGCAGTAGTGCAGCGAGGTCCAGCCTGATAATCAATCGCCACGTTGATTGTATTATCGTAAGGCTTCCTATGTTCTCATAGTAGATGCTTGCAGCGCTGGCAAAAGTGCTGACACCATAGTCGGGCGGATGCTGTGTGGCTATGGCTAGTCCACTCCTTGCCGCGGTCAACCTGCAATCAGACGAGGGAAGGAAAGCGTGAGTTATCCCTCTTTTTGTTGCGGCCTCGCGCGTTTCGTAGCGCGAGAGCTTCTTCGCTCATTCTTCATTTAGCGAGCAATCAACGATTATGTCGACCGTCGTTTTTCGAGTTTCTGGGGCACATGGTGCAGTTCTCTGCAAGGGGACGGATCGGACCCCCGAGGTGCTGGAGTTAACGGTGAGTATTCTCCTTACCTTCTTGGGTTTTTAACGTTAGTACATTTTTCTATAAAAATTCGTCTTTTATCTTTCCAGAGCTGTCTGGTCGTTGTACCAGGGCGAAGTCACCAGTGGCTCTCTGACGAGTTCTTGGCGGCGTTGGCTGTCCGCCGCCGCCGGCAGATTTGTTGCAGGGCTGTTTACTGCCTGTGGGGCCTGGGGCCCTGGGTCGGCGACAATGAGGAGCCCTACCCGGATTTCATCGGGTTGCGACGTCTGTTTGCAGAAACGCCCCTCATTACTTGTCCCGCGTGTCGGACCGTTATTTATCCCTACTAAAATTTGTATGATCAAATTATCTTGAGGATATTATATTTTCTACTTTCAAAAAATTATCAGTTTGATTGAATCTCCTCACCTTGCGCTCCGTGGAGCTCCCTACCCGCATTTATTTAGTTTTTATATAGTTTTAACTAGCTATAATTATGCGAATTCTTGAATTCTTGAGTTATTAGTGTTCGATAAAGAGCTTCAGGCAGTTTGCGTGCACCGCCTGAGATTTCCGTCCCTTCCGGACTACGTAATTGACGGGAGGCCTCTTCTCTACTATTTCGTGAGGTCCCGTCCACTTGGGGGTCAGCTTTGCTGACCGCCCTCTGCGCACCGTCTCATCTCGAAGGAGTACACGTTCGCCTATGCGGTACTCCTGCGCGTATGCTTTGTTGTCATATGTTTCTTTCGATCGTCTTTTCGCGCCTTCCAGGTTGTTGCGTATAGTCCATGCAGCACGTAGTCGCTCTCGCAGTTCTTGGACATAGTCGTCATACGCATAGGTGCCGCGGGGCTCCTGCCTTACGGCCGTCGGTAATTCAGCATCGCTACCGTACACCAGCACGTGGGGAGATAATCCGGTCCCCGTATGCGGACTGGTGTTGTACGTAAACATAGCGTACGATAGCAACTCGTCCCAGTCTCCTTAATCCTCTCTTATGAAATTTTTCAGGTATTCTGCGAGAGTGCGGTGCGATCTTTCCAGCGCGCCGTTCGATTCAGAGTGGTAGGCCGTTGTCTGTATTTTCTTAATTCGCAGCAGTCGACACATTTCTTTAAAGGTCGCACTGAGGAAGTTGGTGCCCTGGTCTGACAGTATCGTTCGCGGCGTTCCGTGCCGGCAAATTAATTCTTCAACAAGTGCCCTTCCTACTGTCGAAGCCACTTGGTTCGGTAGAGGGATCGCTGCACTGTATTTGGTAAGAGTGTCCTGAAACGTAAGTATGTATTTCTTTCCAGATGCGCTTTCTGGTAGCGGTCCTACGATGTCGACCGCTACTTTTTCGAATGCCCTCAATGGGGTGTCCGTAACCACCATCGGTACTCGTTCCGTTTTCATGATTTTGTACTTTTGGCAGGACTCGCATGACAAAATATATTCCTCCAAATCTCTTCTCATGCCGGGCCAGTCGTACTTGGTCCGGATCCGACGTAACGTACGCTTGATACCCTGATGCCCTCCTATGGGGGTGTCGTGGTTTTCTCTTATTATCTTCAGGTGGTCGTCGGTCAAGGGGGTGGCTACGCCACTGCGGCAGTCGCTGCGCTCTTTCATAATGCTGTCTTCTTCTGTGCTGCTGGAGATTTGCGAGCTGTGGCCCCCGCCTTGCCTCGCTTCCTCAACAGGCTTGTGCGGCGGTCGGCCCGCAGTTTCTTTGCTCGGTGTGCCCACCGGTAGCTCCGCCGTTGCTGCGCTCGCTCTGTCCCTTTCAGCGATGCTCGCAGTCTTACTCGTGCTTGTCTGCACTAGCTTGCGTGGCCTGACCCTTCCCCGACCGTTCGGCTTCGCGGCGGGGCTGTGGGGATCAGTATAGCAGCCTGCATCCACGCTGCGGATCTCTCCATCTTCTTCTGGCGCATTGGCCGGCGCGGCCCCTCTCTCTGCCGCGTTGCTGTATTGGCTCGCTGTATTCTTGGCTCTCCGCTTTGTGCGGCTGTCCGTACTCGGGCGCTTGCTGTCCTCTTTTATCTGGCGGGCAAGCTCGACCTCTCGCTCCAGCGAGCTACAATGGCTATACGGGGTATCTTCGGCCCTCCGCTTTGTGCCTTCGTTCGTTGTGCTTAGTTGCCCCGTCGTGCTGTCCTCTTCCGACTTACGGACTTCGTTTTTTGCTCTCGCTTGGGCCCTCGTAGTAGAGCATATTCAACTGAGCGCATCTGTATACGTGTTGCGCTTTCCTGCCTTGAATTCTACGTTAAACTCATGTTCCGCCAGTTTTATTTTCCAACGCGTTAGTCTCGAACCTGGGTCCTTTACTCCGAACAGCCAGGCGAGCGGTTGGTGGTCCGTCACTACCGTGAAACGTGTACCATAAATATATGGTCGAAATTGAGCGAGAGCCCAAACTATGGCGAGTAGCTCTTTTTCCGTTGTTGTATAATTTAGCTCGGCCTTTGACATGGTACGGCTCGCGTAGCATATGGGTAAATCGTCTCCGATCTTGCCTTGGGATAAGATTGTGCCGGGCGCCCTGTCTAAGGCATCTGTTGTTACAACAAACGGCTTCGTCAAGTCGGGATATTGCAGTATTGGTGCTGTGGTGCTGTCTTCAGTTCTTCGAAGGCAGCATCTCTTACTGCGGTCCACTCGAATTTGGCCCCTTTTTGTGTTAATTCAGTGAGTGGCTTCGCGGTTTTCGAGAAATCTCTAATGAATTTCCGATAATAACCAGCTAGTCTGAGGAAGGATTGTACTCCTTTTACGTCTCTCGGCACCGGGAATTCCCTTACCGCTTCTAGTTTTTTTGGATCGGCCCGTACACCCTCTTCGAAGATGATGTGGCCGAGGTACTGCGTTTCTTTGCGCAGGAAATGGCACTTGCTCGGTTGCACCGAGACGAGAAGGCTAAGAGAAGTCTAATCTGACTTCTCTTAGCCGCTGCAGTACCTCTCGCAGCCTGTCATTGTGCTCCTCGAAGGTCTTGCCGTGGATTACTATGTCGTCTAGGTACACATAGCATTTAACTCCCTGTAGTCCTGCCAGCGCAGAGTTCATCAACCTCTGAAAAGTCGGTGGAGCGTTCTTGAGTCCAAATGGCATGCGGTTGTACTCAAAATGGCCCTGTGGTGTGGAAAATGCGGTCTTTTCTTTGTCTTGCTGCGCTATCGGGATTTGATGAAATCCAGAGGCGAGATCCAAGGTCGTATACTATCGGGCCCGTCCCGGCTGGTCCAATATTTCAGTGATATTGGGCAGTGGGTATGAGTCATATGAGTCAAGTGGGTATCATCCATAATGGTATAATCAATCGTGGGACCTTTAGAAATGTTGAGTCACAGTCAACGTTCCCTATTCGAATGGTATAGGATTTTCAAACTCGTCTCTTACATCCATAACGATAGTGTGTAAATTGTTGCGCAAGGGAGGTATATATCGTGGCGCCGAAGACGATTCAATTCTTATCGAATCATACTGAATGTCGTCAGCATCAATGGGAACAACTCGTAAGAGGGGCGTATGTACATCGCCTGTAATATAGCTCTCGCAGATATCGCGTGTATACAAACATGCTGCCTGGTATAGCACCGGTAAGAGATACAGGTTATGACCCCGTGTATTCGTAATGCGGTTCTTACATTATAGAACTACAGGCCTCTTCCGAGAGTCCGAGTAGCCTGGCGACAGCGGGCGATACGCGAAAGTCGTGGGATCGTAGATCGTCGCATACACTTCGACCTTTTCGCTCGGAAGCGATTTAAAGCGCAGATGACCGGCAACGTGAGGTCATTTATTTATACCCTCCAACAGACCGTCTATAGAGCTATATACGCCAGATGGAATTTGCTATCTATCTACGCGTCTCCGTGTTCAAAGATTTAAACTCGAGAAATCATTATCGCCATCCTCAACACATACGAAATTTCCTACAGTAGTAACATGTAAAAGAGCCAACGAATAAGCAATTTCCACGAGAGAAACAGACCTTTCTTCGCGCAAACGTATCTGACTCGGTAGTTTTGTAATAAATTTCGTCGTCGTATCATCCGGAAAACACTGCATACTACTGTTACTCGGTAGTACGACAAAGAAGAACCATCTTTGGCGCTCACATTTATCCGGGGCGGTGATACCGAGTTCTTCTCCCTCATTCTCTTCTTCTCTTTCGTCTTCTCCAGTGACGGAGGAAGCTCGTGCTCGCGATAATTCTGTCTCGTAGAAAATACCGTCGATATTCTCGTTATTGAGGTTATTCAAAATATACTCTTTAGCTGTACCGATACCTACCAAGACACCGACACTGTATTTAGGCTTTAACATTTTTTTCGCCTTACGCTTGTAATGCCGTGTCAATTTTCCTCGGGCTATGGAGGCATTTTCTAAGGTCACCTCACTCGGAGGAATACGCGTTCTGCTGCATCTAGTGTGATTATAAGCATATGAAAAATTTTGTAAAACATCGATGTAACGCTTATTTCGCGTGTACATAAAGTAAAACCACATTCGCTCCTTTATCGTGCGATTAAAGCGTTCGGCAATCGAGGCTTTTATATCGGTGCTTTTCTTGAGAATTTGCTGAAATGGAGCGCCGATAAATTTTTTGCCTCGATCAGTTTGCAATTGCTGCGGGCGACGGTTGTTACTATGTGCGAGTATGCGCGTGAGACCACGTGCCACGTTTGCGCTCGTTTCATCACGCATGGCCTCTGCCCACGCGTATTTGCTCAACACATCGATAAAAACAAGCAGATATACGTCCCCATCGTTGTACGTATCTATCGAGCGAAGATCAGCTAAATCAGCCTCCCATACAACGTCTATATTACTGGAGCTGTACGTACGACGGGGAAATCACCGTCGCATGAGACGATGCACTTTATATGAATCCTGTGTCAGTTCTTTATCATCATCGAAAACTTTTACAAGTCTGGCAAGTAGGAAGACGGCGAATTTATTGTCCACATCAACGATGATTCTCTTCCCGAACTTCGTCTGCGCAAACTTAATATCAGTGATGTGATGGTCTTGCTGAAGTTCCACATATGCTAGCTTCTTCGTTGGAAGGAATTCGGTCATCTTGCTTGTCCTGTTGATTGCTAAGAGCTCTATTTTTTCAGGTATTTGAAGAAATTCAAGCCTTTTAATGATAAGACGTAGATCTGATCTTGTACGTATGAGATTTTTCACTTCTTCAATATTTTTCAAAAGCAGCTCAACTCGTACTTTTAGTTCATTACGTCTCCACTGCATTACGTTCTCCACTGATGTGATTGAAACTTGTACCATAAAATTATGTAGAATAGATTTATCCTTTCTTTACCCCTCCAAATCCTCATCATCGTAGGCTCCGCCTTTTTTCTTTGATATATCGAAGTTCATTAACAAGATTTATTCAGCAAGCTTTATTTTTCTTCTCCATCAACACTTTGAGAGTCACTCTACATACAGTCTCGTAAGATTTGCTTATTTCAAATCGATTATGACATATTTTCTTCGTGATATTAGAAACTTTTAGGGCGAAATACTGAAGCATCGACTGTTACACATAGTATTCGATTACAGGCTGACGTCTATCATCAGTTAAGAGGTGTAGGGTCTTTCCAATAATACTTATCACATTCTCCATGAGGCGATGCTAAACCATCGTTGCAATATTTATCAGCGTTACATCCATTCATTTTCTTGAATATTTCATATTAGGTGCCTTAGATATACCAACGATTACATTCATCTTGCCTTTACGATAAAGTGAGCTAAAACTCCACCACGTGGCATGTACCATGTGATTGGATGCGGGAGAAACAACACAATAGAAATCGTGTGAGTGCGAGGGAGAACGCACCAAGTGTCACGTGCTAAATCGTGGAATGATTGTTTCGACATATCTTAAGAAATATGCTTCAAGCGTCGTGACTTCGAAATATCACAGCTTCAATATTCAGCACACCGCCATCACCACCGCCACTACTATCACCACCACTCTACAATTAAGGAGGATTCGAATCTGAGCTAATCGGTGCGTGTCTGTGCTAAAAAGGGTCGGTAAATATTGGTGCAGATCCCTGGGATTAGAAGCCCCCTTGTATACCTACTCGCGATCCAGACAGGAACTACAAGGGGACAAATCGCATATCAGTCCAGCGGACGACAGCGTGTTTGAACATGCATACGTGTCAATCACGGGTCCCGGAAAAAATTTCCGAGGACGTAATATCTGATCGAAATCGTTGGTGTGACGTTCTGTTGAGTGTGTGACCCACCGTCATCCCGGATGGTTGATTATTTGTGAGTGAGGGACTTGTACCTTTATTATAATATATATACAGGATGTAACAAATTCGAAAATGAGCTTAATACGGTGAAATGCGGGAAGACCATCCGAGTAAATTTATTCTTGAGAAATCTTATTTTATCTGATTTGTCTTTATGTTATTGTCGGATAATCAGCTGGCGCACGGCGATCGATATTCGCCGTGCGTTGACTTGTTGCTGTGCTCGAGCATGCAGCGTTTGGTTGGGCGGAGATAGCCGAGGCAGGGCATCGCGGAGCCGAGGTTGTGCCTCCTAGGCATGCTGCGTTGAACGAGAGGATGTCTCTCTCGCTTGACTTCGGCTTTGCTCACCAGCTATCTCTCGTAATTGACTTCA
The DNA here is from genome assembly GCA_963942595.1 of Cylloceria caligata. Taxonomy (NCBI): domain Eukaryota; kingdom Metazoa; phylum Arthropoda; class Insecta; order Hymenoptera; family Ichneumonidae; genus Cylloceria; species Cylloceria caligata. Next base: position 41,118,171 of record OZ012703.1, on the reverse strand, counting down.
GCGCCCAACGACGCTTTCATATTCCGCAGCCATATTGGATATTCCGACACTTCTGTGAAAACCCACTGGGACAGCGCACACATCCTCTGGACATCTCAGACTTTTCACTTTTTTTTCATCGGATCTACTCAGCTTTTCTTGCACACCAGGACTCGAAGCTCAGGTAAGAGTACACCGTTATAATTTAACGTAATTCAATGACGGTGAGGAGTGAAATACACATCGGTACATCCTCATAAAGGTCTCACACTGTGGCATGCTCTGCAGCGCGGGCTGCACCACGTTTTCACTCAATTATTAGCATGCTCGATTAATAAAATTGCGTGTGTTTTACCAATTCATAGCACTGTCCCCCAATTAAACTTGCTGGGAAAGTGTTGTGAATTCAGTCTAATCATTTTGTGCATCCTCATTACTCTACTGGTCATACTCTATACCGCTGACTGTGTCACACTGTCTTGTTTCGTGTACAGCACTCGGGCAATTTAGTGGCTAGTGCTCTCATCGGTTTACTGCGACTTCTCTCAGAGCAACTTGCTGAGAGCTCGCAGTGAATAATTTATACAATATACGCACTCATTTATCTCATAGCGTGGCATGCTCCGCAGCACTGGCTGCAGTGCGTACACCGCTCTCAGCACATGAAGGACAATTAATATAATTGTGTGCTGCAACATCTCAAATCAAATTCAGCTTCTTTACTTAAATTCAGTTTTCAATTCTCAGATTTTCTGTGCATTTATTCATATTGTTTTGTATTTTTTCTAAATTTGGTCTATTTTGTATTTATTTTCACTTTTATAATTTTTCCAACATACACTATTTAATTGTATTTGTGTGGAAGGTACAATAAACCACTTTCTCCAAATTCCATCGACAAGTCTGGTTTATTCTCACCCTGTTTTGAGTGAAGCTTCATTAGTTTCAATATATTCACAGATCTGTCAAACACCATCGGACGGATTCTCAAACAGTTATATTGTCCTGAGGATTAGTTGGAATTTTACCTGAATTTTGAACACGTTGAGGGATCGGTATTAAGCCGTACCGGTGTGTCGTATGGGAGTGTGAGAGAAGGAGCTAGTGCCGCGACTCACTGCCTAATTAATTCAGTTTATGAATTGCTTCGAACCAGAGTTAATTTACGGGACGCTTTCTTTTATATTTCCTGTCGTTTTTTTTTGTGGTTGTGATATTAAAAAATTCCATCTTTCATAACCGGTCGGGATTATTGCATAGATTCGTAATTTTAATAAACATATATGACCGCTCATTGATTAATTAATTAGCTTTGTCATGATGGAAGACAACACCTTTCCTATTAATCAATTCGGGCCGTTTTCTTTCAATTGCTTGGCGTAACCTCTCTTATTGTCCACAGTAGAGTTGAGAATCAATTGTCTGACCAACTGGAAGTAGCTCATGGTGGACGATTCCCTTCCAGTCCCACCACACACACAGCATCACCTTTTTCGCCGTCAATCCTGGTTTCGCGAACGCTTGTGACGGCTCACTATCCCTTGTCCACGATCTTTGACGCTTCCGACTGTCGCACGTGATCCATTTTTCATCATTGGTTATAACACGTTTCAGAAATGGCTCGATTTCATTGCATTTCAGCAGCGCATCGCAGATGTTATTTCGGCCTATTATGTTTTTCGCGCTCAACTCATGAGGAACCCATATATCGAGCTTCTTTTTGTAGCCAGCTTTGTGTAAACGGTTCAAAACAGTTTTGTGGTAAATGCCTAGCTCCATACCAATATCGACACTGCTGATATGCTTAACTTGCTCGACTTTTTCAAGAATATCATCAGCTTTTTCAGTGATTGTACGACCAGAGCGTGACTCATCTTTCACATAAAAATTACCAAATTGAAAGCAAGCCAACCATTTCCGCGCAGCATATTTTGATAAAGTACCTTCACCGTACACAGCACAAATTTTTTCACAAGCCTGCGCAGCGTTCTTCCCTTTTTCGTAATAATAATGCAAAATATAGTGCAATTTTTCATTACTTTTCTGCATTTTCAAACGCAAACAACTTTCCAACCACTGCACTACTTTTGATGCTTATATACTCAAAGCAACGCTCGAAGTGTCACCTTTCCAACGAGCGTTTAGTAGTGTCGCTGCGATTTGTGTTTCCTGACTTATTTGTTATTGATGCCATCTATCCGGAAAAACGCCACGAACTTTTTCCCAGTCCCAATATTTGTGAGTCCCGTAGCTATGGTATTTTCTTGATTTATTTATTGCAACCTCAAAAGTCTAAACCATCCACTCTACCTTGAATAGCTGTATCTAGGTTGGGCTAAGTCTGGTCGTAACTATCGCTATTTTCCTCCCGGCGCGTAAGCGCCTGGCGCCCAGCTCGAGCAAATTAATACCAAGGGAGACAAAATAACAAGGACCAGTTTTACATAACGTGTGCAAAATTGAGGTCAAATTTACATTACAAATTTAGCGCCCAACGTGGAGCACGGCTATAGAGTATTTTGACAAAATTATTGATTTTCTTTAAATTAAAGGGGACCGTATTTTATTTTTCACTGTATCCATTTTATTATTTAACTAAAGCATCTTTTTATATTTAATGCTAGTCTTAAAATATTGGGGTCTGGAAAAAAGTTCGTGGCGGTTTTCCCGATAGATGGCATCAATTGCAAATAAGTAAGGAAACACAGATCGCAGCGACACCTCCAAACGCTCGTTGGAATGGTGACACTTCGAGCGTTACTTGGAGTGTATAAGCATCGAAATTGGTGCAGTAATTAAAAAGTTGTTTGCGTTTTGTTGTGTGTCGCCGAGAGAGTAGCAGGCCGAGAATCCAGGAACTTCTATTCGGCATCGTGGTCAACAATCCGCATTAATTTGATGATGTACCAACACCCAATCAGCAAATTCACGGCGGTGCGCATGGTCCCTTGGCTTGATTTATTGCACCAATTGAACCTTGTACGCGTGCAAATGCAGATCTTTTACCAAAATTTGTTGCATAGTGCTACTGGAAATGTTTAATTGTTGACCACGATGCCGAATGGAAGTTCCTGGATTCTCGGCCACAGATTCCGTTACTGTGCCTATATTTTCGAGTGACCGACAAGGACGACGACGAACAATGATCTTCTGATCCATCAACGTAAATTTGGTCTCAAATTTTGTAATTAAACACCTCACTGTCGATTCATTTGCCTCATTATTGCGACCAAAAACTTGACGTAATTGGCGAACTGTTTTCGCAAAACTTTCACCATTTTTTAAATGTGTTTTTACAATAATTAAACGTTGTTGGTTTGAATACATCTCCATATTCTTAAATCGCGTGGTCTGTACGTGACAAATGTAAAAAAAAAATCACCGTACAACTCGTATTAACAAAATGGCGGCAAATTAAAATCCGGCGCTCTTGCTGGGACACCCTTTATATAGTCTAAGAAACCGACTGAGCTGAGAAACATCAAGTTAAAGAATGGAACCCGTGGCACCTCCGAAGGCCACCAGGGGCAGAAAATACAGAAAGGAGGACATTCACTTAACAAGCATTCCCACAGAAACACAAGCCGTACATGCATCTCCTCACTACTGCAGGCATCTACTACGAAGACATTGAAAGCCTCCAGATAACCCAATCGTCGTGGCGGTTGGCCGTCAGGTGTGACCTCACCGCATCATTGCACCGAGAAGCGGACATAAGTAGAAAACTGCAACGCTTGCTAGTGTTATGAAACCAGGGCACCCACAGCAACGACCTGTGTTCCGTTATCACTGACTCGATCTTGTGAATGAAGAGGAAAATTGAGCAGGGTTAGTGTGCATATAAGACCTTCTCGGAACTCATCATTAGAAGGCGTAGAGGACTAGTCGATGGCCTGGGTTCCAATATCAAAGCGATCACCGCTAATGTGGACGCTGTTGATGTCCAAAAGCTTCATAAAGAAATCTCAAGACTTAAACCCTCACATCAGACGCTGCAGGAAGGTTTGAAAAACCAGGTACAAGTGGTAAAGACCACCCTGAGCTTGTTCAACGAAAGTACCCATCATATACAGGCCAACGAACTGGTTCTGCTGACCTATATACGGCGCATCAACTACAGTCAAGCGTCAACACTTATGCGACAGGCGGACGTAAAGGTTTACAGCGAAGGCGATGCAGTAGTGGTCGTATTCGATATACCGCTGATCGGGCAGTAACAGTATGGCATACAAAAGGTATATCCCATACCCAAACGAGCAAGCGACAGTGGGACACAACAGGGAGCCGCGTAGTAATCGACAAGGCAAATACAAATTTCCTGCGGATGACGAAACATGACCTACAAAATTGCAAAGTATTGGATAGACTGTATATTTGCCCGTCTACACATCCATCGATTACGCTCACGAACGTCGCCCCCTGCCAAGTTCTAATATATGCAAAAAGCAACACGGATAACGCGTGAAAAATGTACAAAATGAGTTATCCACCTAACTTATATGTTCATCATCCCCACACAGCAACCACGGTGATGGATATACGTCGCGCCGACCGCAGAACCGATCGGGATAACCTGTGAGAAGGAACCCATACAGCACGAAATAATAAATAGCACGGGAATACTGGCTTAGGTAGGCGTATGTGTAGTAACCACCCGAGATTTTAGCATCAAAACTATCGGGCGAACATCACAGATCATCCAGAAAAACTATCTTTCCCCATACGACTTTCAACTAACGTAGATATGAGCCCAGGTGGCCCTAACGCAGCCCAAGAACCAATTTCAACTATTAAGCGTACTTAGTGGTCCAGAAGAGCTACGGAAACTCGAACAGACCGAATAATAGAAAATATCGACACTGCCGGAAACGGGATACAGCGCATCCACAACCTGAGTTTCTACTCTCTGGGTGCAATAGCACCAATAGCCCTGGTCGGCTTGGCTATGTTTAAATGTTTCAGATATCGGCGAAACAGGACACCGATGAGGACGAGCGAGGTAACGACCCCAGCAGCAGTCGAAGTAAACATAAACCCCGACCCACTTGGACAACAACAGCCAGAGGAGCGACTGCAATCCGAGCTAGCTAGGGCATGCGAAACACGCCCCCTCAACAGAATGCTCGCTGTTGAGAATCCCTTCCTTAGTGATGGTGGAACCAATCTGTAAGATATTGATAATAATGAGTTTTCACTCACGGCAGGGGTTAAATAATCAGACTGACAGATGTTGGTAGAGAAAATGGTTTTATTCTACCATCGACCTCAAATACTACAAAATACTTCAGGAAAAAATGCAACATAATAAATATAAAAATAAATACAAATGAATTGGAATGCAGGTCTGAGTGTCAGCACACAATTGTATTAATTGTGTGCTGTCTTCTATTGAGTGTAGTGTACGTGGTACAGCCAGCACTGCAGTACACGCCACGGAATGGGAAGTGTGAGAGTGCAGAATATGTCACTCATTCCCAATAAATTCTCAGTAGATTTATATACGAGAAAATACAGAGGGTGAGTGAGAGTACTAGCACTTGAATTGATTGAGTGCTGAAATGTGATGTGAAAGACCGTGATGCAGCCAGTGCTGCAGAGCACGTCAAAGTGAGAGGTTGAGGATGTACCAGGTGTATGCATAAGTTTTTTCCGGTTTAACTAAGAGATGGCGCCAGCGAAAAGTACGTAGCGTATTAATTTGACACATACGTCATTTTGTTCGTCTGACATTAACCTACAAACACACACAAGTTGAGTCCGCCAAAAACTAGCGTCTTTGTTTTATCGTTCAGTGATCATGTCGAGTTTTGCGCCTGAAAAAGAACATTTGCGGCACGCATTGCTTTTCTTATTTAATCAAAAGAAAAAGGCTGCTGAAAGTCAACGTTTGCTGGTAGAAACATATGGTGAACACGCTCCATCGATTAGAACATGTGAGACATGGTTTCGACAATTTAAAAGTGGTGATTTCAATGTGAAAGACAGTGAGCGCTCTGGTAGACCACAAAAATGCGAAGACGAGCAATTGCAGGAGTTATTGGATGATGACCCAACTCAAACTCAACGGCAATTAGCAGAAGCATTACATGTGTCACAAGAAACAATCAGCAGACGTTTACGAGTAATGGGGAATATCAATAAACTCGGTAAATGGGTCCCACACGATTTGAATGAACGTCAAATAGAAACTTTTATTATTTTATTATATGCGGTCATATGTTTCTTACGAGTGATAAATCTTAAGCGACAATGATTTTGACCAAATTTTTTGATGGAAGATTTTCGGCAATTCGCAACCCGGTTAGAGTCAGCGCCACCTAAGATCCCTGTGTTATCGATCTCAGAAAGATCTCTAACCATCGAATCATTAATTATTTTTGTCAACTCTGATTGCCTCACTCATTCATTAAATAATTAATGAGGCAACCAGACCTGACGATTTTTACTTTTTAAAGAAATCGTGAAAAAATATTGCCACAGCCCGGGTTCGAACCGGGAACTCCAGAATTCTAGCCTGGTACGTTACCAATTACGCCACCGCGGCTCTAGCAACATCAATTCACGATCTCTATTTTTAATGTCAATTAATACACCTTTATTATTTTATTATATGCGGTCATATGTTTCTTACGAGTGATAAATCTTAAGCGACAATGATTTTGACCAAATTTTTTGATGGAAGATTTTCGGCAATTCGCAACCCGGTTAGAGTCAGCGCCACCTAAGATCCCTGTGTTATCGATCTCAGAAAGATCTCTAACCATCGAATCATTAATTATTTTTGTCAACTCTGATTGCCTCACTCATTCATTAAATAATTAATGAGGCAACCAGACCTGACGATTTTTACTTTTTAAAGAAATCGTGAAAAAATATTGCCACAGCCCGGGTTCGAACCGGGAACTCCAGAATTCTAGCCTGGTACGTTACCAATTACGCCACCGCGGCTCTAGCAACATCAATTCACGATCTCTATTTTTAATGTCAATTAATACACCTTTATTATTTTATTATATGCGGTCATATGTTTCTTACGAGTGATAAATCTTAAGCGACAATGATTTTGACCAAATTTTTTGATGGAAGATTTTCGGCAATTCGCAACCCGGTTAGAGTCAGCGCCACCTAAGATCCCTGTGTTATCGATCTCAGAAAGATCTCTAACCATCGAATCATTAATTATTTTTGTCAACTCTGATTGCCTCACTCATTCATTAAATAATTAATGAGGCAACCAGACCTGACGATTTTTACTTTTTAAAGAAATCGTGAAAAAATATTGCCACAGCCCGGGTTCGAACCGGGAACTCCAGAATTCTAGCCTGGTACGTTACCAATTACGCCACCGCGGCTCTAGCAACATCAATTCACGATCTCTATTTTTAATGTCAATTAATACACCTTTATTATTTTATTATATGCGGTCATATGTTTCTTACGAGTGATAAATCTTAAGCGACAATGATTTTGACCAAATTTTTTGATGGAAGATTTTCGGCAATTCGCAACCCGGTTAGAGTCAGCGCCACCTAAGATCCCTGTGTTATCGATCTCAGAAAGATCTCTAACCATCGAATCATTAATTATTTTTGTCAACTCTGATTGCCTCACTCATTCATTAAATAATTAATGAGGCAACCAGACCTGACGATTTTTACTTTTTAAAGAAATCGTGAAAAAATATTGCCACAGCCCGGGTTCGAACCGGGAACTCCAGAATTCTAGCCTGGTACGTTACCAATTACGCCACCGCGGCTCTAGCAACATCAATTCACGATCTCTATTTTTAATGTCAATTAATACACCTTTATTATTTTATTATATGCGGTCATATGTTTCTTACGAGTGATAAATCTTAAGCGACAATGATTTTGACCAAATTTTTTGATGGAAGATTTTCGGCAATTCGCAACCCGGTTAGAGTCAGCGCCACCTAAGATCCCTGTGTTATCGATCTCAGAAAGATCTCTAACCATCGAATCATTAATTATTTTTGTCAACTCTGATTGCCTCACTCATTCATTAAATAATTAATGAGGCAACCAGACCTGACGATTTTTACTTTTTAAAGAAATCGTGAAAAAATATTGCCACAGCCCGGGTTCGAACCGGGAACTCCAGAATTCTAGCCTGGTACGTTACCAATTACGCCACCGCGGCTCTAGCAACATCAATTCACGATCTCTATTTTTAATGTCAATTAATACACCTTTATTATTTTATTATATGCGGTCATATGTTTCTTACGAGTGATAAATCTTAAGCGACAATGATTTTGACCAAATTTTTTGATGGAAGATTTTCGGCAATTCGCAACCCGGTTAGAGTCAGCGCCACCTAAGATCCCTGTGTTATCGATCTCAGAAAGATCTCTAACCATCGAATCATTAATTATTTTTGTCAACTCTGATTGCCTCACTCATTCATTAAATAATTAATGAGGCAACCAGACCTGACGATTTTTACTTTTTAAAGAAATCGTGAAAAAATATTGCCACAGCCCGGGTTCGAACCGGGAACTCCAGAATTCTAGCCTGGTACGTTACCAATTACGCCACCGCGGCTCTAGCAACATCAATTCACGATCTCTATTTTTAATGTCAATTAATACACCTTTATTATTTTATTATATGCGGTCATATGTTTCTTACGAGTGATAAATCTTAAGCGACAATGATTTTGACCAAATTTTTTGATGGAAGATTTTCGGCAATTCGCAACCCGGTTAGAGTCAGCGCCACCTAAGATCCCTGTGTTATCGATCTCAGAAAGATCTCTAACCATCGAATCATTAATTATTTTTGTCAACTCTGATTGCCTCACTCATTCATTAAATAATTAATGAGGCAACCAGACCTGACGATTTTTACTTTTTAAAGAAATCGTGAAAAAATATTGCCACAGCCCGGGTTCGAACCGGGAACTCCAGAATTCTAGCCTGGTACGTTACCAATTACGCCACCGCGGCTCTAGCAACATCAATTCACGATCTCTATTTTTAATGTCAATTAATACACCTTTATTATTTTATTATATGCGGTCATATGTTTCTTACGAGTGATAAATCTTAAGCGACAATGATTTTGACCAAATTTTTTGATGGAAGATTTTCGGCAATTCGCAACCCGGTTAGAGTCAGCGCCACCTAAGATCCCTGTGTTATCGATCTCAGAAAGATCTCTAACCATCGAATCATTAATTATTTTTGTCAACTCTGATTGCCTCACTCATTCATTAAATAATTAATGAGGCAACCAGACCTGACGATTTTTACTTTTTAAAGAAATCGTGAAAAAATATTGCCACAGCCCGGGTTCGAACCGGGAACTCCAGAATTCTAGCCTGGTACGTTACCAATTACGCCACCGCGGCTCTAGCAACATCAATTCACGATCTCTATTTTTAATGTCAATTAATACACCTTTATTATTTTATTATATGCGGTCATATGTTTCTTACGAGTGATAAATCTTAAGCGACAATGATTTTGACCAAATTTTTTGATGGAAGATTTTCGGCAATTCGCAACCCGGTTAGAGTCAGCGCCACCTAAGATCCCTGTGTTATCGATCTCAGAAAGATCTCTAACCATCGAATCATTAATTATTTTTGTCAACTCTGATTGCCTCACTCATTCATTAAATAATTAATGAGGCAACCAGACCTGACGATTTTTACTTTTTAAAGAAATCGTGAAAAAATATTGCCACAGCCCGGGTTCGAACCGGGAACTCCAGAATTCTAGCCTGGTACGTTACCAATTACGCCACCGCGGCTCTAGCAACATCAATTCACGATCTCTATTTTTAATGTCAATTAATACACCTTTATTATTTTATTATATGCGGTCATATGTTTCTTACGAGTGATAAATCTTAAGCGACAATGATTTTGACCAAATTTTTTGATGGAAGATTTTCGGCAATTCGCAACCCGGTTAGAGTCAGCGCCACCTAAGATCCCTGTGTTATCGATCTCAGAAAGATCTCTAACCATCGAATCATTAATTATTTTTGTCAACTCTGATTGCCTCACTCATTCATTAAATAATTAATGAGGCAACCAGACCTGACGATTTTTACTTTTTAAAGAAATCGTGAAAAAATATTGCCACAGCCCGGGTTCGAACCGGGAACTCCAGAATTCTAGCCTGGTACGTTACCAATTACGCCACCGCGGCTCTAGCAACATCAATTCACGATCTCTATTTTTAATGTCAATTAATACACCTTTATTATTTTATTATATGCGGTCATATGTTTCTTACGAGTGATAAATCTTAAGCGACAATGATTTTGACCAAATTTTTTGATGGAAGATTTTCGGCAATTCGCAACCCGGTTAGAGTCAGCGCCACCTAAGATCCCTGTGTTATCGATCTCAGAAAGATCTCTAACCATCGAATCATTAATTATTTTTGTCAACTCTGATTGCCTCACTCATTCATTAAATAATTAATGAGGCAACCAGACCTGATTTAATGAATGAGTGAGGCAATCAGAGTTGACAAAAATAATTAATGATTCGATGGTTAGAGATCTTTCTGAGATCGATAACACAGGGATCTTAGGTGGCGCTGACTCTAACCGGGTTGCGAATTGCCGAAAATCTTCCATCAAAAAATTTGGTCAAAATCATTGTCGCTTAAGATTTATCACTCGTAAGAAACATATGACCGCATATAATAAAATAATAAAGGTGTATTAATTGACATTAAAAATAGAGATCGTGAATTGATGTTGCTAGAGCCGCGGTGGCGTAATTGGTAACGTACCAGGCTAGAATTCTGGAGTTCCCGGTTCGAACCCGGGCTGTGGCAATATTTTTTCACGATTTCTTTAAAAAGTAAAAATCGTCAGGTCTGGTTGCCTCATTAATTATTTAATGAATGAGTGAGGCAATCAGAGTTGACAAAAATAATTAATGATTCGATGGTTAGAGATCTTTCTGAGATCGATAACACAGGGATCTTAGGTGGCGCTGACTCTAACCGGGTTGCGAATTGCCGAAAATCTTCCATCAAAAAATTTGGTCAAAATCATTGTCGCTTAAGATTTATCACTCGTAAGAAACATATGACCGCATATAATAAAATAATAAAGGTGTATTAATTGACATTAAAAATAGAGATCGTGAATTGATGTTGCTAGAGCCGCGGTGGCGTAATTGGTAACGTACCAGGCTAGAATTCTGGAGTTCCCGGTTCGAACCCGGGCTGTGGCAATATTTTTTCACGATTTCTTTAAAAAGTAAAAATCGTCAGGTCTGGTTGCCTCATTAATTATTTAATGAATGAGTGAGGCAATCAGAGTTGACAAAAATAATTAATGATTCGATGGTTAGAGATCTTTCTGAGATCGATAACACAGGGATCTTAGGTGGCGCTGACTCTAACCGGGTTGCGAATTGCCGAAAATCTTCCATCAAAAAATTTGGTCAAAATCATTGTCGCTTAAGATTTATCACTCGTAAGAAACATATGACCGCATATAATAAAATAATAAAGGTGTATTAATTGACATTAAAAATAGAGATCGTGAATTGATGTTGCTAGAGCCGCGGTGGCGTAATTGGTAACGTACCAGGCTAGAATTCTGGAGTTCCCGGTTCGAACCCGGGCTGTGGCAATATTTTTTCACGATTTCTTTAAAAAGTAAAAATCGTCAGGTCTGGTTGCCTCATTAATTATTTAATGAATGAGTGAGGCAATCAGAGTTGACAAAAATAATTAATGATTCGATGGTTAGAGATCTTTCTGAGATCGATAACACAGGGATCTTAGGTGGCGCTGACTCTAACCGGGTTGCGAATTGCCGAAAATCTTCCATCAAAAAATTTGGTCAAAATCATTGTCGCTTAAGATTTATCACTCGTAAGAAACATATGACCGCATATAATAAAATAATAAAGGTGTATTAATTGACATTAAAAATAGAGATCGTGAATTGATGTTGCTAGAGCCGCGGTGGCGTAATTGGTAACGTACCAGGCTAGAATTCTGGAGTTCCCGGTTCGAACCCGGGCTGTGGCAATATTTTTTCACGATTTCTTTAAAAAGTAAAAATCGTCAGGTCTGGTTGCCTCATTAATTATTTAATGAATGAGTGAGGCAATCAGAGTTGACAAAAATAATTAATGATTCGATGGTTAGAGATCTTTCTGAGATCGATAACACAGGGATCTTAGGTGGCGCTGACTCTAACCGGGTTGCGAATTGCCGAAAATCTTCCATCAAAAAATTTGGTCAAAATCATTGTCGCTTAAGATTTATCACTCGTAAGAAACATATGACCGCATATAATAAAATAATAAAGGTGTATTAATTGACATTAAAAATAGAGATCGTGAATTGATGTTGCTAGAGCCGCGGTGGCGTAATTGGTAACGTACCAGGCTAGAATTCTGGAGTTCCCGGTTCGAACCCGGGCTGTGGCAATATTTTTTCACGATTTCTTTAAAAAGTAAAAATCGTCAGGTCTGGTTGCCTCATTAATTATTTAATGAATGAGTGAGGCAATCAGAGTTGACAAAAATAATTAATGATTCGATGGTTAGAGATCTTTCTGAGATCGATAACACAGGGATCTTAGGTGGCGCTGACTCTAACCGGGTTGCGAATTGCCGAAAATCTTCCATCAAAAAATTTGGTCAAAATCATTGTCGCTTAAGATTTATCACTCGTAAGAAACATATGACCGCATATAATAAAATAATAAAGGTGTATTAATTGACATTAAAAATAGAGATCGTGAATTGATGTTGCTAGAGCCGCGGTGGCGTAATTGGTAACGTACCAGGCTAGAATTCTGGAGTTCCCGGTTCGAACCCGGGCTGTGGCAATATTTTTTCACGATTTCTTTAAAAAGTAAAAATCGTCAGGTCTGGTTGCCTCATTAATTATTTAATGAATGAGTGAGGCAATCAGAGTTGACAAAAATAATTAATGATTCGATGGTTAGAGATCTTTCTGAGATCGATAACACAGGGATCTTAGGTGGCGCTGACTCTAACCGGGTTGCGAATTGCCGAAAATCTTCCATCAAAAAATTTGGTCAAAATCATTGTCGCTTAAGATTTATCACTCGTAAGAAACATATGACCGCATATAATAAAATAATAAAGGTGTATTAATTGACATTAAAAATAGAGATCGTGAATTGATGTTGCTAGAGCCGCGGTGGCGTAATTGGTAACGTACCAGGCTAGAATTCTGGAGTTCCCGGTTCGAACCCGGGCTGTGGCAATATTTTTTCACGATTTCTTTAAAAAGTAAAAATCGTCAGGTCTGGTTGCCTCATTAATTATTTAATGAATGAGTGAGGCAATCAGAGTTGACAAAAATAATTAATGATTCGATGGTTAGAGATCTTTCTGAGATCGATAACACAGGGATCTTAGGTGGCGCTGACTCTAACCGGGTTGCGAATTGCCGAAAATCTTCCATCAAAAAATTTGGTCAAAATCATTGTCGCTTAAGATTTATCACTCGTCAAATAGAAAATCGCAAAGTCCCTCGCCGTCTCACACAGCAAAAACAGTGAAAGACACCTTGAAATCGCTTGGATGGGACATCCTTCCGCACCCGCCGTATTCGCCAGACCTGGCGCCATCTGACTATCACCTCTTCGCATCAATGGGACACGCGCTCCCAGAGCAGCACTTCAGCAATTTCGAGGAAGTTGGAAAATGGCTCGACGAATGGTTTGCCGCAAAAGACAAGCAGTTTTTCTGGCATGGTATTCATAAGTTACCTGAAAGATGGGCGAAATGTGTAGAAGCCGATGGCCAATATTTTGAATAAAACAAAAATTAATTTCCCTTGAAAATTACGTGTTTTTTTTTACCAAAAAACCGGAAAAAACTTATGCATACACCTGGTACAAATGATTAGAATATATTCACAGTACCTTCCCAGCAAGTTTAGTTGGGGGAAAGTACAGTGAATAATAGGCACACGCGCAATTATATTATATTAATCAAGCAAGCAAAATGTGATGAGGAAAACATCGCACAGCCCGTGCTGCAGCGCACGCCACAAAAAGAGAACTTTATGTTGATGTACCGATGAGATTTACTCACCTCACCGTCATTGAATTTAGAGAAATTGTAACGATGTACCCTTACCGTGTATTTGAGTCCTGGTAAGCACGAAAATGTTGAGAAGATCCGGTGAGATGGTGAAAAGTCCGAGCGAGTGTACCGAGGATGTGTGCGCTGTCCAAGCGGGTTTTCACAGAAGTGTCTAATTTTTTAATATGGCTGCACTTTACGAAAGCGTCGTTGAGCGCTGAAGTCAAATGAGTGAAATACACAGAGCCGAAGTCAAACGAGAGAGCACGAGCCTCTTGCTTCAAGCAGCATGTTCGCGAAGCACTGCCTCGGCTATCTCCAGCATAGCCGAGCGCAGCACGCTACCCAGCAGCAACAGGTCGACGCACGGCAAAGATCGATCGCCGTACGCCAGCTGATTTTCCAACACTCGCCTTCCCGGAACGGCAATAAGAAAATATATACTCGTACCAATAAATAATGTATTGTCGTTAAAAAGTCGCGTATACGTACCATATATATGTTATATATATGCATATGTACGAGGGTCGATCAATAAATAGTCGGCCTTGCCTCATCTGTTGGTCGAGGAAAGAAATCAATAGCGACGTTTAGGAGTGCCATCCTTCACATGACTGTTGTCAAAGTTTCAGCTCGCTGCGATGTTTAGTTTGCGTTTGACAGCGTCGAAAGACAAACGACTTTTGTGTATTTACAAAAATGGAAAAAATTGAGTATCGTGCAGTGATTCGATTTTGTTTTTGAAAAAGAAAACGAACAATGAAATCAAAGCGAAGCTAGACGAAGTTTATATGGACCTTGCATCTTCTTTATTAACCATTAAATATTGGACAGCTGAATTTAAACGTGGTTGTACGAGCATTGTTGACGATGAACGTCCAGTTCGTCCAAATGAGGTCGTCATAGCAGAAACAATTGAAAAAGTCCACGATATGGTGTTGAATGATCGGAGACTAAAAGTGCGTGAAATTGCTGAGGCCTCAGGCATATCATATGGCTCAGTGATTTCAATCCTGAGTGATCAGTTGGGTATGAAAAAGTTATCCGCAAGATGGGTGCCGCGTTTGTTTACTGTCGACCATAAAAGAGAACGTGTAGTTGATGACCAAAATTCATGAATTTAAATGCGAATTGCTTTCGCATCCACCGCATTCTCCAGATTTGGCCCACTCTGACTACTTTCTGTTTCCAAACCTGAAAAAATGACTTGGCGGAACGAGATTTGGTTCCAGAGATGACCTCTTCGCCGAAACAGAGACCTATTTTGAGGACCTTCCGAAATCGTATTATTCGACGGCATCAAAAAATTGGAAAATCATTGGAATAAGTTTATCGAGCTAAAAGGAGATTATGTTGAAAAATAAAAAGATTTTTGTCCAGAAAAAGCGATTTTCTTTACCAAGCCGACTATTTATTGATCAACCCTCGTACATCAATTCTGTAAAGTTCAGACGAAAAACTAACGAAAGACAGCATTTTTTTATAAAATTTTTCCTATTCAAGGGTGGAGGGATGTAGTGCGGCGGAATACTCAAGTAATGTGCCAGTACAATTATTTCGACATTATTCCTCCTTCGGGCGCGAAGACGCTCACCTGAAGTAGAAATAATGTGCAGACGTATGTAGCAAGGCGCGGGCAACGACCGCACTCAAACTACGACTTGCAATAACTTGCAATATTAAACATTATCGCATATTCATCGATGCCGCCAAAGGTAGTAGGTAACTACTTTATCGAAATCAGTCTAAAGGTAGTTTCAATCAGAACAGGATGGTTCCTCGTCGACTACTCGACAACACTTAAATTGTATCGTTAATCATTTCATGCAACTTAATAGGTAAAGGAAAGTTGCTGTTACCTATAATAAACAACCATCTTATACTTTTATACGGAAAACTCTCGCTTCGTCTCATTCACTGCAGATTTATCTCTTAATCAGCAAACGATCCCAAAATAATAATTTTTAAAAATTATACCAACGACCGTAATTTCTATTACGCGTTACCGGCATAACAGTTATGTTGAGAACGCCAGAAAAGATAACGTCGCTGACGGAGGATGTCGTAAAGGCAGAATCGGCATCACGGGGATCGTCTGTGGAGGGCTCTTCTGCCGCTATGCTGGAGAGATTGTATTTCTCCCGAATTTTAACAAATCCAAATGAAAGAGCTACGGGATGAGTCACGGTGGACGGGAACGTAGGTGCTTCGTTGCAAAATGATACCATCCTAGTGGCAAACAACAGTAATGATAACCCGTGACGAACGTAACAGTGACGAACCCGTTCTATCACTCCTCTCCCGTCCGGCCGAATGCCACTTCGCGTCACCAAGCACTGGCTATAACAGTGTGCGATATATTACGAAAATAGAACGGCTCGTTCTCTGGTAGACACGGCGAGGAAGTAGACGAGTTTCTTGCATGAGTGGAAGATGCCCGAGGACTGGTGGCGACCTTAGGATTCACCAGGACTTGGTGAATTGTATTCCCTTGTTTGTGCGATGCATAGTTTACCATTGGTTCAAATAAAAACGGTCCAGATGGACCTCGTGGAAAAAATGCACGGAGGCATTTCAACAACGGTTTGATAATCTCGACTTCCAATACACACTACGGGACCAAATCAGAACACGAACGGAGGGATCTAAAGAACGGGAATCGGATTATTTCGCCTGCATCCGGAATGCATTCAACAGGGCTGAGCCACCGTTCCAAGGCAAAGAACAGGTTATGATAACCTACCGTAACTTGTTACCCAGACTTCAGGTGGCTGTACCTATGACCGATGCCTTGGCCTTGGAGGATTTGGGGGAGGGGGGATTCTGAGACCCTCCTGAATCCGACCAACGTTAATGTGCAGGACGCGATCGACGAGTGGTGGAGGTCGAGGCCATCGAGCGCGGTGACCGAGTGATATCCTGTCGATGTAGGGGGTCTGATGACCTACCGCAGATTCAGAAGTACTGGGCATCTGATGGCCAAGTATGGCGAGACGCGCAACCGGAAACGACGATGTTATTCGTGTGGACGTCCCGGGGTTACCGTGACGTCCTGACCCGGGTGTGGGCCGATGAATGCCTCGCTGGAAGGTCAGCAGAACAGGGACCCGAAAAGAAAGGTGGTCTAGAAGGGCTGAAGTTGCGAGGGGACTATGAATAAAAATAATTGGCGTTCAAATCGGAAATGGTGGTATTACTTATTGGGCATTTGCTTCCCTACCTCCTCGCATATAATTTCCCGACCAGTTTCTTACAGGGTACGAAAGTTAGAGGGATAGAACGTTGGGCAGCAAGCATGTGGTTTTTTAAAATGTTTTTTTGCTTGGTCGATGGGGAAAGGAACATGAGAACACTGAGAGGCCGGAGTGATATTGTGAGGTGAAGACCGTTTCCATAACTTCTTTGTTTTATTGTTCTTAATATTATTATTTTGTTCGTATTATCGTTATTTTGGTTTTCAATGATCCTGTGCGAACTTGCGAGATCGGAGTACGCGTGAATTGGAGGTGCGACCGGAAGTCGTGTTAATAAGAGCACTGGAAAGGAAAGAGAATCTTTCTGGCCAAAGGCGGCCGTGTTTAAGGGGGAAAAAGTTGTGACGTGGCAAAACACAATGCCAGAAAATGCTACGTCCTCGTCACTCGACAGCTTCAAGAACGTTCTCGCAGGGTGCTGTTATAGTTGCGAAGAACTATATTGAATTATTTATTTATTTTTTTCGTTTGTACTTTCATGTTATCCTTACAATCGGATCGACCGAGAGAGAGAGAGAGAGAGAGAGAGAGAGAGAATTTGTTGATAGTCGTTTATTAACTTCAATAGCTTGTAACGGTAATTTCTTATCGTTAGCATTAATTTTATTTTCCAAGGGGAAATTCGAACTCGCACACAAGAATAATTAATTTTAGACTTCGAGGTAGGTCAAAGTAGGGTTTATTTATAAAGGCAATTAAAATGAAAATGTCAGTGTTAAGTTTCTTGGCACCGATGGCCAGTACAATGCATTTAAATTCGAGATTTCCTGAGATTATTTTACAGTTCTTTTCGTGTATTGCGTTCACGTAGCCTCACAGTAATAGCTGGGTGGTTTGTTATTGGTTTCGTGCGTTGTGTTGTGTCGCGGAATATTCCACTTCACGGTATTCTCTGGAATATTCCTTAGCTGACACAGAATTCTAAGACTAAGAATTCGTTCAAGACAGAAAACAAGGTAGACGCCGAGGCAGCATGAGGCGATTCGCTAGGCGATCTACGATAGGCTAAAGCAAAAGCTGCCAACTAAGGGATTTTCGCAAACGCAGTTAGCAACTGTTTTACGATAACCAGTTATAAACTAGACTTAACAGAGAACGGGTTGGTTCCTCGTCAAATACTCGAAACAACGAATTATTGAGAGTGATAAATCTAAGCGACAAATGATTTGACCAAATTTTTTATGGAAAATTTTTGGCAGTTCGCAACCCGGTTAGACTCAGCGCCACCTAGATCCCTGTGTTATCGATCTCAGAAAAATCTCTAACAATCGAATCATTAATTATTTTTGCCAACTCTGATTGCCTCACTCATTCATTAAGAATTAATGAGGCAACCAGACCTGACGATTTTTAACTTCTAAAGAAATCGTGAAAAAATATTGCCACAGCCCGGGTTCGAACCGGGAGTTCCAGAATTCTAGCCTGGTACGTTACCAATTACGCCACCGCGACTCTAGCAACATCAATTCACGATCTCTATTTTTAATGTCAAATAATACACCTCAGTTGCAGAATAATTAATTAATCCGTTTATATGCGGTCATATGTTTCTTAAGAGTGATAAATCGAAGCGACAAATGATTTCACCACATTTTTTGATGGAAAATTTTTGGCAGTTCACAACCCGGTTAGAATCAGCGCTACCTAGATCCCTGTGTTATCGATCTCAGAAAGATCTCTAACAATCGAATCATTAATTATTTTTGTCAACTCTGATTGCCTCACTCATTGATTAAGAATTAATGAGGCAACCAGACCTCACGATTTTTAACTTCTAAAGAAATCGTGAAAAAATATTGCCACAGCTGGGTTCGAACCGGGAACTCCAGAACGAATTATTGTACATTCCTTTATTGACTTTTAGATAGACAACGGAAAATTACCGTTGCCTATAATAAATACTTCCATTTACATAAATTCGCGTTTTCATCAATTACTCGAGATCCATCTCCGAATCGGCAAACGATCCCAAAAAATAATAACTTTTTAATATTATACCAAATATCGAATAATCCAATTACGCGGTACCGGCATAATAATTTGTAGCAGCGGTGGGATCTGCTGAAGTTAAGTGATACGTGATTTATTTGGACAAAAATTGTTTTGGACAAAGTACTCTAAAGTGACGATTACGACTCGTGCAAAGGACGCCAGTGTAGTTCGTGAAAACCCGACTAAGTTAACGCGAAGGCGCGAAGTGTACATCGGTGCGGTGCGACATATCGGTCAACCACTTAAACTCCCGATTGACGCTGTTACGTCATGTCGCGGAAAAACGCACAAAGTGTGCAACCAAGTACTCGAAGCAGCTACTTGCAAAGAAGCCTTCGTGCAACAATTGGCAACGCGCTAAGGACGAGCCCAGGAACAAGCGAAGAAACGGGTCAACGGCACAAAGAAGGACGTCCGGACCATCTACAGAGAGGAGCTGCAGGACATCAAGTCGACAGCACCCGAGAACATCGCCATGGGGAGGACTATCTACCAGATCATCCTTCTGTAAGTGGCGGCTACGTTATACTAATACATATTGCCGAAATAAACCAAAGCCAATTAGGACAGATATTTTAAAAATTTCAAAATAAGTATATATTCCACCAGAGATATTTCTTTCAAGATTTTGTGGGTGTATTTTAGAGTATTGTTCACCGCGAAGTTAGCAACATGCCGGGATTCGGGGAAGCAAAACCGAAACGTAGAGGCAATTCGTTAGAAACTACGATGCCCAGCGAGGAGTGGACCCTGCGGCGGGTTTAGCTACAGTAATCGGGGACGTCGTGTACGAAGCGCGTAGGGCGCTATCAGAGCTCCCGCCGCCTGGACGAATCCCCGCAAACAGGCAAGCAGCCCTCGCAGGGCACCTGACAACCAAGTTTGGCGTAAACCCACTCAGGGGTGCGTCGTTTCGGGATCATAGTAGCATCGGTAGCGATAACGTGTTGAATAGAGCAACTGGTGAACGAACTCCAGAACACTTCTCCAACGATATGGTCGAGTGGGAAATCGAAAATTTGCAAACGTTAGATAGTGTCGGTTTCCAGGCAGCTACCGGTACGATGACGCGGCCACCACTGCCGGAACGAGTTAGGCAACGATGCGAAGAGGTCGAAAGGAGTAACCGTGAGTACGAGTGGGCTCAGGGAAAGCTCGAGCTGGAGCTCGGGCCCCAAGGCCGCGACACGCCGTCGGCACGGCGAAACCTCGCGGATACACTAAACGAGGTAGGTGCGGGCGAGTTCGAACTCATCCGGTCCGTAAAGGAGAAAAATGCCGAATTATTGCGGAGGCTGGTAGGAACAGGGTTGGAAGAACGCCCGATACCACGTCCGCGGTCAAGGCAAACCCGATTCGAGGAACCGGATTACCCCCTCGCGGATCCTATGTTCCAAAAGGAACAACCGAGGGTGCCAGCAATACAAGGTCGGACGCTCGACCTGGGACTAGCACTGAAGAACATCACGCATTTCGACGGAAGCAACGCCGACGAGCTGGATGCCTTCCTACGATCATGCGAGAACGTTTTCAAGCGAGTAGCGCCCAGGGATTATGACATCCTATTAGAATTAGTACCTTCGAGGGTAGGGCGGCCAGAGGGATGAAACATAAAGTGATCCTCTCGGTAGCGCAGCTTAAGACCGAGCTGGAGGCCCTTTACGGGAAGCGGAAGTCGCTGCCCGCGTTACGGGTAGAATTCAACTCCCTCCGGCAGAGCCAGGGCTAGGATATCGCGGTATACGCCGCCAGGATAGAGCGTATTACCGTCGACATTATAGAAAAGCCATACAAGGAAGCCGCCCCGATGTTGGAAATGCGCATCATCGAAAAGATAACGCGGAAGAGCGCCCAGGCCAACTTTAAGAATGGACTGTATGGGCAGGTCCAGATCCTGATGATATCACGCAATCACGCCACCCTCCACGAGTCCGTAACGGGAGCCATAGAGATTACGAATATGGTGCAGCCTAAGGGAGGGGCAGGTGGAGTACTAATCCACCCCAGAAAGTCCCAAGGCGCACCACCCTGGTTCGGAGAAAATTGCTTCACCTGCGTAAAAGCTGGACACATGGCTCGAGTACCCAGTGAAAACAAGTCAATGCACACGTGGAAATAATCTGCAATTACTGCCAGAAGAAAGGCCACGTGTGGAAGGACTGCCGGAAGAACCTGTCGCAGAATAAAAGCGAGCCGACGCAGCCACCCCGACAGCCAAGAAACGCAGGCTACAAAGATGTAAGAAATACGGTAACCACGGGGCCAGATCCAGCCACAGCAGGCGTTAACACGCTGGACGCACTGAGACTGAATACGCTAACTGCCCAGCAGAGACCTGCGTGCAAGTAGGAGAAAACAACGCTACAGCTCCTACAAGTAATGCTGCCGGCGTGAAGTGCCACCGCCAGCGACTTCGATATCGATGCACCGTTAGTCACAACCGAGGTACCTACTCTCAAGGCGGACACCGGAGCGCAGTGCAGCATAATCAAGGAAAGCTGTCTCAAACCGGAGACCATGGTGAACGACTGCACCGTAGAGCTGCAGGGGATGGCGGGCCACAAATTTACCCCCCTCGGGATAGCTAAAATTGTGCTCGAGATATCGGCTTTAAATGTAGAGCATTGGTTCTACATCGTTCCGAACAATGTGCCGTTGAAGGTCAACGAACTACTTGGCATGGACTTTATCAAGCAGCATAAAGCGGACATCCTGCATGGCGAGATGCTCAAGTCGTATGGGCACTGCCTGCCGCTACGGGACAGCGCGACGAGGATATATTCGTCACCACGCAGTAGAACTGCCGCCACGTGCTAATACATAGGCCTGCTTACAAAGATCAATCTCCCTTCTGGAAACGGGTCTAACATGAATACTGCCAAGGAGAATAAATTTGTCGGACTACCAACAAGGAGCGGGATCGGCCGAGGCATCATAGCGAGACCCCGTGTCACACCATCAAGAACCAAAAGAGTGAGTTTAGAAGTTTCTAAATACGACGGGGAAGTGCAACAGCCGATGGTGACATGCTAGCCGTCGGAGATAGCGAAGATCGTGCATAGCCGCTAGGTCAAGGCACTGCGCGTAAGCTCGGAGAGCTCGGGGAGGAGGGCCGAGCGTCTCGAGCGGCGACAACGAAAGCCCAACTTGGTGCCCCCGGCAGTAAAAAGCAAGCAGTTCACGCAGGAATATGTGCGAATACAAGGGTGTATTCCATCTACGAGGAAACAAGCGACAGCGCACGCACAAGGTGCAGTATCGCGCACCCTTCAAGGTCGGTTCGAAGGACCTAGGATCGCAACCCTTGCCTGGGAAATACATACAAACGGGGCATGGTTTCGGTAAAATGCATACTAATGCAGACGCTCTAAGTAGAATACACACGACCACACGAGCCAAATGGGACAGGAAAGAAAGTCCTACAAGATAGAGAAAGATAGCGCAATCGGGTATACGAACAGTCGCACATAACGGGGAGTCGCAGATACCCAAGGAAACCCCACGATAACTCTTTGATGTGAGAGACTAAACTCGCCCACGAGAAAGAGAAGTGGAGAGGCCGACAGAGAAAAGGCTAGCGGAAGGAATAGTCCAGCCCAGCAGGAGTCAATGGAACGTGCCGTTGATGGTCATGGCTAAGAAACCCGATGCCGCCGGAATGAGGACAATACGCGTAGTGGTGGACTTTCGGAAGTTGAACGAAGCTACCATGGGAGACTCGTGCCTACTGCCCAATATAACCGAAATATTGGACCTGTTGGGACGAGCCCATTATTACACGACGTTGGACCTCGCCTCTGGATTTCACCAAATCCCGATGGCGCAGGAAGACATGGAAAAAAGGGCATTGTCCACTCCGCAGGGTTGAGTATAACCGCATGCTATTCGGACTGAAGAACGCGCCACCGACTTTCCAGCGTCTGATCAACTCCGCGTTCGCAGGACTACAGGGCGTCAAATGCTCTGTGTACCTCGACGACATTGTAACACACGGAGTAAGAGCTACTCGCGATAATTTGTACAACCACATCGAATTAATGAGCTTACCAAGTATAGTCGGGTAATAGAAGAAAGATCAATATATCAGGATTAATTCCCCTTTTCTCTTGGGATTACATTAATATGTCTCTCGTAAAATATTGGAATTTATAGTAAAAATACCATCATAAATATATAAAACATGTTATGCCTATTGTTGAGAATTCCTTCCGGTGATGTTATTCGACAGATCTGTAATATATTGAAAAAGGATGAAAACTCACTCAAGACGAGAGGAAAATAAAACCAGACACAAAGATGTTATGTTGAGACAGTGGTTTATTCTACCTTCCATTATTAGGTATACAAAATATTATTTAAATTTAGAAAACTGTTCAAAATATAAATTTAGAAAACTGTTCAAAATATAAATTTAGAAAACTGTTCAAAATATAAATTTAGAAAACAAATACAAATTATAAATAAATAAACAAATTGAATTTTGAATCTAAATGTGAGCAGCACACAATTATATTAATTGTGTACTGAATTTAAACTTGAGACAGCGGTGCGTGCAACGTAGCGAGAGCTACGCAGCACGACACGCTGATACCATTGAGTGCGAAAATGTTTGTGTGTAATTCACTGCAACCACTCAGCAGTGTATTGCAAAGTGGTTGCAGTGAATTAATGAGAGCATTTGCAATAACCTTTGCTTGAGTGCTATTGCGGTGTGAACTCAGCTACGCAGTCAGGACTGCGCAGCACAATACAAGATATATTGAGGATGCACAAGTGAGCAGTGTATAGTCACTGTACTTTCCCAGCAGAATTTCTGGAGGAAAGTACAGTGAATAGACCACACCGGCATAATTGTATTAATTATACCGGCTAAAACAAGTGAGGAGAGCGTGATGCTGCATGTGCTGCAGCGCACGCCACGAGTGAGCCAAAGTGGTGATGCACCGTATTTCTCTCCTCACTGACAGTGAACTTCCACCAGATTATGTTAATGTACTCTTACCTTGAGCAAATGAGTCCTGATGAGCGAGATGTTGAACGAGTCCGATGTATAAATCCATGAAACAGTCCAAGAGTCTGGATGCGTGCTGTTCTTGCCGGTGTGTGCGAAAAAGTGTTAAAATTTCCAATATGGCTGCGGAATATGAAAGTTTCGTTGGGCGCTGGAGTCAGTTGAGCGAGATAGCCGGTGAGCGAAACCGAAGTCAAGCGAGAGAGACATCCTCTCGTTCGACGCGGCGTGCCAACGAGGCACATCCTCGGCTTCGCGAAGCCCATGCCTCGGCTATCTTCGACTCAACCGAACAACGCGTGTTAGAGCAGCGCAACAGGTAGGCGCACGACGATTATCGATCGCCGTGCGCCAGCTGATTTTCCAACATTCCGCTCGCCATCAGCAACGGGGTTGATGATTAATTATTGCTGGGTGTTGGATGAGATTGGCAGAACAGCAAGTTTTGAGATCGGCCTGGTGAGCGTGGTGGTAGCAGTTTTGAGTGTGAGAGGACCGGCGTAGTCTACTCCTGTGTGAGCAAATGCGCGCGATGGTGTGACTCGTGACAGAGGAAGCTGGCCCATCAATTGTTGTGCACGACCTCCTCTCTGTCGAGCACACACCACACAATGTAATATGTGAGATTTCACAGGAGCTCTACCACCAAATCAAATGGGTTAGCCTAACTTGAGCCAGTGTGAGCTGCGTACCTCCGTGAAGAGTACGTACGTGAGCTTGCTCTGTTATGAGAGTCGTAAATCGAGAGTGGCGAGGCAGAATAGCAGAATGCCTTCCTTCATAAGTGAGTGCTGATTGCGCAAGACGACCTCCAACTCTTATTACACCCTCCTCGTCAATAAAAGCTGTTAGTCGACTGAAGGGGTGAGCAGATGGAAGATGTGAGCCTGACTGCAGCACTTGGATTTCGTGCTTGAAAAACACGGCTTGTGTTGCTTTTGTCCAAAACAATTTTGCTGCAGCCATTTCTTTCGCCGTAAGTGGAGCGTTTCCTGCTGATTCTAACCTCCCCCTCATTTTTGCCACCGCCCTGACACAAAATGAGCTTAGCCGATATAATTTTGAGAGCGATGAACAGCGATGAATGAGCTCCCAATGATACTCTGGCGTGTGTATCGCAGCGAGGAGAGCTGTCCCCGATCGGGCTTCCATGATGCTAAAATCCTCTACGTCAGTTGTGGCTTTCGGCCAAAATTCAGCAGGCTTCACCATCCACGGTGGACCTGACCACCACAACTGATGAGAACATAATTGAGCTGTTGGTATGCCCCGCGAGGCACAGTCAGCTGGATTACTTGTGCCTGCCACGTGACGCCATTGAGCACTGGGTGTGAGTTCCTGTATTTGAGCAACTCTATTTCGGACATAGTCCTTCCATCGAGAGGGATGTGCTTTGATCCAGGTGAGAGTTACCGATGAGTCCGTCCACAGGTGAGTAGATGAAATTTTAACTTTGAGTGTGGCTTGAACGTATGCAACCAGCTTAGCTAACGACAAAGCTGCAGTCAATTCAAGCCTTGGTATGGTGAGCTTCTTGAGTGGTGCCACGCGCGTTTTTGAGCAGACAAGTGAAGCCACCTTTCCTGTGGAATTTGAGTCAACAGTGATATAAATCGCTGCGGCCATGGCCAGTTGAGATGCATCAGAGAAGCCATATAATTCCACTGTTGAGTTGCTCCATGTGTTAAACCACCGAGGAATTGAGAGTCTGGCCAGACTTTTGAGATCTTCTCTGATTGCAGTCCATCGTGTTGAGACCTGGGATGGCAGTGGTTCATCCCAGCTGAGCTTGTGAAGCCAAAGCACTTGTAAAAGAATCTTGGCTCTTATCACAACCGGTGAGACGAAACCGAGTGGATCAAAGAGTTGAGCCACCTCAGTGAGAATGAGGCGTTTCGTAAACCTTTCCTGAGCTGAGTTGAACCGGGATGCGAATTTGAACTTGTCTTCACTAGGAAGCCAAGTCAAACCAAGAATCTTTGTCTCGCAGTCGTCCATTGAGATAGTTAAGCTTGACCTTGATGATGAGATATTGGCAAATACTTTGAGGTCTGACGAGTACCACTTGGCGAGTGGAAAACCGCCCGCCATACACAAGTCCTTGAGCTGTTAAGCTATTTCAATGAGCTGGTGAGTTGAATCCGCCCCACCGAAGATGTCATCCACGTACCGGCCAAATTTGATAGCTGGCACAGCAAGCGGAAACCGATGGCCTTCATCTTCGGCGAGCTGCATGAGTGTCCGAACTGCCAAGTATGGCCCAGCCTTTGTACCATATGTAACCGTAGTGAGTTGAAAAGGTACAGGATTGAGTTGACCATCTTTCCATAGAATCCGTTGAAGATTCCAATCCTCAGGATGTACTCGGATCTGACGATACATTTTTGTTATGTCAGTGGCGAAGATGTGTCTATGTTGACGGATCCAAATGAGCACGTCCGAAATGTTGAGCAATAAATTCGGTCCGGTGTGCATGATGTCGTTGAGAGATTTTCCAAATGTGATCGAACTAGACCCATTAAACACCACACGTAATTTCGTGGTAGCGCTATCTGGTCTGAGAACACCGTGGTGAGGCAAGTAATAATGTTTTCCAAATTGAGATGACTTTGACGCCTTCACCATGTGACCGAGTTGCTCATATTCGTCCATGAACGTTGTATAGAGCTGACCGTATTCAGCATTTCTTGAGATTTTCCGTAGCGTGTGTTGCAGACACTGAAGTGCTCGTGAGTGTGAGTTTCCAAGATTCGCAGGCGATGATATGAGAGGAAGCCGAACGATGTACCGGCCTGTAGAATTACGCTGATGCGTGTCGCGAAAATGATCCTCGCATGCCTGCTCCTCTGGTGTGAGTTGACTTACTGTGTCCTTTGGTGGCTCTTCCTGAATCCAAAATTTCGTTAGCACATTTTGTAATTCCTGATCGTCATGTTGCACCGCAGCATGATAAACAGTGGGTGCGTCAGATTGGCATGAGTTTGTTGGTCCAATGATGAGCCACCTAAATATCGATAATTGTGCAATAGGTGCAGATGATGTGCCCTTGAGAATATTTGGCTTAATAACCTGTCCATAAATATCTGCTCCAATTATGATATCGATTGGTCGTGGTGTGAGAAAGTCAGGGTCAGCCAGTTTCAGCTTCACTATGTGAGGCCATGTACGAACTGACGACTCAAAGGATGGCAAGTGAGTAGTAACCGTGTTGAGAATGTGAGCCAGTACCGTGATTTTCTCCTTGGTGTATGTGGAATACAGTGTGAGCTGTACCGAGCCATGTGTCTGCGTTGAGCGCCTTCCACCGACCCCTGTGATCGGAATTAATGAGTGCTTGCGTGTTGTGTTGAGCGTACGAAAGAGATCTTCCGGAATGAAAGTCAATTCTGACCCAGGATCGATGAGAAGTCTTGCTTGATGAGCTGATACCGATGTGTGTATGTGTGCTAAAGCAGTTGCCAATAATGTTGAGCAGTTCCGTGTGAGCTGTGCCGATGAGAGAACGATCGCGGCGACATCCTAGTGCGTCGACGTCTGAGAATGTGTTGGTTGTGCGTTGGAAGTCGTTGCAGGGGGCGCTGCTGGATGCAGCATGGTGTGATGCCGCCCTGCACACTCCTTGCACGTCCAGGTAGATCGGCAAGCCGATGCGTTGTGTCGACCGAGGCAGTTATAGCACAACCTCTCCATGGCTTTCCGTGCTATGATCTTACAGTTGAGTGCAAGAGGGAGTCTGCGCCCTCGTGAAGCAGAGCAATGACCGTGTGCAAATGAGCAATCCGGCGCCGCTGCGATTGAACCTTTAGCACCATCTCGGTTGTCAGTCGAGACGGTGATCGGGTCTTCCTCGGAATGACGCCGGCCCCAGGAACCACCAATGTCATTTTCTCGTCCAGAACTCCAGGTGCCACCCCAGAGTTTTTCGGAGTGCCCTCAGACATTGTTAGTCCTGTTGCACACGAAACAAGTAGAGAAAGTTAGACAGTAACGAAGATTATCCGCAGAGAAGTACTTTACCCTACTTGCTGCTCCGCTTGACGAGGTTATGAGCCGATGAGGATCCTGCGATGGGCTAAGCAGAGTCCTATCCATAGGTCGCTGGTTCATATCCGGCTCGAAGGACCAAAAATGTTGAGAATTCCTTCTGGTGATGTTATTCGACAGATCTGTAATATATTGAAAAAGGATGAAAACTCACTCAAGACGAGAGGAAAATAAAACCAGACACAAAGATGTTATGTCGAGAAAGTGGTTTATTCCACCTTCCATTATTAGGTATACAAAATATTATTTAAATTTAGAAAACTGTTCAAAATATAAATTTAGAAAACAAATATAAATTATAAATAAATAAACAAATTGAATTTTGAATCTAAATGTGAGCAGCACACAATTATATTAATTGTGTGCTGAATTTAAACTTGAGACAGCGGTGCGTGCAACGTAGCGAGAGCTACGCAGCACGACACGCTGATACCATTGAGTGCGAAAATGTTTGTGTGTAATTCACTGCAACCACTCAGCAGTGTATTGCAAAGTGGTTGCAGTGAATTAATGAAAGCATTTGCAATAACCTTTGCTTGAGTGCTATTGCGGTGTGAACTCAGCTACGCAGTCAGGACTGCGCAGCACAATACAAGATATATTGAGGATGCACAAGTGAGCAGTGTATAGTCACTGTACTTTCCCAGCAGAATTTCTGGAGGAAAGTACAGTGAATAGACCACACCGGCATAATTGTATTAATTATACCGGCTAAAACAAGTGAGGAGAGCGTGATGCTGCATGTGCTGCAGCGCACGCCACGAGTGAGCCAAAGTGGTGATGCACCGTAATTCTCTCCTCACTGACAGTGAATTTCTACCAAATTATGTCAATGTACTCTTACCTTGAGCAAATGAGTCCTGATGAGCGAGATGTTGAGCGAGTCCGATGTATAAATCCATGAAACAGTCCGAGAGTCTGGATGCGTGCTGTTCTTGCCGGTGTGTGCGAAAAAGTGTCAAAATTTCCAATATGGCTGCGGAATATGAAAGTTTCGTTGGGCGCTGGAGTCAGTTGAGCGAGATAGCCGGTGAGCGAAACCGAAGTCAAGCGAGAGAGACATCCTCTCGCTCGACGTGGCGTGCCAACGAGGCACATCCTCGGCTTCGCGAAGCCCATGCCTCGGCTGTCTTCGTCTCAACCGAACAACGCGTGTTAGAGCAGCGCAACAGGTAGGCGCACGACGATTTTCGATCGCCGTGCGCCAGCTGATTTTCCAACACCTATATAATAACATGTCTCTCGTAAAATATTGGAATTTATAGTAAAAATACCATCATAAATATATAGAACATGTTATGCCTATATAGAAAGGATAAATGAAATATTAGGATTAATTTATGGTAAAATAGCGAAAAATAGACAGAAAAACGAGAAAGTGATGACACTAAAATTGAGTTGCAATGAAGCTTTTGCTGCGGGAAAGCGCGGCTGGCCGACTCTCCGCGCAACGAAAACGCCTTATCGCTAGGGCTGAACGGCGATCTAGCCGACTTGCGTACGAACGAAATGTACGAGTAACCAAGCTACGCGAGTCGCTCTCAAGAGAAGAACTCTCTCGCTCTCTCTCGTGTTCATGTATAAAAGTACTTGTTTTACTAGTAAATTATACATATATGGAATATGTTACACATATATATATAGGATAAAATGAAATGTTAAGATTATTTTACAGCTGAACATCCATAAGTAAGACTAAACGAGAAAGAGAGAAAAACTATAACATGTTTCAATAAATTTTCCTCTGCTGAAAAGCGAGGCTAGGCGACTCTCTGTGCCACTACGAACGCCTTATCGCTGAGGCTGAACGGCGATCTAGCCGACTTGCGTACGAACGAAATGTACAAGTAACCAAGTTAGACGAGTCGTTCTCAAGTAAAATCCTTCTCTCTCTCTCTCTCGTTCTCGTTTCTATAGTACGAGAATAATCGTCTAATTAGCAAATTATTTAAGAAAACTTATTAACTATAAGAATTCTAACGTCTAACCAACAAATTATTTAAGAAATCTCATTAGCTATAACTAGAGTAATCACTAATTTAACGAATAACTAATGATGCTTGGAATAAGCTATAACTCAACAAAGCCATTTATACTAGTAAGTGATCAACGCAGAAATCAGGTTGCATACGTCGAAGTTAACTACAGAATCTGTAACAAAATTATTATTAGTGGTTTCATGTGAAGGATTTAATTAAGTTCCGTACAAACGCTGAAAAACTAAGCCATTACCATAGACACATCTACATAGAAGCGAGCATAAGGATATTACCTAAACTAGGAAACTCTATCGAAAGTAGGCTCAGAAGCGGGGTGGTAAAAATCGCCTCATTTTCAGGGGAAAAACGCCTCGAACGCGTTCCCTCACCTAATCGCGTGGTCCTCTGTGTAGCACATCGCACGGACAAATCAGAGCGCGCCATACCGATGCACTTGCATAGATCTATGGCTCTGCATGTCGAGAAGCTACTCTGCGGAGTAAGGGGAATGAATACGTGTATGGTCGAGATAGACCACGGGGAAATTCTTATAATCAGGATAGGGTTTTATCCCTTCTCTTCTTTTACGCGCTTGACGACAAGAATTTTCAACGCTCAGGAGCCTTATAAAAGGCCGCGAAAATCGGCCGGCAACACAGTTTCATGGGGGGTCAAGTAGAGGACTAATCACTAGCCTGGCAGTCAATAAGTCGCCGGCAGGGAATTACACTTTTTCCAAGGCAACAAGTAGTACTGTTTGCCGGGAAATAAAGTAGTACAAAACGATAATTTTTCACCACGGCTTAATTTTTACAAAGTATAGTTTCAAGTAGTACAGAGTAAGAGTACAGTACTTATAATTATTAACGCTTGTAAAATCGAGAAAATTGAATGTGCAACATTCAACTACTCATGTAGTTTATTTCAATAAATAATTATTAATACGCACCAACGCCTACGTTCGATTTTTAGTCTGTCTGACTACACTAATCTACGCCCAACCAACGTTCAACAGTAAGAACCGCAGCAACAAACAACCGTAGGTATAATTTTCAAGTACCAATTAAAGTGAAATCTTGCTACGCGTGAAATTGTCATTCAAGTCCCTCCCCACTATTCGTGAAGTGATTATCCCCAACTAAGAACAAAACGCACTCCAGCCTTATCCCGAGTAATTTTCCGCGAGGTTAGACTCAAAAATGGGCTTGCGTCTTCGGTATTTTCTCGTCGGGTGTGGTAAAGGGAGAATTTATTCTCCTTGACCAGAGCACGGAAAAGATACACCGAAACGTGAAATTTATGTTAAATTCGTGGGTTCGTAAGATAGGCCGCGATTTTGACGTAACAGCGCTAAGCCTAATATTCCTCACTACGAGGGCCCAAGCGAGAGCAAAGAACGAAGTCTGTGGATCGGAAAAGGGCAGCACTACGGGGCAGGTAGGCACAGCGAATGACCGCACAAAGCGGATGGCCGAAGATACCCCATATAGCCGTGGTAGCTCGCTGGAGCGAGAGGTCGAGCTCGCCCACGAGATAGAAAAAGACAGCAAGCGTCCGGGTATGGACAGCCGCACAAAGCGGAGAGTTGAGAATACCCCAAGCCAGCTTAGCAACGCGGCAGAGAGAGAGAGGCCGCGCCGGCCAATGCTCTAGAAGAGAGATTCGCTGCGTGCATGCGGGATGCTCCACTGATCTCCCCAGCCCAGCCGCGAGGCCGTGCGTTGGGGAAGGGGCAGGCCACGCACGCTAGCAATGCAAGGCACTAGTAAGACTGCGAGCATCGCTGAAAAAGACAGAGCGAGCGCAGCACAGCATGAAAGACCCGCGAGGCGCGGAAGGCCGCAAAATAAAAACGTTGCAAGGCCGCTCGAGACAGAGAGCGACGCAACGGCGTAGCTACCGGTGGGCACACCGAGCGACGAAACTGCGGACAGAGCACCGCAAAGCCTGCCGAGGAAGCGAGGCACGGCGGGGCCCGTAGCTCGCAATCTTCCAGCAGCGCGAATGAAGACAGCGCTACAAAAAAGTATAGCGACTGCCGCAGTGGCATAACCAGCCCTTATGTCGATGACCGCCTAAAAATATCACGACAACCTCATAGCAGGGCACCAGAGTATAAGGCGTACATTACATCGGATCCGGACCAAGTACGACTGGCCCGGCATAGGAAGAGACTTGGAAGAATACATGTCATCCTGCGAGACCTGTCAAAGGAACAAAATCAGGAAAAAGGAACGAACATCGATGGTCGTAACAGATACCCCATCACGGTCATTCGAAACAGTTGCGGTCGACATCGTAAGACCGCTACCGGAAAGCGCTTCCGGGGAAAAATATAAAAATTTCATTAGCGAGGATCAAGGAGACTGGGACGAGTGGCTGCCGTACGCAATATTTACGTACAACACCACTCCATATACGGGGACCGGACTATCTCCCTACGTGCTCGTATACGGACGCGATGCTGAATTACCGATGGCCGTAAAACAGGAACCCTGCAGCATCTATGCCTACGACGACTACGTCCACGAGTCGCGAGCGATTACGCGCCGCATGGACTGTAGCACGTGACAACCTGGAAGGCGCGAAAAGACAGTCGAAGAATACGTACGACCACGGCGTAAAGGTGCAGGAGTATCGCGTCAGCGAACGTGTACTCCTCCGTGACGAGACGGTGCGCAGGGGACAGTCAGCCAAGCTGACCCCGAAGTGGACGGAACCTCACGAAATAGTAGAGAAGAGGCCCCCCGTCAATTACGTAGTCCGTAAGGGACGGAAAACTCAGACGGTGCATGCAAACCGCCTAAAGCTCTTTATCGAGCACCAATAGCTTAAGAATTAAAGAATTTGCATACTTATAGCTAGTTAAAACTAAATATCAGCTAGAAAATAAATGTGGGAAGGAGCCCGTCGGGACGCAGGGTAGGGAGCTCCAATAAAGTAGAAGAGGTCTTAGGAGACCTAAGTTTATCAACAGAAAATAGAGGATTATACCGAGATGAAAATACATAATAATTATACATATGGAAAAACTACATTAAACGAATTAATTGAGAAGAAATTGCACTTTAATTACGCAATCCAGAGGGGACGGAATACTGCGACCATGTTTGAAAACCACGTCGAAAAATGCATAGAATATTAATGCTGACCCAGGATAGTGTTCAGCGTAGAGTGTGAAAAGGATATATAGAGTAACTTGAAGAAATGCTAGGAGCATACTTAATTTTGGAAAAAATAAGTCAATGTGCATGCTCTATTCGGTTGATATACACATGTTAATTGGTAATTCGATTTCCACAAATGACGGTGAAATATGCCAAATCATTTCCATATTGCAAGACAATATTAATATGTATGAAAAATATATATAAATTACACTGGTTAAGCCTCAGAATAAGGAAGACGGTAGGCGTGAACAATCTAGTCCCAAAGCTGAATAGAGCACAGCCCAGCGTCAGCACTTATGCGACTGGTTGACCTAAAGGCCTACAGCAAAGGAGACGCAATTAAACTCGTACTCGACATACCGCTGATCAGTGCAGTATACCCTGTACATACGCGAGCAAGCAACGGCGGGTACGACTACATGGACACGACTGGGATTCACATAGTCATTGACACCGAGAATCGTAAATGTCTGAGGATAACAACCGATGACTTTAAAAAATTGCAAGGCACTGAGCAAATCTTACATTTGCCCGCCGACACACCCTAAAATTTTGGTTACAAACAACGCACCCTGCAAAGCCCTAAAATACGCGAAAATGGACATAAGTAACCAGAATACTGGATTTTATAGGCGTATGCATTGTAACCGCCCCAGATTTCAGCGTGAAAACAACAGGGCGAACATCGTAGATCATCCGAGAAAACTATCTTCCGTCGATTAATTTAAAATTAACGGAGATTGAAGCTCAGGCGCCCCCGACGCAGACCGAGAGGACCATTATACTACAGAACGTGCTGCGAGACCCCGAAGAGCTTCGAAAGCTTGGAGCTCGAGACGACCAGATCATGGAAACCCTCAATACTGCCGGAGACGGGATGGAGCCCATCCACAACCTGAGCTTCTACTCACTGGGTGCCATAGCACCGATAGCCTTGGTTGGCTACGTTCTGTTTAAATGTTACAGGTACCAAAGAAACCGAACACCAACAAGGAATAGCGAGGCAACGACCCCGGCAGCCGCCAAGGTAACCATCAACCTCGAGCCACTCGGACGACAACAGCCAGAGGAGCAACTGCGAACCGAGCTGGCCAAGGTATGCAATCGTCCCCCCAACCGAGAACGACTCGCTCGGCCCAAACGACGTTAACAAATGAAAAATGAAACATTTTATTGTACTATTACTGTAACGAAACGCAATTACGGCAAAGCGTTACTAGAACTAAAAACCTCAATTCAACCAAACAACACAATCAACACCAACAGAGACCGACTACAACCAATAATTAAAACAAAGAAATCACCAAAAGTAATTATCTAGAACAATACGAGCAAACACGGGGCAAACAAGCACCCATCGGACTAGGAAGACATAATAGAAAAGTAGGTACGCACAGGCAACCGCGAGTACCCACCCTCCACAGCATGGCGCCAGAAGTAGGCCCCACCTAACTCAAAAACTACCATCAAAACAAACACAGTTCGCAAGACGCGAGCAAGACGAGAGGCAGGACAAACAGCAGTACCACGCGCTGTAGACCGGACCCCAGCCTAGTAACCCCCGCCCTACTAGAAAGCGGGCGGAACCACGCGTAACAACGAACGCCTTACCGTACAAAGAGGGCACAGTCGGCCCTACCCTCCAAACAACCATACCACACAGACGACAACGCGCTAAGAATGCCGCAGTACGGAGAAACGACAAAAGAATTAATGGAACTCTTGAAATTCCACAAATTCTCACGATGAACAACAGGGTGCCTTCACATGAAGCCTCACCACATACCCGCACTGACGGATAAAACATTAACATTAGGAAAAAAGCATAAAACAAGCCAATTTCCCACAAAACTCAATTAACAAATTAAGACCAGGGCAAGCCCTAGATTGAAAAACACACGAAAACGAGAACAACATAAAACTCAAGGAGGAACACCTAAAAAACACATTAAGAAACACAAAATCAGCAATAATTAATCAATTCCGGTGAATTCCAAACAATCAAGCAGACAGGCGAACACATACGAGGTATAAAAAAATCCACATGTGACAAAATTAGTAAAGAACGTTAATCGAACCACAAAAAACATCAAAAGACAGTTTGAACCTCCAGCAGGTATGAATTTAACAGTAACCAACAAAACTCAACCTCGCTGGAACCTCGGTTCAAACTCTGGAAAGACAAAGCACGGCTAAATATAGAAATTTAAGACATAACGGAACACCTACACGCCACCCGGCACCTCCCTCACTTAGTGATTGAAGTGCGACAAACATCACGTGACCTACCACAAAACACCCGCCCCCCGGGTCCATCCACTAACCTATATAAACCGCGACAGGACAAGCCTCCAGGCTCTTGTTGAAAATCATTCTGCAAGACAAAGTGCTGCCCGACAGCACACCCAACTTTAAATACCACTTGTAAACTCAGCATGTAAAGAAACACGGGTTCTTTCGATGAATCGATTCCCCTGCATTGCGCTTGGCCGTCGTTCGATCGAACGACACTACAACGATAAGAAACTAACAGTTTGGGAATTACCATGGTAGAAACCAGTGTTCTTTTTCTCAACTGATGCCTCTGCATTGCGCTTAGCCGTCAGTTGAGTAAACAAACTAATTAGGATACTCTGTGAGGAGTAAGACTCCCCTGCACTGCGCTTGGCCGCCCCTACTCACAGCGTTAAGGCACACTCCACTAACGGATCCCTACGCACGGCGTCGTGACTATCCGTCTCTTGGAGTGTGAAGAAGCACGAGTGACACGAGGTCAAGGGAGTGGCATCCTAACTAAGTGCACCGCGTACTAGACTCGTAGGGTGTACTTGCGTGGGTGGGACCACGTCAGGGGCAGCACCAACTACCGCCTGCCACTTACGGATACCTCGGCTGCTCACAATCATTAGGAGACCGAATCGCAGGCCTCTTAATGCCACGATACGGTAGCTTAATCGAACGTGAATAAGGGCCTCAGTATCCGGGGTACAGGAAGAGTTAGTTGGTCATAGCTGCAAACCAGGTGTCTTGTGCAAACAGCGAGCTATAGCTAGGGACCCAAACAATAACAAAGACGAGTCAGATAGGTAGGTAAATTCACACTTTCCATCTAACAGTACGACATTCGTGATCCCACTATAAGCTCACCGCATAAACATCAGCAGGGCGGAGCCTCGAAAGGCAGACCACGCGAACGATACTCCAAACAATAACAGATCGAAATAGCATGTCACCAGCTAGACGTCCGATGATTAAACAAAGCTGACCGGTATGTCTAACGAATGTACCAAGGAACGCCCCGTATGAGGACGAAACACCGGCAGTAAGAACCAACAGGTCCCACCCTTGTAAAATCAAATAGAGACGCGCGGTACACCAATGGTAATCGAGCTTCACACAGACGATATTTTGAAAACACACAACTCTAAAAAAAATCCGCATCTGTAATTATAAGAATCGCGTAAAAGCAAACGCGATAAGCCAAAATAGATAAATTGAGTGTTAAGCTCCGTATAGGCGATATCTCATCACCATACGAATAATAGAGTCACGACCGGAAACAACCTGAAATAAATCCGCATATGTAATTATAAAAAACCCGCGTAGAAGCAAACGCGATAACCAAAATAGAAAAATTGAGTGTTAAGCTCCGTATGGGCGATATCTCATCACCATACGAATAATAGCGTCAAAACCCGAAAATACCGGAACCAGTTCCGCATAATTAATTTTAAGACTATCGTGTAGAAACAAACGCGATAAACCTAATAGAAAAATTGAATGTTAAGCTCCGTATGTGCGATATCTCATCGCCATACGAATGATCGAGTCAGAAACCTCAAACACCGGAAACGATTCCGCACATGTAATATTAAGATCGATCGCGAACGCGATAAAACTCAATAGATAAATTGAGTGTCAAGCTCCGTATGAACGAGATCTCATCGTCATACGAAGACTAGAGTCAAAACCTAAACGTACTGGAATTTATTCCACATCTGGAATATAGTTGAAACTACAGTTGAGAGTAATATAACGGCAGGACGTGACTTTAGGTTAGAATCCGTACAAACAATACGAGATCGTCCTCCTAAACCTTCAATTTCCATTCCAGTCTCCTCACAAAATATTACAAATGATCAATGCCTTAAGCACAACAAAAATAGAAAATTACCCCACAAATACAAAAGACCAATGATGAAAGGGTAACGAACCGCATGTCCACCACGGACAGATGCAACTCAACAAACCCAGACTGAGGTCTCTCAACAAAAACAATAAAGAAAGAACATAATAATAGAATCTATCACACACACTTATAAATCAATAGACACAACTCATCCCACCCAGCGCAGAGCACGAACCTATCTCGAGCTACCAATCCTCTCCCAACGATCTAGGAGAAACCGCGTTCGAAATAAAAATAAAAACTACGCGATTTCACGTAGCCGCTTGACAGACGCGCATAAATCACACACGAAGCAGGATTAAAATCAAGTGCATTAAGTGCTGAAAATGGCGAAACGTTTCATTACATAACAAATATTAAACTGGAAAATTGTATAAAATTGTAAAGGCACGGGAAATCATCTGAAAAAAACAATGTTAGAGAAAATTTTTCCTTTTAAGGGGGGAGGGATGTGATTCCACTTCACGGTATTCTCTGGAATATTCCTTAGCTGACACAGAATTCTAAGACTAAGGATTCGTTCAATACAGGAAACAAGGT
This sequence comes from Cylloceria caligata, assembly GCA_963942595.1. Taxonomy (NCBI): domain Eukaryota; kingdom Metazoa; phylum Arthropoda; class Insecta; order Hymenoptera; family Ichneumonidae; genus Cylloceria; species Cylloceria caligata. Next base: position 41,079,943 of record OZ012703.1, on the reverse strand, counting down.
AGACGCCGACGCAGCATGAGGCGACTCGCTAGGCGATCTACGATAGGCTAAAGCAAAAGCTGCCAACTAAGGGATTTTCGCAAACGGAGTTAGCAACTGTTTTACGAAAACCAGTTATAAACTAGACTCAACCGAGAACGGGTTGGTTCCTTGACAAATACTCGAAACAACGAATTATTGTACATTCATTTATTGACTTTTAAATAGACAACGGAAAGTTACCGTTGCCTATAATAAATACTTCCATTTATATAAATTCGCGTTTTCATCAATTACTCGAGATCCATCTCCAAATCGGCAAACGATCTCAAAAAATAATAACTTTTTAATATTATACCAAATACCGAATAATCCAATTACGCGGTACCGGCATAACAGTTGGTAGTGAGCCTGTCACTTGACAAACATACACAAAGCTAAATGCGCCGAACTTGCTCTGAAAGCTGATATCTCAATTATACCTATAATTCTCTCTATTTATCTCTCGTTTCACTTCCTTACTATCCACTTCAAACCTACTCACTTATACACTTCTAGCTTATTCTACCGGTTTAACTGCTACGCGCTTTAATTCTATTCGCTTAAATACTATCCGCTTAATTCTATTTAATTAAAACCTATTCAACTGAGATTACTATTAATTTCTTCCAAATTACAATGATTATTTTTCTTATCGTTTAAATCACTCGCCTGTCTTTCCTCTCTGTGCTGTCTTCGTTGTCCAATACACCGACTCGATTTTCTTAATTATTTTGAAAACGTCGTAGTAGACTTATTAAAAATTCGAAATTTGGAGTCAGGGTCTATGATGCACGAACGGTTAACTTTTCGCCGGACTGCACGTGCCAGATGAACTCAGTACTTGAGAAGCTCGGAATTAAAAGCTGCGAGCTCAAAACAAAGTATATTTCACGTATGTTAGGAATAGAGCGCCTTCGACTAAGAGATAATTTTCTTCCCTGCAGGCTCTTTTATAGCCTTCCCCTCTGTATCATTCCCCTGGTCCCGACCTGATCGCTGACATGCTGTTTACGGTAGCGAGGGAATTCCTTTCTTGTGACGTCGCACGTTTTTGTCTCGGGTCCGGGTGCGATGGCCTAGTGCCCGCATTGCCCGGTGCGTTCACTCGAAATCTCGGCTCTTATAGCCGTCTGAAATAATGACGTATGCTAGCATTTGTAACTATGTGACAATATCCCCTGAAATCTTTGAGAGAGTTGTGTTTGCCACTCGCCCAAAGATTTCCTCTATCATCTAGGTATCTGGGTATCTGGTCAGTTTCGTTTGGGTCTGTTGGTGAAATAACATTCCACTTAATTAATGTTGCCGTTATTTCCACGTCGGGGAACAGTGTTCTTAGCCACTCCAAATGGCTCTCCTCCTCCTCGCTGCTGTTGTCTTGGGAGGTTTCATTTTCTTCAACCAATGACGATAATTCTCGCAGGAGATCTTCCATGTTGTTATTCGCTCTGGTTGTTCTTGTCCTCGGTGTTGGAACGGAAACTCTAGAAGTCCGGGCGCGTTGTTGTGATCTTTCCTGTGCTCTCTCCCTCCTCCTTTCGTCCTGAAAATGTTTTGCAAGACGCCCTCTGCCCCGTCCGTAGTGAAAGGCCGTGTTCGCTTCCACCTGTATTGCATATTTGCTTCAGCGTAACTGTTGGACTACATTGTATCCCCGATCGTCGAGGGTGAAATGGATCTCGATCCAGATTGCTTCAACGTTCGAGTCTAGTTCGTCGACATATAAATCCACCACTTGATTTGCATAAGGGCGATCATTCGGTCCGTTACCCGTGTTGTCCCCACTCTTCCTACCGGTGCAAGGGTGTGTAGACCAGGAGCGATGGCGAAATATGTCTCGCCAAGATATTGACTGGGGGAGGTATATAAGTCCTCCAGTGGCACGGAGATTCTCCTCGCCATATCCTCCAACCAAATATCATACCTGTCTCCCTTCTTCTTCATGACAGTACCTCGGAAAAACGTCCATCTCTCGGTGTTTCCCTCCTCTTCCAGAAGGAAAAGAATCGCTCGGCCTTCGTACGCGTCCTCTTCGAAAAGTCGATGAACCTCCGGGTCCTCCCTCCTTGTCCTCGCGACCAGTTTTAAAAATTGTTCCCGACGATCCTCGTCCCTCTTCAACCACACGTAAAACCGCCGTGGACTGTCCATGTTAAGAGCCTCGGCCTGGTAGGGCTCACCAGGTGTAAGATATTGAACCGCATACTCTAGGAAACGATACATTATGATCTTGTGTTGGTTTTTTTTTGCACTTGTGAAACGTCTTGCGAGTCTGTAACCCGTTCTAGTGTTACCCATTCCTTTTATAACCTTTTTTTATAGCTATATCTCCCGAAATCCTACTGATGGCCTATTTCCCTTCAACCGTCGGCCTCGGCCAATTAGGTGTTCTACTTGTCGCCTCTCTTTCTCCGATTTACCCTACTTCCACAGAATTTGGAGCATTCTTCTCAGAACGGCCGTTTGTCGTGACGTCAGGAGCTTCCGTCGGTAGAGCTCTATCTCTGGTTCGATGATCATATATTGTTGTATTGGTGCGACCCCTATACGGCCTTGCATTAGCCTTGTTGTTTTCATTCCGGATGTTGCCCTTTCGCTGTCTCGCCCCCTCCTTCGTGTGCCGTGCTTGCCGTGTCCTCTTCTTTCTTCTCTGTCTCCTCTGTCTCTGTCCTCTACCTTTTAAACATACTCGCGTAGAATTTATCTTTCTCTATCTCATTGTCTAGATCTATAAGCAAATAAGTCGCCAAGCCTGCGCATTTCTTAATTCTATACGGTCCCTCATATAACGGCATAAATTTCGAAGTTAATTGTTTAAGTGGATCCGAAACACTCAACGCTTTTACCAGCACTATATCGCCTTCTTCAAAATTCGTTAGTCGGTGGGTGGAATCAAATCTCTCTGCTCCACGCCGACCTTTTTTTTCTATTCTCTCTGTAACGATCTCAATTTTCGTTTCGTATGTTATTCTATCTTCTTCCTCTTTCCTTAGGCCCATCTGCTTATTCCATTCCCGTAGGGGCGTTCTCTTGCACTGCAGCTCCACCGGTGTAAATTCGGTTGTATCATGGTGACTCCCATTTATGCAGTCCTCAATTATTCTTACCCACTTAAACCAGCCTGCATGGTTACCAGTGAGGAAAACTCGGAAAAACCTTCCGAGCTCCCGATTTACTCGTTCGACGACATTTCCTTGAGGGTGACGTATCGATGAAAATACGGCCATGATACCCTCGTCCTTGAGTTTTTTTATCCAATTTTACGCGGTGAATTCTATTCCGTACTCAAATTGGATTCGACGTGGCTTTCCGTACTTTGGAATGTAATCGTCGAATATTCGTTTTATCACATTAGATGTATTAGCCTTCTTCATAGGGTACAGAACAACGAATTTACTGAATGCATCCAGTGTCATGAGAATATGCTTTACTCCACCTACAGATGCAGGCAAGGGTCCATAGAAATCTATAGACACTAAATTCCCCGGTTTCCCCGGTATTATTATTTGCATCGCTGCGTACCTCGTTTGTATCGTAATTTTGTTTCTTTGTCATATATCACAGGTGGCTAGGATACTTCGAGTTACTTTTGTTAGGTGTGGATACGTGAATTTCTCTTCCAACATCCGCAAACATTTCGTTGCACCCCGATGTCCGTACATGGCATGGCAAGCCTTTATTATTTCGTGGATCATGATTTTTGGTATCAAATCCCGCCAAATTCCGTTCTTTGATCTCTTTTGCAAAATTCCTTTTTCTTGTCAAAATGTTCGTTCTTCCTCTCTTTCCTTTTCCTCATTAAGGAAATCCATAATGATTTGTAGGTCTTCTTGCTCTCGTTGAATATTCTTTATGCATTTTAGTTTTCTAGCAAGTTCGCGTGGGATTTTCTCTGCTAGCATCCCTGCGACCATCACGATTTCTTCCTTATCGATCGATGGTGCATCATCGTTACCTTTCACACGGCTCAATGCATCGGCCATCACATTTGATTTCCCGGCGACATCTTCCACTTGTATGTCGTAATCCTGGATGGATAATACCCATCGCATAAGCCTTTCGGCCGTAAACCGACACGTTTTTAAAAATACTAAAGCTTTATGATCGGTTTTTATTTGAATACGGGCTCCTCTTAAATACGTCCTACATTTTTTATGTGCCCACACGATCGCTAACAACTCTTTCTCGGTTGTCATGTACCCGATCTCAGCCCCTTTAAGCGTTCTGCTCGCAAACGTCACTACCTTCGTTTCTTCATTACCATCCTCTTGTGAAAGAATTGCTCCGCGCGCATACCCACTTGTATCTGTTGTGAGAGTATATGGTTTTCGAGTATCAGAAAATCTGAGTACGATTTCCTTACAGATTAAATCCTTTACCCTTTTAAATGTTCTTTCCATAGCCTCATCCCACTTCCAATGAATACCTTTTCTCAAAAGATTTAATAATGCTGTTTCATGCGCATGACGACTCGTGAATTTCGTGTAGAAATTAATCAATCCCAAATAATCCTCTTAGTTATTTTATAGTGCGAGGTTGCGGATATTCGTGGATCGCTCTTATCTTTTCTGGGTGGGGTTTTAGTCTTCGGTCGTGAGAATGTGTCCGAGAAAAATCACTTTTTTACGGAAAAAATGTGATTTGCTGAATTTTGATATCCTCCCATGCTGTTGAAATCTCTCAAATAATTATCGCAAATGGTCGAGCTATTTTTCGTATGAAGTTGACATTATGAACAAATTATCGACAAAATTAATCACAAAATCCAGACCCTAGAGGACCACGTCGAGAGCCCTTATCAGACTTGCCGTGCTAGTCTTCAGACCAAACGGTGTAACCGTAAATTCATAACATTTCCCGTTGTGTTGAAAAGCTGTGTATTTTTGCGAATCTGGATGGAGGGGTATTTGTCAGAAACTGCTAGTCAAATCTAGCGTCGACATCACAGTTTTTCCCCCGCATCGCTGGAAAATCTCCTCGATCGGTGGTGCATTATTGTAATCGTTAATTAAATAATTCTTTAAGGGGGCATACGAGTTTGACGGCTTCAAAAAATCGATTTTTTTTCTTTGCATTTTTCGATAGTTTGAACCTTCAAAAATATTGTCCTAAAACCGTTTTTGGAAATTCGAATAAGTACAGAAGTTACAACGCGTTTTGTCGAGCAGCGTATAGGCATGCGTCTCGCCTTTCTGAAGCGGCGCGCAAGTAGAAAGGTCGCGCTCTTATACAACGAAAATACAAGTGTTTTGTAACAAATAGCACTGTAAACACTACAACACTGTCAACACGATCCATGATGTTGCTAAGTTGATATATGTTGTTATTCGTTTGGTTGGCGTCAGTTGCGTGAAACGGACGACTCTTGTTTCTCATAGCGTTGTTGAGTACGTATTACATATTACGTATTACGATGAGCAGGCGTAAAAGTTCTCGAGGATCACAGAGTAACAACGTATTTCGTAAAGATTTTACGCGCAAGCGAAAAGTACCGAATAAATGGACAGTCGAGAATGAAACCACAACGACCGAAAATACAGCGAAAAAATTGAAAAGATTCAGCGATATATGTGTATCTGAAGACAAGACTATGAACTACAGAATTTTGAATTTCAATACGGTGTTTGCTGAAATTTCGAAGCTTGTAAAGTGCACAAAATGTGGCAGTAAAATTCAATTTCAAACAAAAAGCACGCGAGGGCTGGGCTTCGGCATCTTGATGTCGTGTGAAAATTGTAATCCAAATAAAATTCTTTCGTGCCTGAAAATAGGTTCGGCGTACGAAATCAATCGTCGATTTTTTTTTACGATGCGGTGCTTAGGCCAAGGATCAACCAGCGAACGCAAATTTTGCGGTTTAATGGACCTTCCTCCTCCTGTGACTCAAAATGTGCACGACGATATCCAGAAAAATATTCACATAGCATCGAAGACGATCGCTCAATGATCTATGCAGGACGCGGTTGAAGAAGAGAAATTACGAATGAGCATGGAAGAAGAAGAAAATATAACGGAATTAACTGTTTCGGGAGATGGGACGTGGCAAAAGCGCGGATTTTCTTCTTTGTTCGGCGTTTCCAGTCTTATTGGCGTCCATTCGAAAAAAATCATCGACGTCAAGGTGAAATCGTCTTATTGCAAACAATGCGAAGTGTGGTCAAAGAAAAAAAGCACCGAGGAATACGAGGAGTGGAAAACAGAACACGAAGAAAACTGCCACTGCAACCATCAAGGTTCTGCGAGAAAAATGGAGGTCGACGCCGTAGTCCAAATGTTTATAAAATTGGAGGAACAGTAAGGTAAAGACACCAGTAGTTGACCGTTTAAGAGAGCTGCTAGACAGCTGTAGTGTGTGTGCACCTTACATTATCTTAAAACAAGGAGATGAATGTTCAAAACAACCAAGTACTAATTCTAAGTTAAGGAATAAGTACTATTTTTCCAAAAAAATAAACCTGTAAGATAAATAAAATAACAATTAGTCCACTCGCTAATGAAGCCAGTAGTTGACCATCAACAAAAATGAAAAAATTAGTAGTTGACCTTGTGTTGTACCAGTAGTTGACCGGATGGAAGAAGGACAACAAAATAGGTAAATTTATTTTAAAGGTAAAAATAAACCAACCAATACAACCCAAATCACTAGCGCTTTAAGGACAAATTAAAAATTTCTAGCACTCACAGCGTTTAACCCACTCCGCCTAATAATTAAATGTAAAAAAATTATGTGTCAAAAGTTGACCATGGTTGTGTCAGTAATTGACCGTGCGATCAACTACTGAAACAAGACGCTCTATGAACAGAATAGTCAGAGACAAGCTCTTCCCTACACCTAGGAACCAGGAAAATGTGTATATAAAAGTAAATTATGAAAGAGTCCATTTATTTAGTAATTGACCACCACGGTCAAACTCTAGAGCAATCGTGAATTGTGGATTTAGTAGTTAACCACCTTCACAATATGGCCAGAGCAACGTTATGACATCAGAAACCCATGATTTATTGCAGATAAAACATTATAAGAATAAATCCAATCAACTACTTACCCAATATCCTTCGTTAAAGGCGTTTTCCTTTAATAACACCACACAGCTGTTCTTAGGCAAAATGCTACCAAATTCACGTCAGACCACCAGACCACTGACACTTCTGTAAACAAACGGTAGCCATTCTTACCCACAATGCACTGCACATTTAGTGCTTCTAACTATGGCCAAAGAGACCAGCACCAGTCAAAATATTCTTTGTTCTAGAAGCTATTGTCAGTTGGGACCTTGTTAATAGCTGTTAAATGTCAAAATGGTCAACTACTAGTGCACGGTCAACTACTGATGCCTTTACCTTACAACGTGAAATTAACCACCTATATAGGCGACGGAGATTCGACAACGTATAAAGGTATTGTTGAATCCAAGCCATACGGAGAAGTGCAAGTAAGGAAAAAAGAATGCATCGGGCATGTTCAGAGGCGAATGGGCACACGACTTCGGCAATCCAAAAATAATCACAAAGGTATTGGAGGTAGAAATAAGCTAACAGCGAATATGATCGACAAACTCGCCCTCCACTACGGTCTTGCGATACGTAGAAATTTTGATTCGGTAGAAAGAATGCGAAATGCGATATGGGCTACCTTTTATCATTATAGTTCATCTATGGAAAAACTGCAACACCACTTTTGTCCCGAAGGCTCCGAGTCGTGGTGCGAGTGGCAAAAATCAAAAGCTAACAGTACTCTGGATACATACGAGCAAAATTATAAAACTTTACCCGACGACGTTTTGGATGCGATCCGTCCTATATATAAAGATCTGTCCAACGATAATTTGCTGGAACGTTGCCTTGGTGGATTCAACCAAAATGTAAACGAAAGTTTCAACAACATGATCTGGAGAATAGTACCGAAAATAATAAACAGCAGTGCTGAGGTTGTTGAAATCGCGACTTATATTGCTGTTTCTATGTTCAACAAAGGAACAATATCCTTATTACCAATTATGAACACAATGGGAATCAAGATTGGATGAAACGCGGCTCAATTTGCAGCAAAGAGTGACTTTCAGCGGTATGACCAAGCGGACATCCGAGCGCAGCACGCGACGCGCGAGGCTCGTATAAGCCGTCGCCTCGCTAAAAATCAAGAAATCGAGGCAAATCTTGAGCAGGAAGGTTCCTTGTATGGCCCCGGAATAGACGATGACATGTAAGTTGAATAAATTTAATTTTACAATAGAGTAAAATCCTTTTACAACTTTAAACGCGTTTTTCTCAAAACCATGTTTTTTAAGTCGGTTACACTGATAACTTGAAGACGGATCAACCGATCGGACTCATTTTTTTTTTAAATTAAAGCTTATAATTGTCGCTTGTCGCTGACGCATTCGGATTTTAAAAATTACAATTTTTTCTATTTTATTTTTGACGAAACAACTTGAAATTTTTGGTCGAAAATCAATACCCTATTTTTGAAGGTCCGCCAATTTGTTCACAATTTGAATTGTAAAAATCCGGATACGTCAGCGACAACAAATCACATTCTTCTTTAGAACGCCGTTTGATTTTTGTGTTTCAGATAAGTGGACAAGGAGATATCATTGTAACCGCGTAAAATGACAAATCGAAAGGGGCTTACTTTATGACGTTGAAAGGGGGGGAATTTGCTATTCAATTCTTCTATTAAAATTTATATGTAAAGTACAAAAGTGGTGTTTTATCATTATGCAAAAAGTCCCATTCGTCTAGGTTGTCTCCTGGCTCTGAAAAAAATTCGCAAAAAAGGCCTTTTTTCGGGCTCCAAACTCGTATGCCCCCTTAATTCCCGAGCATCCAAATAAAAACTTACGGAATCATCTTTTTTTGTAACTAGCATGAGTTGGTTTATATAGATATTCTCTTATTTTTGTATAACCCCTACTCTGAGCATTCTCTCAATTTCTTTCTGTACTCTCTTCCGTTGCATCAGTGAGACCGGATACGAACGATGAAAGTACGGCTTGGGATCCTTTAGCAAAAGTCGATGCTCATACTTTGTCATCCTTCCTAACAGTTTGTCAAAGATCTCTCTTCTTCCTTCGACAATTCCTTTAAATTCCAGCCTTATTTCCGGTGAGGGAATTCCTTAGTTGTGACGTCGCACATTTTTGTCTTAGGTCCGGGTGCGATGGCCTAGTGCCCGCAGTGCCCAGTGCGATCAGTCAAAATCTCGGCTTTTATAGCCGTCTGAAATAATAACGTATGCTAGCATTTGTAACTATGTTACAAGCTTTTTAATAAATTCGCTTATACATTACATATAAATATCTGATACATATGAATACATATACCAGGCCTATAAATATGAAACCGGCATTTGCCCATAGATGGCCCTAGCTGTCAATGTAGTTACCGTCAAACCGCGTCATTGGCGCCATTTCCTTGTTGACATCTCTGACAAAGATTTTCAACTCACAACAATACAAGATGCATACAACAGCATAGTTTGTAATAGCGTTGAACATGTCGAATTTTGTGCCTGGAAACTACGATTTGCGGACAGCATTGATTTTCTGTTACCAATTGAAGAAAACTGCTGCAGAATCGCATCGAATGCTTGTCGAAGCTTACGGTGAGCATGCTCTTGGTAAATCACAGTGCTTTGAGTAGTTTAAAAAATTCAAAAGTGGCGATTTTGACGTGAGAAACGAAGAACGTGGAAGACCACCGAAAAAGTTTGAAGACAGCGAATTGCAAGCATTGTTGGATGAAGATGACGCTCAAATGCAACAACAACTCGCGGATCAATTAAATGTGACACAAGAAGCCGTCTCCATACGTTTGAAAGCCATGGGAAAGATGCAGAAGATGGGAAAATGGGTTCCACATGAACTGAATGAAAGGCAGCAGGAAAACCGAAAAACCACTTGCGAAATGCTGCTCGCCAGGTACAAAAGAAAGTCATTTCTCCATCGAATTGTGACTGGCGATGAAAAGTGGATATATTTTGAGAATACTAAGCGTAAAAGATCATGGGTAACTCCAGGCGAACCATCGAAATCGACTGCAAGGCCAAATCGCTATGGACGGAAGACAATGCTCTGTGTTTGGTGGGATCAGAATGGTGTGATCTATTATGAGCTGCTAAAACCTGGCGAAACCATTAATACTGAACGCTACCAACAACAAATGATCGATTTGAATCAAGATTTGGATGAAAAACGACCAGGATATCAAAAAAGGCAACACAAAGTGATTTTGCTTCATGATAATGCACCATCACACACTGCAAAACTGGTCAAGGAAACGATTGAGGCGTTTAGTTGAGAAATACTTTCGCATGGACACGCACTTGCTGAGCAGCGCTTTACTTCATATAAAAATGTACGAAAATGGCTCGATGACTGGTTTGCCTCAAAAGAGCAACAGTTTTTTTGGCGTGGGATCCACAAATTGTCAGACAGGTAGGAAAAATGTATAGCTAGGGATGGGCAATACTTCGAATAAAATATTTTTTATCATTTTCATACAATAAACGTGTATTTTCTATACAAAAATTCCGGTTTCATATTTATAGACCTGGTAAATACATATAAATATTATAAATATTTGATTATATATTATATATTTTCTCCCCTCTCTCTTATCTAAATATGTTTCGCTAACATTCTTCTGAAATTTGTCAATCTGTCTTGTCTTTTTATTTTGTTTGGTAACGCATTCTCTGTTCCTCCGTAGTTCTACATCTGTTGATATAAATATTTTATTTTTGCCGTGTTGTTCAGCTTTCGCACCTGCCAAGCACACACTCAACTCATGCACACGCTACACTCACAATCATCTGACGCCTCGCGTCATATGGTATAGCTCGCAGGTATGCGATATAGATTTATCGACCGCGCACTCAAGCACATTGTCCATCAGCTCACATCCTCGATCGAAGCTCGATCGAAAGCTTATTTCACTGTGCATACATCTCTATGCGCAAATTTTACGAATCATGTATTTCTAAACATCAATATTATATCCCCTGAGGTAGCACTAGAAAGTCACAACAAAAGGAAACACTCGATAAGAAAGACGGGACAAAAGGAATCAACGACAAGAAAGTCAGAACAAAAGGGAACGGTAGAGAGTAAGCAGCTTCTGCTACGAAGAGCAGCACAAAAAGAACGAGCAGAAAACGGTTTTATTCATAATAAATCCAATCTTTTAATGTATTGTACACAGTAAATATGATACATGATATCAGACAAATAGATTATTTTTAAATATCGCAAATTCAACCGTAAAACTATATACTTTTTTGCGTTATACTAATTAGCGTATTTAACAATAGCCACTACGGTACAGTAGAGTACATCCGGTGCCGCTTTCGCTTCGTGTTAACAGGTTCGCATGATTTCGTTTCTTTACGCGTTATTACATGATAAAATTCCGTGCGTCGAATAGCGTTGAATTTAAAAATAATAAGTACCCTCCTTGCTCCTGTCACGAAAGATCGTAATGCGTTATAATTTACGTGACGGCTATTCGCAAAGTTTAACGTGATACCCTTTACTTTACATTTTTCAATGATCGTACCGTCGGGTTTACGAACAAGGCATGCGTAAAATTTTAATCCTCCCGAAACGAACGAAGTTATGTAACTACCAGATCCGTATTCGCTTAATTCATCCGTGAGATCTCCTAGAAAATGACCGATTGCCGGCTGATACTCGTTACCATCAGGGCGACTCACGTAAATACGGGAGTCCGTATCGCAGTACAATATTCGTCGCCCGAGCCCCTCAAGATAACTGTATAGTTTTAGGCATGCCTGTGCCGTCATGTATGCTGCAATCACTGCGTTTGATGTTGGGGATGGTTGAATAGCATCGCAGTTGCTCACATTGTTCATATACATGATCTTGTGATTAACCGGTAGCATTCCCGTCACCTGAATCTCCGGACTTGTTAGTAAATTCATTATCTCCGCGCGCGTGAAAGCAATAACGGTTTTCGTGAGACTCTCACGTTGACCAAACTTTCCCCAGAATGACTTAAGAGCCAATTTTGCGAGCGAACGTAAACCAGGATTTGACTGCAAAGCACTTCACTCGAGATATACACCCTCAGACTCCTTGCACAATGCTATAAAACGCGCTATTGCTTCCTCGTCATCGTTATACTCTGTGGGCGGTCCACTAGCCTCCTGTTTTATTCTTAGGAATGTATCAATGTACTCGGCAAAATGAGCGCCTCGTCGCGTTGTCGAGTCATACTGCGTAACAACGTATTGCCAAATTTCATAGATACGCGTCACCTTATATATAAAAGCGACACAGCTTTTCTCAATTCATCCACGACCCATGTGCAGACAACCGCTCGCTCAGTCGTGTCATCGTGTGTACAGCCCGTGGATGTGTCCATATCTGTACAGCACGTTCTACACAGGGGGAATAGTAGTTTTCCATGCATGCGAACAGGCAGTACGGGACTATACAAATCGCACGGTGCTACCACGGTACACCTCACGAGGCCCTCGACGGCATTTAGATCGTTTTCAAGTCCTACGAGTTCTCGACACTCGTCACCTACGTACAATTTCGGATGTCCAACGGGATATTTTCCATTCTTACACACCCATGGATTCAGCGAGCACACATCCACATAGCGTATCTGCTCCCCATTCGCGACGTCGTACAAGCTTACAAAATTGTCCGTTCGACCGCCAAAAAATGCATCGCGTGGTTCGAGAGGCGCCTGCTTGACCATGGCATGATTTTTCACGTATAACGACATTTCCTTGTTATTCTCGAGTAATCTGTCAAAATCTCATTCTCATATTTCGGTTAGAGTATACCCTTTCGATCTGATTCGGCCGGAAATAAGAACGGTACGCTCGTATCGCTCATCCATTGTATAGCCGAATTTAGTTCCAGCATCTATATTCACGCGATAACATCGCTGACACCCATGCCAGAAGCAGCCGTGGAATTAAAGAACGTGATGGACCCCCGCATCCACGTAGTATCCATCGACAGCCAGTAGGCCGGTCGGAAAGCGATACTCTCTCGTGCATCCAGCATGAGCGATAACGCAGTTGCGCTCACGCTCGAGCCATACGTGCCATACAACGGCCTTGCGCGACTCCTTATCGCCCCAGCGGTACCCTCCTGGTGGTAACACTGCAATGCTGTGATCTTTCTGTAGAAAATTCTTTCGAAATACTCTCGTACATGCTGATGCTATCGTGCATGCTTCTGTAAAGGGGCACACGCTTCCGCAGCGTATAAGTAACTCTCGAAAAGCGAGACATGCTCGTCTCAAAAACGAAGCATCTGTACGACAATATTGCGCAAATTGCGTCGCAAAATCCAATTCATAATCGACGCGACTCGATTCTTCCTCATACCATGTTAAAAATCGCTCGCGATCCGCTGAGAACATGGTATCGGGTGAGTAAAAATGAAGAACTGGCAGAGGTCCTGTGTAATTCTGATATTCCGCTGTGTTGAATAAATGGGGAAATGTACCTTTTTCTACATCATCAGCGAAACTAAAGGCCTAAAAGTAAAGCGCTGAGAGCCATGGGTAAATAGTTCAGACTATCGAGAAAAACGACATCGCCAATCTTCATCGAGACAATCTTCGTACCATTCATAATTAGAGACGGCAACTGTGTTTTTTGCACTTCGATTAAATACCGTAGAATAAATTGTGCGTCGAAACCTCTCGCGTTATGGGCAATACAAATGGTCTTTTTGAATTTTTGCGATAATACCAATTTCACGAGCTCCCCAACAGGATCATCGGTAAACACGAATTCACGTTTACCACAGTCAGCACAATCGGTCTCTATATCTGTGATTCCCAGACATGTCATACGTACGCATTATGTATCACATAAATTCGGCTCGTGAATTCGTGTCAATTTATGCTCGTGCAATTGTTCGTGTTGCTGTATCTCAAAATCATAAAATAAAAATCTCGTGGAAGGCTTGTCATTTTCTTCTCCTTTTGCGCCTCTGGTTTTTTAAGCGGTGCTATAAAACACGCATGCATAGTCGGTTGGGTTCTCGTGCATGTAATACAAAACGATATACCACATGCATGCATCTTTTTATCTGCGGTTTTAATCATACGCGAGCAGCCTCTATAGCTTTTCAATACTTTACAGACGCTGTACCGTCTATATTTACGAGATGTGATACCCGCGGAGCCCTCACCCTTGTGATGAGCGAGGTAAAAAGCACCATAGAACGAGCGATTACAGTCTGTGAAATACTCAGGCTGAGAGTCTCTAGTGCCGTTGCAATTAGTGGATTTACATCGAACACTTTGATAGCTACACCGATGCTCGAGTACTCGAATATACTTGGAATTACACTGTGTGCAGAACCCCCGACTATCTAGCGCACCAGCGAGATTTGATATTGGCTGGAGGTGATGAGAACACTTGTAATAGAGAATAGAGAGTGTACGATTAATTTTACCTATTGCAGAAAGTAGGGATTTTCGCCCATCGTAGATAGCCGGAACGCATTTTCCGAAAGTGAGAAATTCATAAACAACAATCGCTACACCCTCGTGAACCAAGTACTCCTGAAAGAGCTGAATTTCGCGCACACCGCATCCTCTAGACGGTGTCGTTACCCCTGCATTACGCGCGCGCTCTATCGCTGCTATATATTGCGCTCCTCGAAGCCCTTTCCGAATTTGACACTATCGTCTGTGTAGCCTGCCCATACGTATTTAACCGCGTTCGGCATACGCTCGGGCTATGATAAGGGATCGTTGTAGACACAAATTATCGCTATTACTTATGCGTAAAATTGATTTTTTTGCTCTAGACTCGTGTGCATGGTAAGCCTGGTGCCCACACCGGCTCCTTCGACGCCTCGTACTATACATGTCGTCATTCTACATGTACCAGCGTCTACTACACTCTGATCTACACTATTAATTAGTCGCCCTATATCGTCAGGAACGATGTCACGAGCTGGTCGAAATGATAACCATACAGACCCTTGCGCGAAAGACGGTACGCTCAGAGTCATACCCACACAATCATGTCCTCCGCACGATTCTGTAACACGTGTGAGAACATCTCGTACATCGCCCTCGAACCATGTCAGATGATCGATACCGTCCGGTGGCTGATGAAAATAAAAATCTGTCCCTCGACCCTGCATCCTAAAGCGTGGAAAATATCGACTCTGCTTATTGTGGATACCGAAGCGTTCACCAGGAGGCCAATATCACCTATCCGTATACCAGGTCTATAAATATAAAACCGGAATTTTTGTATAGAAAATAAACGTTTATTGTATGAAAATGATAAAAAATATTTTATTCGAAGTATTGCCCATCGCTAGCTATACATTTTTCCCACCTGTCTGACAAATTTGTGGATGCCACGCCAAAAAAACTATTGCTCTTTTGAGGCAAACCAGTCATCGAGCCATTTTCGTATATTTTCGTAAGAAGTAAAGCGCTGCTCAGCAAGTGCGTGTCCCATCGATGCAAATAAGTAGTAATTGGACGGAACCAAGTCTGGTGAGTAAGCCGCATGCGAAAGTATTTCCCAACTAAACGCCTCAATCGTTTCGTTGACCAGTTTTGCTGTGTGTGATGGTGAATTATCATGAAGCAAAATCACTTTGTGTTGCCTTTTTTGATATTCTGGTCATTTTTCACGCAAAAACTAGATTCAAATCCATCATTTGTTGTCGGTAGCGTTCAGTTTTAACGGTTTCGCCAGGTTTCAGCAGCTCAAAATAGATCACACCCTTCTGATCCCACCAAACACAGAGCATTGTCTTCCGCCCATAGCGATTTGGCCTTGCATTCAATGTCGATGGTTCGCCTGGAGTTACCCATGATCTTTTACGCTTAGGATTCTGAAAATATATCTACTTTTCATCGCCAGTCACAATTCGATGGAGAAATGACTTTCTTTTGTACCTGGCGAGCAGCATTTCGCAAGTGGTTTTTCGGTTTTCCTGCTGTCTTTCATTCAGTTCATGTGGAACCCATTTCCCCATCTTCTGGATCTTTCCCATGGCTTTCAAAGTATGGAGACGGCTTCTTGTGTCACATTTAATTGATCCGCGAGTTGTTGGTGCGTTTGAGCGTCATCCTCATCCAACAATGCTTGCAATTCGCTGTCATCAAACTTTTTCGGTGGTCTTCCACGTTCTTCGTTTCTCACGTCAAAATCGCCACTTTTGACTTTTTTAAACCACTCAAAGCACCGTGATTTACCAAGAGCATGCTCACCGTAAGGTTCGACAAGCATTCGATGCGATTCTGTAGCAGTTTTCTTCAATTCGTAACAGAAAATCAATGCTATCTGCAAATCGTAGTTTCCAGGCACAAAATTCGACATGTTCAACGCTATTACAAACTATGCTGCTGTATGAAACTTGTATTGTTGTGAGTTGAAAATATTTGTCAGAGATGTCAACAAGGAAATGGCGCCAATGACGCGGTCCGACGGTAACTACATTGACAGCTAGAGCCATCTATGGGCAAATTCCGGTTTCATATTTATAGACCTGGTAGCAGTCTTTCCATCGCCAGTCTGTCCACCTAAAAACATAATTAAACCATTTATTAGAAATTTTATTTCATTTGATTAAATTTTTTGTTCCTCGCTAGCTATATACTATGTATATAAATCGTGTGACGTAAGAATTACAATCTTATATTTGATTCTAGTTCACGAATCCATCGACTGCACCCGGGAAGCGCCGACGCATTTCGTAAACCAACTTGAATGTCGGCGTTCTTGGCACAGTGAATCGTGCAAAGCGAAAAATGTTTGGGTTCGACTCGTACCCTGTTTTTTCATTTTACTATTATTATCCCCGTAATTGTTTTATTTTTGTCAGCCTAATTGTATTATTAAAGGCTTACCTGAATCTACCGGGTGGTCCTCCTCCTCGTCGTCATCGTCCTCATCCTGCTCCTCCTCCTCTTTATCTCCTTCTTCTTCTTCTTCTTCTTCTTCTTTTCCTTCTTCTTCTTCTCCTTCTTCTTTTTTTTTCTTGTTCTTCTTCTTGTTCTTCTCGTTCTTCTTCTTCTTCTTCCTCGTTGTCTGTATTGCTATTGGTATTATCGTTTGAACTGTATTGTCGCGATAGACCTGCGACGGCTCCATCTGGTTCTCTCGCAGGGCCGACCATGAAAAGACCGTTTGTTAGTTTATAACGACATAACGGATGGATAAAATTTATCCAACGATTCCCTGCGGAGATGTCACCATCGTTGTCGCTGCTATGATCATCTGAATCGGTTCTACCCTCCTCATCGAAATCATAGGTGTCGGATCCCATTTCTTCGTCTTCATACCGTCGAACTATATAAAAATCTTATGAAATGAAGGAAATAAAAAAAAAGTAATTAACGAAGTATATTACTTACGTCTTTCACTAAACATGGGCTGCAAAGCAGGCTCATTCAGCCAACCGCATCGACGAATAACACGCACCACCGGATCAATAATTATTCGATTATCAAACAATCCAATATTATGCGCGTCAACGAAATCGCGCTGATGACACTCGCACAGCATACCGCGAATTTTACGAACTACCGCTTGTGTCGGAAGCTCCCATAGGGTGATCTGTAAATCTCTTTTCCCCCATCGCGAACGCAGCGACGGTCTACGCTTCAATATAAACTCTATCAATTTTCTTATCAATGAGCGCTTTACCACTCTGACCATGATTGTGCTGTTAGAGTAATAGTAGTAACCACAGTAAATCAGACATTTAACTAGAGATTTTTCAAAGCGGATCGCTTTTATATATATTCCTCTAATACGCTTTTTCTTTCTCTCTCTCTCTCTCTCTCTCTCTCTCTCTCTCTCTCTCTCTCTCCTCTCTCTCTCTCTCTCTCTCTCTCTCTCTCTCTCTCTCTCTCTCTCTCTCTTCATATACTGCAGCGATGTAATGAATACGACTAACCCAGACGATGGCCGCACACGATCACTTTACAAAAGCAAGACCTAGGGAAATATTTAGCGATGGTGATGTACTATCAGGGGTACAAATTGAAAATGCGGGTTTGATAACAGATGGCGTTACTAACGCTATACGCATCAGGCAGTACTGTGATTATGTTCATGTCAAAGCTACGTCTTATAGCTTTAATTTTCAGTATGTGTCAATTTGTCGCAGTGTCAAATTCATAGTTTTTTTGAGCTCTCAATATGTCGAGTTTCGTGCCAACAAAACAGCATTTGCGGGAAGTTTTAATTTACTTCTTTAATTTGAAGAAAAGTGCTGCTGAAGCACATCGATTGGTCTCCGAGGCTTATCCGAGTCATGTTCCATCGGTTTCAACGTGCGAGAGATGGTTTGTGCGGTTTAGAAGTGGTGATTTTGACGTTGAGGACAAAGAGCGGCCGGGCCAAGTGAAAAAGTTTGAGAATGCTGAATTGGAGGCAATACTCAATGAAGACTCGTGTCAAACTCAACAAGAGCTCGCAGATTCATTGGGAGTGACACAACAAGCCATTTCCCATCGTATAAAAGCCCTCGGAATGATCCAAAAGCAAGGACATTGGGTGCCGTATGAGCTGAAGCCGAGAGACGTCGAGCGCCGTTTTTTTGCATGCGAACTGCTGCTCGAACGGCAAAAACGGAAGGGTTTTTTTGCATCGCATTGTCACTGGTGATGAAAAGTGGATCCATTACGATAACCCGAAGCGCAAAAAATCATATGGTTACCCCCGGCCATGCATCATCATCGACGGCCAAACCAAATATTCACGGCGCCAAGCTCATGCTCTGTATTTGGTGGACCAGCTGGGTGTGGTGTATTATGAGCTATTGAAATCGAACGAAAACCATCACAGGAGCACTATACCGAACTCAATTGATGCGTTTGAGCCGCGCACTCAAAGAAAAACGGCCACAATACGAGCAAAGACACGACAAAGTAATTTTGCAACATGACAACGCTCGGCCACATGTTGCAGCGCCGGTCAAAACATACCTACAAACGCTGAAATGGGAAGTCTTACCCCACCCGCCGCATAGCCCAGATATTGCTCCTTCCGATTACCACCTTTTCCGATCGATGACACATGGCCTAGCTGACCAGCGCTTCCATTCTTACGAAGAAGCCCAAAAATGGGTCGATGACTGGATAGCAGCCAAGCCGGCCGAATTTTTTCGCGACGGTATCCGTAAATTGCCAGAAAGATGGGAAAAAGTTGTGGCTAGCGATAGACAATACTTTGAATAATTCATTTGTTACCATTTTTTCAGAATAAACGTTCAAAAATAGAAAAAAAATCCCGCATTTTCAATTTGTACTCCTGATACATTATCGAGTTTCGCTGATGAATGTCATATTGTTTTCATCTAATTTCGACACACCTTATATGTATGTCGAGGTGTACGTATGCACATAGGTGTGCGAGAGTATGCAAGAGTTTTGGGATATATTTGTTGCTGCTGTTACTAGGCTGTTGAGGAGAATGCGACAAATATCAAGGGATATTGGTGAGCAATTTTCAGTCGTATGATTTGCAGTATCAAAAGAAGAGGCGATGCAGCTAGATGGTAGGGGAAATCTGTATTCAACGGAGTATGAACACCACCGACGATTTATTTGAAAAGTCACAGTCTACACGAAAGCCACGAAAATGGCAAATAACGGTGCTACGTCTCACGCGATATCGCCATATATAGCGAACCGGTTATGTACGGCTTGAATAAATCATTTGGTAAAATAATCGTCGCCGGGCTCGAGTTGAACTCTACGTGTACTCTTACACCAGTGGTGAAAATATTGTCGAATACTTTTACTGGAATCACACTCAGTGCGGACGAGTGGCGGGTGTTCAAACGTGATTTTTCTAGCGTACAACGATATTTCGAAGCTCATGGGGTTAATGCCGAGAAAATGTGTAATACCCGCATAGAGCACACAACGCATTACACACTTTTAACCTCGTGTTAGCAGCACAGAGCTGTCTCATTTGGTAAAATAATCGGTAGCGCTAATGACAAATACGAGAATCAAGAGGAATCTGGAGAATCGAAATGGAAACGCTTCCGAAAATACTCTCCAAATATTGTTCTTCAGCGGCCT